>CM012457.1:5885538-6515824 GCA_003999625.1 Oryzias javanicus
TGGTTCTCAGCAGAAACCCTGAAGTGGTACTCAACATTTTCCTTCAGGCCTTTCACCACCAGAGCAGTTTCTGTTACCCGAGAGTCCACAGTATACCAGGCAGCCTTGGGCACTTCCCGCCTTTCCACAATGTAACCCAGGATATCCGAACCACCGTCATCTGCAGGTGACCTCCAGCTGACCCTTACTGATCTGGCTTGAATGTCATCGAATTCAAGAGGACCTTCTGGAGGATTAGGCTGACCAATTACTTTAACCTTAAATTAGGAGATATAAAAGGTTTATAAGTTAAAAACACATTGATCTGTTAACATACATGATCCCTATGTACAATCAGGCTTTTACTCAATCAAATGTTTCACAGACCTTGATATACACAGCTTTCCTTCCGCATTTGTTCTCCAGCACCAAGTCATAGGTGCCGGTATCATCTTTGTGTGCCTCTTTAATAACAAGCTCAGTTATGTTGTCATGGGTAGCAATCATAGCACGGTGGGAGATGTCGTGGCCGTCTTTTGTCCATTTGGTGGTTGGGATTGGTTTACCCTTGATGGGTACAGATAGGTGGATGACTCCACCTTGCCGCACCACATACCCTTCTGCATATTGCCGATCAAGTTCATAATCAGGATAATCTAAACAAGAAATAGTAATTCAAATGTAAAATGTCTGAAACATTGGCTAAAATCACATGTTTGTGGGTTTTGGTGAAATAATTGCTTTACCAAGCATCTCTTGGACTTTAACCACACCAGGAATCTCAGCAGGCTCTCCAGCACCACCAGCATTGCAGGCAATGACTCTGAATTTGTACTCAGCTCCCTGAGGCATGTGGGTAAGGGTGTACTCGCACATCTTTGTGGGTGTGGTGTTGCACAGGGTCCATTCTACTTGATCCACTTTCTGCATTTCTATCAAGTAGCCCGTTACTACAGAGCCACCCTCCTCTTCTGGTGGAAGCCAGGCTAATGAGACTGAAGTCCTTGTGGTGTCAGTGACTATGGGCTGAAGTGGAGCACCAGGAGGTTCTGTTTTACAACACAGAAAACAAATGCTGATGTCAAATAGAGAAATGTACCTGTTAGTGGTTACATACTGTAATAGACTCAATGAAGCAAGTGAAGAGGTAACTTTTATTTGCGTACCAATTGGATCCATGGCAACAGTGATGGCTGAACTTTCACTGGGCTTGCCAGCTCCTCTGGAGTTGATTGCAGTAATGCGGAACTCGTACTCACAACCTTCAATCAATCCAGAGGAACGGTACCTCGTCATTGTAACAGGGTTCTTGTTGATCCTCATCCACCTGTCAGAACGTGCTTCTTTGCGTTCAATGATGTAGCCAGCAATTGTAGAGCCACCATTGTCCTCAGGTGGTTTCCAGGTTAATGTCATTCCTTCATGGGTGACATCAAGCACCTCTGGTGTACTTGGAGGTCCAGGGATGGCTATAGATAAAAAGTTTTAAAAAGGGTGTCATTATTTTTTTCTCTTTTAGTCTGTCTTCAGTATTCCTCCTGAAGGTTATTGTCCTTGGCTATAAAGACTGTTGGTCAGTGCCACTGACATTTACAGGGCTCTTTATTAGCTTCCTCTTTAGGGTTGGCCCGGATATATTCTGAGCATTTTAATCAATAAAAAATATTTAGGGTTTAAGAACATAAACGGTTCAAGTTGGTATTCATTTTCTTATATGTAAATACATGTAAAGCTCCTTGTATTATTTTTTAATATCAAGAATTACTCAATACCTACAATTTTGATTACTGGAAAAAAAATATGGAAGTTTAACATTTCTGCTGACTTATTTTAGTCAAACTTTCATTAACACAGAAAAAGAAAAAAAAATATTTTTTAGTTTAAAAACTTTTTGCTTTGAGAACTAAATGCATGACATATTTGATTGCAAAAGCTACATTACAAGAATAGAATCTTAAGAAAGTAGAAAGACTTGTCTTTCAAGAAATAAAGTCTTGCCCAACTGGTTTATATTTTTAATTTGTTCTTGTTTAAAGAAAATCAGACAATAGGGTAAATATTTTGTGATTTTCTAGTCTTTCAGTGCAAGAACCACTGCCTGTTTTGTTTGTGTTTCCTCCTTGCCCTCTTGTAACAACATTCTTTACCATTACAAATCCACAAAAATAATCGTAATCTAAGAACACATCCATTATTAACGAACTTACTCTTGGGGCTCTTGCACTCCACTACTTCAGATTGCAGGAAGCCTCCAACTCCAAAGCGATTCATGGCTGCAACTCGGAAAACATACTCTGTTCCCTCGGAGAGTCGGGTGAACTTGAAGCAAGGTCTAGTGACTGACTCTGAGACAGTGCTCCAGCCTGGACGATGGGCCTCACGCTGTTCCACAACATAGCCACTAACGTTAGCACCTCCATCCTTCTCTGGAGGCTCCCAGCTGACTGTTACCGATACACCATCAACTTCTTCAATTTTCACTGGGCCCGTTGGAATGCCAGGTTTGTCTGAACAGAAATTATTAGTGAGTTTCTGTAAGTCATACCATTTTTCCAAGCATTTTCACAATTATCTTTTTATTCATATAATTGTTTTTTTAACAGCAACACCTTAGAATATAGATTGATTTGCATAACATCTCCATACCTAAGATGATGACCTTGATAACCTCAGTCGCCATGCCAATGGCATTTTTCACCTCCAGCGTGTAATTTCCTGTGTCATTGATGGTCGTGTCACGAACAATGAGGTGTGTGAATTTTCCATTGCTGTCAATTTTAATGCGGTCCAAGCTGTCCTTTAGCTTGACTCCTTCAAAGAACCAAGTGCAGACCGGCTGGGGTTTGGCTTTTATGGGGATGTTAAGGTCAATGTTTTTACCGCGATGGACATGAACAATCTTTTGAGGAATACCCGTTACGTCAATCTTTGGCATCACTGAAATTAAAACAAGACACAAGTATTATATTGGAATGATTTCTTTAAAGCTATGTTGGAATTATTTAAAAAAAAAAAAGGGCATTGAATGGTGCTCTGTGTGGTGCTTTGGTAACTCACCCTTGATGTCCTGAATTGTGACAGGTGTAACGATGTCCATGGGCTCACTGGCTCCCCTGCCGTTTGTTGCTCGTATCCTGAACAGATACTGGTCATTTTCAGTCAGGGACTGAATGGTGTGGCGTGAAACCGAAGCCTTGACCGTGGCCACTGTATTCCATCTATCTGATCCGACTTTGCAGGCTTCAATGATGTACCCTGTAAGCCTGTTGCCACCGTCATGTAAAGGTTTCTCCCAGTGGAGAGTCACAGAGGACTTGGTAACATCACTAATCTGGAGGTCTGCCGGTACTGATGGTACTTCGCACAATTGCACAGCTTCTGCAGTTTCACATGGCTCGCCGACACCGTAGATGTTTTCTGGTAGGACTCTGAAGAAGTAGTGCACACCCTCCTCCAAACCAGTAATTCTGTACAGCGTTTTCCTGCACTCTGTGGTGACCGTTTTGTAAGACTTCATGTTGGCGTCACGCTTTTCTATAATGTAATTGCTGACATGGGCACCACCATCGATGCCAGGAACATCCCAGGTTATCACAACCGATTCTTTAGTGTAGTCTTTTATTTTGACTGCACTTGGAGGACCAGGAGTATCTGGAAAAAAAAAAAGTGAACGGTTAAAATCTGAGTCAATCTAAGAGTTTTTGCAAATAACCACATTTTGGCATACCATAGACTTTAACCAGGATGATGGTAGTCTTCTTGCCAGATGGATTTTCTGCTTCCACAGTGTATTTTCCTGAGTCGTAGCGGTTAACTTTCTCCACTATCAGTGAGGTGTAGCTTTCTGTGGTCTCGATGTACCCTCGGCTCTGTAGTTCCACACCCGTTTTCCTCCAGGCAACCACTGGAGTTGGTCTGCCAGTCACAGACACGAACAAACGCAAGGTACCACCCGCGCGCAAGCACACGGTTTTCTTCAGGTCATCGGCCAACTCCAGGTCTGGCATTTCTGCATAGATGAAGCACAGGATTCATTTAACAATCAAAATAAGGATTATTCATTGATAAATAAGGGAAAAAAACACACACAAAAAAACATAATTAAATGTAAAGTTTATGTATCAAAAAGATGAGAACTTTTATTGAGAATGTGGAAAGCCAAATATGTTTCTAAATAATGTCAGTAGATTGTCTTGATGGACAGTTCTAAAAATCCTTTCTTTGATCTTGATCAGTTTAAATTTGAGGATTTCTTTGCTTTTTTTAATTTATTTTATTTTCTGAGATTTTTTTTCACTTACTGTAGAAAAGGCTACAGTTGGAGAATGGGTGCAAAATGAAAAATATGTTAGTCACGGCTTAGGGGGCAACTATTGGATGATAGAGTTAATGTCATGACTGTTCCTCTTTCATTTAGACATTTGTTTATCATCCGTCTGTCAATTTAGAAATACCTTTTATTTAACTCAAATAATTTAAAATATCAAATTCAGCTTCAATTGACAGCTCTAAAGCTACAAATGCAAACTTAATTAAGAATTCAGCTGAATGCTTTGAATGACTTACCAACTCTTTCCAGCGGCTCCACCTCAGCGCTTGGGTCACTAAACTCCCCAGTACCGTTGCTGTTGACGCCAGCCACCCTGAACCTGTACTTCTTATTAGCTGCCAAACCAGCCGCCACATACTCGTTGCTGGTGAGAGCTTTTGCAGTGGCACGATACCACTGCTCAGTGCCCTCTTCCAGAATCTCCACAACGTAGCCAGTGACGTCTGAGCCGCCGTCGTACATGGGCCTCGTCCAGGTCATGCTGATGCTGTGCTTGGTTGTGTCAGTGATGCGAGGAGTTGAGGGAGCAGCTGGGGTGTCTAAAGTGGTTGAAAGAATTAAATATTTTATGATATGTTATAATTTAAATAAGAAACATAGTTTTTTGATGGATTTCATGATTCCAGAAAGAGGAATGTATCTTACATGTTGGATCTTTACAGAGAATGTACGGTGAGGCGTCACTTGGCGGGCTGTCTCCAGCAGCATTGACAGCTGTCACCCTGAATTGATACTCGCTTCCCTCAAGCAATCCTGTGATCTTTAGACGAGTGTCATAGATGGTATAATTCCTGTTGACTCGTGTCCATCTGAATCAGAAGAATAAGAGATCAAGGGATTATTTTTTCTTTAATAATGTAAAAAATGATGAGTATCTAAAGTAGAAGAGGTTCTGACCTGGTGCTGCTCATTTCTCTTTTATCCACAATATAGTTTTTAATTTCACTGCCTCCGTCGCTCTCAGGCTTCATCCATTCAATGATGACATGCTCCTTGCCCACCGCCGTGGCTTCTGGTGTGCTCGGTTGGGATGGTACAGCTGAGAAAAGGTGTGAATGACATTTTAGTTCCATAATCAAAGACAACAGAAAATGTGTACAGACCACACTACTGTAGTCAATATACATTCACAGGGGCTATGTAATGTGTATAAAAATTACATTAAATATTGCCACAGTTAACTGTTAGATTTTTAAACCCCAATTCTATTGAATGTGATTTCTGCTCAGATGTATGTGTCATGTGCAGCTCATCTAGTGAAGCAGCATTCAGTAATGCTAGACTTTTTAGATTGTGTGAAAACCACCAATCATTCACAACAATCTGCATCTTAAAACAATATCACATTTTTAAAATTAAAAATTTGGGAAGAAGAACCATTTTGACTCCTGTGACATGCGACTCAGTCTTTCTGTTTTTTTTTTTTTTGTTTTTTTTTTACAATGAATAAGTACATGATTATTATGTAATATTTTATATTAAATGGCTTATATACAAAATCTAGTTAATTGCATCATATGAATTATTGCTGATTCTTGATGGTATCATGTTTCATGGTTTCAGGATTGAACCAAGATATTGGTCCATATGTAGCAAAAATAAAATGATTTTCCTCAGATTTCTTGATCTTTGTTGAGCACAGACCATCAATTCTGTTACAGGATCGTTGGGTCACTTTAGGTCATTAAAAAGTTATGATAATTGTAAAACCATGGAAAGTTATAGTTTCAAAGTTAATTTATAACTTAAATACATTGAATTAAAAAAATAATAATTTTTGAAACTTTTAACCTATTTAAAAAAACCAAACACACATCTAATGTCTTGCAGTGGTAACCTTTAAACACCTGAACTGTCGCTAGAAACATCTAAATAAAACTCACTCTTTAACATACTGCAACTCTAACAGTTTATGAGCTTATCGTGAGTCGGCTGTTTCTGACTTGGAGAAAAGCGGCTTTACATATTGGCTTTGCACAGATGCACAAAACATTTTTGCATAATGGCACAAAGCCAGTTTTCACTAAGACAGTATCAGCTGTTTTAGTTTGATTGCATTAAGCTCTTCACTACTGTTGCATATGAGCGCATGGCTGCTTTTCTCTGCTTTGTAATCCGCTGGAATTATACTTGTGTAAACTGTTGTACTCTTCAGGGTTAAAAAAGAAGTATCCCTTCAACATTTTTAAAATAAGCAATCTCAAACTCTTCCTCAACTCTATGATATTTGAAAATTCACTCACTGTAAGCATTTCTTGCAATGACAGGATCAGACTCAAGTGGAACTCCAGGGCCGTACTTATTGACTCCTCTAACCCTGAAGATGTACTCGTTGTTCTTGATCAGTTTGCTGCTCACGCATGACAAAGACTTGCATTCAGTTTCCATTATAACCCAGTTCAGACGGCTGGTCTCACGACGCTCCACAATGTAGTGGGTGACTATGTCGCCACCATCTTCCAGAGGAATCCTCCAGGATACTGTGCATTTCTCTTCTGTCACTCTCGTGATCAATATTTTGTCAGCTGGAGGCCCAGGGGTGTCTGGTTGAATAAAAAGGTGGATTAATTTTTCTTTTTTTTTCAAAAGTTCAAATATTTAGAAAAAAAAAACCTAAAAGAATATAGGAAACTCTGTGTACTTACCCAGAACTTTAACACTGACAGCAGCAGTTTTGATGCCACTTGCATTCTTGACTGTGAGAATGTATCTGCCAGTATCTGATCTGTCACAGTTCTTGATGACAGCCATAGCTCTGGTGGATGTGTAGGTTAGAGAGTACTTTTCTCCAAGCTCTAAAATTTTGTCCCCCTTTGACCAGTAAACTGTAGGTTCTGGTTTTCCACCCACTGCAGCGTCTAGGACTACATCAGAGCCAGCTGTGACTATAATAGTCTCTCCTTTCAGCTTGCCGTCAAGCTCAGCTTTGGGAGGGCCTGTATTGAAGATATTTCAATTATTATATACCAACAGAGTAGAAGAAAATAACAAATCTGAAATAAATATGCAAACAAAGCTGACTGAACGTACTGTATTCATCCTTGCATGTGACTGGTCCAGTGGATTCAGAAGGTACACTGTGGACTCCAGCAGCATTCTTGGCAATTATGCGGTATTCATAAGTCTCTCCCTCTCCCAAGTTGGTGACGGTGAAGTAGTTCTCAGTGATTGTGGTATAATTGCACTTGAGCCACCGGTTGTCATCCCACTCGTCGGTGGTGTACACTTTTTTCTCTACCACGTAACCAATGATCTTACTGCCACCATCGTTAATAGGCACAGTCCAGCATAGTGATACTGAAGACCTTGTGACATCTGTTACCTCAGGTTTACCAGGAGGATCTGAGCCAAGCAGAAGAAAGGTTTAATCATAACTTTATTTAGCTAACTTTTCATAACATATGCAAAATTTTGCTTACCAACAGGATTTAGTGCCACCACTGGTCTGGAAGCCTCACTAGGTTTGCTAAGTCCAGCAAGGTTCATGGCATATACTCTGAATTGATACTCCAGGCCTTCAATTAGGTTTGACACTTTGTAATGGCACTCCAGGCATGGCAGTTTGTTCTCCCTTACCCACAAGATTGTATTTCTCTCCTTCTTCTCAATCCAATACCCTGTCACCTTGCTACCTCCATCAGCATATGGTACATCCCACTTAATGCTAATGCCACTGGCCGACACGGAAACCACATCTGGACGAGTTGGAGGGCTTGGGGAAACTGTGAAAATGAACATAATTGGATAACAGAGAAAATGTTAAAACTTTAACATGCAAGCTAAAAACACATTCGATTTTTTTTTTCTCGTTAAGGAGAGCTTACCAAATGGATGTTCAATGACTACTGCTGCAGACTCTATGGATTTGCTTACTCCAAACTTGTTCTCAGCACAAACTCTGAATGTGTATTCCATGTATTTGGTGAGATGAGTCACTTTGATTGTAGTTCTCTTCACACTGGAGTTTACCACTTGCCAGGAAGCAGAGCCAGACTCACGCTTTTCAACAATGTAGTTGGTGATATCAGTGCCCCCGTCATCAATTGGTTCTGTCCAGGACAAAGTGCAGGATTCTGAACTGATTTCAGAGATCTCAACAGGCCCTGTTGGTGGGCTAGGTCTTCCGACAGTCACCACTGTCACTGTGAATGTCTTCACACCAGCAGCATTTTCCAGGGTCAAATAGTACTTGCCGCTGTCACTTCTCTTGCTGTCTTTTACCACCAAGGTAGTTCTTTCATTTGTTGTCTTAATTAAGACCCTATCAGTTTCTTTCAGCTTCATTTCTTCCAGCTTCCATGTGACCTTAGGTGCAGGTCTACCACTAATGGGGACATCTATTGTGAAGGTGTTGGAAGTCTTACAAGTGATCAGCTGGTTGGTAATGTTGCTGAGGTCAGCGGTTGGTTCAATACGAGGTTCCTTGATGACTACAGAGCTGTAGGTAGCCTGTGGGTCACTAATACCAGCATCATTCTTGGCCTTGACCCTGAAGTCATATTCTTTGTTCTCAGTAAGACCCTCCACCAGCATTTTCAGAGACTTTGTTTCTCCATAGACAACCCAAACATCAGTTCCCTTAACTCTAAATTCTACAATATAGCCTCTGACACGGCTGCCCCCATCATGGTCAGGTTTTAGCCACACCAGCGAAGCTGTTGAGTTGGTGGTGTCAATTACATCTAGTCTTTTAGGTGGTGCGGGTTCCTCTGTGGCAATGATAGGTTCAGTCATCTCACGAGCTTCTCCCTTACCATACTGGTTAACAGCAGTCACTCTAAACAAGTATGGAATACCAATATCCAGACCAGTTACTCTGATCATCTGGCGAGAACATTTGCTGCTAACCTCCTGCCAGGCTAACCGGCTTGCTTCTCGCTTGTCCACCATGTAGTGGTGGATGCGAGCTCCACCATCATTAGTGGGGGCATCCCACATCATTGTCAAAGCTCCACGGGTGACATCTTTGAAAGAAATTGCCCCTGGAGGTCCAGGGGTGTCCAGCACTTTTACAGTAAATGTTATAGACTTGCGGCCACTGTTATTTTCCAAGGACAAAGTATATTTGCCAGCCTCATATCTGGTACAACTCTCAATAGTCAAAACTGAGAATGAGTCTGTAGTGTTAACATCAGCCATGACTGGAAGCTCACCATCTACCTTAGACCAAGTTGCAAGAGGAGCTGGCTTTCCCCTGAAAGAAATTTGTAGAGTGACAGTGCCTCCATTCTTCACAATGTGAGTTTGCTTGAAGCTGGCATCAATGTCAATTTCTGGAGATGTTAGCCTGTCCAAGGCCTGAACGGGGCTGGGCATCACTGAAGCTTCACCCTGTCCTGATCCATTTACAGCACTGACTCTAAATTTGTAAAGCTCTCCAGGTACCAAACCCTTCGCAGTGAATGTATTCTGGATACAAATCTGGTTGTTAATTCTGTGCCACTCCTCTAAGCTGGCTTTACACATGTCAATATTGTAGCCAATAATCTCAAGGCCACCATCAAAGACGGGCTTAGTCCATTCAAGTGTGATGGACGACTTTGTAGAGTCAATGACCTGTTTAATAAAAAAAAGAAAATGTATTAATATAAATTCCAATGTTCATTTATTTGGCATTAGTAATTTTAATATCAAACATACATCCCAAGTAAAAATGTGTTCTGCAACACACACCTTAAATTTAACATATCAAAATTAGATTAGATAGAATAAAGAAACAAGCATTGCTTATTTAAAATCAATTTTGAATTTCTATAAAATTTAAAGACTACCTCTATGAGTGGTAAGTAGTAGCATTCTTACCTTGATCACGGTTGGAGCACTAGGAGCACTGGTTGGCTCTCTGCATTTGAAAAGCCTGGAAGTGCTGCTTGCTGGTCCAATACCAGCGCCATTCTCAGCCATGACACGGAACTCATACTCATTTCCTTGAGTGAGGTTGGTTACCCGGTGTCTTAGTTCAGTGATGGGTCTCTTGGAGGACACTCTTACCCATCGTAGGCTCTTCTTTTCTCTTCGTTCTAGAATGTAGTATTTGATCTCGTTTCCTCCATCTGACCTTGGCCTTGTCCAACATAAGGTAATGCTATCTCCAGTTACATGAGTAGCATCTGGAGTACCAGGAGCATCAGGCACAGCTGAGGAGAACAGAAACATTTGCAATTTAACACCAATAATGTTAATTTGAGCATATAGCACAAACACGGTTGGACTAAATTAACTTACTGTACTGCATCTTTGCAACAACTGGGTCGGAGTCAAGAGGTTTGCCAACGCCAAACTTGTTGACAGCAGAAACTCTGAATTGGTACTCATTTCCTTTGATAAGGTTGGTTACATTGTAAGAACAAGCTTCACATTTAGATGTGACCAAGGCCCAGGAGATTCTTGATGTTTCTCTTTTTTCCACTGTGTAGTGTGTGATGGCAGCACATCCATCATTTTCTGGTGGGTTCCACCACACTGTGCACTTCTCAGCAGTGATACCAGTGAAACGGATAGGACCCTCAACTGGTCCAGGTGTGTCTGCATAGACATTAAGGGTGGGGGCATAAATTTAGAGACTGGAATTTTTTAATATGCATCCATCTTTTTTTTAAATAAATGGTTGTGAATATGGATTAAGTCATTAAAACTATGTTAAATTTCTATACTAACCTTGCACTCTGACATTGACGTCAGCTTTCTTAATACCAGAGCTATTTTTGGCCTCCACAGTGTAGATCCCACGGTGATTCCTGTCAGCATCCCGGATGAATAAACTGCTTGTCCCAATGCCAGTGGTAATCTCAATATCAATCATTGTTCTTTTATCAATTTCTTTTCCATCTTTATACCACAAAACCTGAGGAAGAGGTCGGCCAGTGATTTTGCAGCCAAGCCGAACATTCTCTCCAGCCTTCAAAGTAACCACTTGATCTGGAGACCACTCAATCTCAGGAACAACTGGAGGTTTAAAGACAGAAATGCACATTAAAAAATACATAAAATCCCAAATCTTTATGAATTGCATTTTGTGATTTGTAAAATTAATATTTCCTGTTGATTTTTTAAAACTTGTTTTAAACTTCCCATGGAAATACTTACCGCTCTCATCTCTAGTCATGATGTATCCAGAAGAGTTAGATGGTGGACTCACTGTGCCAATTGCATTTCTGGCAATAACTCTAAATTCAAATCTGTCTCCAGGAGATAGACCGGACACAGTGAACTGAGTTTCACTGACATCTGTAAAGTTGCAGCGGAACCACTTGCCACGACCTTGGCGCCTTTCCACACTGTAGGCTACAATTTTGCTGCCACCATCTCGTTTTAGAACATCCCATTGCAGCGTGACTGAGTCTCTAGTTACATCAACGCAGACTGGGGTGCCAGGTGGATCTAAATTATGGGATAGGGAAAAAATGTAAATTGTTTAGTAAATTAGATATGTCTTACAGAAATCTTTTTAATTCAAGACAGGCAGAATGTTTTTAAATGTGGGACTTACCAACAGGGGAGATGGCAAGGGCATGTTTGCTCTGCTCGCTAACAGGGCTGAGTCCAGCATTGTTCTCTGCATAGACTCTAAAAGAGTACTCCAGACCTTCGAGAAGACTTATGATCCTATATTCTCTGTTAGAAATGATTGTGGAGTTGACTTTCTCCCACAAAAGGCTGTTTCTGTCTTTTTTCTCAACATGATAGCCTAGAATAGGAGAACCTCCATCAAAACCTGGAGCATCCCACTTGATGGTCATGCCATCACTAGTGATGTTGTAGGCCACTGGTTTTCCTGGTGCACCAGGAGCCTTATACTGGTGCTGAGCAATAATATCTGGTGAGTTGAGAGATTCACTGACTCCATACTTGTTTTCTGCACGGACCCTGAATTGGTATTCAGTACCCTTGACCAGGTTGGGGATCTTAAACGTTGTTCTGACCACACTGGAGCAGACCATTTTCCAGTTTGCTTGGGATGTTTCACGTTTCTCCACACTGTAGCAGGTTATTTCACCACCTCCATTATCTTTTGGTTCATCCCAGGAGATAATAATGCTTTGAGCTTTTACTTCATCAAAGCGGATAGGACCAACAGGTATTGATGGGGGTCCTAGAGTGGTCACATTTATATCAAAATAGTTTTTGATGACTCTATTGTCCAGGACCAAAGTATACTGGCCAGCATGTTCCTTCTTTGCTCCTCTGACTGTGACTGATGTCTTGTTGTCAGTGGTCCTGAATCTAATCTTCTCACTTTCCTTCAAAGGCAAGTTATCCTTCATCCAGCTGATTGCAGGTCTTGGTTTACCCTTAAAAGGCAGCTCAATGTGGATATTTTGACCAATACGAACAGCAAGTTCTCCATTGGGGTAGTCAATCAGGTTGGCTTCAGGTGGAATTATGAAGTCAATGACTGAAATTGGACCAATCTGGGAAAAGTCACTTCTGCCTTTTTCATTCTTTGCAAACACTCTGAAGTCAACCATTGCATTCTCTGTAAGTCCAGTGACCTCACAGGTACAACGTTTACATGTAGCACCTAAGGTCCAGTTAACCTCTTCCTGGCTCCTTTTTTCAATGATGTACTCAGTGATGTAGCTACCACCATCATGGTCAGGTTTGGTCCACTGCAGAGTTACAGAATTCTTTGAAGAGTCCAGCATTACCAAATCTTTAACAGCTCCAGGAGTTTCTGATGCTCTGACGGGCTCTGATGTTTCACAGTAGTCACCCGTTCCAAACTCGTTTTCAGCGGAGACTCGGAAAAAGTATGCAATCTCTTCTTCCAGGCCGGACACCTTATAAGATGTGTTTAGACACTCTGCTGTAATCACCTGGTAGGCCTTCATGGTGGATGCTTTCTTTTCAACAATATAATTAGTTACTGGAGAGCCTCCATCAATGACAGGGGCCTCCCAACTAAGGGTCAGCTTTCCTCTTGTTACATTCTTGATGATCAGTTTCTGGCAGGCAGATGGACTATCCTGAACCTTGAGTGAAACTGTGATGATCTTGGGTTCTCCGACACCATTCTCAATCTCCAAGAAATATTTTCCACAGTCATCACGGGTGACCTTAGGTATTATCAGCGTTGTGGATCTCTCAGTGTTGTTGATTGTAAATCTATTATCACTAGCCATGTTGCGATCACCACGGCGCCATGTGACATTGGGAGCAGGGCGACCCTTGAGTGGAATAAACACTTCTACATTACGTCCAGCTCTGGCAACATACTGGGTTGTCATGGACACATCCAAGTCTAAATCTGCTTCCTCTGTTGAAAGGAAAATAAAAGCACACAAAGAGTTGATGCTTAGTATGATTACAATAATTCATAAGAATTCGATGTTTGTTTTTCTAAAATTAAGTAGATCCTCTTTCCTTTAATTTTGTAACATGAAAGACAAACCTAAGATATCTTTGGCTTGAACAGGCTGGTACATCTTGATATCCTCTCCTTTGCCTTTACAGTTGACAGCAGATACTCTGAAGTAATAGTAGGTACCAGGTTTGAGGTGGGACACTACATACTCGCAAGTCTTCACCTCTGGATTGATTATCACCCATTCTTTCTCCTCTGAGGACATCTGCTCCAGAATGTAGTGTAGGATTTCACTGCCACCATCATAGACAGGCTTGTCCCAGCCCAGGGTGATAGAGGTCTTTGTGGAGTCAATAATTCTCAGTTTAGAGGGCTCGCCAGGTAAATCTAGAGAGAAAAAAAAAACACTCAGTTTTACCAGCAGTTGCTTCTTAGCCCTATAAAACTGTCTAGAAATAGTTTCCAAAAGGCTTTTGTGCTGGCCTCAGCAGTATTAGAAAAACATACCAATTGGGTCATAGGCCTTGTATAGTTCAGATGCTTCAGAGTAGTTCCCTGCTCCTGCCTTGTTGACAGCACAAACTCTGTATTGGTACTCGTTGTTCTCCACTAGATTGTTGACTTTTTGCCTGGTGTCTCTAATGGTACCCTTCACCACCTAAAAACAATAGTTATGAAAGTTATCAGATGTGTGCACACACTTAATTATAGTTTAAATTGTTCTAGTAAGCAAACCTTAAACCACTGTAGACTTTTCTTTTCTCTTTTTTCCAGGTAATAACCATCAATGTCACTGCCACCATCCAGTGCAGGTCTTTCCCAAATCACTGTCATGGACGACTTGGTAATCATGGTAACTTTAGGTTTGGAGGGTTCACTTGGAGGGACTGTACAAAACAAACAAGGTTAGATAGGCTTTCCTACATAAAATGTGTAAAATCTGATAAAATTGTAGCAAATAACTGATTGTGTTTATGCATACCAAATGCGTTCTTTGCAACAACAGGCTGAGATTCCAGTGGGTCTCCGATGCCAAATTTGTTCACTCCACGTACTCTGAAAATGTACTCATTGCCTTGAATGAGTCTGGGTACGTTCACAATACAGTCAACCAGTTTTTCTGACACAATGGACCACATTATCCTGCTGGTCTCCCTCTTTTCTATGATGTAATGATTTACCATTGCACCACCCTCATCATCAGGAGGGGACCACATGATGGTGATATTGTCAGCTGTTACTTTCTTAAATTGAATCTCTCCAGCAGGGGGACCTGGCTTATCTAATGGGGAGAGAAAAATCAGTTCATGCCTGTCAATTATACTTCATATCCTTGAATATTTTGTGTTAATCTTGGAAAATGTTTAAATACCTTGAATAAGCAGCCTGACGACTCCACATGCACATCCCAGAGAGTTTTTGACTTTCACTTCATAGGTGCCAGAATTAAGGCGTGTAGTTTCCTTTAAGAATATACTGGTGGACTCAAATTTATGTTTGAAAGACAGTTGAGAGGTAGGCTTAAGCTCTTTACCATCCTTAAACCACTCAATCGTTGGAGCAGGTTTGGCTGTTATATTGAACTTGAGTTCAACATCAGAGCCAGCTTTGTACTTGACTTCATTGAGATACTCTTGTGGTATTTCAATTTCTGGGGTGCCTAGGTTAAAACAGATTAGTGATTGCACAGCGAATATAAGGGAGATCCAAAATGCCAAATATTGTTCTTAAAGAAGACAAACAATTGAAATGATGCCAAAAACACATGCACAATAAAAATTAGAATATGTATACAATTGAACGTAAACATCAAACTAGACGTAAAAAAGCCTAAAAACTTACCATAGGTGTCTACACATGTTGCTGGTCCAGCAGTAATAGATGGATTGCTAATTGAGCCAACCGCATTCTTAGCCATGACTCTAAATTCATATGTTTCATCCTGAGTGAGACCAGTTACAGTAAAGCGAGTGTCTGTGATATTGGTGAGGTTGGCTTTGGACCACTTGGAATTAGCTCCCACTCTCTTTTCAGTCAAATAACCAGTGATCGGAGATCCGCCATCATAGTTTGGCTTCTCCCAAGCCAAACTTATAGTATTCTTAGTTATGTCAGTGATCCGGAGATTAATGGGAGGCTCTGCAAAAATGAATGACGAGAATGCAAAAATGAAAATTTCATTCAAGTTGAATTTACTATAGTTTATAAAAGAATGTCTTTTACGTACCACATGCATCAATAGCCAAAACTGCATCTGAAGGCTTGCTGAATTCACTGACCCCCGCAGCATTTTCTGCTGCCACTTTAAACTCATAGATAAGTCCAGCATTTATGTCCGTGACCTTAAAGTGTGTAGCCCTGATCACTGTTTTGCTAACGCTCTGCCACAGGATGCTGTTCTTGTCTTTCATTTGGAGATGGTAGCCAAACACGTGGCTGCCTCCATCCACCAGGCCACTACAATTCTGGAACTGATGGAGCCTCTGGAATTGCTGGAGAAAAACAAAAGTAAAAAAAAAAAAATGATGGAATTTTTGTTTTGAAATTTTTGGAGTTCCAATAATTTTAACTTTTTTAATTTTTATAAAGAAAATATTTGTCTGTATTCCAAAAACTGCTTACTGTATGGGAGGCTAACTGTGACTGGAGGTGAGTCGATGTGATCACTGATTCCATATCTGTTCTCAGCTCTTATTCTGAACTGGTATTCCAGCCCAGTAGTCAATTTCATAATCTTCATGGTGCATCGAGCAACAGCAGAAGAGACATCAATCCAGTTGGCTGTAGTTGTCTCTCTTTTCTGAATGATGTAGTTAGTGATAGGGCTACCACCTTCATAGGCTGGAGGGAGCCAATTCAGGCTTACACTGTCCTCAGTGACATCATAAAGTTCTACAGGTCCACTTGGGGCACTTGGACGGTCCAGAACAACAATATTAACAAAGGATTTGGTGGTTCCACCAGAGTTTGAAGCAGTTATGTCATAGCGCCCTGTGTCCCCGGCAATGCTTTCACGCAAAATGATCTTGATACTGTCTGGAGTGACATCATAGTTAAACCTCATAGTTGACTTGAGTGGCACATTATCCTTGGAAAGAGTGACTTTTGGTAAAGGACGACCAGTGAGTGGGATCTCACACTTCAGAGTTGAACCGGCTTTAACATACACTGTGTTGTGAGCAATGTCTTTCATGTTGAGGTTCTAGAGCAAAAAAAAAAAGAACATGGTTACCAAAACATAAAAAGTTGCGATCAGTTAAAAATGTAGGAAACTTTTCTAAAACTATTGAAAAAAGTAAGATGTGTTTATATTTCTGAGCCTCTGTGAGTTACGCTAAGAAAATGTATTATTCATCATTGTTGCTTGTCACTTACCAAGTTGGTCTTTGAGAATGACTGGGATGAGCATTTCTTTTGCATCACTGAGTCCTGCATGGTTCTCAGCTCTGACTCTGAAGAAGTACTCAGCATTCTCCCTCAGGCCACTAACTGTTAAATGAGTGAACTTTGTTGCTCCACATTTGACCCACTTTTCCTGGCCTTTTTCCAGTGCTTCAACAAAATAGCCAGTGACTCTGCTGCCTCCATCTTGTTCTGGTTTTGCCCAGGCCAAGGAAACACTCTCTTTGGTTACATCGGTGACCCCTAACTTTGGTGGTGGGCTTGGCTTTTCTGGAGAAAAAAAACGTGTTTTGTTAAAAGAAAATGTGGGGGAAAAAATCTTAAGCTCTTAATCACAATAATGCAAAGTTAAAACTGTACCTGTAATCTTGGTTCCTTCCTTGGTTTCTGCTGGTACACCGACCCCAAACTCATTTTCTCCTGTCACTCTGAAATAATAGACCTCTCCTTCTTTTAGATTTATCACCCTGTATGTCAGTCTGTGACATTTGTCAGTCAACCTAGTCCAGCCTTTCCTGCTGGCCTCACGGAAATCAATTAGGTAATTTTTCACTGGTCCTCCACCCTCATTCTCAGGAGTGTCCCAGGTGACTGTGGCAGATGTTTTTGTTACTTCCTTGACCTCCACACGTGCAGGAGGTCCAGGTGAGTCCAGCACTCTGACATTCAACGTCAACGATGAAGTTCCAGCAACACTAGATAAGGTGACGGTATATTTTCCAGAATCATTGCGAGTTGCTTTTTCAAGAGTTATTGAAGTGAAAGTGTCGGTCGTGTCAATAACAGCCCGGACCCTAAGGTCAATGTCAGGTTTAGCCCAAGAAACATTTGGTATGGGTTTGCCTCTGAATGGCACTTTCAAGGTAAATGAGCTTCCATCTTTGACAATGAGTGTCTTTCTCATTTCATTGCTTATGTCAAACACAGGTTCCTCTTGTCTTTCTTTAGCAATTTGTTTGTCTGTCTCAGGGCTTGGCTCACTAGCACCCATTTTATTAATGGACTTGACAACGAACACATATTCAACCCCAGGTGTCAATCCCACAACTGTAAATTCTGTTGTCTTGGTGTTCTGAACTGCAATAAACCACTCATCATCAGATGTCTTTCTATACTCTACTCTGTATCCAGTTACTGGTGCACCACCATCAAACAATGGCTTGTTCCATGACAAGGTGACCGTGGTCTTTGTAGAGTCAATGATCTTAGGTTTAGCAGGAGGAGAGGGCAGAAACTGTGGGTCTTCGGCCTTGGTTAGTGGACAGGGGGTACTTGGTTTACTTAACCCAGCAGCATTCTCTGCAAACACTCTGTACTCATATTCACAGCCCTCACGAAGGTTTGAGGCCTTGACTCTTAGGTCATATACAGGTTTCTTGTTAACACGGCACCAACGAAGGCCTGTTTTCTCTCGCTTTTCAATTACATAGCCAGAGATACTGCTGCCACCATCAGACACTGGTCTTTCCCAACAAATTGTCATCGCATCACTAGTAACTGCAGTGACTTGGACGCTTGTGGGAGCTGCAGGCACAGTAAATGGGTCCATGGCCTTTACTGGCTCACTTTCCAAAGGCTCACCATCTCCATATTTGTTTACTCCTCTAACTCTAAAGATATATTCATTTCCTTTAAGCAACTTGGTCACTTTGCAAGTAGTAGCCTTCATGTCACCATAGACCAGAGTCCAAGCGAGGCGACTTGTCTCACGTTTCTCCACAATATAGTGCATGATCTCAGCACCCCCATTCTCTTGAGGAGGTCCCCATGTTAGGGTACATTTCTCTGCTGTTAGTCCAGACACTGACAAGGGTCCTGAGGCAGGTCCAGGTCTGTCAAGAACTTTACAGTTAATAGCCATGGCTCTAGTTCCTGCAACATTGTGCAGAGTAAGTACGTATTGACCAGAATCTTTCCTGATAGCATCTGCAACAGTGAGAGTCGTTGCAAAATTAGTAGATGTGATTTCACACCTTGCCTTGGCCTCTATTTCCTTTCCATCCTTTGACCAGGAAATAACTGGGAGAGGACGCCCTGTAATCTCAGCATCAATTTTAATTGTCTCTCCAGCCTTTATTACCATCAGTTGTCGGAATTTGTCTTCCACTATTATAGCTGGAGGGTCTACATCATCCTTAACTGTGATGGGACCAGTGCTTTCTGAGGGAGCACTAAGCTGCTCGGCAGAATTCTTAGCAATAACATGAAAATCATACTGGACATCTTCTATTAAGCCTGTAACATCAAAGTAGGTGTCTTGCAAATTGGCAAAGTTGGACTTCAGCCAGCGGCCATTGGGTAGCTCTCTTTGCTCTACAATATATCCAGTTATTTTTACTCCCCCATCATACTCTGGACCATTCCAAAAGAGGGAAACTGAATTCCTGGTGATATTTGTAACTCTGAGGTTATGTGGAGGCTCACATGGATCTCTTGCTGCAACTGGATCACATGGCTTAGTACACGGACCAATGCCAGCAATATTCTCAGCATATACTCTGAAGTGATACAGTAATCCCTCCTCAATGCCAGTCATTTTAAATTGGTTTTCAGTTAGCAAACCTCTGTTAGCTTTAGTCCAAAGGATGCTACTTTGATCTTTGCATTCAATGTGATAACCAATGACTGGGCTTCCACCATCACTTGCTGGTTTGCCCCATGCCACCAGCATGCCAGTCTTAGTTGCATGGACAACATGAAGTTTGGTTGGAGGACCAGGAGGCTCAAATGGATACTGAGCAACAACAGGAGCAGAATCAATTGCAAAACTCTTGCCATAACGATTTTCAGCTGCAATACGGAATTGGTACTCTGTTCCTTGAGTAAGCCGAGTAACCTTAATAGATGTTCTTGCTACTGTGGCTGAGACAATTTGCCATGTTGTAGTGGTAGTATCTCTTTTCTCCACTACATAATTGTTAATCTGGCATCCACCATCATATATTGGAGGATCCCAGGATAGAGAGACAAAATCTGCACTAACTTCATCAAACTTAATGTTGCTGGGTGGACCTGGTTTATCCAGTACTACAACAGACACTTGAGCTGTTTTTGTGCCAATTGCATTTGTTACTGAAATCTCATACGTTCCAACATCTTCTTTGTTGGCATCTTTAATAATTACTTTGGAAGATGTCTTTGAAGTGACAACATTCACCCGGGTTGTCTGTTTGAGAGCATGACCATCTTTTTGCCAGGAAACTTCAGGTTGAGGTCTGGCCTTAAATGGAACATCAATCTTCAAGTCATCTCCAGCTTTGACGCTGTATGTGCTGAACAGCAGATTTATGATGGGCTCCATTGTAATGTCCTTTACTACCACAGGAGCAGCCAAAGGCTTAGCATCACTCTTACCCTTATCATTTACTGCAGTGACTCTAAATGAGTATTCTTCTCCTGTTGTGAGTCCAACAATAGTGGCCTCTAGTGCTTTAGCTTGACTACACAAAGTCCATTTGTCTTCTCCTTTTGGCTGCATTTCTACAATGTAGCTTGTTATTTTGCTGCCTCCGTCATGATCGGGTTTCTCCCAAGAAAGAGTAACACTGTGACGAGTTATATCTTCAACAACAACTTTACCGGGAGGCAATGGGGCCTCGGATACCTTGACTTGGTCTGTAAAAGCAGGCAGACCCACTCCCAGCTCATTTACTGCCAACACACGGAAGTAATATCTTCCTCCCTCTTGTAGGTCAGACACAATGTAAGAGTTCCTTACACAGTTGGTGCTAACACTGGTGAAAGCCATTCTCTTCTGCTCTCTCTTCTCAACAATATAGTGTGATATCTTAGCCCCACCATCAATAAGAGGAGGCTCCCAAGAAAGTGAAACAGAAGTTCTTTTTACATCTTTCACCTCCAAGTTTGTTGGTGCACTTGGAGAGTCCAAAACTCTCACATTAATAAAGGCTGATTTAGAGCCACTTAGGTTCTCAAGGGTCACTACGTATTTTCCAGTGTCAAATCTATCAACATTCTCAATCACCAGCATTGTATAAGAGCTTGTGACATCAATTTGTGCACGTTCATTTAGAGTACCATCTGCCTTAGACCATTTCACCTCAGGTTCAGGTTTTCCTTTAATTGTCACAAATAGACGCAGTGTAGCAGTGGCACGTACATTCACCATCTTCCTTAGGTCAGCATCTAGTTCAATCTCAGGAGCCTCAAGCTTCTCCGCAGCAATCACAGACCCAGGCAGATCCACAGGCTCTCCTACTCCTTCACAGTTAGCAGCACATATGCGGAAGTTGTACTCAGCATTTTCCTTCAGTTTCTTTACGGTGTAGTTGGTGCTTTGAACACCTGTGGGAGGACTGCAGACAATCCATTCATCATCTCCTGCCTCTTTCATTTCAACAACATACCCTGTAATAGGAGCACCACCATCATAGATAGGCCTTGACCAGGTCAGGGAAACGGTACTGCTTGAATGATTGGTAACTTTAGGGTTACTTGGAGGTCCTGGAGGGTATGTCGCATCACATGCCTTAATGTACTCGGTTGGCGCACTTGGCTTTCCAGTACCAGCAGCATTTTCAGCTGAGACTCTGAATTCATAGTAGTGACCTTCTGTGAGACCGGTGCATCTGAATCTTAGGTCATTCAGTCTCTTTTTGTTGCACTTGGTCCACCTGATACCATCCTTGTCCCGTTTTTCAAGAATGTAGCCTTCGATCTCAGCTCCTCCATTTTCTTCAGGCCTTTCCCAGGTAAGGATTATGGAGTCTCTGGTGACAGAGCTGACCTCTGGGGTTGAGGGTGCACTGGGGACAGTGAATGGGTTACGTGCAATAACAGGCTCTGATTCCAGAGGTTCACCGACTCCATATTTATTTACAGCAGTAACTCTAAAAATGTATTCATTACCAGGAAGCAGTTTGGTAACTTTGTAGCTAATTGCCTGGATCTTGGGCTCAACCATAGTCCATGACAAACGACTGGTCTCTCTCTTTTCAATGATATAGTGAGAGATACTTGCTCCACCATCATGTGAAGGATGGTTCCAATGCAGATAACATTTCTCAGCCCTAACCCCTTTAACTTCTAATGGGCCATCTGGAGGACCAGGTCTGTCAAGAACTTTAACATTAACTGGAATCATCTTGACACCACCAACATTGACAAGCTTGAGAACAAAGTGGCCACCATCCACTCTAATGCAATCCTTGACTGTTAAGATTGTTCGTGTAAGTGTAGTTTTGATCTCCATTCTTGGTGTGGTTTTGTCAATTTCTTTGCCGTCCTTTAACCATATGACTTCAGGGAGGGGCTTGCCAGTGTAGTCAGCATCAATCTCAAATGAGTCACCGGCACTAACAACAGTGAGATCTTTAAATTTAGAATCCATAGAAGCATCTGGTGCTTCAATTTCATCTTTGGCTGTTATTTGCCCTGTGCTCTCAGATGGACGACTCAAAGTTCCTGCAGCATTCCTGGCAATGACTCTGAACTCATAAACACAGTCCTCAGTAAGTCCAGTAAGTGTATACTGGGTTTCAATAATGTTGGTAAAGCTGGCTTTCATCCATCGGGTATCTGGGTATTTCTTTCTCTCTATCAAATAGCCAGTAATTATACTACCTCCATTATACTGGGGTATGGTCCACTGGAGTGTTACATGGTTTCTGGTGATTTCAATAGCCTCAGGAGTGCCTGGGGGATCACATGGGTCTGTGGCTACTGTACCATCTGAGACTTTACTGGCTGGACTGACACCTGCAATGTTCTCAGCATAAACTCTGAATTCATATTCAATGCCTTCTTCAAGGTCTGTGGTCTTAAAGCGTGTCTCTGGAATTAAAAGCTTGTTCAGTTTACTCCATAAAAGACTATTTTTTTCCTTTCTCTCCAGATGATAACCAAGGATGGGACTGCCGCCATTGTCACTTGGAGGTTTCCATTCAACAACCATGTTATCCTTAGTTGCAGCTGTAGTTATTGGTGTTCCAGGGGCTGCAGGCACACTAAATGGATACTGAACAATCACAGCTGAAGAGACAATGGGAGAACTTTTTCCATACCTATTTTCAGAACAGACTCTAAACTGATATTCAACACCAGTTTTGAGCTTGGTGACTTTAATGGTTGTCCTTGCAATTGTAGCAGATACAATCTGCCAATTTGTGGTGGTTGTGTCCCTCTTTTCAACAATGTAGTTGTTGATTTGACATCCCCCAGTATACTCTGGTGGCTCCCAGGAGAGAATAACATAATTGCAGCTTATCTCCTCAATTTTAATTGGCCCAGTGGGTGGCCCAGGTTTATCAAGTATGATAACAATAATCTCCTCTGTAACTGTTCCAATGCTGCTTGTGGCTGTGACACTGTATTTTCCAGAGTCTTCCTTATTTGCCTCTTTGATGACCATTTTAGTAGATGACGATGTGCTCAAGACATTCAATCTTGTCGTTTCTTTAATTGCTTGTCCTTCTTTTTTCCATTCCACCTTCGGAATTGGGCGGCCAAATACTGGAATCTCAATCTTTAGATCTTCACCTTGCTGTAAACTGTAAGTGTTGAATCTTAATTTGAAACTTGGCTCAATAGTAATATCTTTAGCAGTCACTGGTGCAGCCAAAGCTCTAGGGTCACTTTTCCCCTTTTCATTGAAAGCTAACACTCTAAATAAGTATTCATGTCCTGCACGTAGGCCGGCAACAGTGCCTTCACAAGTTTTGGTTGTGGCAGCTAAAACCCATTCCTCTGTGTCTACAGGTTGCATTTCAATATAGTAGCCAATGATTCTGCTTCCCCCATCATGATCTGGTTTCTCCCAAGATAGTGAAGAAGTAGTTTTTGTTACTTCAGTCAATGTGACCTTACCAACAGGCAGAGGTGGCTCAGAGGCTTTAACTGGTTGTTCTGTCACAATTGCTTGTCCAACACCAAACTCATTCTCTGCCAATACTCTAAAATAGTAGATAGTTCCCTCAGTAAGGCCAGTAATACGATAACTTGTTTTTGTGCATTTGTTGTCCACATTAGAAAACACTTTCCTTGTGGATTCACGCTTTTCAACCAGGTAGTTCTTTATTCTTGAACCACCATCAATAATTGGTGGCTCCCAGGTCAGGGTCACACTTTCTCTCTTTATGTCTTTAACCACTAGCTGTAAGGGAGGCCCTGGGGTGTCCAGAACTTTAACCGAGACAAAAGCAGATTTGGTGCCAGCACTGTTCTCTAAATTAAGGATGTATTTTCCAGCATCAAATTTGTCACATATGTCAATGGAAAGCTGTGTGTAGTTTTCACCAATCTCAGTCAGAACTTTGCTGGGGAGCTCACCATCTTCCTTAGCCCAGCCTATTTGAGGGGTGGGACGACCTTTAAAAGGAATATAGATTCTCATAGATCCTCCTGCTCTCACCACAATTCCTTTCCTAAGCTCTGAATCCAGCATCACCTCTGGAGGCTCAATCTTATCCACAGGTATAACAACTCCTTGAAGTTCTGTAGGCTCTCCAACACCAAGCTTGTTAATGGCACAGACACGAATTTTGTATTCTTGGTGCTCTATTAACTTTTTGATGGTAAACTTTGTACTATTTATACCAGTGGGTGGTGTGCACATTATCCATTCTTCTTCATCGGCCTTGGTAATTTCAACTGCATATCCTTGAATCTCACAACCACCATCATAGATAGGCCTATGCCAAGCTACACAGATTGAGTCTTTTGTGGTGTCAACCAAATGGACATTAGTTGGACTACCTGGTTCAAATGTTGGGTCACAGGCTTTGAGGTAGAGTGTGGCTGGGCTTGGTTGACCCACTCCAGCTGTATTCTCAGCTGACACCCTAAATTCATAGTCATGATCTTCAGTTAACCCTGTTACTCTGAAACGCAAGTCTGTAACTCTGCGTTTGTTGCACTTGGTCCATCTCACACCAGCTCTATCCCTTTTCTCAACAATATAGCCAACAATATCACTACCACCTGTGGTTTCAGGACGGTTCCAACAAACTGTCATGGAGTCTCTTGTAATGTTTGTGATCTCAAGTTCATTAGGTGGGCCTGGAGGAACAAATGGATTTTTCATCACAACAGGTGCCGATTCAAGAGGCTCGCCCACTCCGTATTTGTTGACAGCCATTACTCTGAAGATATATTCATTCCCTTTCAATAATTTGGTGACCTTGAACATGGTAGCTTCACACTCGCCGGAGACTACTGTCCATGCCAAACGACTGGTTTCTCTCTTTTGAATAACGTAGTGAGAAATACTTGCACCTCCATCATGTCTGGGTGGAAGCCATGACAATGAGCACTTCTCTTCAGTCACATTGCTGATTGTTAGGGGTCCTTCTGAAGGGCCTGGTCTATCCAGAACCTTAACACTAAATGGAACAGTTTTTGTTCCAGCTACATTAGTCAAAACCAGTGTGTACTGTCCACCATCCACTCTGACAGCATCTTTGACAACAAGTAGAGCCTTAAAATCTGTGTTTTTGATCTCGGCCCTTGCAGAGTTTTCAACTTCAAAACTTCCCTTGAACCACTGAGCTGTTGGGACTGGCTTTCCTTCCACACTGGCTTCCAAAGTAAATGTCTCTCCTGCATTTATGACAATGGTTTGGTTGTAAATAGGATCTGTTTCACATTTTGGTGGTTCAACTTCATCCTTGGCTGTGATAGATCCTGTGGTCTCAGACGGCTTACTCACAGCACCAGCTGCATTCCTTGCAATCACCCTGAAATCATATTTATTGTCCTCTTGAAGGCCACCAACTGTGAATTCATGCTCAATGATGTTTGCAAAGCTAGCTTTCATCCATTTACCCTCTGGAAGGTCACGTTTTTCTACTACATAGCCAGTAACAAGGCTTCCACCATCATATACTGGAGGGGTCCATCTTAGTTTCACTGAATGCCTTGTCACAATCACAGTAACAGGTTGACCTGGAGGATCACAAGGGTCTCGTGCAACATATCCTTCTGATGTTTTACTGCATTTTCCTATACCAACAATATTCTCAGCATACACTCTATACTCATACTCAATACCCTCCTCAAGAGGGGTTGACTTGAATTTGCAATCTTGGATCAGCATTTTGTTAATCTTGGTCCAAAGAATACTGTTTTTCTCTTTCCTTTCCAAATGGTAACCCAAGATGGCGCTTCCTCCATCAGATGGGGGTTTATGCCACTCAACTACCATATAATCTTTAGTGTATGAGGACACAAATGGTGTCCCTGGAGGGCCAGGCTCTTGGAATGGATACTGTGCCACAACAGGCTGTGAATCAATTCCATAACTCTTTCCATATCTGTTCTCTGCAAAAATTCTGAACTGGTATTCAGCACCAGTTTTTAGGTTAGCCACTTTTAATGTGGTTCTTGCAACTGTGGCTGATACAACTACCCAATTAGTTGTAGTTGTGTCTCTTTTTTCCACCACATAATTTGAAATTGGACATCCACCTGTGTATGTCGGAGGTTCCCAAGTCAGTGTAACACTCTCAGCACTAATATCCTCCATTTTAACAGGGCCTGTTGGTGGGCCTGGTTTATCTAGGGTGATCACCTCCACAGTTGCATCTTTGGAACCAAGAGAATTAGCAACATTGATAGAGTACATGCCTCCATCTTCTCTGGTGGCATCTTTAATGGTGAGAGTTGTGTGATGTGCTGAGTCAGTGACATTTACTCTGGTCGTCTGCTTAAGAGCTGTGCCATCCTTTGTCCAGGTGATAGTTGGTTTTGGATGGCCAGCGATTGGAACTTCTATTTTAAGATCATACCCTACCTGAACACTGTAGGTGCTTACTTTGGGTCTAACGGAAGGCTCAATTGTAAGATCCTTTGCCACGACTGAATGGGAAAGTTGTCTTGGATCACTTTTTCCTTTGTCATTTACAGCAACAACTCTGAACTGGTATTCCTCTCCTTGGAGAAGACTGGCCACTGTCGTCTCTAAGCTCTTTACACTGGCACACAAAGACCATGTATCACTGTCCTTTGGAGCCATTTCAACTTCATAACAACTGACTCTACTACCACCATCATGTATAGGTTTCTCCCATTTTAGAGACACACTACTACGACTAACATCAACTACGCTTACTTTTCCAGGGGGTTGAGGTTTTTCAGATATTTTGATTGGCTCAATTGTTTTAGCTTGAAGCCCTACACCATACTCATTTTCAGCTAATACTCTAAAGAAAAAGATTCCGCCTTCTGGTAAGGAGTCAATTCTCAGTGACATCTTGTTGCAGGTAGTGATAGGAGAATAAACTTTTCTAGTGCTCTCTCGTTTCTCCACATGATAATGCTTAATCTTTGAGCCACCATCAAGGAGAGGGGGTTCCCATGTGAGAGTGACAGAGTTCTTAGTAATCTCTTTTACCATGAAATTAGTGGGTGGACTGGGGGAGTCCAAGACTCTTACACTAATGAAGACAGACTTCACTCCACTTGCGTTTTCGGCCGTCAAAGTGTACTTTCCACTGTCAAAACGGTCAACATTCTCTATTACAAGAGAAGCGTAGTTGCCTGTATTGTCTATTAGGGCTGTTTCCTTAATTTCCCCTTCAGCCTTTCCCCACTTTATTTCAGGTGCTGGGCGACCTCTCACAGGCACAAAAAGTCTGAGAGTGCTTGCTGCTCTGATATTGATCATTTTTCTCATATCAGCATCCAATTCAAGATCAGGAGGCTCAAGTTTCTCCTCGAGAAGAATTTTTCCAGGCACATCAGCATGCTCACCAACTCCAATTTTGTTGATTGCACACACTCTAAACTGGTACTCATGCTTCTCCAGAAGCTTTTTTGCTGTAAATGTAGTTTCAGTTATTCCAGTGGGAGGTGTGCACATAAACCACTCATCAGATGCTCCATTACAAGCTTCAACAATATAGGCCTGAATCTCACAGCCACCGTCATAGATAGGTTTTCCCCATGTTAGAGTAACAGTTGACCTAGAGGTGTCCAATACCTTGGGATTATTTGGTGGACCTGGTTTGAAGATTGGATCTAGAGCTTTGTAGTATATTGTGGCCTTGCTTGGTGTCCCAACTCCTGCAGCATTTTCAGCAGAGACCCTAAATTCATAACTGTGGTTCTCAAGGAGTCCTGTTACTCTAAAGCGCAGCTCACTCACATTGCGCTTGTTGCACCTGGTCCATCTCACACCATCCTTATCCCGTTTTTCAACAACATATCCTTGGATGGAGCTACCTCCATCATTAGAGGGACGTTCCCATGTCACAACCATGGAGTCCTTGGTGATTGTTGAAACCTCCACTTCAGTCGGTGGACTTGGAGCAACAAATGGATTTTTAGCAATCATTGGATCAGATTCAAGAGGCTCACCAACTCCATATTTATTGACTGGAATTACTCTGAATATGTACTCATTTCCTGGAAGAAGTTTAGTAATCTTCAGATTTAGTGTCTGCACTTTTGATTCAACTACAGT
Source organism: Oryzias javanicus (assembly GCA_003999625.1). NCBI lineage: Eukaryota > Metazoa > Chordata > Actinopteri > Beloniformes > Adrianichthyidae > Oryzias > Oryzias javanicus. The sequence goes on from CM012457.1 coordinate 5,913,973, forward strand.
CCAAACAAGTCTGCTGGTTTCCCTTCTCTCCACAATGTAATGAGATACATCACTTCCTCCATCTTGCAAGGGGGGTTTCCAGGAAATTGAACACTTTTCATTAGTGACACCATAAATAGAGATTGGGCCCTCTGGTGGACCTGGTCTGTCCAGGACCTTGACATTTATGTTAACAGACTTTTCTCCACCAACATTTTTTACTCGTATAGTGTACTGGCCTCCATCTACACGGATAGCTTCTTTACAGATTAGGCAAGCTGTAAAATTAGTGTTATTAATTTCTATTCGAGCTGCTTCGGTGATCTCATGACCGTCTTTCAACCAGTGAATGGTGGGGACAGGCTTGCCATAAATAGATGCTTCAAGTCTGAATGTCTCACCTGCATTTAGTACCACAGCCTGGGAGTACTTAGCCTCCAAGTCAATTTTGGGTGGATCCACCTCGTCTTTAGCAGTGATAGGTCCAGTGGAGTCAGAGGCCTGGCTCAAAACTCCTGCAGCATTTCTAGCAATAACACGAAACTCATAAATCTGATCTTCAGTAAGTCCCGTGACAACAAATTCAGTCTCAATGATGTTTGTGAAACTGGCCTTCATCCAGCGACCACTGGCCTTCTTCTTCTCCACTACATAACCAGTAATTTTGATTCCACCATCATACTCAGGTTTGGTCCATTTGAGTGTGACTTGATTTCTTGTCACAATAACAGCTTCTGGTTTTCCTGGCCTTTCACAAGGATCTCTGGCTACTTGTATTTCACTTACTTTGCTGGCTTTGCTAAGGCCTACTATATTCTCAGCATAAACTCTGAACTCATATTCAATTCCTTCCTCTAGGCCAAGTGCCTTGAATCTGGTATCAGGGATGACTTGTTTGTTTTGCTTCACCCACAGTATACTGTTCTTCTCTTTGAGTTCTAAATGATAGCCTAGAATTTTACTTCCACCATCATTGCTCGGTTTCTCCCACACAACTACCATGCTCTCTTTGGTGGCTGACTGAACCACAACAGAGCGTGGTGAACTTGGCACCTCAAATGGAAACTGAGCTACAATAGTGTCAGATAACAGGAATGATGACTTTCCGTATCGATTTTCTGCTGCAATCCTAAACTGGTATTGTGATCCAGTTTTTAGACGGGCAGCCTTGATTGTGGTTCTGGCAACAGTTGCTGAAACAATCTGCCAGTTGGTGGTGGATGTATCTCTCTTCTCAACAATATAATTGTTGATGGCACAACCACCGTCATATTGGGGTGCATTCCATGACAAAACTACACTATCAGCAGTAACCTCATCCATTTTGATTGGGCCAGTTGGTGATCCAGGCTTATCTAATACAACAACGCTGATATCTGTTGTTGCCTCTCCAGCATTGTTAGTCAGTTTAATTGTGTATGTGCCAACATCATCTCTGCAAGCCTCCTTAATAACCAGGAGAATGTTTCGATCTGTAGCCTCAGCATTAACTCTTATTGTTTCCTTAAGACTAACACCACCTTTTAGCCAAGTTACAGTAGCTTTAGGATGGGCAGCATATGGAACATCTATCTTAAGGTCATCTCCTGCTAAGACACTGAATGTGCTAAAAAGCAATTTGAATGTTGGAGAAATGGTCAGATCTTTAGCCACCACAGGAACACTGAGAGGACGTGGGTCACTAACACCTTTCTCATTAGTGGCTGAAATGCGAAAGTTATATTCTTCTCCTTGTGTGAGCCCTGTTACATAAGCCTCATTGCTCTTAACTACCATGACTTGGGTCCACTTCTCACTTCCTTTACTTTGCATCTCGACAATATACCCCGTTATTCTACTTCCACCATCATGGTCTGGCTTTTCCCATGTCAGTGTTACAGTGGTGCTGGTGATTTCAAGGAGGGACACTTTTCCTGGTGGTAGAGGTTTTTCGGACACCTTAATTGGTTCAAGAGTCTCAACTGGTAAGCCAATTCCAAATTCGTTTTCAGCCAGAATTCTGAAAGAGTACAGTTTTCCTTCCTCCAATTCTCCAATTTTCCAACTTGACTTGTGGCAGCTAGCACAAACTGTTGAGTAAGCTTTCCTTGTTGACTCTCGTTTTTCCACAATGTAGTTGCGCACTCTGGAACCCCCATCAATAAGAGGTGCATCCCAGACCAGAGACACTGAGTCTTTGGTGACCTCCTTAACAATAAGATTCTGAGGTGCTCCAGGAGTATCTAACACCCTTACATTAACAAACGCTGTCTTGCTTCCGGATGGGTTCTCTATAGTCAGCATGTATTTACCTCCATCAAACCTGTCAACATTGTCTATCTGAAGAGTGGTAAATGATGGTGTAATTTCAATGTTGGCTCTATCAAGTGATCCTCCATGCTCTCTTGACCATTTCACTTCAGGTGCTGGTCTACCCTTGATTGGAACAAATAATCTGAGAGTACTACAGGCTCTGATGCACACCACCTTACGCAGCTCAGCTCCTAGCTCAATTTCTGGAGGAAGTAGTCTGTCCTCAGCCTTTGGTGTTCCAGGAACAGCTGCAGGCTCTCCCACTCCTTCACAATTTATTGCACAAATGTTGATTTTATAGTCTTGGTTTTCCTTCAGGTTAGTGATGGTAAAGGAAGTGGCTGTCCATCCCTTCCTTGGAGTCTGAATTGTCCACTCATCCTCCTCAGGTAAGCAAGTCTCCACAATGTATCCAGTGATTTCAGAGCCACCATCATAGACAGGTTTATTCCAGGCAAGAGTAATGGAAGACTTGGTGGTGTCCAGCACTCTAGGATTACCTGGGGGCCCAGGCTGGAAGATTGTATCTACAGCTTTGTAGAAAGGACTGGAAGGACTTGGCTGGCTTAAACCAGCATTATTCTCTGCAAATATTCTAAATTCATATTCATGCCCCAGTGTAAGCCCAGAAACCTTGAAACGCAAGTCTGTTACAGTCCTTTTGTTACACTTTACCCAGCGCAGGCCAGTCTTATCTCTTCTTTCAATTATGTATGTATTAATTCTACTTCCTCCATCATGTTCAGGGCGCTCCCAGCACACAACCATAGAGTCTTTGGTGATTGTGGTAACCTCCGGCTGTGATGGTGGGTCACTGGGAACATAGGGATTTGTACATATGACAGGAACAGACTCTACAGGTTCACCTACACCATACTTGTTAACAGCCATGACCCTAAAAATGTACTCATTACCCTTAAGAAGCTTGGTGACCTTAAACCTGTTAGCTTGAAGGTCTGTTGCCACATTTGTCCATGCCAATCTACTGGTTTCACGCCTCTGAATGATAAAATACTCAATTTTGGCACCACCATCATGTGGAGGATGAAGCCAGTTAAGCACGCATTTCTCTGCAGTGATATCTGAAACAGTGAGGGAGTCTGGTGGTCCTGGTCTGTCAAGCACTTTGACATTAAAGGTAAACTTGGCAAAGCCACCAGGATTGCTAGCAGTTAGAGTGAAAGCACCACCATCTCTTCTCAATGAATCTTTGTTTATAAGAGTTGTGTGAAAGTCTGATGTTTTTATTTCCAGTTTGCCCGTGTCCTCAAGCTCTTTTCCTTCTTTAGTCCATACCAGTGATGGGATGGGCCTACCAGTTACACTGGCTTCCAACTTGAAAATTTCTCCAGCCATTACCACAACATTGCTGCTATAGGAAGCATCAACATCAAGTCTTGGCTCTTCAATGTCATCTCTGCATGTGATTGGCTCTGACTGCTGAGATGGAGCACTAATAGCACCAGCAGAGTTTCTTGCAAATACACGGAACTCATAGATTGCATCTTCAGTCAGACCGCTAACTGTGTATGTGGTTTCCAGAATGTTATTGAAGTTTGCTTTGAGCCAACGCCCATTGGGCATTTCTCTCCTCTCTACCTGGTATCCTGTAATAGAAAATCCACCATCCCCTTCTGGTTTTGTCCAGGATAGTGTCACCTCATGTCTGGTAATGTTCAGTGCTACTGGTCTGCCTGGTGGTTCAACTGGGTCCAAAGCATACATAGGCTCAGATGGTTTGCTGGGTTTGCTTAGACCAGCCATATTTTCAGCAATGACACGATGTTCATATGCAATGCCATCAACAAGGCCAACAGATTTGAAGATATTTCCAATAACGAGAGCTTTGCTGACCCGTTGCCACAGAATGCTATTTTTCTCTTTCCTATCCACATGATATCCAAGAATGGGACTGCCTCCATCAGATGAGGGCTCATTCCAACTTAAAATCATATGGTCCTTGTTAAACGATGTGACCATTGGAATACCAGGCTGGCCAGGCACGTCAAATGGATATGCAGCAAATACAGGTTCAGAGGTAATACATGGTCCAATGCCATATCTGTTTTGAGCCTTGACACGGAACTGATATTGGGTTCCAGTTGTGAGTCTGACTGCCTTGAAAGTGGTGCGGATTACAGTTGCTGCCAGTTCCACCCATGAAGTGCCAGTTGTCTCCCGCATCTCAACAATATAATTGTTGATGGGAACACCTCCATCATTCTCCGGTGGGTCCCAAGACATTAGAACATAATCACATGAGACTTCATCCAGCTTTATAGGACCAACTGGAGGACCTGGAATGTCATGGACCAGAACTGTGATTGTCTCTGTCAGTGTACCTAGCAAATTCTTTCCAGTGATGGAATACTGTCCTTCGTCAGTTCTTTTGATCTCACCGATGTTGAGAATGGTTGATGTTGGTGTGGTTTCTGTATTGATTCTTTGGGTCTCCTTGAGAACCAAATCACCTTTCTTCCAGGAAACAACTGGCCTTGGTTTACCCAGCACTGGAATCTCCACTTTCACACGATCCCCTGCTTTGGCAATGACAGTCTTCTGGTACACACCCCGAAGATCAAATGAAGGTGAAGATGTTTGTTCCCTGATAACAGCGGGCCTGCTTTCACGAGGATCACTCCTACCTGACGCATTCACAGCCATTATACGGAAGGTATACTCAGCACCCTCAGTAAGATCTGTTACTGTGTAATCCAAAGCCTTGATGGTGCCCACGTGGACCCACTGTTCAGAGTCTTTCTTTTGAGCTTCAATGACATATCCTGTAATCAAGCTTCCACCATCATGGAGGGGTTTGGTCCATGCCAGGCTTGCACTGTCTGCAGTTAAATCTGTAATATACAGGTTTTCTGGTGCAGAAGGAGCTTGGGACACCCTGATGGGCTCAGGGGTTTCTGCAGGCTCTCCAACTCCGAGGTCATTTTCAGCAGAAATACGGAAGTAATAGTAAGCCCCCTCCTCAAGATCTGGGATTTTAAAAGAACACTTTTGCCATGTGGTGCTAAGCACTGTGTATGCCTTTTTGGTGGCTTCTCTCTTTTCAACAATGTAGTTATGGATCTTAGAACCGCCATCTATAATTGGGATTTCCCATTGAAGAGTGATACTGTTCTTTGTCACCTCTCTTGGTTTGAGGTTGACTGGTGGACCTGGTGTATCCAGAACCCTTACATTGACAAAACCAGTTTTCTTACCAGCAACATTTTCCAAACAAAGATTATACTTTCCAGCATCGTATCTGTTGCATTCAGGGATAACAAGTAGACTGTAAGATTCTGTGTTGTCAATATGAGCACGGACTTTCAGGTTTGTATCATCTTTGCTCCAAGTTACTTCAGGAACAGGACGGCCTTTGATTGGGATAAACATACGAATTGAAGAACGGCTTCTCACCACCAAAGTTCTTCTGAGCTCAGCATCAAGTTCAAAGTCTGGCAGTGTTTCTTGATCCACTAGTTCAGTCACCTTTTCAACCTCTGCAGGCTCACCCACTCCTTCAGAGTTTATGGCACAGACTCTGAAGTGGTATTTGCCTCCTTTTTGAAGTTTACCAATTACATATTCTGTAATTTTCACTGGGTACTGTGTTTCTGTTTCCCAGTCATCATGACCGTCTTTCTTGTATTCAACAATATATCCTTCCACTTCAAGGCCTCCATCATAGTGGGGCCGGCCCCAGGCAAAAGTAGCTGTGGTTTTTGTGGTGTCTGTAATTCTTGGATTTGATGGAGGACCAGGGGGATCTAATAAATGTAAAAACAAGCAATTGCATAAATCAGTTGGAGTTATCTACTTCAAGAAAAATTTAGTGCATTTTTTTGGCATTATTTGTAATTTTTAGCAAAAAGTGCATTAAAAAAAAACAAACAAAACAAAACTGTGTTCACTTACAAACAATATCTTTTGTCATCACTGGGCGCGATGGCTCACTTGGCTCCCCAAATCCAGCTTTGTTTTCGGCAGTGACCCTGAACTCATACTCAACTCCCTCAGTCAGGCCTTGCACCTTAAAGCGGAGGTCAGGGACTGACCTTTTATGGGCTCTCACCCATCTCAGTCCTTTTCTTTCTTTTCTCTCCACGGAATATCCTCTAATGTCACAGCCACCATCATTTGCTGGTCTCTTCCATGAAATGGTGATTGAATTCCTGCTGACATTATCAATCTCTGGGATTGAGGGTGGACCTGGTGGGCCTAATGGAATAAAATCAGTTCAAATTTATTTCTGAATTGGCATCTTAAAGCATCAGACAAGTTTATACCTTAGCATTTAAATAAAATGTTTATTTAAGTAAAGAGTTTGTTTAGCAACAGCCCTGATGAATAGAAACTTACCAAAACTATCAACCATTTTGACTGGACCCGATTGGCTAGAGTCACCGGTACCATACTGGTTCACAGCTTGCACTCTGAAGATGTACTCATTGCCTTTGATCAGTTTTGCGGCTACATATCGGCAGTCCATTACATTTTCTGCCAGCTTGGTCCACTGTAGGCGGCTAGTTTCTCTCTTTTCAAGGATGTAGGATTTTATAGAGCTTCCTCCATCTTCTTCTGGTGGAAGCCAGGTCAGGGTACACTTCTCTGCTGAAATATTACTTGCTTCAATGGGACCTGGTGGTCCAGGTACATCTAGTACCTTCACTTTAACGTGTTCTTCTTTAATACCAAAAGGGTTGCTGGCTGTGATGGTGTACTCTCCAGTGTTCTTTCGACTTGCATACTTAATAGCTAGAGTGGAAGTCGTAGGGGTGCTGGTGACACTGACTGTGTCGGAGTTCTTGAACTCCCGACCTCCCTTGGACCAGAAAGTAGTTGGAGGTGGTTTTCCGACAATCTTAGAGGCAGAAACAACTATTGTATCTCCAGCTCTGACTGAGACACCATCCTTCATGCCTGGGTCAATAGTGATAGATGGAGGCTCTGCCAAGAAAAGAAAGACTAAGTTCAGCTATTTGAAATGTACAAGAATGAAGTTATTACCATAAAACTTTCACCATGAAACTTACCGTACTCATCCTTGCAGGTTAGGAACTCTGTACAATCTGAAGGCTCACTGATAGCACCTGCTGAATTCTTGGCCCTTATTCTGAATTGATACTGGGATCCTTCTGTTAGGTCAGGGACAGTGAAGGCACAACCCTGAATGTTGACATGGTTGGCCTTTGCCCAAGCCTTCCCATCAGCCTCAAGCTTCTCCACCATGTACCCAGTCAGTTTGTAGCCACCATCGTATTTGGGAGCTGTCCAAATCAGTGTGACTGTATTTCTGGTGACATTGATAACTTCTGGTTTTCCAGGAGGATCTGATAGGAATTAGCAAAAGAAGGTGTTAAAATATTTTTTAGACGTCTGTCTTAGCAATTTACAATTCTTTCACAGCACAACCAAGAGTACTTTTAATTAAGTATTTAGAAAAAGTAAGAATTTAAATGCAGCAAACTCACCAACAGGATCAAGAGCAACCACAGCCTCAGTGACTTTACTTGCTTTTCCAAGGCCAGCCATGTTTAGGGCCATCACCCTGAACTCATATTCAAGTCCCTCTACCAGCCCAGTAACTCTACATTCCTTCACTCTTAGAGGAGTCTTACTGGCACGTTTCCACATCAGACTGTTCCTCTCCTTATATTCGATATGATATCCTAAAGAAAAAAAGTCAGAATGGGGATTCTTTTTTCAATGTTTACTGAATCTTATGTACATATTAAGGGTGTAACAATGTATGGTAACAAATGTTTGATTCATCTCATAGTTCGTGGATCCTGATGCAATTCATACTCGATATTGGTTCATTTGAATGATCCAGTTTGATCTGATTCACTGACCTAAAGTTGGTCCAGGACATCATTCGTCAATAATTCAACCATTGTGACATCAAGATAAATACCTGGGTACTGAACAGTGCAGGTGAAGTTTTCTTGTATTTCTTGCAAGATAATCAAGTGTAAATTAAATATGCATACAAACAAACAAGTAAGCAAGAATTTATGGTAAATCCATTCACATTTTAGTTTAATAAAGTTCAGCCCATTGTTGCTTTTCTACATAAAAAATAAAACAAAGGGGACATTATTTGAACATTATACTCCACTATATGGTCACGTCTTTGACAAATTCAAAGTGTTTCCACAAATTGGACTGTAATGATGATTGATCATTTTTTGCTGACATCACATCTGTGTTGTCTGCTGTGATTTCACTTGGTTGTTTTTTTTTGTGAAGATAAACTAAACATACCATATCTCTGTTATTTAGTGGTTTTCACAATATCAAAATACTGTAATAGATTTATTTATTTTTGAAACAGTTTTACAATGATATAAGTCAATTCAATTTGATTAGCAACTTGCTGTAGCCAGATTGATCTGGTTGGATTGTAGGAATATAACTCCATTCCCTGATTAAGTTCATTAATTGTTACACCCCTAATAATCATTGACATCCAACACGTTTTAATACCAGTAATGGCGGAGCCACCATTATCTGCGGGATCGGTCCAAATTAGAATTGCTGACTCATGGCGGATGGTTACAATCTGTGGAGGAGCTGGTGCCCCAGGCACATCTGAAGGATAAAAAGACAAAATTAATAATTTGCAACCAAAAAAAAACCAATTTATTCATTGTAAAAAATATTTTAAAAGGGTTATTTACTGCTTTTAACATTTGTAAAAGGTGTATAAAGCATGCTACAAATATTACAAGAAAAAAAAGAGATGTACTCACGGAAGGGATGCTGAGCGATGACTGGATCAGACCTTAAATAATCTCCAACCCCATACTTATTCTCAGCAAACACTCTAAAGATGTACTCCACACCATCATGGAGTCTAATCACCCTCATGGTTGTCTTCTGAATGGCTGAAGCCACTGTGGCCCACTTGTTGTCCGTGGTCCTCCTCTTCTCCACAATATAGTTAGACACCTCTGCACCTCCATCATCTTTAGGTGGTCCCCACTCCAGAGTAATTCCGTCTGCCGTAATTTCACTAAATTGAATGGGTCCAGTGCAGATACCAGGTTTTCCAACAACCTTTAGCTGGAACTTGCATTCCTTCAAACCTGCACTGTTTTTGGCTACAATTGTGAAAGTGTCGGCATCAGTTCTCTGGCAGTCTCTGAGAAGAAGGGTGGTAACTCCAGGGGAGGCCTCTACACACATCCTGCCAGTGTCCCCGAGCACCATGTCACCTTTCTTCCAGATGACAGAAGGGTAAGGAATACCACAAACTGGAATATTAATGCGTGTGGTGCTGCCCTCCTTCACAGTGCAGCAACCATCATGTAGATTACTCAAGTTGCAGTCGGGTAGCACTAAAACCCAGAAAAATGCACACATCAGGAAAATGTAAAAACAAGATGACTTACAAATGATATTCATACTGTAGTAGATGTAGCGTATTTTTGTCTATCATTCAGACTGTTGACACATGAAGTACAAAAGTCAAACATAAACTTCCTTGAGTTGATACATAGTTTATGTTTTAATAAGAAGCCTCCCTATTAAAATCAGAAACTACCTTTAGAAACCAGAAAACACCTCGGTAGGACTTCCAGTAAATTGTTTTCTTACCAAACTGGTCCTTGGCTACTGCTGTGATCTCAGTGGGTGGTCCCTCTCCAGACTCATTGAGGGCCTTGATCCTGAATTGGTACTCTTTTCCCTCTGTCAACTCGCCAACTACATGTGAGGTGTTTTTACCCTTCATGATCTGCTTCCATTTTTCCTCCCCTTCATTCTGCTCTAGGATGTATGCACTAACATGACTTCCACCATCACTGATGGGCTTCTTCCATCCCAGTGTTATAGATTCCTTGGTGGTTTTCTGTGCTTTGAAGTCTGTGACTGGACCTGGTCGTTCTGCAGAGCGAAAGGAAATGGGTCAAAAATTAGAATAAGTCCAAGCTTTTGTTCCCCCTTTAGTCCACAGTGCTTCAAGGAAAGACATTTTGAATATAAAAAAGCTAAAGTAGAAAGGAAATTAATATTATCATTATGTCCTTAATTCACCTATAGTATTTCTCATTGGCCTTTATGAGCCATAAAACACAAATTAGGTTAACTACAAGAATAGGCTCTGAAACACCCAACTTTTTGATCAGAATGTTGCAACCCCCCAGTCCCAGCTGAAAAAGCAAATGGTCTAAGCTAGAGATGTTCCAATCAGGTTTTTATGGGCCCGATACGATTCCAAGTCACTCGATTTTGTGTATTTTCCGATTCCCAATCAGAAAATTTTGTAACATATTTAAAACATGAACAAATTATAAAAAGATTTGCATTGTCCCTTATTTTATATTTCATTTATTGCAGAAATTGTATCCTTATTTTATAATTAAAAACCTAAATAGAACACTTCTGTGAAGTAGCTTAAATTAACAAGAAAAAAAAATAGAGCAAATATAAACTAGGAAATAAACAAGTATTTTCCTGTTATATAAATGATAATCAGTCAAGTGAGAAAGTTTACTGAGTTTATTTTAAGTATCTTTATAGCTATTGAACATTTTTAACCAAATGTGATTTCTGTCCACACTTAAAATTCTTAAAAATGAATGATGATTTTGTTTTATCATGAATTTGGTGATAAGTGTTCATGACTAGCTGATATCATTAGAACCATTTATCAGTTGTTTTTTTTTTAAGATGAAGAGATTAATTTTTTAAGCTCACATTTTTCTGTAATAGTACCACAGCAGATAATTTTCTTGACTTTTATTTCTCTGTCAGATAAATAAATATCAAAGAACAGCTCGGGTCTTAAGGAGTTAAATCACGAAGCTAGCACTTAGCTTAGAACAATAACAGCTGCTCTGCAGCCGTCTGTCTGTTGACAGCACAAAGAGCTTGGAAGTCGGAATCTGCGAACATCTAGCTAGCTTGACTAAATTGTTTTTGTCGTCCTCCTGCTTGAGCTGGTGCTGTTTTCTGCTGCATTTTACGGCAATGATATTTTTGTAATCTGTTCATGGCATGCATACATCTAGTGAAGTATTCATTAGAATTAATAAGATTGAAACATAAATCACTGATTATAATAAGAATAAAGGAAATATCCGATACTGATTGGGGGACAACATCCAATGTCGATCAAGTCATAAACCTCGTGATCGGGACCAATTTTCGATCGGATCGAGACATTCCTAGTCTAAGCTATTTATATAGTCCCCTAAAACTTCTAAATTAGTTTTCTCTAAAGATAGAAAACGTTTTATATTTAATAGAATTACCTGAAGCTCGGACACTTCCTGCAGTCTCAACCCCCTCTCCAATGCCGTAGGTGTTTTCAGCCAGCACTCTGAAGCAGTATGCCTGCCCTGACTCGAGGTTGGTAATTCTGAAGGAAGTTTTTGGACATTCTGCAGACACACAGGTCCAGGCCTTCCTCTCGGCCAAACGTTTCTCTACAATGTAGTTCTTGACTGGGCTGCCACCATCTATCAGAGGGGGTTCCCAAGTGATGCTGGCGTGGTTTTTGGAAGTCTCTTTCACAACCAGGTTTGCAGGTGGTCCAGGGGAATCTGTTGAATAAAGAATTTGAGGCTCAAAAACATGCAAATTCACTTGTGATCTTGTTCAGGTTGTCAAAACACAGCTTATTTTAGCATTAAAACCATTTTAGTTAGAAAAATAAAAAATTCAATATCTTACCGTGAACCTTTACTATGATGATGTAGCTCTTGGAACCACTGCTGTTCTCAAGGGAAAGCACATATTTGCCAGCATCATAACGGTTTATATCCTCAATCATCAATAGAGTGTCCCATTCTGACGTCTTAATCAGCAAGCCTTGTCTGTCCTTCAGGTTTGCGTCTACCTTTGTCCATGTCACCTTTGGTGCTGGCCGTCCCCTCAGTGGGACATAAAGCCTCATTGTCACACCAGCTCGCAGAACCAAAGCCTTTCTCAGGTCAGCATCCAATTCACCCTCTGGAGCAACTGGAGCAGGGATAATATCATTTTTTCATATTTTAGTTTTTATTTTACACACTTTTTATGTCTTTGTTTGTTTGATAATGTACTTAATTAGATTTTTTTTTTTTTTATACCAGAAGCTCAGATTTGTTTACCATTGCATTGCTAAAATGCAAAACTTTTAGTCATAATTTCAATTTGTACATCTTTTTTTTTTTATTTAATTCACACACACAGGAAAGGAAGTTCATGCATAATACACTAAGTGAACCTACTTAGTATGTCCTTGGGCATGTGATTTCCTGGGACCTCGCTGGGTTCACTGTAGCCAATTTTGTTGACAGCAATTACTCTGAACTGGTACTCAGTGTTGTCCATCAGACCAGTTACCACAAATTTGGTTGCCTGGAGTTTCTTTGGAACATTACACTTGGTCCAGTCTTCAGCATCAACTCGCTTGCTCTCAACTAGATATCCAATGATCTCACAGCCACCATCATAAGCAGGTTTGGTCCAGCTAAGGCTAATGGAGCTCTTGGTAGAGTCCACTACCTTGGGGAATGCGGGTGGTCCAGGAGGATCTAAAAAAAAATAGTAAGAATTAAACGTCAGAAGAAAAATAACTTATTTTTGTTTGAAGTTTGAAAACTAAACACTTACAGACAGGGTCGACAGCCAGAGCAGCATTGGATGCATCACTGGGTTTACCCAATCCAGCCTTGTTTAAAGCGATGACTCTGAACTCGTACTCTGAGCCCTCGGTCAGCTGAATAGCTTTGATTGTTCTGTCAATGACCGGGCGGCGGTTCACCTTTGCCCAGGACAGCTCAGTAGCTTCACGTTTCTCCACCAAGTAACCCAAAATAGTTGCTTTGCCATCATTGGCTGGAGCCTTCCAACTGACGGTCATAGAATCCTTAGTAATGTTAGTGATGACAGGTGGTTCACATGGTCCCGGAACATCTGATGATCAAGAAAAGTTTTTAATAATTTTAAAGCTCAAAAAATGCAATTAATTTTTAGGCAGGTTCTTTGGTTTTCTTTTAAACAAAACTACATTACAGAACCCCAAACAAAATAAATCCCTCTTACCATATGGGTTCTTGACCATGACTGCATCAGTCATGCAGGGGTCTCCAACACCATACTGGTTTTCAGCACTAACTCTAAACTGGTATTCATGACCTTCAATAAGCTTCTCCACTGAGCAGTCAGTGATGTGGCCATGGATGTTGGAGGTGACCAGAGCCCAGTTGGCCCTGCTGGTCTCACGCTTCTCAATGATGTAGTTGGTAATTTCAGATCCACCGTCTGCTATGGGGGGCTCCCAGCGGAGTTTGATACGGTCAGCAAACACCTTAGTAGTTTTCACTGAGGCTGGAGGGCCGGGTTTGTCTGCAAAATAGAGTGTTTGGTTGGCAGTCATGTGTGCATATGTGGCACACTTTAAAACTTTGAAAGGATAAATCGAACTTACCGAGCACTTTTACTTTAATGGTGGCATACTTAGAGCCGTTTGTGTTTTCAGCAGTGATGGTGTAGTCTCCAGTCTCCTTTCGAGTAACTGAGTAGAGCTCCAGCAGGTGGACGTGTTTTTTTTGGGCCATCTTCATTCCCTCTGCAAGAACCAGAGGTGCTCCATCTTTTTTCCAACTTACTTTGGGCAAAGGCTTGCCAAACACTTCAGCATCAAGGACAACATTCTCTCCGGCTTTAATTACAATCAGAGTCTTCATATTGATGCCCAGTTCAACACGAGGAGGAACTAAATTGGAAAAAGACAATTAACCATTTGTTTCCATTCATGAATTTATCCACATTGATTTTGTAACTGTGCAGAGTGTTACCGTTCTGTGCAATGACTGGGATGGGATCAGACAGCTCAGATGGGAGGCTGATGTTTATGGCTGTCTTGGCAATGACTCTAAACTGATACTGTTGACCTTCTTCCAGGCCCGTAACCACATAGTTCTCTGTCTGAATATTCATGCAGTTAGCATTGCAGCGAATCCACTTCTGCTCTGGCAGCTTGGTGTATTCCACAAAGTAGCCAATCAGCTTGCTGCCACCATCATGTTCAGGACGACTCCAGACCAATGAAACTGAATTTTTGGTTACGTCCATGGGCTCAGGTTTACCTGGTGAATCTAGATGAAAGCAATTAAACTCTTATGTATTATTCATAATTGATGGCAAAAAAAGACCAAGAAATACAAATGAGAGAATTTAACATTTAAATGGATTGCATTTTTGGAATAAATTACAAATTCTAAGATGAAGAATTACATTTTAATACTTATCAGTATTAGGTTATATCCCTAAATTCATTTAAAAGGGTAATTATAGAAGTCAATCCACTTTTAGGTATGCGTGATGCATGATCACTTGTTACCATCTACATGTCATGTACCCAATGATTTGTGCATTTCCAGTAAGTGTAGGTGTTGGGAGGTGCTGCTAAAGGCTGAATATTTCTGTCTTTAAACAGACAGACAACCCATACAACTATGTGATTTAAGGGTTTGACATGCCTATCTTAAATGTTCCTACTGACTCGAACTCTGGCCTTGAACTAGGACTTTGGCATTAGGAGACAGTGAGTAGTTGAATGCTGTGACTAAATTAAGTTATGTATAGATTATTTTGATTTATTTCATTGTTTGTTTTAAACTCAGACCACCCGGTGTTTTAGGGTTATGTTGTTTTGTGCAAATAAGCAAAAAAGTGAATGAAATATGATTGCTAGAAAAAAAAAAAAACGTACAGAAAAAACTGTGGCGTCTCCAGCTGCTGCATAAAAATTGAAACAAATTTAGAACTGTACTTGAATGTAAAATGTGTGTTGACATCCATTAAAGTAATTAATCTTAAAAATGTCTTTTTTGAGCCTGTAATATTTGAATAACAAGGACAGTTTACAGTAATTTTTCAAAATGTTTTTGTCCATGAAAATGAAAAAAAAAATCGGTCTTTATACGTTTTTTCTTTGCTTCACTGATAAGAAAACAGTCATATAAATTAATTTTTAAAAAAAGGGAGGAAGGAGAAATTCTTACCAACAGCAGTCCTGGCAGTGATCAGATCAGTTTGTTTGCAAGGTTTGCCTTGTCCAGCTAGGTTGAGTGCAGACACTCTAAAGGTGTACTCCAAGCCTTCAATCAGACCTGTGCAAGTGTACTGTAGAGATTTGACAACAGACTCGTTAGCTTTTACCCAAAGAAGACTATTTCTCTCCTTCTTTTCAATACAGTATCCGGTGATGGGGCTGCCACCATCACTGCTGGGGCGCTCCCATGATAGGATGACAAAGTCCTTGTTGATCTTGTTGATTTGCAAGTTTTGGGGTTCACTGGGAGGATCTTTGGTTTAAAAAAAAAAGTATCAGCATTATTCTTGTAACCACTAATCTTCTCCTAATAAAGTTAGTTGCAAAAACTCACCAAATGGATGTCTGGCTATCATCTTCTCAGAGTAGACAGGCTGAGAAATACCAAATCGGTTCTCAGCACGGACCCGGAAGCAGTACTCTTTTCCAGGTGTCAGTTTAGTCATTCTAAAGCTGGTCTTGGTGCAGGATGCAGACACTGTGACCCAGTCTCCCTGGCTGATGTCACATTTCTCCACAATATAGTTAGTAATGTTGCTGCCACCATCTTCCTGTGGTGAGTTCCACAGCAATGTGCAGGCATCTATATCCAACTCTGTGATCTGTAAGGGAGCTTCTGGAGGTCCAGGGAGGTCTGAAACACAGTTTGGTTTATTAGTTATGGATCAGTGGCATTCGTTTAATGAAGTTTGATCTTGTGTAACTCACCCATGACAATGACTTTGAGGATCTGGTTGACCTTTCCTGTACTATTCTCAGCAGAGAGACTGTAGTAACCGCTGTCTTGCCTGGTCACATTCTTGATGATAAGTGTGCAGGTTGTGAGTGTCTTAACCACAGAGAGGCGGTCAGATGTCAACACATCCTCACTTCCCTGCTTCCATTTGCAGAGTGGAGGGGGCTTGCCTGCCACAATAGCCTCAACCACCATCTTAGACCCAGCTCTGACTGTCACAATGTCGTGCATGATGATCTTTGGTGCCACTAAGAAGCGAAAGAAGGATCAAAACATGGTCAGATGTTTAAAATATCTAAACTTTTCTGTTTTAATAAGTGTGGAACTCTGAACTTGTAAATATCCACTCTTTCTATGACAGATATGTCAGTGAATATGTTTATTCAGATGGTCTACTCACTGAGCTGTTCCTTGACTTCAAATACTCCCTCTGCCTCTCGAGCCAAGCTTGTTCCTACAGAGTTCCTGGCTGCCACTCTGAACTTGTACTTCTGTCCTTCCTTCAGGCCAACCACCACAATTGTTAAATCTTTCACCACAGAGTATGGTGTCCATTTATCTTCAGGTGCACCTTCCTCCTGGTAATCAACCAAATAACCATTAATTTTGGCCCCTCCATCTCTAAGTGGCTTGAGCCAACCAAGTGTAGCACTGTTCTTAGTGATCTCTAGCACATCCATCTTCTTTGGAGGGTCAGGTTCGCCTGGAAAGAACACATGGCAGTGGTTTGAAGAATTTGGAGAAAGAAAAGCAGAGAAAAATTTTAAAGACATGCTTAATGTTATATACAGTCAGTAGCGACACTTACTGATGGGGTCAACAGCCAAGTAGGATCTAGGAGAGTCTTGAGGAACTCCAATACCATATTTGTTGCAAGCCATAACTCTAAAGTAGTATTCAATTCCAGGTGTAAGGTTGGTGATCTTAAAGCTGGTCTTTTTCTGGTCTTCAGAGCATTTTGTCCAAGTCTTTCTGTCCACCTCACGTTTCTCTACAATGTAACTGGTAATAGGGCTGCCACCATCATTCTCTGGAGGCAACCAGGATAGTTGAGCTGCTGTCTTAGTAACATCAGTTGCATCTAATCCACCAACCGGACCAGGAGTGTCTGTGGAGAAGTCAATATTAATCAATAACCGTTACATATTTTCTCAGTTTTTTTTTCCTTTGAAAAAAAATATGTTTCTTACCAAGAACTTTGACGCGGACAAACACAGCCTTTTCTCCAGCTGAGTTGGAAAGAGTCAGTGAATACTTCCCAGAATCATCTCTGCTGCTCTCAGGGATGGTCAAGAAAGACATTGTGTCGACCTGGTCAACATGACCCCTGCGGATCACATTATCCACTCCCAGGCGCTTCCAGGTAACCTTAGGGGCCGGTCTTCCTCTTATGATAGCAAACAGCCTGATTGGACAGCCAGCCCTGACAGCCAGGCCTTTCCTCAAGCTGGCATCTAGTTCAATTTCTGGAGCCTCTGTTGCCATAAAAAAATAAAACATCAGGAGAATTCTGCCAACAATGACAACAATTAGATAACACAATTATTAAATTCCATGAAGTCTCACCCAGGATCTCTTTGGGTGCCACTGCTTCCCTCAGGTAGGCATGGCGTCCCCAGCCTACTTGGTTCTTTGCAGACACCTTAAACTCATATTCCACCTTCTCATCCAACTGTCCAATTGTGAACTCTGTGAGCACTAATGGGCCATGGGTATCAATTCTTTTCCAGCCCTCAGTGGGCTTCTCAGGGTCAGCTTCACTTTTCAGCCTCAAATCAAGGCTGTAGCCAATGATTGGTGCGCCACCATCATAAACAGGCTTTGACCAGGAAAGGGTGATGGAAGTTTTAGTGCTGTCTGAAACTTTCAGGAATGCAGGGGGGCCAGGTGGTTCTGAAAAAAGAAACCATAACTTCTTACCGAATTAAAGTAAAGCATGAAGCATTATTTCTAGGCTTATAATTTGACTTCCTCACAAATGTATGGATTTATATATTATAGAGTATAAATGAGCATCTGTAAACCTAGCCTTTGCATTAACTGTAAACTCACCAATGGGATCTTTGGCTGCCACAGGTCTGCATGGTTTGCTTGGGTCTCCAAGTCCAACCTCATTTTCCGCCTTTACTCTGAACTGGTACTCATGGTTTGGTATAAGATTACTAACTTTCATGCGTCTCTCTGGAATGGGACTCTTGGTGCAGGCCACCCAGCGAACTGCCCTTTTCTCTTTCCTCTCCAGAATATAGCCAGTAATGGACTTTCCTCCATCATTCTCAGGAGGAGCCCAAACAACTGTCATTTCATCTTTACTGACCTAGATAAAAAAAAAAACAAAAAAAAACCAACTTGTTTGTACCCACTTTGGTTTCAGGGCAGTTGTACAATAAGTATTAAAAAATCTCAGAAAAATAGATACCTACCTTTGTCACGTCAGGGGCATCAGGAGGTCCAGGTCTATTGAATTGTGTCTTGACAGTCACAGGTTTGCTCTCAGTGGCAGGGCCTGTTCCCATTTTGTTCTCTGCCCTCACCCTAAAGATATACTCATTGCCCTCCACCAAGCGAATGACATTGCAGTATGGTGTAACTACAGAGGCAGAGTACGTAGACCAGACCATCCTCCTGGTCTCGCACTTCTCTAATATGTAGCTGTCCACTTCGCATCCACCATCATCCTCCGGACCATCCCACACTACTCTGCATTTGTCTGCTCCAATACCAGTAACTCTTAAGTTACGTACAGGTCCAGGGACATCATGGACATTAACATTAGCATATGCTGTGAAAGTACCAGCTGCGTTGGTAGCAGTAATGATATACTTTCCAGTGTCTGTGCGTCTGGATTTTGTCAAAAGGAATTTAGAATAGTCTGGACCAGTTTCATAACTCAGTCTGGGATTGTCTCCTACAGCTTTGTCCTTTGTCCATTTCACTTCAGGCTGGGGTTTTCCTCTCAGGGCAGCTTCCATCCTGACAGACTCTCCAGCCTTCACCGTCACAGTTCCAGCCACCTTAAGGTCAATGACTGGCTTCTGGAGGTCCTCCTTTACCACTATATCAGCTAGTTTCACCCAGGCACTCTCTCCTCCTTCATTCACAGTTTGAACCCTGGATGACAAAATTTGAGTTTGCATTACACAAAAGGATTTGCAAGCATTATATTCTGCATGTAAATCCAAATAAAAAACAAAAATCTTAATGTAACTTTACAAAAACCAACCTGAAAGTGTATGTCTGGTTTTCCACACATTTGTCAGCCAAGAAGAAAGTGTCAGTCAGGGGACTCGTATTAAGTTTTTGCCACTCTTCTGCATCTTTGGTTTTGGACTCAATATTGTAATGGAGGTTGGGGCTGCCACCATCATAGTCAGGCCTTCTCCATTTCAAGTGGACAAAGTTCTTTCCAACTTCTGTGGCTCTGAAGTTTTCTGGCTCACCTGGCTTTTCAATGCGGTCAATTGCCAGAATAGGAGTCTTGGTTTCCACACTGGGTCCAGGTCCTATTTTATTGGCAGCACACACACGGAACAAGTATTCATGGCCTTCCATCAATTTGGATTTAATTTTGCGATTTGTGCAGCTGGAAGAGATCATGGACCACATGCTAACGCTTGGCTCACGGCATTCTACAATGTAATGGGTGATCTCAGATCCACCATTGTCCACAGGTGCTTCCCAGTTGATCATGCATGAGTCCTTGGTGACGTAGGTAGTGTGCAGGCTCTGGCAGTGACTTGGTCTGTCTAGCACATTAACTATAATGGTGCAGGAAGCTTCTCCACCTTCATTTGAAGCCTTCAGAGTGTATTTGCCATGATCAGCTCTTGTAGCCTCTTTTATTCTTAGATGAACAAGAGGGAAATTCTGAGTGATAGTCACACGCTTGCTGTTTTCTAAAACTGTCTCCTCCTTTGACCAAATGACCTCAGCATCAGGGCGAGCCTTGATGTAACCAATGATGTTGATGTTGTGGCCAACACGAACAGTAAGTCGCTCACGACAAGCTGCTTCCATTTCAATCTCTGGAGGGATGAGAATATCCTGAGCAACAATAGAGTCCGCAATTTCTTTTGCCTCTCCGTCTCCAACCATGTTGGATGCATATACTCTGAACTTGTATGTTACACCCTCTTCTAGACCCTTTACTTGATAGGCACATAACTTGATAAAGTCATCAAGATTAACCTTTTTCCATTCTTCTGCATCGCCCTTCCTCATTTCTACAGTGTAGCCAAGGATAGGGCTACCTCCGTCTTTAGAAGGTTTGGTCCACACCAGATCAGCAGTGGTTTTGCTGTAATCTTTAACTTTGGGGTTGATTGGAGGACGCGGAACTGTGATGGGTCGACAGGGTTTGCATGGGTCAGAAATAGGAGAGGGGCCGCTATAGCCAGCAATATTCTCAGCAAACACTCTGAATTCGTACTCATTTCCCTCAAAGAGACCCAGGACTTTGTACCGCAAATCTTTGCAAGGTGTCCTGTTTACTCGAATCCACTTGCCTCCCTTGTGTCTGCGCTCAATCAAATAACCATTGATCTGGCTGCCTCCATCAGCCAGAGGCATAGTCCAGCCAATTGTAACACTATCCTCTGAGAGATCATATGGTTGTGGTTTACCAGGTGGGCTTGGTGGCATGAACGTATGTTCAGCAACAGTGGGCTTGCTCTCCAGTGGAGCACCAATTCCCATCTTGTTCTCAGCACGGATGCGAACCACATACTCTGCTCCTCTCTGTAGACGGGTGATTTTCAGTTCTGTGGCAAGGCTTCCAGAGCTAACACCTCCCCAGGTCTCCTTGTTGGACTCCCTTTTCTCAACAATGTAATTGGTGATTGGACTTCCACCATCCTCCTTGGGAGGGCGCCATTCTATAGTCATGGAATCTGGTGTGACCTCCAGGATATTAACTGGTCCAATGGGAGCAGCAGGGACATCCAAGACTGTAACACTCAGGGCAACAGTCTTGGACCCGGCTGCATTGGACACAGTGAGCAGGTAGGTGCCGGTGTGGTTCCTAGTACATTCGTTAATACTGAGTATGGTGGAGAAGTTATCAGTGTCAATCTTGATGTTGCCTTCACTAGTGATCTCCTCTCCTTCAATGCACCACTTGGGAGTGGGGACAGGGATTCCTCTCATTATAGCTGGCAGCCTGATAGTAGTTCCAGCCTTCACAATGATGCCTTCAATTAGCTTGGCATCTACTTCAACAACTGGAGGCACTGTAAACATAGAGAAAAGGGTTATTAGTTGAAAGCATTGATTTTACAAGTGCAAATATTTGAAATGGTTTGATTAGGTGTAACCTAATCTAAATTTTACTGAATTTCTTAAATTTAAAAGTTTGCTGAAATTAGGTTTTACCTAGTTTCTCTTGACAGAGAATGGGTACCGTGGTGTCAGGTCTACTAAGGCCAATGGCATTCTCAGCTCTCACTCTGAAGCGGTAGGTCTTTCCCTCCTCCAGGCCGGTCACATGACTCTCAGGTATACTCACAGTCTTCCACTCATCCCAATTCTTTTCTCCTTCTTCCTGATACTCAACCAGGAAGCCTGTAATCTCACTTCCTCCATTGCGATCTGGCCAATTCCAGACAAGCCATACCTCCGTTTTATCCACATCAGAATGGTGCAGATCTTTAGGAGGGCCAGGAGGGACTGGAAGAATGAAATTTGAACACTAATGAGTCGACCAAATGCCACTTTTAAATCAGTTGACAAACTGTTTTGAGGAAGTAAATAAATAAGGGTAAACTAATTCTTTAACTTAGCCTTTTTCTCTTTAAACAATTAACCTTAAAAAGTTAAATTGTTATATATTTCTCTGTCCTTCTTTGGCAAGCCTAAACTCACTGCACATTATGTCTTTACTTACATAGTGGGTTCATTGCCTTGATAGCTTTTGGTGTTTCAGTGTATTCGCTGCGTCCATATACGTTTTCAGCAGCAACTCTGAACACATAGGAGGTGCCCTCCATCAGGTGCTTCAGCATCATGCTGCGCTTCTTAGATGTGGAACACACAGGGACCCATTGTGTGGAAGCTGTGTCTTTCTTCTCAACCACAAAGTTTGTGATGCGAGAGCCTCCATTGTCCTCTGGGTCTTTCCAGGACAAGTAAGCAGAGTCACTCCTGACATCAGACACCCGTAGGTGCTGAATTGGACCAGGTTTGTCTTAACATAACATAGAAAAAAATACAAAAATATTAGGAGCTAGTTTATATTTTTATACATTTAGTTTGCCTTTACTCAATTAACTCCAGCATAAAAACATCCATAGGCAACAGAGCTCTTACCAAGAACCAGCACTGTGCAAGTGACAGTCTTTGACCCAGCTGGGTTTTCCACAGTCAGTGTGTAGTCACCACAGTCATCACGATTACAGAATCTCATCTCAAGCTTGGTTCCTAACTGGTTGGTCTCGATGTCTGCCCTAGTTGGAACATCTGCCTCGTTCTTTTTCCAAATGACCTTAGGGAACGGGGCACCCTTAATGCTGGCCATGAGAGTGATGTGAGTTCCAGCCATTGCCTTCACCTCACGGGTCATTCCAGCATCCAGAATCAATTCAGGAGGTTCTGTGATAAGATTTGTGGAAATAGTATTTGAAACAAAGTACTATTTCATGCTAAATAAGTTGTGAATGAGGACGGCATTCAAATGAAAACTTACCAAGTCTATCTTGCACTCTGATTGGCTCCTTCACATTAGCAGGATCAGACTCTCCAGCAGCGTTGACTGCGACGACTCTGAAGCGGTACAGAGCACCATCTTCCAGATTTATGATTTTAAACTTTGTATCCTGGCAGGAGTCAGGAGTTTGGTTTGCCTGTTGACAGAAGAACAAAACAAGAACATATTGCATCATGATCAAGCTTGATTTATGCTTTTTCAGTACATCCACACAAAGAAGATATGCCAGACACCTGTCAGTTTTAGGGCATTCATTCCTCTCTTGTTGTGTTCACTTTTCTGTGTATTCCCTCAAACACAACTTTAAAATAAAGGTTGTTTTGGACAAATCTGAATCTTATAGGTATAATCTTTTAGGTATAATTTTTTTTAAACTGTTATCAATTTGTTCATCCTCTGTTGCCATGACATGTTCATAAAAAACAATAAATGTAGTATGGTTGAAAAGTGTTACCAGTATGCATACTTTATGATATTTTATTACCGTATTTTATGGACTGTAGAGCACACCTGTATATAAGCCGCATTTGCTCTTTAAAAAAAAAAAAGAAGATATGCAAGCCACACCAGACTTTTAGCAGAAGATATCTATGTTGAAAAATTAGATATTTACTGCATTTACAGAACAACTTTGTACTGTAAATGTAAATGTATGTACCTGAACAGATTCTTTCTGGATAGTGCCACATCCTTTCTGTGTGTTCACCCAATCCTCCAGTACATTTTCAAATTCAGCCCACCTGCTTTCATGTCCTCTGAAAGCTTTCAATTTTTGGTATTACATGAACTCTTCCCGTTGCTGCCTGTAATGTCTCATCATAGTTTAATTGATGCTAAGCTTGCATGCAGCAGTGTGGTTTGCTTCCTGGAAAGCAAGCTCAATGGCCTTCAACTTAAAACTTGCATCATACAAACTTCTTTGTGTGGTTTCCATAATTGGAGGCAAGGATTTGAAAATAATTACCAGTCGGTGATTTGTTGTGCGTATTCTATCTGGTAAAGAAAAAGCTATTCTTCTTTGAATTGATTTTTCATGCATCTTATTTTTTATTCTAATTCTAGTTAGAGCGCCCCTAGCGGTGAAAGAAAAACCTACATAATAGTTGCATCTTTGTATAAGCCACATGGTTCAAAACCTAGGAAAAAGTAGCGGCTTATAGTCCAGATAATACAGTAATTTGATTGTGTCCATTCCGTAAAAAAATATGGTGTTACAAGGAACCCACTGTTTCCGCAATAATTTAGTGTTAATATTACACCAAAAGATACAAGTCAAAGGGTAAATCTTGTGAATCACGTAAAGCATCTCACCTTGAGCCATTCCTCTTCTCCGGCTTTCTGGAACTCTAGCAAATACCCAAAGATCTTTCCTCTTCCAGTGTCTGTGGGTGGCTCCCAGAACAAAGTCACAGACTCCTTGCTGAAGTCGATGGCTCTGAGGTTCACAGGAGGGCTGGGTTTCACTGTTGTGAGAGAGAAAAAGACCTTTTGTACAGGACCAACAAAACAAGAAGTAAACTATAGAGGTTACATTACCAATGGGATCTTTGGCAAACACTGGCTTGGATGGTGGGCTCGGGTCTCCAGCTCCCACCACGTTCTCAGCGCTCACTCGGAACTCATACTCGCAGCCTTTCAGCAGCTCTGTCACCCAGTACTCCACTTTTGGATGGATCCTCTCTGTGTTGCAGCGCACCCATCTATAATCATCACATAAGCTGTTAGCCACCAACAAACATGCCTCATACTGGAGTTTACACCGTAATTTTCTGACTGAAAGGTTTTTGACTGTATTTATGGATTAAAAGAAGCTCTTTCCACGTGGGAAACAATGTCCTTGTCACCTGCTGGCCTTGGTCTCCTTTCTCTCCACAATGTAGCCTGTGATTGGTTTTCCTCCATCTGCAGGAGGCTCCCAAGTGATCAAGGCAGAGTCATGGTAGACTTCTTTAATTGTAGGCTGCTTGGGAGCGTCAGGCACCTCTGTGGTGGAAAAAAGACACGATGAAGATAAATGTTGTCTTTGACTTAAACAGATGACTAATTTAGAATGAACTTACTGAAAACATCTCTGGCTTTCGACTCTGCTGACAGAAGGGGGTCACTAATGCCATACATGTTCTGAGCCATGATCCTAATGATGTAGTCTCGACCCTCGATCAGTTTTGGCACCTAAAAAATACAGAAGGAAGTGGTTATGAGTTACATTTATCAGTGAAAAGTAAATTCCGTTTTGATTGTAAGAAAGATGTAATGCTGAAAATCTCTTATACTCTGTTCTGATTGAAAAATAAATTTAAAAAATGAACGTTTACAGTCTAAATTGCTTGTAAACATTAAGTCATTTGATAAAAACAAAAGAAGAGGAAACTTGCTCAAATTACTGGACTACATTTCATAAAAATCTTTATTAATGCTTGTGGAATTGTGAATTGGCTGAAAAAGTATCAGATTAAAAAAAAACATCTTTTGTTACCTTGCAGGTGGTTCTGGTACAAGATGAGGTGACCGGCATCCACAGATCTCTGTTTGTGTCCCTCTTCTCCACTATGTAAGTGGAAATGGGGCAACCTCCATCATCTAGTGGGGGGTTCCAAGAGATAACCATGTAGTTCCTGTAGACCTCGTTGAACACTACAGGGCCCTCTGGTGGCTGAGGACGGTCTAGTTTGAGAAAGAACACAAGTCACCTTCAAAGATCACTTTCTAGTTTTCAGCATCTTTTTGTTTCACAAATTACTTTTTTCCAAGATTTGAAAACGTCATCAGTATGCATAAATGGAGGATTGCATCATGACTCACCAACCACAGTGACATTGCATATTCCTAAGCGAGTGCCAGCAGCGTTCTCTATGTTGACACAGTAGCGGCCGCTGTGGTCTCTCTTGGTATTGCTGATGTTGAGGCTGAAAGTATTTGAGCTGCTAAAAAGGCCAATGTCATCGTCAGCCTTAAGCTCTTCGCCGTTCTTTGTCCAGGTGACAGAAGGTGTTGGTTTTCCGCTGTAGCGTCCTGACAGCATGCAGGCGTCACCCACCTTCACAATCATACTTTCTCTATAGTTCAGTTCCAGAGATGGTGGTTCTAAAGAGGGATAATGGAAATTCAAATTCATTTTATTTGTAAAAAACGTTTCATGTGAAGAAATTGCATAGCATAAAAACAAATAGACACCATTCGCCACACATGCACACCTCATAGTATATGCCAATAAAAAAAAAAATAAAGAGAGATGATTATAACAGAAGAGAAGCTAAATAAAAGTGAACCCTATGCTGTCCACCCTGTCCTCCTGGCGTGTGAGCATCCAGTAAACAAGAACAAGCCCAACTCGAGCCCATCAGTTCTTGCCCTGAAGTCCCCTAATCACCCAGGCCCAATATGCCCAACTGGGCAACCAAGTCCTGGCAACTAGGAGGACCTAGAACAAGTGAAGCCAGAGGACAAGCAGGACCACCACTCCACAATCCGGAAGTGAGAAGACACTCAGAAACAGTTAAAATGTAGAAGTATATATATAAGAAGACCAAAATATAATTATATATCATTTAACATTTTAAATTTGCTTTTGCTTCTGTTTTTGAAACATTTAACATTTAATTGTATCCATGCAAAAAGTAAAAAGCAGTTTCAGAACCAGCTTGTAACAATTTGATAAACAAAATTTTAGAAATCATGAGAACTAGCAGCCACTTGGAGTGACTGAATGTGCACCACATGAATGTTGCCTGACTCAGAGTTGCTTGTGTTTATTAGATAAACAATTTAAAAAAATGTTTTTTGTTGTCATGTTTCTTACCAAGCTCGTCTTTGCACTGCACTGCTTTGGTGTTGAAGGACGGCTTGCCCTGTCCCACTTGGTTGACGGCAGAGACTCTAAACTCATGACTAGAGCCATCTTTAAGCCCCGTCAGGGTGAACTTCCTCTCCATTAGTTTGTCTTCTCCACCCACTTTTGTAAAGTTGTCACGGCCAATCATTCTGGTTTCAAGAACGTATGCCGTCACCTCAGCACCACCATCGTACTTTGGTGGTCTCCAGGCAACAGAGATAGAGTCTTTGGTAACGGCAGTGACGATCAGATCCTCTGGACGCTCTGGGACGGCTAAAAGTGACAGAGGAAAAAACATTGCATTCATGAAAATTGGTTGTAGAAGATAGCAGCCTTCGATAAATATTTTTTTTTTCCAATTTCACACAGAAGATGGTGAAAATTTCTTCTTTCCTGTTTTAATTCCAGGTAAAAAGTTCTGAGCCAAAAATAGTTTAATTACTGTGACTCACAAATAGGGTCTTTGATGAGAACCATTTTCTCCGTCTCAATGAAAGGTCCCATGCCAATGATGTTCTCGGCTGCGATCCTGAAGAAGTAACCCTTGCCATCATTGAGTCCCTGCACCACGGCGTTGTTCCTTGTCACAGTGTAGGACACGGAGGTCCAGCCCATGCGGTCAGCCTCACGCTTTTCAATGATGTAGTTAGTGATGGCTGAACCACCATCGTCCTCAGGGGAGTACCAGGTTAGCTTGCAGGAGTCGCTAGTCAGATTTTCTCCTTCGAAGGGAAGGCGGACTGGTCCAGGAACATCTGAAGTGACGAGGGAGAAGTGGTCATTCAGGGTCATCTACTTTTCAGACAATTTAAGCACGATAACTTTTCGTCTTTTTCAAATGTCCTCCATCTCTTACCCAAGACCTCAACAATGATAGCTTTCCTTCTTTCTCCTCCTTCATTTTTAGCACTAAGTGTATAGATGCCTTGGTGTTGGCGCCTGCAATTTTTGATGACCAGAGAATTTGAGATGCCGGTCTGCTCCACTGCAGCTTCCTTGGGCACCTCAGCATCATCGCGACACCAGGTAATCTGCGGGGCAGGTTTGCCTGATACATAAGCGATGATGCGAATGGTGCCTCCGGCGTGGACTACAATCTTCTCCTTCACTGAGGCATCCAGGTCCATCTCAGGAGGAACTGGAGATTGAGACAGTTTTAGATCAATGAAACTCAAATGTGCTGATCTTAGCCTAAAATATGTTAATCTCAGTCTTACTTGTTCTGTCCTTGACCTCAATGAGCTCAGACACATATCCCGGTTCTCCCTCTCCGGCAGCATTAATAGCTCGAACCCTGAAGCGGTAAAGACCGCCCTCCTTCAAACCATCAACTACATATTTCGTCCCTCTGATCTCAGTGTCTTTGGCCTAAAAAAAAAAAAAATCAAGCAATACAGGATGAAATTTTATTCTTTTTTTTTCTTTTCATAAATGAGAAGTCAAATCAACAATATTTACCTTCTCCCAGCCCTCGTCGGTCTCAGGCTCCTTTTCCTCGTCTGCGTCGCTCAGTAGCAGCAGCTTCCTCTGAGCTTTCTTCTCCTCCTCCTCTTTGTTAATCTCCTTAAACTCAGCAATGTAGCCAGTCACCTTTGATCCTCCATCCATTGTTGGAGGGATCCATTCCAACTCCACTGTTGACTTTGTCCAATCTGTCACTTTTGGAGTTGGTGGACCTGGTGGCTCTGTACACAGGAACAAATACCTTTATAATGTAGTTTCATAATAAACATAACAGAACAGGCAAAGTAAACAGCAGTTGTTAATGTCTTTACCACAGCATTTAAAAAAAAAAAAAAAAACTTTATTGGTTATTTTGAAATGGGAATGGATTTGTATTCATTAATGATTGATACAAAGCTATTATAAGAGACTATTGTTAATAATCTCCTTGCTTTTTCTTGAACAGACCATCTAATCATGGCTAAAGATTCCAGTTTAGTAGCAAGTTGGCGACTATAATATTGTCAGATGTTGTGAAAAAATGACTGACTTACTGATGGGGTCTCTACAGAGTACAGGGTCTGAAGGCATGCTAGGAAGACCACAGCCAGCAGCATTGATGGCAATGATCCTAAATTGGTACATGGCACCCTCCATCAGGCCAGTGACATCCCAGTTGTTTCCAAGTGGTAGCGCCCTGATTGGGTCACGAGTGACACGAGTCCAGCGCTTTGAAGTGGTCTCCTTCTTCTCAATAAAGTAGCCGGTGATGGAGGATCCACCGTCGTACTTGGGTTCATCCCAGTTGACAGTCATGGATTCCACAGAGATGTCAGTGACGGTTGGTTTCTCACATTGACCAGGCACAGCTGAAGACAGAACAACATTAGATCAGGAAACGTCACATATCCAAGACTTAACTATCGTTTACAAAACTTCCATGATTAATGATGAACGAACAACCAGGTAGGAGATAAACTATATTAAACTAGTTATTTAACCAAATGGCAGTGAGACTTGAACTTACTGAAGAGGTTTCTGGCCTTTTCTGGCTCACTGATCAGTGGGGGTCCAACTCCAAACTTGTTCTGAGCCATAACTCTAAACTCATACTCATGATTTTCTGTGAGCCGGGTCACCACATAGGCACATTCCTTGGGGTCACTGGATACATGAACCCAGGACTTCCTGTTGTCCTCACGCTTTTCAACAACGTAATTGGTGATTTTAGATCCACCATCATCTTTGGGAGCTTCCCAAGCCAGGCCAATTCTCTCTGCAAACACCTCAGTGAACTTGATCGGTCCAACAGGTGGGCCAGGGGGTCCTGCACATGGAGGAAGGTTGACAAGACATAAAAAGTTTGATAATTTCAGCCAAATAAAACAATGTAACCACCAATCAAACCAATTGCTAATAAAATGTCTGTAAATTGCAAAGAACCATTGTAAAGTTTCCCTGACAAGCTTCCGATTTTAACACATCCTATATTGAATTTCATACTAAACATCTTGGCATACTGCTTAAATATCTCACCTAGCACTGACAACTTGATGTCTTTGGTTACGGTGCCAAGACTGTTGCTGGCTGTCAGGCTGTAAAGGGCGCTGTCATGCCTGCTGGCATGTTGGATAAGCAGTGTACACTTGTCCTGGGTAACCATTTTGTTGATGTGCTGGTCATACTGCACTGCAACTTTCTCATCTGGTTTGGCCAGGCTGGCTTTGTGCCAGGTCAGGGTTGGGAATGGACAACCGCTGACTTTTGCAACGATACTGACATCACAGTCCTCTTCTCCCTCCATGGCCTCACGGAGCTGGATGGTGGGAGCACCTATTAAAATAAACAAATTTAAACAAAAAATAGAAAACATCTACAGATGTTGAGTACAAACAGTTTCTATTGAGAGAGGGAAAAAAATCAGGTTTTAGAATAGCACTGGAAAGTCTCAAGTAGCCATTAGTTACATGTTTGATCCTTGATAACCATGGGTCCAACAGTGGCAGAGGGTCGACTTGGCCCAGCCGCATTCACTGCCTTCACTCTGAACTCATACTCCACGCCCTGCAAATCAAAAATAGGAATAGTGTTTAGCTCAGGTAAAAAAAAAAGAAAGTTCTCCTTTTAGGGTTGATACCCGTGAATATTTAGTTCTACTACTAGTTTGACTGACACCAAAGATAAATGTCCATTAGTAAAAAGTCCTACTCTAGAATGACTTTAGGATATGTTTTTCAGGAATCAATTTTAGCTGCACTATTTCAGCAGTATGAATCAATGTTTAAATATTAGTTTATTAAATAAAAAGATGTTGGACAAATTCTACATAAGGGAGTTGAACTGACCTCTTTTACGTCCTCAACAATGAAAGTGAGTTCCTCCACATCTCTTTTGTTGCACTGCTTCCAGGTCTCCTTCTCCTTCCCACTGGTGTCCCAGCTCAGTTTCTCAATGATGTAATGTTTTATAGGTGAGCCACCATTGTTTTTGGGAGGCTCCCAGCTCAGAGTGACAGTGTTTTTGGTCACTAAATTGACCTTCAACTTTGTGGGTGGATCAGGTGGATCTATGCGAGACATTGGTAAATATTTGATTAATTTTGGCACAATTCTTTTTGTTTTTTGATGAAATGGGTATGTACTCACAAATAGGATCTCTGGCTCGAACAGGTTCAGTTGTGACAGTAAATGGCCCAAATCCAAGTCTGTTTTCTGCTCTGACCCTGAAGAAGTATTCCTGACCTTCAAGCAGGCCTGGAACCACGAAGGCTTGGCTAGCACAAGCTGCATTCACCTGTTAAAGTGGATTTTAGTCCATCAGTCACAAATATACATTATATGAAAGATTTACAAAAATCCCAAAATAAACACATTTTTCTTGGTTTTAAGATTTTCTGTATCAACTGTTGTCTTCTAAAAGTTGCCTCTACTGGCCATTTGAGGACCTGCAAGATTGGTAGTAAATATAGGTAGTAGACACACGCTTATTGAGGATGTTTATATTCTTTTACATTCAGTTTAAATATAAAATAGGTTAAAATCACTGTGGCACAAACTGTTTAATAAGAAACTGATATTTTTCTGTATCTTTAAATGGACATATTTTGTTTGTCCCTTTCCAGTCCATTCCTTCAGGGGTCGCCACAGCAAACCAGTTTTCATTGATCTGCACACTTTGGTTTGGCAGAGAATTTTTTACGCAGCATGCCGTTTCTGACACAACCCTATATTTTATCTGGGTTGGAGGCCAGCACAGGGAGACCAACACTCAGGCCGCTTTGTGGCTACATGGATAGACAGTAGTGTGAAGAGTCTTCTCTAAGGCCGACCTCATTGCGCTCACTTGGTAATAGTTGTATCAACTATTTAAAAGCAAGTATTCTTTCAGAAAACAATAGGGGGTTTACATTTAATGTACATTTGCAACTAGTCTAACATTTGTTGGGTCTTGATTTTAGAATGTAAACTTTAGACAATAAGCCAAATAAACAGATTCAACAAGATAGCTTCTGAGGTGACCAATCAAAAAATGACTCCATATCAGAAGGACAGGACCTGATCCCTAACAGCTTGGGACATGAAAAGTAGGAACAAAATATTGGAAACCACCAATGAAATTTTAACTAATGCACTTTCAGGTGCAACAAATTAAAAAAGGTATTTTTTTAAAAGAAAAAAAATTTTTTTTTTTTCATTATTTTCGCTGAGTTACATTCACCTTTGTCCAGGCTTTGTCAATAACCGACTTCTTCTCAATGAAGTAGCTCTTAATTCTTTCTCCTCCATCTGTTGCAGGGAGTTTCCAGATCAGCCTCATGGTTGTTCTGGTGACATCAGTGACTCTTAGGTCCTTTGGAGGTCCAGGAACATCTGTAGCGAGAGTCCAGTTTTAGACTTTTAGACTTAGAACAATGATACTAAACATATTCAGGTGAAGAAACAAGCAAGAATGTCAGGAGCATTTTTAATTCAGCGGGGGTAACACTGTTTGGTGCAAGAAAATGACACCTACCAAGGACAATGACTCTGACATTGACATGTTTCTGTCCAGACTTGTTCTTTGCTGTGATGGTGTAACGACCAGAATGGCTTCTCTTGCTCACTGGGATGTTTACAACTGATGTAGTGTCTGTGGATTCAACCTGTATATTCACAGTGAAAAATAGACAAACGTTAAAAGAGATGCTTTCTTTTTTTTAAAAGAGGTATTCTGCTTCTCCTGTTTCGTTTAAAGAGCTTAACTCTTTAGCACACAAAAGAAGTTGTGTTGTACAAAACGATATACTGCTTGAAGGTCTCACCCCAGAGTCCACGGGCAATGTGTGCAGTTTGTTCTTCTTTTGGCTCTCAGCTTTGCCTTCATAGTCCCAAGCCACTTTAGGAACAGGCCTGCCTCTAATGGTGGCAGGGATTCTGACAGGATCTCCGGCACGGATACCCACAAGGTCATCAGCCATGACATCAATTGTAATGACAGGCGGAACTGTTGATAAGTTACATCAAACATGAATGTAAAGAATGTAAGATGAGACACCAACATGCTTTCAGTGAGATAAACATATGATTCCAGACTTACGTTGCACATCCTCCACTAGAACTTCACTGGTACGGGGGCTGGGATCGGACTCGCCAATGTCATTGACGGCAATGATTCTGAAGCGATAGCGCTTCAACTCACGGAGACTTGGTACAGTAAATTCTGTGGTAGGGTGCAAGCTGTCAATATCATTAATTTTAACCCAGTCTGATCCACCCTCATCCTGAATCTGGATGATGTAGCCTTTGATTGGACTTCCTCCATCACTCTCAGGTGGCTCCCATGTCAGTGTGACACTGTGCTTTGTTTTGTCAGCAACCACAGGAGCAGCGGGCATGCTTGGTGGAGCTAAAAATGAAAACGATAGTTCGCATTTTATGAGAGTTCTATTCTTCACCACACAGGAGGAAGATTGATTATGATTTACTCACTGATGGGATCAACAGCGAAAGCAGAGTCTGACGGCATACTAAAAGGTCCAGTTCCTGCTGAATTGCAGGCTGCAACCCTGAACTCATACTCTGTTCCTTCAAACAACCGTGTCACCTGATTCATAAAGAAAGGAGAAAATACTTTTGCATTTGTATCCCCAAAAAAGTCTTGTTTTATTTCAAATCATTGAAATATCAACCCACTCACCTGATACTCCCACCCTTTGATACCCCTTTTGGTCACAGGTGTCTTGTTAACTTTAGCCCAGTATTCTGTGCCTTTTTCCCTCTTCTCCAACCAGTAGCCAATGATCATGGAGCCACCGGTTTCTCTAGGGGGTTCCCAAGTCACTGTCATGGAGGTTCTGGAGAATTCTGAAATAGCTGGTTTCTCTGGTGGTCCAGGAAGGCTAAATGGGTCTGTAATCTTCACTTCCTCTGTTGTACATGGGTCAGATTTACCAAAGCGATTCTCTGCTCTGACCTGGAAAATGTAGGTCTTGTTCGTATCCAAGTTCCAAACCTGCGACAAGTAGAGAAGTTGCCACTGTGGTTATAGAGTTCACATGCTTTTTATTTAGTGCTGTTGTTACAGACAAAGAGACTTACCCCATATTTCCTCTCAATTATGCTGTTAGTGACCTCCACCCATTGTGGCTCAGGTGGAGCTTCCTCTCCCTCTTCTAGCTCAGGCTGCTCTGTAATCACTTCCTTTCTCTCAACAATGTAGTTGGTCAACTCAGTGCCACCATCGTCAAGTGGAGCGTCCCAGTTCAGGTAGCAAGACTCCGCCATGATGTTAGTCACAGTCAAGTTCCTGGGTGGAGTTGGTCGGTCTGGAAAAAGAGCAAAGCGGTGTTCAGCACATAAAAGCAACAGATCTTGTTTTGAGTTTGTGTGGTGTGAGTTGACTCACCAAGGACCATGACAAAGACGGTGTGCTTGGCTGAGCCCATATTGTTTGAGGCTGTGACAGTGTAGCTGCCACGATCCCTCCGGTTCACAGCAGGAATAGAGAGGGTAGTCTTAGCATTCATCCTCCCAGTCACCTCTGTGTCTATAAGAAGAGTCTCGGTTGACTGTTCAATCACCACATCATCCTTGGACCACTCAATCTTTGGGATGGGGAGTCCAATCACGTTAGCAGGAATCTCAACTGGCTCATTCTTTCTCACTATGATGGTGTCAGCTTTGAAGTGTTTCAGGAGGTGAACCTCAGGACTCACTGAGAACAGAAACAAATCACAATAGTTCAGTTTATCTCACATGTTGAATCCGCAGCAATGTATTTGAAGGTTAAAAAGTTGTTTGAGCTTACCTTCATCATCTTGGATGACCACAGTCAGTGGAATGGATGGCTCGCTCTGTCCAATAAGATTGGCACATTTGATTCTAAACTCATACATCCAAGCCTCTTCCAGGCCCTCAATAGTCATTGAAAGGTTTGGGCACATCTCAGTGTTACAGGGCTCAAAGGCCTGCTGGTCCTGTCTCTTTTTCTCTACAAAGTAGCCAATCACAGGGCTGCCGCCATCATTACGAGGTGGCTTCCAGGCCAATGTGATAGAGTTCTTGGTACGCTCTGTGTAGTGAAACTTCTCAGGATATGATGGTGGGCCTGTAAAACCATGAAACAA
The DNA here is from genome assembly GCA_003999625.1 of Oryzias javanicus. Classification (NCBI taxonomy): domain Eukaryota; kingdom Metazoa; phylum Chordata; class Actinopteri; order Beloniformes; family Adrianichthyidae; genus Oryzias; species Oryzias javanicus. Next base: position 5,948,604 of record CM012457.1, read on the forward strand.
GTTTGAGCACAAATCCAGTGTTCAAGTCTTGATGTCTTGACTGAAGTCAGTACCCACCTTGTGGATCCACAGCCTTTATAGGGCCTAATTCAACAGGTGGGCCCACACCAAACTTGTTCTTGGCAAAAACTCTGAAAAAGTACTCTTGTGCTTCCATGATGCCTACACACTCACACTTGGATGAAGCCGTTTCAACAGGCTGCCTCCATGTGTGCATCTTGGCATCTCGCCTCTCAACAATGAAACCTGTAATGTCACTACCTCCATCATCTTCAGGGTCATCCCAGTTCAGGAAAATCATCTTACGAGTAACAACAACGGGCTTCAGGTCTGTGATGGGTCCAGGGACATCTGTGAAGAAAGAACAACGGCATTGTTTGTGTCACATCGGTACGATCTTCATGCATCGATATAATATATTCTATTTTATTCTAATTATAATCAAACTGGATATCTTGACTTGTATTACTTTTACTCACCCATCACGTCTACCCTGGTCCATGCAGATTTTATGCCACTGGGGTTGCAAACAGAGATCTGATATTTGCCACAGTCCTTTCTCTGCACGTTCTTGATTGAAACAATGCTGGTGTTGCCTTCACTGAGGATTTCCACACGGTCTTTGTCAGGTTTGTTATCATCCTTTGTCCAAGAGATAGATGGATAGGGTTTGCCAGTGACCGTAGCTGGTATGCGTAGGTTTTCTCCAGCTCTGATGGTAACCCCATTTTTGACTGACAGATCCAGTTCAATGACGGGCACCTCTGTTAGTAGAAAGCAATCAGTGTCAAAGAAAAAATTGAAGAAAACAACTAATTAACAAAAATTAAAAATAACCACCCAAGCGGACTATAAAGTTTAATAAAATATCCTGACCTGCTGGATTTCTGACGAACACAGACTCTGTGAATCCAGGTGTTCCTTCGCCTGCGGCATTGCAGGCAATGACTCGAACGATGTACTTGGCTCCCTCTCGCACACCATAAACTGTAAAGGCGCGGGTCTTCCAAGGGCGCTCTGTAGACCTAGACCAATCTTTTGTTCCAGCCATTGCCTAAAGGAAAAGAGACAATTAAAAAAAATGTTTGGAATGAAATCAAAATAATTTAAGGATTTCTTTTGAGAAGTTGAGCTTATCTAATATGTTGACATCCTGCAGTCATAGAAGCTGGAAGCTCTTCCAAAAACAAAACAAAAAAAAAAATGCTCTGATTCCTACCTTATCCACATGATATCCTAGAATATCTCCTCCACCTGTATCAGCGGGTGGATCCCACTCCACATCTATTGAGTGGTCAGTAGTTTCCAGTACTCTGGCAACTGGAGGTCCTGGAGGCACTGCAGGATAAAACAAATACACAAAGTATTCATAAAAAAGTCATTTTCTATTCTGTTAGTCATATTACCAAATTGCAATGATATCAATTTGTTGCTAGTGAGACAAGAGTGCAGACTTGTGAACAATCCAGAATGAAAAATTTAAGTCAGTTTACGTACAGATTGGTGCCTGGGCAGTCTTTGGCTCGGAGGGAATGCTAAACTTCCCAGGACCGGCTTGGTTTTCAGCCGCCACCCTGAATATGTAAGTCAGACCCTCTAGCAGACCTTCAACATTGAGCTCAGTGTTTGGAACCATTTCTCTGAAAATCAGTACAAAAAGCAACATGAGTTTTTGTAAAAATTCAACAAGACAAAAGGATTATTTAGTCTTTTCTGACCTATTGACACGTGCCCAGTGGGAACTGTTGATCTCACGTCGCTCCACCCAATATCCTAATATAGGGCTTCCATTTCCATCTGGTTCATTCCAAGTTACCAGCATACTGTTGGCTGTGATGTCATCAATGACTGGCTTTTCAGGTGCCTCAGGTGGTTCTGATGACAGTGAGATGAGACCATGTGCTTAAGTGTGACAACTTTATGATACAAATAAAGTTACCGTTGAAAAATTAACTTGAAGAACAAAAAGTACATATTGAAATTCTACTTGAATGGCCATCTGTATTGGGTCATACCGAAGGGGTTCTTGGCAATGACTGGTTTGGAGACACATGGAGGACCAGGGCCAAACTTGTTCTCAGCCACAACCCTGAAGATATACTCCTTCTTTTCTATGAGCTTGGGCACCAAGTAGCGACAACCTCTAAGAGTGGCAGTGACAGAGCTCCAGCCAAAGTCCAGCTTTGAGTTGTCCTTCTTCTCTACTGTGTAATTGAGAATCTCGCTGCCACCGTCATCCAGGGGAGGATCCCACTTGCAGATAACAGAGTTTTTCCTCACTTCCTCAAATCTCAAGTTCACAGGAGGGCCAGGAGTATCTGAAATCAAAAAATTATACATATTTTTTTATGTCTTGACAAGAATCCTAATGCTCTTATAATTGACCCTTGTCCCTTCTTTGTTCTTTATGACCCAACTGACTTAAGAACATAAACATCCCTGTGGTTCTGTTAGAGCTTTCTTTCTGTTGGTAGGAACTTCTTTTTATACATGAATGTCAACTTGCCTACGTTTGCACTTTTTTAATTGTGCCAGCTTGATTCCTCTTAAATATGTATAAACTGGTTAGTTACATGGTGAGAAAACTACAGAAATCCTACCAAGTACGTTGACCTCACAGGTGACAGAGGCAATGCCGTGGTTATTCTCCACCTTCACCATGAAGACTCCATGATCACGGCGAATGGAGTCCGTGATGACGACGGAGGACACTCCTCTGTGGCTGTTGTCAATAGCCAGGCGCTCATTAATGGTCGGGTAATCATCTTCCTCCATCTCTGGCTCTGCGGCTGCTGCCTCCTCTGGTTTTTCCTCTTCTTTTTTCTCCTCTCCCTCTTTCACCTTTTCCTCCTTCTTTTCCTCTTTTTTCTCTGCTTCCCCTTCCTCTTTCTTCTCCTCCTTCTTCTCCTCATCTTTCTTTTCCTCCTCTTTTTTCTCCTCCGCCTTCTTTTTTAGGGGTTTCTCTGGCCTCTTGCGGAGCTGCTCAGGCTGGATCTCCTGATTGTTCCAGTACCAGGTGATCTGAGGGTACGGGGAGCCTGAAATGTTAGCGTCCAGGCAGATTTCACATCCTCGCCTCACGCTGAGACCAGACTGCAGGCTGCCACTTAGGAAAACCTTTGGAGGATCTAAGGAAGAAAGGTAGAGGGAATTCTCTGAGGATTAAGATGCATTTCCAAAAGGGGACACACATCTCATAAAATATTTTCTGTTTCCTCACTCAAGACCATGCCATCCTTACCTATGGTGTCCATTGCCTTAACAAATGGCGTGTTGCGGGATGGCTCACTCATTCCTGCGGCGTTTTCAGCTTTTACTCTGAAGGTGTAGTTCTTGCCCTCTTTCAGTCCTCTGACAGTATAGGACAGGACAGGTACCAGAAAGTCGTTGCACCTCTCCCATTTGTCCTCGCCTTTCTGCTGCTTCTCCAGGATGTAGCCCATGATCTTGGCGCCTCCATCATACATGGGAGGCTTCCAGGTCAGAGTGATGGTGCTGGATGTGGGGTTATGAGTCTCCAAGTCCACTGGTGGATCAGGAGCATCTGGACCATAGGACAAATTTCACTTGGACACGGTCCCAGAGTTTCAATGATTTTTTTTTTTGGGTCATTTCTTAAGCCTATTTCATTAACATCTTAAAGACCTACTCTGATGAAAATTGTGTTTTTGGTTTTTTTTCTCTTCTTTTAGCCTTTTTTTTCATAGTTGATGACATATATGAAGAAACCTAAGATTAAAAGTGCATTTCTGAGTATTTCTTTATTAAAATCAATGTTTAAAAAAGGCCACAACTAAAGTTATTTTCTGACAAACTCCTGTCACTCTGCAGAAACTGTCCTAGAAAACGTAACACTTTTTCTGCCTAAAATTTACGTAATCAAAATAATAAGACCACCATGAATTATTTTAAAACAAATTAAACTGTGATTTGAGTGGAACTTTAAAAGAGAGTTGCCTATCTTAATTTTTTACAAGTGAAGAAGAACAGAGCAAATAGAGATTTAACAAAAAAACAAGTTTCCATTTCTTTTATCATAAAGAAAATATATCAAACTTACGCTTCTGGTCCTCAGCAATAACTGGGTTGCGGAGTTCAAGGAACTCCCCGCCTCCAATCTTGTTGACAGCCTGGACTCTGAAGTAGTATTCTCCGTTGGGGATGAGGTCTTTGACTGTCCAGCTGACCTTGTTCTCTCCGGACATCATGTTGACATAGGTCCTTCTGCCAGCTTCACGTCGCTGCACAGCAACAAAGATGAACATTATTTTTATTGGATGCAAACTGTCGAACCAAAAACAAATAAAACCAGTGACTAAACTAGACATTTTTGTACGTAGATGCTTTCAGGGAAACATTGTGTTGACAACAGAAATTTTGGATTGTTGCGATTTTTTACAATTTTACACAACAGGCTTTTACAAACACCATTATTAGACCCATCCTGCTACTAATAAATGAGTAAAACGAGCAAGTGCATAGTTTCATCGGTCACTGACACATTCATTTGTTTTATTTCTACTATAATGGTTACAAATACTGTTTCCTCTCACAACAGGAATGTCCAAAGTCCGCCCCTTTAACCAACTGTTGACTGCTAAATTTTTATTGGCCCATAGGCTCCTGTCATAACATCAATAATATGCGACCCCAGCATTTTCTAAGAGCTACAACTTCTTGATTGTGATTGGTTAAATTACGTTATAAGATGTTTTAAACCTGTGGCAACAACCTGTGGTGACTTGACCTTTAGAGCAAATGTGGAAAACAGATGTTTTTTTCTGTGATTAAATCACAGTGGTTTGCAATTTTGATAAAATAACTATTTGTGTTTTTTTCTTGCTCACAGAATTTAAATTTAGAAGTTTACATTGAGCACTTTAATATTGAATAATCTTTAACTTTTTTTTTTTTAAACACAGATTTAATGTTGACAATTTTGTTTTCCTTTACAGACTTTCTCTATATTTTTTCTGGTCTTCAAACATGAAATTAATAGTAATTTTGGTTTAAAAGTGTATTTAGATATAATTATGCAACAAGCGAAAAAGTTAAAAGGATCCCATTGTAAAAACGTTTTATTTAACTTGTCAATTTCCAATCAGTGTTTTTATAAGGATTCAAAGCGTGCAGGCTGATTGGTTGATCCTCACACATTTTTACCTCACCAACTTTGGACCTCTTTGCAAAAAGTCTGGACAACCCTGTATCACAAAATTCTGATATTTGAAAATTCAAGTGTTTTTGGCTACTTCCAAACACCACATTTCAGTAGAAAAAGGTAATACCACTATTGTGCCACATCTCACTTCCACTAATATACACCACCTTACTACCTGTACCATATTAAAACTTACTACCACTACTATACGACACCTCACTACTACTATTGTGCAACAAATTACTACCATCACAATACAACGCTTTGTTTTCCCTAAATCACGTTTTTTAGGAGTTTTTCCTTACCGAGAGGAAGGGTCTAAGGGCAGGGATATCCAGTTTTAATTGGTCTGTTTAATTTTTAGCTATTGTGCATATTTTATGACAAATTTTGTGCATTTGTATAAATCACCGGCATGAAGCCCAATGAGGCAAATTTACTTTGTGATATTGGGCTATATGAATAAAATTGAATTGAATTGAATGTTACAACACACCTTACTATCACTACCATACCACACTATACTATAGTACCACACCACACCACTACCATAAACACCATACCACTCTCTACTCCCTCAATAATGCCTTCGTGAAGCATGCTTTGTTTTCTGCTGTGCATTCATGTTGAAACATGGAAGATCCTCAACTGCCAACCCACATATAGAGAAAGATCTTGTTGAAGGAACTCAATTAAATAGATAACCATTTCATATTTTGCAACATTTTCCAACTTCAACCATTAAAAATATAATCTTATTGGAGGTATTATTTTGCCAAAGACAGTATTACTCCAAACAAACTACGGAACATATGGCATACATTCAAGTGGAGCATAAACTTCTTTAATATCAGACCTGCAGGACATAGTGAAGAATTGGACTGCCGCCATCATAATCAGGAGGGTCCCAGGACACTTTACATGAACTTTTAGTGATCTCAGAGGCCACTATTTCCTTACAAGGTCCAGGAAGACCTGAGAACAGAGAGACAAACATATTTAGCAACATAACATTGGCAAGTGAACATCAGAACGCAAGTTGTCCGAAACCGTGTTTGTATCAAGCACATACCAATGACTTTGACATTGATGGTGGCGCTAGCACTTCCAAGTTTATTCTCCAAAGTGACTTTGTATACTCCAGCATCAGGGTGAACGCTGCTGTCAATCTCCAAGTGCAGGGACGTGTACTCCTTTCTGTACAAAAAAAATATGTGTTGACATATGTTAGTCATTGTTGATAGTTTCTACACCATTCGCCTTAAATAGACAAGAAGTTAATACTTGTTTTAATATGTAATTATGCTCTTCCAATGGACTAGATACAATTGATTTCCACATTTTTTAGACTTATAACTATTTATATTTTGTATACCAAAATAGTGTTATACTTAATATTTTCATAAAGAGTTGTTAAAAATAACGTTTGTCCATATTATTTATTACCTCTAAAGAAAGCTAAATTGCCGTCTTGTGGGGACTATCACTGACCTGAAGCCAATACGTTCATCAGCTTTCAACTCTTTACCATCTTTATGCCAAGTGACTCTGGGGGTTGGGACAGCTTTGAAGGGAACTGGGATATGAAGCTTCTCTGTCTCCACTACAACCAGGTCCAAGGTCTGAAACTCCAATGTTGGGTTACCTGGAATCACAGAAAGAAAGGATCTCAGATGGAAAATTGAAACTTTATGCAGATTTTTGGGGCAGAGATCAATTCTTTGCTCTTACAGTCTGAGTCTTTGGCAAAGACGTTTTCAGAGATGTCTGAGGGTTCACTCTCTCCAACAGCGTTGATGGCCCTCACTCTGAAAATGTACTCCTTTTCAGGAACCACGCCCTCCTCCGCTTGGTACTTCAGCTCCTTTACTGGGCGAGAATTGACCCTCATCCATTTCTGTGTTCCAGCTTCACACATTTCAATGTGGTAGCCACGAATTGGGGAGCCCCCATCCTGCTGTGGAGGCTTCCAGGCAATGGACAGGAAGTTTCTGCTAGCTCCAGTCACATGAAGTTCGATGGGTGGTGAAGGTACGCCTGATGGGACAGACATATTAAGTGTGTGCAGGTGATTTACTTTAGTCAGTTGTCTAAAAATAAACTATGCATCATCCCACAAACCTGTGGGATCCTCAATGGTGAGGATTTCGGTGGGTTCACTCGGGTGTCCAACTCCAGCCTCGTTCTCAGCACGGACCTGGAACTGGACTTCTGTTCCCTCAATTACGTCCGTTACTCGGTACTTGCAGTCTCGTCCTGAAGTTTTGCCACATTTTACCCAGCGGGTTCCAAGTTTTTCCTTCTTCTCAATGGAATACCTGTAGAAAAGCAGCATGTGGGACATTTCAAACAAGCACGCCAGCTTTAAGAATTCAGGGACTACTTCTTAAAAGGAATGTATCATGTTGCTTAAGGTTGGTGAGTTCTTCTATGGAATCTGCTGTTTTGCCACAATTGCTTTTTTAGGCATAAAGTAAATTTTGGTAACTTTTAATAATAAAGCCTGTTGAGTGGTTTGTAGGCCTGAAAAAGAACATCTAAAAGAAGTGTTTGTGTGCAGCTTTGACCTCAGATTTTGAACATACTGTGCTACTAAGGATTTCCACATCAGCTCTACCAATATATGTCTGTTTATTAAAAATTTGCCTGGGGGAAAGCTGCTTCCAAAACTATATGGCGTATAACAATATAAACTTGACATGCCCAAAAAGTTCCTCAAAAAATAAGATATTTCTAAGGACTATTGCACATTCAAAAAATATGTTTAACCCCTTAAACCCTAAGTATTTTGTAAATACATAAATATACATAAAATAAAGGAACACAAGCATATTATCAAACACAATGGTATTATATTTTGGTGAAGCTGTTCTGTCAGCAAAATGTGCACCTGAGAATTGGTCTGCCACCATCATTTTTAGGCTCCTCCCATTGCAGGTCCACATATTTCTTAGTCACAGCATTGACCGTCAGAGCGTATGGTGGGCCAGGAGTAGCTGCAAAACAAACCAACAAAGATTTTTATTTACATTTTTTTTGCCACTGTCATTTCCTTACATCATCTCTCTAACTCACTGAAGGTGTCTTTAGCCAGCACAGAGTCCTCCAGCTCACAGAACGGACCGACACCTACTGCATTCTCTGCAGCAACGCGAAACACGTACAGCGAGCCCTCATTGAGCGGGGTCACCGTATACTTCAGCTCTTTGACCGTGGTGTCCACGGCCTGCCAGCCTTTGCGCCTCACGTCTCGCTTCTCCACCACGTAGTTGGTGATGCGTGATCCTCCGTCACGCTCAGGCGCCGTCCACTTCAGCTCAGCACTGTTTCTGCTGATGCTGACAACCTCCAACCACCGCGGAGCTGATGGAGGATCTGGAAGGTTTGAGAGAAAATTTATGATTTATTAACAGGGTAATGGTGTGTTTATGGATGAGTGCACTGTCATTTGAGCTGAAGCGACATGAAGCAGTCCTATGCTTTTGGACATGATCGGGTCAACATGTTAAATTTTAAATATCTAATGTTCAAGCAGACAAAAAGAGCAGCCAACAATTTCTCAATTAAAGGTAGCATTATTTAAAAAATATGACTCAAGCAGAAATTAAAATACTAAAGGTGTAGCATTAAAGTAACTGATGATAAAAGTACTCGAGTAGTGAATGACAGTTACTTCAGATGGTTTATCGTTTATTTCGCTTATCAAATTTTGTGTAGCCTAAATCAAAAGGAACTCTCTTTTAAAGTCTTGTATCAACGTTTGATATGTCTATAACATGTATGGACTTAATTTACAACATTTGTGTGTCATTTTTTCTTTATTGAAGATATAACGGAATATTTTCAAGTAAATAACTTATTTCCTCACTACCAGAAAATTCTATTTACATTACAACTTTTTCCCAATCCAGAAATTGTGACGACTTTATTCTGTATCCCCAGAATAATTTGTTCAAATGTTTAAAACAAAACAGTACCCAGGAAAGACCCAGCCGAGAATATCTGCATAAGAATGAAGCGTTTAAAATATTTACCTAAGTACAAGTAGAAAAGCATGGTGCAGAAAATCTACTCCAAGGAGTAAAACTTTCTAAAATAATTACTAAATTGCAACTAAGTAAATGTGCCTCATTATTACCCACGTAGTATGTGTTTAGGTCTTTTAGAATGTATCAAAATTTCTTCATGATTCACTCCTTAAAAGATTCTATAATTGAGTTCCCTCAAAATTTTATCATGAGTCTCCGCAAAAACATCAGTGTGCACCAATGGTCAATATTGGCGAATATAGACCACAATGCATTGCAGTTGAGCAATTTTTGTGACAAAAAAGGATTTTTTTTTAATAAACTATCCAAGTTTTTATCATCAGAACATATAATAGCTTTCAAAAAATGCTTGTATTTATTGTGTTTTCATTTTATGGGGTTAGTGATGTCATATTTGATGTTTAAAAAAGTAAGGGCACTAGATAGTTCCATAGATAGTTCCGGAGCCTTATATCTTAATTTAGAGGCATAAATGAACATCATTGAGATGTGTTACTCTTTTTTGTCTCGCTTTTAAAAGGTCTCTAAAATTAGCTTTTGGTGAATCTTTGGTTTTTGATAAATACGTTTCAGGAGGATTAGGAGAAGACCAGACAAAAGTTCCCATATGTTCTGTATCATTACTGCCTGTATGTGTTCTGGGTAGTTGTGTTTTTGTCTTACTGAGTCTCTCTTTGCAGAGCACTGGTTCACTGGGCTCACTGGGCTCGCTTTCTCCAGCAACATTGACTGCTCGCACTCTGAATGAGTATTCCTGCTTTTCCATGAGGCCCTTCAGGAAATACTCCAAGCCACTAATGTTCTCTGCCACTCGGATCCAGTCGGTGGTTCCACTCTTCAGCATCTCAATGACATAGCTGTCGATCTTTGCTCCTCCGTCATGCTCTGGTTTAGTCCACATCAGGAAACACGAGGTCTTAGCCACGTCTTTGACTGTGGGCTTACCTGGAGCCCATGGAGGATCTTAAAGAGGCACAAGCACACCATTAGTAACATGTTACAAATATTTTCATTGTAAAACTGAAAACATTTTTTTGAGATACCTATAGGATCTTTGATCAGTATTGGGTCTGTCTCCTTGCTGGGTTTTCCAGTTCCTGCCAAATTCTCTGCAAGAACTCTAAACTTGTATTTTTTTCTGGTGGGGAGGCCTTTGACCCTTCAGAGAGTAACACATTTAATTAATACAACAAATTCTACTAATGACAGTTGGTTTCAGACGCCATTTGGACAGCAAGTCTAACCTGTAGTTAGTGTCTTTGATGGGAAGTTTGTTGCATCGGATCCACTTGTCATGGTCAGCCTCATATCGCTCCACCCAGTAGCCTGTAATGGGACTTCCACCATCCTCATCTGGTTCGTACCATGTCAGTGTCAGGGAGTCTTTGGCAATATCTGACCCTTCCAGTTTGTAAGGAGCTCCAGGAGTGTCTAAAGACAAACATTTAATGAGAATCACAGCTTAACATTTGATCATTCAGCTTTCACGTTGCTTCATACTTCAAAGGAAGTCAAGCAAAAAAACAAAAGCAAAAGTGTTTTTGTCTGGTAACCCACCGAAGGGATATCTGGCGATGATAGACGGGTGTTCAGCGGCTGGACCAACGCCAAACTGGTTCTCAGCAAACACTCTGAAGACGTATTCCTTGAATTTAACCAGGCCCACAGCTTTATAAGTGGTCTGTTTAACAGTGGAGGACAGGCGATGCCAGATCTCGCTGTCAGCAGCTCGCCGCTCAACAATGTAGTTGGTGACTTTTGAGCCGCCATCATCACGTGGAGGATTCCAGGCCAGGAAACACGTTTCATTAGTAATTTCAGAAATGTCGAAAGCGGCAGGAGGACCAGGTTTGTCTATTTTGAGAAGAAACGCGTTATACATTGAACTCAATTTCAAAAAAGAGCATGTTGCTTTCTTTAGTCATTCATTGATCTTACCAAGGATATTGACATCCACAGTGGCAGTAGCACGGCCGCTGCTGTTGGTAGCTTCTATGATGTAGGTGGAGGTGTCATCTCTCTTGGTCTTGGCGATGGTCACGGTCGAGTGTCCAGGTTTGGTGTCAATCGTCACCCTGTCATCTGGTTTGAGGACCAGGTCAGCCTTGGTCCATTTAACCCGGGGCTCTGGCTTACCTTTGACCTCAGCAGGGAGTTCAATCTTACTGCCTGCATTGGCAGTGAGGCCAGCCAGCAGTTTAGCGTCCAGCTGAATCTCTGGAGCCTCTGTATGAGAAATATGAACACCAGGTTGATGTTGAAGTTTAGGGACAGAAGCTCATTTTTTCACTTTTGATCAATTTGAAGAAAGCTCCTTCACTAAAATAAAACATCTCATTATATTAATTACATTCAAGTGAAAAAGAAGAAATGAAAGCATTTCAGACACCTTTGGGATCAACAGCCTGGATCTCATCTGTGGCCTTGCATGGCTGGCTGGCTCCAAGTCGGTTCAGAGCACGAACTCTGTATGCATACCATTGGCCCTCAGTAAGACCTGTAACTTGGCACTTTAGTTCAGGAACCATGTCTCCACAGGGCTCCCATTTGTCAGTTCCCCTCTGGCACCGTTCAACATTGTATCCACGAATGCTGCTGCCACCATCATATTTTGGTGGTTCCCAGGTCAGGAAGATGCCACTGGCTGACTTGTCTCTCCATTTCAGGTTTTCTGGGGGGTCTGAGACGGCTAAAAGAAAATTAAATGATTAGTATTATTATTTTTTTTCCAAGCACGGCTCAATGAAGAGAACAAGTTAAATCACATTGCCATCTGGTGGAGGTGCGTGATACGCTTGACTGTTTTCAGTGAGTTGCAGTTTAGAAAAAAAGAATCAGTTTGCAACTAAGGCAGGAAAAATCCCAAAATATTAGAAGAATTGCGAGTGTTAGGGTAACTTACTAGCTGGTGAGGAGACATTGACTGGTTCATCGATGTACGCTGGCTCTCCTGGTCCACACTTGTTACAGGCAGTAACTCTGAACAGATACTCTTTCCCTTCAACCACATCTGTGACAGTGTACTCAAGATCTTGGATCCCTGTAGTCACCTGAGAAACCATTTCAAATCATCACTATCAGGCTGCACTTCTGTCAAAATCGGAGGTTCTGGTTTGCTTCTCAACATTTACTGGGTTAGGAACTCTCAGGCTGCTAATCATTTAGGGCATAAAGCTCATGCACTGAGACTCATTTAACAGTTTTGAGGTAACACACCTTGACCCAGGTCTTGCGGGACACATCTCGTTTTTCCACCTGATAACCTGTGAGAGGACTTCCACCATCATGCTCCGGAGCTTCCCAGCTAAGGTGGACATGCTGCCGTGTTACTTCAAGGACCTTGAAGTCTTTTGGTGCACTTGGTGCCGCTGTAAACAGACAAAAATATGAGTTAATCCAAGTTTTCAAGAAAAGTTTTTGGAAAATTGTTGTCTTCTTCTGACGTACCAATGACGTTGACTTCGATCTCTCCTGAGACAGTTGTGACGTCATTTTCCAGCTGAAGTGTGTAAATGCCTTTGTCTGGTCGAACGCTTGGGGTGACAACAAGTTCTGTGAATGTGGACTTGGTCATCAGGGAAATGCGCTCATTCTCAGCAGTTAGCTCCTTCTCTCCAAAGGTCCACTTGGCCACAGGAGTTGGGTATCCACTGATGGGAACTCTGATGGTCAGAGGCTGAGGAACAATAACCTCAATGCCATCTTTGAAACCGCTTAGGTCCAAGGTTGGCCCAACTGAAGAGTTTAGAAAGACAACAGAAACAGATCTTTGAAAACTGATCTCAGATATAAACTGTTTTTCTGTCTTTACTATGCAGCACCAGTAAGAAATAACTTTCCCAATAACTTTTGAAATTATGGGCTCTGTGGCTAAAACCACACTGGTTTGCCCGGTAACCATTTGCATATCTTGGTTAATGATCTTCGCATATCTCACCATGTGGATCATCAGCCAGCAGAGGTCCGATAGTGTTTGATGGGTCAGAAACACCAGCAGCATTTTCAGCAAAAACCCTGTAGTTATACTTGGTTCCATACTTCAGACCAGACACCTGCAGATAAAAAGTGGCGTTGGTGTTGAAAATGACAGAAACAATGTTTTCAAAAATGTTCAAAGTAATCTAGGAGGCAGTAAATATGGAGTTTGCTGTACCTTATAATAAAGGTCGGGGCAGAGGCGGGCGTTGCACCGGAGCCACTTGTCAGTGCCGTCCTCGCAACGTTCGATGATGTATCCAGTGATCATGCTGCCTCCGTTCTTCATAGGAGTCTCCCAGGTAAGCTGCACAGAGCTCTTGTTCTGGTCGCTCCAGGACAGATTCTGAGGGGGGCTGGGAGGCTCTGCAAAGAGCAGAAGGTAAAATCAAAAGGGAAGCAGACCAGAGCTCATTTAGGAAAGTTATTTTTTGTCTAGCCAAAAGACTTCATTGTGTTCCAAGCAGGTCATTTTTGATGGGGGATGTCACATTTACTGTCCAGCTCTCATTTAAAAGACAAAAGGTTCCTGACTCCTGTCACTTACCAATAGGATCCATGATTTTGACCGGCTGGGAAGCAGCACTGGGCCTGCCGACACCAGCTTTATTCTCAGCTTTGACTCTGAAAATGTACTCTTTGTTCTCAATGACATCGTTGATAATGGCGCTGAGCTCATCAGCCTTTGTCAGCTGGACAGGAGACCACTTCACTGACGTCCGGTCACGCAGCTCAATGATGTAGGAAGTGATAGGTGAACCTCCATCAGACACCGGAGGCTCCCAGGAGACGGTGCAGCCAAACTTTGTGACATTTCCAACGATGACATTTAGAGGAGCATCAGGAACATCTGAAACAACAGAAGTCAAATCCCTGAACTGGAATGTTTAAACCGAACATGTCATATCAAAATATGGTTGATGCATTGCTCCCCCCCCAAAGGATTAAAAAACTTTAGAAAACTACTACTAGATTAATGTCTTTTATCTGGATATATTTCCTTACAAAGAAAGGCAGTTTAGAGTGACATCTTACCAAACTTGTTCTTGGCTTGCACTGCTTTGTCGGTCTCAACAATGGGACCGCTGCCCACACGGTTTCGGGCGCTGACTCTAAACAGGTAAAAGGAGTCCTTCTGGAGTCCAGTCACAGTGTATTCAGGACTCTCAGCGTGGTCTGTGGCAAGAGTCCAGGTTTTTCGCTTTACGTCACGTCTCTCCACCACATAGGCGATCACCTTGCTGCCGCCATCACTCTCAGGCTCTTCCCATGCCAGGCTGACCTCGCCGTCTGCAGTGTCCACCACTTGCAGATTCTTTACTGGGCCAGGAACGTCTAGAACACAACAGCTTAACTGATTAACATATAAAAAAACAAAGATAATAAGACAGAGGCTGATAACGAGTTTTGAGAAAGATACCAGCTCAGACAAAGAAAAAGAAGACGTTAATGAATGGCAGTTGTTGCGTCACAAACCTTAGCCTATTCAGACTTTGTGTTTTTGTCTACTCCTGATCCATTAAGATTTGAAAAACGGTAAAAGCAGTTTTATTTGAGAATTATTATATATATGTTCCCCATTATGAAAAAAAAAAAATTCTACAAAAACTTGCAAAAAACACTCATTTCATTGGAGCACGTCTAAACAATTTAGTTAGGGTAACAAACTAAGTTAGTAAAAACTTGTTTAGCTTTGTCTTTTTTCCAATTGTTTTTTATTTCCACTATTTTTACATGATTTTTAAACTACTCATTACTTAGGTGAGTGTTGTTGCAGAATAGCAATTAATAACAGCAGAGGACTTACCAATGACATCCAGGTTTATAAAGGCTTCTCCTCCTCCGTGTTTGTTTTTGATCAGGACTTTGTATCGCCCCTCATCAGACTTCTTAGGGTCCTTCAAACGATACTCAGTGCAGTCAGCAGAGGTGTGTATGTTGTCTGTGGGAAGACTCTGGTTATTGTAAAACCATTCAGCCTCCGCCTTCGGGTAGGCGGTGTAGGGTATGGCCATGACAATGGGCTTCCCAGCATCTGTGACGTAGCTCTGGTCAGTGGTCTTTATCTGAGGTGCAGCTGGAGGAAGGTGAGGAAATAAGAGACTGTAAAGCACATAACTGTTCTCCAAACTGTAAATGAGTATTTTGGTCAAATGTTCTTGCTAAACAACCATTTCTCCTAATTGGATACTAACCTGCCAGCTCCAGTTTTGCTTTGGCATCTTTGTCTTTGACGATGACTCGGTACTCTCCCTGATCTCTAGGTCTAATTTCACAGACCTGAAGCCTGTGAAGTTTCCCTTCGCTCATCATCTGGTATTTGTCCCCTTGGACAATCGTCATGTTATTCCTCAGCCACTTCACCTCCACTCTGTCTTTGTTGAGCTCCACCTCAAACACTACATCAGAACCTGGAGGCTCGAACACATTCTGGGGTGGTCGGACAATCTCTACCGGGGTCTCTGTAGGATGTACAAGGAGAGTTGTAGGAATAGGAACATGAAGTGGAACGAGATGGTGGAGAAGCAGGCTGAGGATCTTACCTTCAACAAAGAGCCTGGCTCTGGATCTCTTCTCATCCACTCCGCAGGCATACTCACACTCATCATCAGGTCTGCACTCTTTGATAATCAGGGTGCATGTACTTCCTTCTTTTAAAAACTTGTACCTATGGAAACAAGGAGGAAAATGATAGACCTATAGTCTAAGTTTTTAAACAACACTGTTTGGAAAATCTTGTCTAATTTGGAAGTCAATAAAGATGTATGCTCCAAGGCAATTCCATTTTTTTTCCAAAATGTTGGGATTTATTATGTTTGGAGGAATATGACACCAAGGTTAAGGGAATTGCTCCAGGTACCTGGGTCCTTCTCTGATCTCCCGTCCATTCCTGTACCACTTGACTTCAGCTTTCTCTCACTTTAGTTAGTTTGCAGTTAAATTCTGCGTCCTCAAACTCAATGATGGTCTGGTCTTTGAGTTGTGCACTGAAGTCGGTCGGAGCTTCACTGATGATCAGCTCTGCTGTGGACTTGCTGTCTCCGGCCACAGCGGTGTATTCACCTTCGTCTGCCAGGGAACATTCTTTGATGGTCAGGGTGTGCTTCTCTTTGTCAACGCGGTACACAACACGTTTGTTGAATGTGATTTCCTGGCCAGCTTTCATCCATTTCAGTGTGGCATTGGGCCTGTTGACCTTGCAGGAGAAGCTGATGGTCTTCTTTTCTTGAGTGTCGACATCTTCCAGTGGGACCAGGATCTTCAGACTTTCCTCTGAATAACACAAAGTTTTTCACGTTGCATAAACTCATCCTGGGCGAATATTCTATGTGTTGCTTTGCATCCAATTCAAAGCAGTCATAGTGTTGCTTAAAATTCAGACAAGAGAGAAGGCTATGATCACTCACCTTTGACTGTGAGGCTGCAAGAGCTCTTGGCTTGTTCTCCTCTCTGGTTGGTCAGGTTGATGATGTAGGTAGCTTCATCTCCCTTTTGGGCATCTTTGATTCTAAGGGAGAAGACGTTGTCCCTCTGGATCATGGAATACTTGCCGCTCTCAAACAACATCTCCTCGTTTTTCAACCACTTGGCTTTTACTCCCTCCAAGTTAACCTCGCAATTCAGGACAATTTCTTGTCCCTCGTTGCCTTCTGTATCTTTTAGAGGAGTGATGACCTTCAGTTTCTCTGTAAAAATCAGAAAATTGGGCAGCTGTGAATCCACAGTAAATATGTAATTATGGTAAAAAAAATGCAAAAGAAGGATAACAAATTAACTATAATATCAATTTTTTTTTTATCAATCTTGGCTTACCTTGGACCATCAGGTCAGCGCTGGCTCTGGTCGCTCCGATCACCACCACATATCCACCTTCGTCTTTGGGCTCACAGTTCTTGATGACCAGAGAGCGCCGTTTACCATCACTTACCATCTGGTACTTCTCTCCCTCTTCCAATTCCTTGTTGTCTTTCATCCATTTGACGCTATAGGTCTCCTTGGAGACAGAACAGGTGAACTCTGCCTTCTGGCCCTCCACCACCTCCTGGTTCTGAGGCCTTGAGATAAACTCAGCAGCCAACTCTGCAGCAACATACATAATCTGATTAAAAGGACAGAACTCCTTCCCTGAATGCATTATACATTACATCACAGTTCTAAGCAGATACAGACCCAGAATGGTAAAGAAGTGGATGATCCAAAACCATCAAGAAAATAAAAAAGAAATCTCTCTCTTACCATTGATTTTGAGGTTTCCGGAGGTTTTGCTGGTAGGACTCAGTCTACACCTGTACTCTCCAGCATCACTTGTTTGCAGATTTCGTATGACAAGGATCCTTTTCTTGCCATCAACAATCTGGTCATATCGGCCTCCTTCAGGCAGCTCCTGGTCTCCTTTGTACCAGGTAACATCTGCAGTGGGCTTGGAGATTTCACAGATGAGCCTCACACTGTCTGTCTCCGTTCCTTCAACGTTGGGTAGGTTTTTGGTAAATCGAGCCTCCTCCTCTGCAGGGACATGAGGACACAAACATGTTCATATCTCAGGGGGAGCAACAGATCGAAGTATCTGATCAGTCTTCTAAACTACACTGGCAGCAGATTTAATTAGTCAATGTAGACATTTGAACTACGATGGTGTGTTTTCAGGTTTTAGCGTATTTATGCAAAAATAAAAGTTTTTATATCAAGCAGAAATATTGAAACTACTCAGAAATTAAAGGCCAGTATGTCATTTTGCAATTTTATTTTTAAACATATTTGTTATTTTCTTTAGTTTGGATTTATTTTACATGGATTAAAATTTGATTTTTTTTTTGTCAATAAATGTTAATTTTTTCTTGAATATACAGTTCTGTTAAAGTAAAATTATCCAGATCAGTAATGCTCAACAAAACTTGAACATGTTCAAGAGGCTAAAACCCTCACTATCTTTAAGACCAAACTTCAGATTACTGTTTGATAGTAATTTATGACTTACCAACAACAGTGAGCATGCCGGAGGATTTGGAGGTCTTTGCAGCACATTCATACTCAGCCTCATCATCAAACACAGCCTTGTGAACAATTAGAATGTGTTGACGGCCTTGTGCAATTATTTCATACTTCTTCCCCTTCCTAATTTCAGTTCCATCCTTAAACCAGCTGACCTGTTGATCAAAAAGAAAGTAAAGGTCTTACAGAGAGTGTTTGCTTTTTCACAATTTATATGAACGGAGAGATGGAGAACGAAAACTTACTTTGGCGTCCTCTCTGGAGACTTCACACTCAAACCTGGCAGACTCTTTCTCTTTAACCTCAACATCACGGAGGGGCTTTGAGAACTCTACCTGTGGCGCTGTAACCATAAAAATAGACGTTCAAGTTCTTCTCTACAACTAAAAATAGTTTTACCACCTCTATATCTGCAATGCTCAGTTGTCAGTTGTTTAAATTTTAAACAAGATGATTCATACATTCAGTATGAGTCTTTGAAAGCCTGTATTGGTATATAAAGTACTTTAATACAACACTTTAATGCAACTTATTAATTAGTTTACTCTGGTACTTAAGGAACCAGTGTTGAAATTGTTTTGACAACTGCAACGCAGCTGTTAACACAATATCGAAATTCCAGCAAATTCTGATGTGGAAAAAAAACAGCCTTTCAGCAACATAATGACTGCACTGTCGTGAAGTGTTCAGGTAATCGACATATTGCTCTGGTATTTCAACACCTTACAATAATAATGTGCTGCATATCTGGATAAAACCAATTTGAGAAGCTGCTTTACTATGCGTCAGAACCAGAAGATTGACAATGATTGTGTAAACTGTCAAAAATGTACAACAGGTCAAAGAGTGTGTCACCGATGTCATATTAAAGGGTTAACATAGCTCCATACTGCTTTGATTTCAGCAGAATCTAACAGTGGGTGTTCCTATTGGACTTCTTATAACCAAAGGCTAATTTGAGTATTTTCTCAAAGTTCAAAAGTCATTGAGTGTTTCATTTTGAAAATTAAGCGAATTCTTTTAAGGTTACTGTATATGTTTTCGATGGAAGACCTGTTTATTTCAATGTTGGTGAAGCAAAACGTTTGACGAAACTTTATCTCCACAGCATGGAGCATCACACCTGGACTTGCTAAGTGATTCATGCGTGGTGAACCTCCACTTGTTGTTTAGAATGAATTCTAATTGGAGTGCCTCACAGCAACTCCCTAAAATTGTGTCAGACATGTTTGGGCCTTCAGACTGATGTCTTCTGATCTGGGTTCTGTAACAGCTTTTAATCACCTCAATATTTTAACTATATGTTTCCTTTCTTTTATCTTTGCTATTTCTTTTTTGATAATTTTCCTTAACCCTAATCAAAGGTAATGGGATTCATTACTAAAGTCTGACTGCTAGTCCAGTTGTTTAATTAAACTCCTCTGATGAGTTTGTGACCTTACGTCATGCTTTCGTGGGTATTTTTATTCTTATTCCTCAAATTTTCTAAGTCCAATTTCTCTTTAAAAAAGAGTGAAAACAATATCTCTTGCAGTTTGCATTGAGAAAAAAATAATGATTCTGATTAGATACTCTTTACTTTTTATTTTATTTTTTTGTATATGTGTAGCTTTTTGAAATCTCATGAGTAAAAGTCAGTATGTGAGGCACCTCTCGTGCCCTCAAACGAATCTTCACACTGTTATACTCACGTTCAACATTAAGGAAACAGGAGGTTTTGAAGTCTTTGGCATCACAAGTGTAAGTTCTTGAGTCATCCATCTTACACTCATGAATAAGCAGCACTCTCTTGCGGCCATCGGCTATTATTTCATACTTTTTGGTCTTTGGTGATCTCGCTGCTCTCTCGACTCCAGCGTGCAGTGGACTGGTCTTGGAAACTTCGCACTCCAGCGTGGCAGTGGATTCCTCCTCCACTGTTTGGTCCTGCAGAGGCTTTGAGAACTCTACCGCTGGCTCTGTACACAAAAAGGAGAGTAGTTTGGTTTGAGGTCTGAACTTAAAGAATTGGTTGGCGGACATCAGCAGAAGCAACACAAATTTTTGCCAAACCTTTGACAGTGAGACGGGCCTCATTTTGGCAGTCTTTGGTGACGAGTTTGACTTCACCGGCTTCCTCCATCTTGACATTTTGTATTGTTAAGCTTTGGATTTTTCCAACTGTCTTAAACACAATCTAGAAGTTGAAAAAAGATAAATAATCAGCAGCTTATCATATGCAAAGCTTCATCTGTTTGACTCAGGTAAAACATTGTCTTCAACATCAATTACTTGAATGAAGCCCAATGAGGCAATTGATTTGTGATATTGAGCTTTATGAATAAAATTGAATAGAATTGAATTATGAAACGGTAAAGACTTTGTCAGCTGCAGAGCCATAAACTGGATTCTGGCAGCTGAAGGGACCAGACAGCTGCCTTCCTCCCCTTATTGAACTTTCATATTTCTTACTTATAACCTTTGACCTTCGAATAGCTGATTTCAACACACAACTCATGCCTGATGGGAAACTGAGCTGTCAGAGGATACATTTAAAGCCACAGGAACGCTATGTTTCTATCTGTATCCAGCCTTCAGTTTAAGAACTGATTTGTTTCAGAGATTATTTAAAACAAAAAGAGATGATACTTTAATAGTCAAAGTTTTAATCTTGTTGAGCAGCAAAGATTGAATACCAAGGTAAGAACCTGAAAACACGTCTTTACTGATTACTGCTAGGTTGGGAATTGTTACATTTCTTATAATTCAAAGTTAAGCTAAAAGTTGACGTGTAAAATCCTGTCGGTGTCAGATTTCTAACCTACTGTAAACACTGTCACAGTTACAAAACCCACAAAACGATCAGGTTTCCTCAGACTCGTCCAGTGGAATGCAAATAATCAAAGTAATGCAACATTACGGGCTCACATTGCGACAGTATGGAAACAGCGGTTGTACTGACGACACATTATGGGATTTTAAAACCAAAGCTAACAAATATTTGCTGTTGCCATCTGGTGCCCAACTCTGTGGCCTCCTCCAGCTGATAAAAATAACCCCACAGAAACGCTTGCAGAGCAGAAAAGTCTCCCTGTGTGCGTTAACTCAAAACTGGGATCAAGTGCTCAGCAGGAATCCTGCACCTCCACCGGGAGGACCTTATATGAAGACACTGTAGCAGCATGGGGCTCAGAGAGTGAACGTTGTGTTCCAATAGAGTGACAAAGGGACCAGAATGAATAGAATGTGTGTTTCTATTGGGACTCAGTCAGGTGTTTTGAACTTACTCTGTCGCTTGATTCCAGCTTTTTGCCCTCCAGGAACCACTCAACAGAAACGTCTTCACAGGAAAGCTCGCACTCGAAGGTGGCGGTCTCCCCAGCCGTCACGGTGACATTCCTCAAAGGCCTTTCCAGGCCTATGGCTCGGCCTTTGGAGTCGGGAGAAGACATGATTAGTTTCTCCCTTAAAACAAGTCCCAAAAATCCCAATCTGAGACGGATCCTCAGAGGCCAATCCTCATGGTGTGGATGAGGGGATGGCAGGCTGCTGGAAGCCCTGAGGACTGAGGCGAGCTTCCCTGTAACTTGGCACTGAGGGGGGCTTGCTCATTAGCATACAACCTGCCGTCAGATGTACATGGCCAATAGAGATCAGTTTGACTCCGGGTCATGGCCTCCCTCACTCTAGATAAGGCATGCAGATTCTAAAATAACTAGTGGGCCCTGGTTGGCTGATGGCCCACGTCTGTCGAAACCATCCGTGAAGAATCTGTTTCTGTCAATCAGCAGCTTTAATTTTCTTGGAAAAGATGAAAGTGGAGCTCCTGCGAGAGTTATCCAACACCGCGTCTTAGACGGGTTATGCAAAGTTTTCATAATGAAGACCATGATAAGTGCCAGGATGTTGGTTTGGATTAGCGATCAGGTTCAAGTATTTACAGTAGACTTCTTCACATGCTTAAACTGAATCCACTTAGCAACCAGTTAAAACCTTCCTAAAAGCTTCAGCAAGCTGTCAGCTGCTAATACAATCCATGTTCCAGACTTTGTTATCCGGCATATTAAAATCAATGTTTCTATATTTTAATACATACAAAAGAGATACATTTTTAACCATGAGAAAAAAGTCTTAATGGGCACAGTCCATAGTGAACAAGGCAAAACTTTGAAATGGAAAAAAGGATTTGCCCTGATGTATATTTCCTTTTTTTGGTAATAATTGTCAATGTAATAGTAATACATGATCAAATTGATTTAAATTTGCACAAACACGACTACACCAAATACAAAAAGTTCTCCAAACTTACTTAGTACTTACTGAAAAAATATTTCTCCCTTAAATTTGAGCAAAATTTCAATGAAAAATTAATCTAAATTATGTATTTAAAGTCATGACTACTACAGAGGACGTACATACTCACCATGTTGCCTCCATAAGGCCATACACATCTAAGGGAGATTTTTCACCTCAGCTCCTACCATGGAGGCTTATTTCTATACTTCTGTTCACAAAAGTTTTAAACATGAAATATGTGATGGATAGCATGATGATGGTAAACTCGGTTCATGGAAGAAGCTTTGCACAGAGTAAAAGACGTTGAAGTGAAGCACATCCTGCAGCTGCTGTGATATCAGACAGCTAACATCCTGCAGATATAGCAGAGATGTTCGAAATGTTGCCAGACGGAAAGAACTTCCTCGACCAAGTTAAAGATGTTATATTCTCTTGTGAACTTGCACTTGACTGTAACGCTAAATGAACTGAGTTTTTTTCTTTTCTCTTTACTGGGGCAATTATGTAGTCATACCTGACATAATCAGATTTTTAGTCGAAACCGAGTCTACTTTAAGCAAAGGTTATAGTTGTATATAGACTTATGCTACTTGAAAAGTAGCATGAGTTTCTCCAAAACTTCTGCATCAAGACAAAGACAGCTCAACTTGACAAGTGAAAAACATTTAGTCTGTTTGAAAGACTTTAATTCATTGGAGCCAGTTGCCACAAACATGTTTTCCATTTGGCACAGATACTGGTGGCAATGAAGTTTCCTTTTGAAAGGAAACTTTTTTTTTCTGTTGAATATTGCTGCAGTGGAGAAAGTCCTACTTTTAAAATGAATATCCAGAGGAAGCCAAAGAATCAACAGACATAAGGAATTACTGCAGGATCTTGCTCTTGGAGAAGAAAGACGAAGATATATGGAGACACCAATTAAATATTACAAAAGAACTTGAAATAGGGATTCTGGGATGTAAAATTTTTGTAAAAGACTTCAGTTTGTAATTTTACTTTTTATCACTGGTAGATTATTTGACGGTGCAAAAAGTAAGACAACAGATTTAGTGAAAAACGTTGAGTACCCCTCATCTTCCGTTTCAATATAAAAGAAGTAACACAGTGGTTTAAAAGTTTGAGTAAATCCATTTGGTCACCTTTGACTCTGAGCTGAGCGTTGGATTTTGCATTAGCTGCAGAGAAGTCAACACTTCCTGCCATGTCCATCTTGCAGTTGAAGAGAATTAAAGTGTGTGGGGTCTCTTCCTCCCTGTTTAGATCACCACATCTCTATATAAGACGATGCCAATCGTCAAAAACCTCTTTCAATAAAGCTGGGTTGTCATGAGAGGTCAAACTTCTTGCTTTTAGATCTTTCATGCGGCCCAGATTTCCACTGTGGACTCTTACAGCAGATGGATGGAGCATCTCTCCCTTCAGCTTCCAAATGGCGTGGAGATCATCTTCAGAGATCTCTGTCTCAAATGTAGCCGTCTCTGTCTCTGTGACTTCCATACTGTACAATGGCCGGATAACTTTTATGTTGCGGTCTGTAGAGGTTTAGAAATACATTAGACTGATTTCTTCTCAAAGATGCTTGTTTTTTTGTAGTTGGTTTTGAATGCGAGAGACAAACAAAAAACAAAAGACAGTAAGATCTAACAAACAACACACAAAACACTGAACATTCTGAAAAAAATTGATAACCAGATGAACACATGTTAGTGCAGAAACAAGAATATGAAGGGGTATAAATTATTATATAATACAATCAACACATTTAGTGTAATGAAGAGGGGATGAATACAAAGGAAGATTTCTGTGAATCTTTTAGAAATGGTCAGGTTCTGCAGTCCGTCAGTGACTGGAAGAGGCACAAGCTTGATGCAGACATTACCTTCAATGTTCAGGTCTGCTGAAGTTTTGTCGGTGCCACAATCACATGTGTATGTTCCCATGCTGCTCTTTGCTGCCTTTTTAATAATCAAGATGCGTTTCTTTCCCTCAGCTTGGAAGAGAACATTCTTTGATGGAAATATTTCATTACCGTCCTTGAACCATTTGACGTCTGTGACTGCTTTGCTCAGCTCACAAGACAAAATCACTTCATCCTTCTCAACTGCTGTATAGCTCTGGAGTTTCACTGTGAAGTACAGGTCACCTTCTGCAAGTAAAAACCCGTAAAGACTTGTTTAAAAAAAGATGGACTAAAAGGGATTACTATGAATGACAGAGATATTCCTGGTTACCAAAGAAGTAATTTTGTGGAAAAAACTACCAGTTTCTCCACTGTAAACAATACTGACCAAGAACAGTGAGCATGGCTTCTGATGTCTTGCCCATGGCCTCCACTTTGATAATGGAAGTGTCATCCAAGGCAACTTCTTTAAATGATAGAGTGTGGACTCTTCTTTCCTGAGACATGTGCACCTGCTTGCTTGGATGTAGACGGACATCGTTTTTGTACCACGCCACTGGGATCTTTTCATGTGAGAGTTCAATGCTAAACTCTGCTGTTTCTCGCTCCTTAACAGTCACATCTTTTATGGGCTTGATAAATTCGAGGCGAATACCTGATGAGAAGTTAAATTCACAAGGAAGTAAATACATCATTATAATATGTTCTGTTGGGGATTAGTTTTGAAAGATGTGCAGAAATCCAGTATGTTGTTTTCTTGTGAACTTTTTGCTTGAAGTAGCTAAAACACAGATCCAGACGTAGTCGTGGAACAAATCTTCTTCTTGATGGAAACAAGAAAGAGCTAAAGGAAGATTTGATGGATTCTTTGGGTAAAAACTTTCTTTCTGGACTTCTGGTCCTGATGGAGCAGCCTCATTCTAAAATAACTTCTTTCTATCTTAAAAGATTATCACATATGTTTACCTTTGATAATCAACTTCCCAGATGTCCTCTTATCTTCAGCTTCAAACATATATTTGGCTTCATCTTCATATCTGGCTGATTTTACTACAAGAGTGTGTCGTTTCCCATCCTCGATGAGTTCAAACTTGTCATCATTTGACAACTCCTGAGACCCCTTCAGCCACCGGTAGCTCTTGGGCTCCCTAGAAATTTCCAGCTCAAACTTTGCCTCGTCCTTTTCATACACATGCACATCAGCCAGTGGTGTAATGAATGACACTGGCAGCTCTGTTGAATTAAAAGAGAGGGTTAACATTGATGTCCAGATGAAGCACTCCTCAAAAATTTTTGAATCAATCATCCAGTAGGGTTACAGTAACCTTAATGATAAAAAAAAAAAAAAAAAAAAGGCGTGTCCTTCCACCGGAGAATATTGTGGGTATGTAAAGTGTAATTGTTTTTTAACTTTTGTCTGTGTAAAAAATGAGTATACTTTTGGCTTAGTTGCACTTAAGTGATCCAAAAATGTACTTGCAAAAGAATTTGGAAGTAGCTCGACTTAATTTGCAAAGAGAAAAAAGCTTGGAGAACAAATGAAAAATCAGTGGAAAAAGTGAGAATTATAAACCTCACCCTTTACTTTTATCTTGGCTGAACATTTGGCATTGGCAGCAGTGAAGACAAGCTCGCCAGTCTGAGGCACTTTGCAGTTGTAGAATACCAAAGTGTGCTTGGCACCATCCTCCACGATCTCGACATCCTGCAGTTGGTTCAAAAAACTTTATGTACTTTGACCAAAAAAAGCAATCTAGAAAAACTTATTAGGAATTGTTGGCAGATGATACAATCTTCTGCGTCCAATGGGTTATGAAGGTGAAAAGAGTCGCTCAAAAATTTGAAAGAGATTTAAAGCTACAATAAAAATAAAATAATTTGAAGGACATACAGCAGACGGACTGAGGACTTCTCCATTTAGCTTCCATTGTCCATGGACATCATCTTCACTGAGTTCAACCTCAAATCGAGCCGTTTCTCCATCAAATACCTCTGTGCCATACATTGGTCGCACCACTTTGATGTGGCGAGCTGGCGTTCAAGAAAAAGGCAAAATCCAAAGACTTTCAGACAGTTCACAAACAGACAAACAAGTTACCAAGAACAAACTTTTGAATTAATGACGTGGCTCCTTATGGATCAAAGACACAAATAAGATGGTCAGTTCTTCACAAAGTGATGGTTTGTAACAAGAAACACAAACAAATAAACATTATAACAAAACACTAACAGACATTTAAAAGGAACATAGACGTAGATAACCACAAAGAGTAACTGAAATTGGAAACGTATTTGTGGGGACATTGAAATGTGGTTAGGTGTTTGTGTAGATAAGGAAATGAAGGAAGAAAGGTGCCTCCAAAAAGATGAGTAGCAATTAACCAAAACAAACGTTGCACCTTTACCTTCAATATGAAGAGTTGCTGTTGTCTTGTCTGTTCCACAGTCACAAGTATATTGACCTTTGTCATTGTTCCCAACTTTTTTGATGATGAGGGTTCTGCGTTTGCCCTCTGCTTTGATGATTACCATCTTAGAGGCTTTGAGCTCAGCTTCGTTATGGTACCACATGACATCGATGTCTTTGCTGAGTTCGCAATCTAAAACCACGTCATCTTTCTCAACTGCAGTGTAGTCCTGGAGCTTAACTGTGAAGTAAGGATCTCCCTCTGGAACAGGGACAGTGTTGGTGACTTTCCAGATCGCAAATCATAAACAAAGGACCAAACGGTCGCAACATGACAAAATGAACACATGAATGACACAAAAAATGAATTCCCTTTACCACCACACAAAGACACAGAGTTCAATGTGGCTTGGACAGAGACAAACATAGACAGACTATTGATGAATATGACAGAAAGGAGATGAGAGGTTGTTCCAATTTTACCTATCACTGTCAGATTGGCCATTGAAGGAATTCCTTTGGCCTCAGCCTTAATTTGGCAGGTATCGTCTAGGGTCACTTGCTTTATCTCTAGCACATGCTTCTTTCCATCTGCTTGAGTTACAACCGTTCTGCTTGGATGGATCTTAACATCATTCTTGAACCAGGAGACAGGGATATTTTCATGAGAGAGCTCCAGCTCAAAGCGAGCTGTTTTACCTTCCTTTACAGTTTGGTCCTTGAGTGGTGAAATAAATTTAAGTCTGATACCTAGAATTACATTAATAAAACATGTTCATTTGTATTAGAATCCAAGGAGAGGATATCAGCTTGGCGTTAAAAATCAGAATGATACTGGCGCTCAAGTCTTGCACTTACCCTCCACTGTGAGTTTTGCGGTTGAAGTTTTACCTAAAACCTCAATTGTATAGTCATCCTCGTCTTCAAACTCACAGCAGTTTATGACCAGCATGTGCTTCTTTCCATCAATGATGATGTCATACTTTTGGTCCGAAGTTATGATATCAGTCCCTTTATACCACATGGCTTTAGGGACATCCTTAGTGATGGTGCATTCAAATTTAGCCTGTTTCTTTTCCAGTACAGAAACATCCTTCAGTGGGACAACAAAGTCCATTTCGATCTCTGGTTTAAGGGACAACACAAGGACAGTACTTAAACAACACAAAAGACAACACAACAGATTGCAATAGGAAACCAGTTTACAATGTACACCAAAATGTTGTGCTAAAATCCCAGCTTGTCTTGGTCCAAGTAGAAAAATGCTGTTGAGTAAAGAAAAAAACTCCACAGGTTTGGAAAGAGGCATTCAAGGACGTCCTGAAAAAATTCTCAAGGACATGGAAAAAAATCCCCAGTAGAAATCTTCTTGTCAAGCTGTCATCAGAACATCAAATTCCAAATTTTCAGACTGGTCGTCCACATCTTGCTGTCTTCGATGTGACAGAAAGAATTAATCTTTTGTTCTCCTGAAATGAAATGTAGCTACTTCACCTTTATCTGGATGAGAACGTTCCTTAACGTAACAACGAAACTGGTGACACAAACATTTAACCACATATGGTACAAACATAAAATTCAGAGACATAAAGACACACATTTACATGTAACATCTACAGGACAACAATGGACACCATTACACTGAAATTCCCTGAGTCAAAAATGGCTGCAAATGGAAAAAGAAACTTCTGAACACCTAAAATTGTTCCCCACAAAATGTCCCTACATGAATGAAGAGTCAAGAACGATCAATATCAACCGGTCAACCCAAGATGTACGATCCTCTGTGATTTCCTGTAAAGGTTTGTTTGATTGCCAACAGACCAGATGTCTTTATTTTCAAGATTATATGTTAGAATTTTAGCACTTTGGGTTTAAGGTTTTAGATTATATGTTAGAATTATATCACCCTGGGTTTAGTAAACTGCACACCAGGACCGCCATCCTACCTTTGACATTCAGCATTGCAGTTGTTGTGGCATTGAGGGCCTGGTAGGAGACTTCTCCAGCCTGATCCAACTGGCAGTCTTTCAAGATGAGTCGCCGCACGCCTCTTTCCATTTGGATATCGCATGTCTGGTAAGAACATTTGTGGGGTTTTTTGTTTTTTTGTTTTAATTTAGAAAACGATTTGTTTCCAAAATCTTAACATGTTGTAGGGTCAGTGTGTTATGCAATATTTTATATGAGATTTTTGAAAACGTTTTTAAGTCTTACAGGGGATCTGGTCAAAACCTCTCCTTTGAGCTTCCATTGGCCTGGAACATCATCCTCAGAGATCTCTGTCTCAAAGGTAGCATCCTGCTTTTCAATCACTTCAACGCTGGCCAGTGGCCTCAGGATCTCAGCCTCACGTTCTTTGAACAATTTACGGTATTGATGAATCAACCTGTTAAAACTAATCTCTGTAAAGGAAATGTTTAAAGGGACGCGAGATAAACAGTTAACCTCCAAGTGTAAGCTTAGCTGTGTAGGTTCTTCCTTCGACTTCCAAGGAATATTCTGCTACATCATCCGGCTGACAGTTTTTGATGGTCAGTTCCAGGTCCTTTCCATCCTTCTTAATCTCAATCTTGTCAGAAGGAGTTATTGGATCTTCTCCTTTGAGCCATTTCCAATTTGGAGTGTCTTTGTACAGCTGACATTTAAATGTTGCACTGGCTTTTGGTTTCACGTGCTGGTCTTTTAGCGGTTTAACAATCCAATCCTTGATAATTTCTGTTGGAGTTAAACCAGAATCTGTGTTTCTCAAAAACAACTAAATAAAATGTTATTGTTCTATTGATTCAATTTACCTACTTGCCAGTGTACACAAACTCCAGCATTAAAGCGTTGGTGTGAAATGTCTGATCTTACCTATTATTTTGACATTTGTGGTGGTCTTGACATCCTCCTGGCCCTCTACTTCACAGGTATATGTCCCAGCATCGTCCTCAGAGGAATTTTGGATGGTCACTGCATGCTGCAAACCGATGATGGTGATCTGAACCTTGCCATCTTTTTTCTTCAGGACTTCATTGTTCTTCTTCCAGATCACATCTTTCTCTTTGCTTAACTCGCAGGTCAGGTAGGTATGCTGGCCCTTTATTGTTGACGTCTCCGCCTCCAGCTCTTTCATCCACTTCACTGGGAGCTCTGGAATAAAGAAAAAAAAAAGGCAATGAAGCCTAAAGACAGCTGAAAGCCTTAACCTGTTAGATTAAAAAAAAAAAGGAACATAGTGTTACCTTCAACAATCAGCTTTGCTGTGCATGTTATCTCCTTGCCAGCGTTCTTAGCCACACAGGTGTATTCGCCGGTGTCAGACAACTGGACATCAATGATGTGCAACTTGCGATCCTTGCCATCGGAGGTGAACTTGTGCTTGGGGCTCTCACGCAGGTTACCTCCATCTTTCATCCAAGTAGTGACAGCAGTGGAAGGTGATACCTCACACTCAAAGACAGCAGATGATCCAATAGACTCAGCCTCCTTCAACACGATGTCCTGAAGCTTCTTGATGAATTTCAGTGGGACGGCTTTGAGTTTGAATCCTCCGAATGGTTCCTCTGGTGGCGGTGGACCCTTGCCGCCGGGCTTCATTCCACGACCCCTGCCCTCTCCTGGGGATGGGGTCTGCTTGGCTGAAGTACAGGTTGTACAATTGAATAAAATCAGTTTCTTTCTTGTATCGTGAGATTTTTCTTAAGTTATTTATAACTTACGTTTAAGACCTCTGCCTCGGCCTCTGCCTGCTTCCTCTGCCGGCTGTCCCTCTGTTCAGAAAAATTCACAGTCAGTTTAGTTTTCCTTTTGTCATTTCATGGTTTTTAAGATGCCAGAAGGAGCTAATGTGATGTTTGTTTTAATGGATTTGGAAGTGTAACGTGATTTCCATGAAATACTAATAATTAAATGAAGGAAAACTCAAACAGATGATGAAAAATGTATAATTACAACTTGACAATGAAATGACGAATATGATTTGACAATGGCATGCGGGGGATGACCACATGTTCCAACAGGATGAGACAAACTATGGAACGACATCAGGAAGAATGAATATGGCAGAGTGACACGCAAAGAGACAAGAAAACATTGAACAAAGTGACGGCGGACATTGTGTCAGGATGAGAACATGGCATGGTGAGGACGAATCAGATGAGAGCGTTAAGAGTGAAATGAAGAAAGATGGCTCAAGGCAAAAATGGAGGGCTTTCTCCTGGTCACCACCCATTGAGTTGGTGCTGCCACCATCTCACCTCTCGTTGTGACCCCTGGAACCTCCAGAGCACCCTCCTCTCCTTCACCTTCCCAGTCCTCTGAGCCATAACTGTCCCGTGGAACCAATTCCCAACCCCAGGCTTCTTCTTCTTCCTCAGCTTCTGTTTCTTCCTCAAACTCTTCTTCAAATACTTCTTCCTCTGACTGGGTGGCAATCTTCTTCATTTGTACGGCTCCAGGTGAGATTTCCTTAACTGCGGGAATTTTTTCTTTTCCAGGCATTGCTGCTTCCGTGATCTTTGCCTCCTGTGGTGACGGCTTCTTAGGAACCTTCTTCAGAGTCACAGCTTCTATGGAGTCTTTGGGTGAAACTGTCTTTGGAAGGGTTTTGAGTTTTTCAACGCTAGGCCTCCTTTCACTTGGAGCTGCTTCTTCTTTGAGCTTCTCTACTTGAGGTGATGGGGTCTTTTTGAGCTCTGCCTTTTTAAGTTGTTCTACTGGCTTTAAAGCTACTTCCTCCTTTTCCTCCTTTGTCTTGGGTATAATTCCCTTCCCCAGTTGAAGACCTTTGGGCTCCTCGGGAACCTTGTCAGGTTTCTTAACCACGGCTGGCTTAGGAGGAGTCTTTTCTTCTGGAACTGCTTCAACCCCCTTTGGTTTCTCTTGCTTAATTTCAGGAGCTTTAGGGATTTCAGGTTTCTTTGGTTTGGGCTCGAGTTCTTGTGCTTTTAATTTTTCATCACCTTTGCTGCGTGGCTGCAGATCAAATGGCTTCCGTTCTTTCTCTTCTGATGTTTTTTTCTCTGGTTCTGCCTCCTCTTTTGGAGATTTTGGGACTGGCTTCAGCTTTACACTTTCTGTCTCCAGTTCAGCTGTTGGCAGCTTCCCTTTAGCACGTGTTTTGGCATCTTCAGCCTTCCTCTCTGGACTTTTCTTTTTCTCTACTGGCCTCGGAATCTTGGCTGCAGGCTCCTTGACCGGCTCTGGAACCTCCTTAGATTTCTCTGGAAGTTCTTTGGGTTCCATCTGTTTGGGAATCCTTTCTCCCTTCTCGAAAGGAACAGTGGTTCTGTCGGGCCTGTCCTTGTCCTTCTTTGTGTCCTCTGAAGGTTTTGAAGGCTTCTCAAAGGGCTTCAGCTTGACCACTTCTGGTTCTACTTCATCCAAAGGTAGCTTTTTCACCTTTTTTAGGCCAGCACTAGGGGGCGATGGCTCTTCTTCTGGTTTTGCTTTTGAAGTTTTCTTCAGAGAAATCTTGTCTTCTGGTTTCTCGTCCTTGGGAGTGGGCTTCTGACGGGTCCATTTATCTTTAGGAGCTTCTTTTTCCTCTTCTTGTGGAGGCTTTGTCACATCCGGCTTTTTCAGTGCATCTGGTTTCTCCTTCGGCTTCTTTTCTTCCACGGGTCTTCGGGTGATAGCCGACATCTCAAAAGTTTCCTCTTTGTGTACCATCTCTTCAACCTGAAAAACTGTAGTTTTGGTGACCTTCTGAGGTTTTTCTTCACCTTCCGGTTCTTGTGGTGGAGCCGAAGGAACCTTTTTTAGTGTGATGCTTTCATGCTCCTCCTCCACTTGCCTCATTACTCTGGTTGTTTTCTTTAATTTGGGAATCTCAAATGTCCCATCCTCTTCCAACTGAACTTTAGCTTTTTTGTGCAGAACCGTTTCTGAGGCGGCAGAAATGTGATGTTACTTTTGTGACATTACAGCACAGACACAGACAGACAGGCTATAACTAGATGGTCACAATATTTCAAATATAAAAGGTGATTTTAAAATACTTGTTCTCAAAAATTACTATGAGGAATATACAAAATATTTAGTTAATTAAGAATTGTGCTTAGATATTTAAATTACACCAGATGTGCCTTCAATGAATAGGCTTGAAAAACAATATAAACAATGTAAAGGCATCAAATTATTTACAATCAAAATGAAAGAGAAGCTGTTATCAAAGTACACAACAGAATAATAAAAAATGACTGCAATTTCAAAAAACTTTTTTTTTTGATTATGAGACGGTGACTGTGGATGATAATTTGTAGGATTTTATTGTGGAAATAAGAAAACTTGAAATTTATGGTCACATTGTATTTTATTGTTTGTATTTGTAAACTGGGAATTATTTAAGTTTTTTTTTTTTCTTTTACATGTTTTGAAATAAATACAAAATACAAAATGAGAGCACTGCAACTTCTTAATCTTTTTCTGGGTTGTCATCTTGTTGCTGTGCATCAAGGCTCTGTTGAAAACTGTCTCAAGCAACCTTCCGCTGTCTCCCAATATTAATGAAGAAGTCTGAAAATTAAGATGTACATTACACCTATTTCTGCTGATCATGATTTCATGTTTATTTTCTTTCATGTCTTCATGTCTTTTTTAAAGACAGCAAAGTCACATCTTGTACAGAGAAAAAAGATGGTTTGAAAGAGAAGTTAAAGAAGCATCTAAGTCAAAACAGAGAAACCTTTTTGAAAAGAGAGATTTTGAGCTAAACTTCCTTGAACCAAACATATTTTTCTTTTTTTTTATGGCTTTATACTTTTTGGTTTTTTATTAACTTCTTCCACATTGATGCACAGAATCAGACGCTTCTCTGAGATAAAGTCTGAAGAAGCAAAGTCATCCTGTAAGTCAAGCTGCACTTGACTTAAATGAATGTTTCTAGGTCAAGTAGGAACAGAAAAAGTTGTGTATTGTTCACACTTAATGTACTTTTTTTGGTTTTATAAGATCATTGCATGTGTGATGTTAGTTTGTTTATTTATTGATTTTACTACTCCCAGTCACTATAGGTTGGGGCCAAAGTTCATTATGTGTAAATGTATGGCTAATTTGGACTGTAAAGCGCTTTGGGCCTTCAAGGAATCTAATAACTACAGTATAGGCCATTTACCATTCATTTGTGTTAAAGGAATCCAGTAGGGATTTTCTTTATCTGCGACATGGTTTTGAGTGTTGCTGTGTGTTAGGTAAGTTAAATCTTTGGTCCTACCTTTCTTTACTCCTCCTGGAGCTTGGACAGGTCCCTTGGTTTCATCTATTGCGGAAGTAGAGGTCAGAGAATCATAAATTAGGAGATGATAAATGAAACAACACTGTCTGGGTTTTAAGAGGGTTTTTTAAAGGTTCAAATGTGATAATGTGATGAAGACAACAAGGATGACAACAACAAATATGCAAAACATGAAGAAGAGATGTTGTAAAGGTGATTTTATGAACAAACACAAATTTTTTTTTAGTATGGAATTAAGATGAGGAAAAGAAAAAGAGGATGAAGAAAACCGACGGTCCACTCTGAGCCTCTAAAGACCTCTACCTGTTTCGGGTGGTGTGAGTACTTTCACAGCTGGTTTCTCTTGTGTCCCGTTTTTGGTAGCTACTTCCGGTATTGGCTCAGTCGCTTCAGGCATATGAACAAAAGAGTGAGCTAAAGAAGCAAAGCATAATGTGAAAACACTCTATATCTGTGGTTCTGCCTCCATAATACCTGGCTTTGTTTCTGCTTGTGGAATGACTGTCTTTTCCTGCTTAGCTTTCTCAGGAACCTTTTCAGTTTCTGGAACTTTCTCAGGAGCTTTTGGTTTGCTCTCTTGAAGGACAGAATAAAAAACAAAATTAAACAGAAACCCCTCAGAAAAAACTTTGTCCTACTTTATTTTCATTGGTTTCACAAAATTAAGATGCTTGGGCTACAACCTGTTGAGAAATATCTACAAAGACACACACACAAATAAACAAACAAACACAACATGCCTTCTTGAATGGCAGCCGGCTTCACCGAAGCCTCCTTGACATCAGGAATTGTTTCCTTCTGCTTTACAGGAGCTTGGAAACGAAATAAGTAGACAGTCAGATCCATCTGACACCCACTGGACGAGCATCGACAGACAGAAACTATGACAAGTGAAACTCAAAAACCAAAAGATCCCGTCATGTTCTGCGTGACCAAAGTGGTGTGAGAAAAAGAAAAAAAAAACACATAAACGAGGTTAGTAAAAGTGATGAGTAAACCTCAACACACAGCATGAACTGTGCTGGTTTAGAAACCAAAAGAGGTGTCCTGGTGGATGGAGGACTGGAGACGTCTGTGCTCTAACAGAATGGGTGATGCGACATGAAGGTATTCCAGTCTGAAAGCGTGCACCACACTGGTGCTCACACGTGTTCAGGGACGTTTTTCCTTCTGTACCTGATGGAGGGTTTGTTTGTGTGAAGCTCTGAACCTTTTGAGCTTCATGTCTCATCAGAGTTTCATGCTTTGGAGGAGGCGAGGACTGAGTTTTCAAAATATCTGGTTCTAGTTTTGAAGGTTGGGTTTTGTAGACAGAAGTTTTGTCTGTTACTGAGGGTTCATGATGCGGTGCTACACCAACGTGAACTTCAGTCTGTGGTGCTACGGATCTGCTTTTATCATCAGGGAAGTTTCCCTTCTCTGGTTCTTTTTTCATAACTTCCTGCTTGGTTCTTACTGGTTCTGTTCTCCTGGAGCGTTCTTCTGCTCCAACTGTTATTAATAGAGGGTCAGGTTTTCCTGACAAGTGTTCTGGTGTTGCCTCTGCTTTCATGCTACCTGTAGATTTGGTTTCATTCTGACTTTGTTTTACTGTTTGGTGTCTCAAAGGAACTCCTTGAGTCCTCATCCGTTTCTCTCGGTCATCTTCACCTTTCAGTAACTCAAGACTTTTACTTTCTGTTATTGGATGCTTGTCATTGGAGGCAACTTTGTCAGATTCTTTACTCCCGCTTAGATTCCTCGACCTTCTATCTGTCATTTTAACCTCCTCTGCTGAATTCTGCACTTCATCTTCATTTTGACTTTTTACAGAAACATCACCTGACCTGAACTTCTGAGTGATTTCTAATACGTCCTTCCCTTCAGACGTCTGTAGCTTTTTTTGTGCAGCTTTCATAACTGGAGAAACAGAAGTTTGTTTCTCTGTCTGCTTCATGTTCAGAACATTATTGACTGACTCTGTCTGAGGCTGAAGGGTCAACAACTTTTCTACAGAAATAGAGTTTGACATCCCTTCAGTACCAGTTTGAGCTGTTTGTCTTTGTTCCCTTTGACTCAACATATCTGTCTGGGTTACTTGAAAACAACTTACATTGTCATCTCCATTTTTATCTGGTCTGGACTGAATTGATTTTCCTTCAGCCAATTGGCTTTCTCGCCTAAGGTATGTTGTCAATGGCAAGGAGGATATTTCATTCTCATCTTTAATCTGATCAGCTTTTTTGGTTTTTCCAAATGATTCCTGGACGTTTTCAGTAGAACCCAGGGTATCTTTTTTGGTTCTACTTTGTTCTGGTTCTGTTTTCTTATGAGCAGCTGATCTATCTGGTGTCTTATTCCTAATTTCACTGGACGGTGGGACGCCATATGTTTCCGTCTTATAAGTTTCTGTTGAGGACTCGTCAGAAGATTCCTTTGAAACTGTACCTTCAACCTCATCCTGTCCTCTTAAGATTCCCTTATCAGCTTTCATCTCTGTTATTTCGTTGATTTCCTCCGAGGTGCTTTCTTTTTTGTCTACTTCACAAGATGCAGCCATCCGTTGCAGTGGATCTGTCACGAGTTTTTTGGTTTCTTGCTTCTTCATAGAAGTCATCTGAACATCATCATGTAAACCTTGGACCACGGGATCCTGGAATCTTTCAGATGTGAGACTCTTCTTGTCTTTGGGTTGAATGTCTTCATCATCTTCATCAACTTCTTCATATTCAAGCAGTTCTGATGAATCATGTTGGACAGCTTCGTCTGACCTATTTTCCTTTGCAGCATCTGTCAGTAATTGCTCAATTTGAGATTTCTGACCTTCTTTAACCTCAACTAGCTGGAGTTCATCTTCAGTCTGAGATGACTGTCTCAACCTCTTTGTTCTTTTCAGATCTCCTTCTAGATTCTTATGCGTTTCTTGCTCTAACATCAAGTTTTCATTGGAAGCTACAGTTCTAGATTTTCCCTCAGGTTCTTTTTTGCTCTGATGTTCAACTTTTGGAGTCTTATCTTTCAGTCTTTGTGAAAGTATTGCTTCTTCTTTCTTCTCTGCCGCAGAGTCAGGTTTGTGATCTCTGGCATGTTTCTTTACCTCTGGGTAAGTTGTCTTCTGAGTTTTAAGATCGATGTCGATGGTATCTAGTGGTTTCTGTTGCTCTAGAGCCTCAACTTTCTCAAACTCTTGTGTTTTAATCTCTGAAGAACCATATTTATCAAACTCTCCTTGACACATCTGTGTTGACTCAGTTTCTGATGTTTTCTCAAGTATATGGGGTTTCTGGGTTAAAGCAGCAATATTTGCGTTATTTTCCTGAATAAGTTTCACTATCTCCTTTGCCTTAATGTCTTGAACTTCTGTCTCATTTTTGATTGGAAATAGCTTTGAAGTGGGTCTAATTTGAAAAGCTTTTTGTTCAGTTTCTGGAATGTTTTGGATTGGTGGATCAGTTTTGGTGACAGATAATTTTGTTTTACTATTTACGGTTTCTGTTTCTACAAGCTCTTTGAGACTCCCCTGCTCAGAATCAGCTCCTTCTCCATGAATCTGATCAGCTTTAGGTTCTGCTTTATCTGTTTTCAAGTTTTTTACTCCTTCATAATCGACATTGAACTCTGATTTTTCATCCTGACCTGCAGATGTTACTTTTTTGGATTTGATTGTTGTATTGAAGATGTTTCTGTCTACTTTGGAACTTGTTCCTGCTTCCATACTTGAACCATCAGTAACAGATATTCTACTGTTAACCATAAACCCTTCATCAGTGAAAACCTGCGGGTCAAACTCAACACATTTCTCCTCTTCATCTGCATGGATCTTCATGGGAGTTTCGTGTTGGAGATCTGGTCTCTTTGAGATCTTCTTGATAAAGCACTCTGAGGATTTTAAAAGTTTTGAAGAGAAAGCACCATGTAGCGGTGCCAAGAGGTTAGAAAGAACAACACAGAGACAAAGAGTTATTCCAGACATAAATAAGACAGGTGAAATAAAATAAAATGCTCCTCATGTACCTCCATCTTGTCTCTTTTCTTTTGTCTCTGCAGAAGGATGAAGAATCTGCTTGGATGTGGCTTCAGTTTCTTAAAAGAACAATTAGTTTTGTTTAAAATTGAAGTTGTTTGGAATAATGATTTATGAGCGTGAAAATATGAAATGATATGCTGCCCTCTTATGGTTAAACATGGAGATGAAAGTGATTTTAGACCCTTTTCTGGTACCTTTGATTTCTTTTTGCGAAGGAATCCTCTTCTGCTCGGATTCGGGAAGTACTAACCCTTTCACTTCATCCTCAAACATTTTCCTCGTTTCCCTGGATTCAGTTTTAACCTGAGAGATCGCCCCTTGCTGGATGACTTTTGTTGTGACATCTTTGACAGGCTCTGGTGTCAACTGAGAGCTCACTGTAACTTCAGGCTTTCCAGAAACTTTCTGTTTAATCATGACCTCAGATTTGACTGATTCTTTGTGTTTTTCTGCTGTTAGCTCAACTTTCTGAACTGAGACTTTGTCTGTTGAAGTTCGACCATCTTTTGCATCTCTTGTTATGCTTTCATCCTGTGTTCTTGCTTCTGTGCTGATAACAATTGGGGGAGTTTTGGTTTTCCCATCAATCTCCTCTGTCATCTCTAAGATCTTCGCTGTTTTATCCGTTGTTGTCTTGTCTTGAGGCACAGACATCTCTCTTTGACTCTCTATTTCCCTAAAAAGCACAGCAGTGCTGCTCTGCAGAGACTCTTCATGCTCCCACGCCTCGGCTGTGACAGATACTTCCTCCATCACCGAGCGGACTTCCTGTTTCCTCAATTCTTCCTTCTTCACCAGAGTTATAGCTGAATTTTTAAGATGTGTTGAAGAAAAGGCGTCATAAGGCGGCGCCAAGAGGTGAGAACCCAACACAGAGGCAAACACAAGGGGTTAGAGCAACATAGACACAGAGGAAGAGGTCATGATGATGAAGGACCCGAGCCTCCATCAAATGTTCAGATGGTTAGTACCTTTCTTAGAAAGAGATAGTTTTTCTTCCTCATCCTGGGGACGGATCTTCTTCACTTCAGCTTCTTTTTAAAGAATTCATCAATTTTTGAGCCAAGAATGAAGAAAAGTCATTGTTTGAAAAAAAGAAAACAAGTTGAAAGAAAGAAGCGTCAGGAATTAAATCATTTAGAATCATTAAAAGTTGGCATGGGAGGGGGTTAAAGCATCAGCAACAGTACACCATCTGCTCAATAGGATCCAACTGTTGGCTCTAACTGGCTTCAAGACAAAATCAATTAAAATTTTTCAAATCTTTTGGAGGTAAAGCCATTAAGCCTTAAACTTCATTATTAAAACAGTTTTGGAAGAGATTTCATATTTTTAGTACATTAGTGACTGTTTTTACAGATGTTTATTATTACATTTCACAATATGTCCACAATGAACCTGAAGCTGCACAAAAAACACAATTTAGTGTTGTACGTTTTTTTTTTTACTGATTTTTTTTTTCTTTAATTGAGATTGAGTTGGTTTCATGTTATATAATAATGATCTGAAGTATAAAAATAAAATAAAAACAATATAAATCCAAAAAAGATAGAGCCAAAATAATGTGTAAAATTATGTTAAAAAAACAGACAAACCTCATCCAAAGTATTTAAAGACCCACTCTGATTCAAATTGTGTTTTTGGTGTTTTTAACGTGTTCTCATGGCATTTTCCTGATGATTTAGGACAAATATTTTGAAATTTAATATTAATATAGTTTTTCTCAGCATTTCTTCAGTATTGTGAAGATGCTGCCGGTGGACTGTTGCTGATGAGGAGTTAACAAAAAAGAAAGCTGAGATCTGCCTCAGCTGTACCTTTGCGAAGAGCTTCGTCAGCTGCTTGTGGCTGTTTGACTTCAGCCTTCTTCTCGGTTTTTTCTGCAACCTTTACAAGTTCTGCCTCTTTCTGAAGCATCTTGTCAGGCTTCTCACTCTGGACCTTTGCAGGAATCTTTTCAGGAATCTTCTTCTCTTCAG
Organism: Oryzias javanicus; assembly: GCA_003999625.1. Classification (NCBI taxonomy): domain Eukaryota; kingdom Metazoa; phylum Chordata; class Actinopteri; order Beloniformes; family Adrianichthyidae; genus Oryzias; species Oryzias javanicus. The sequence continues at coordinate 5,988,567 of CM012457.1, forward strand.
CCACTTTTTGGGGAACCTTTTCAGGGACTAACTCCTCTTTTCTGTCAGGCCTCTTCTCCGGGACCACCTCAGGTGTCTTGTCCTTCACCTTGGGTGCAATTTTGACTTCATCGTGCTTTTCAACAGGTACTTTGTGAGACACTTCTTCAGGTTGGGGTTTGGGCTTCAAAGCTTCAAGAGGGTTTGACACAAAACATGCAGACAACATAAATAAAGAAGAAGGGGAAAAGTCTGTGCTAACGCACAAGTGAGGAAACATGGCTGGTTGTTATTCCTGGTTGTGTTTTCTGAAGAACGGTGAGACATTGAGCCGTCAGGTTATCAAACCTTAGAACATACAAGCAGAATATTCCTCACAGAGAAACATTTGAGATACTGACTAATCTCCTAACACTTGAAATCGTTAAATTTCATCAAAAGAGGTTATGTCTAGATTTTCTGGTTTAGCAGAAATAGTCATGTGGTCCTTACAAGCCCTAAAGAATAATAATTTTTAAAAAAGCCCAGAAAAATCCATCAGGCTGGGATTGGAGGAGAGTGATTCTGGCCTGTTCTGCTTTACACTCCTCGCTCTAAAGTTCTCAGGAGTTTACTGAAGGAAAATAACAAGTCCATTTCATCAGGAAGAAGAGAAATCTTCTGGTTCAGTTTAAATGTTGTCATAGTTCTGGTCAGACTGTTGACTGTATATAGAGAACTGGACGAGTGAGTGTGATATCACCTAAAGAAAATAGCTTATAGTTTCAACCAAATAAAGTCAATTCAGTCATCTTTTTTTTCTTTTAGCAACACAGATGCTGGAGCCAGACGCCATCAGAAAGCAGTGATTGTTTCAGTTAAATTTCCTGGGATGAAGAATTTCTTTCACTTTTCCTCCTCATTTTAGGGCTTGATAAGAGTCACATGATTATTTTCATATATAAAAAAAAAATAAGAAGGTCTACTTTCTTTACTTGACCTTCATGGAGTACAGAAAGAGTTAAATATTGTATTGAAGAATGTAGAGGTGAAACATCAGAGTACCTTTGTCCCTCTGAGTTGGCTCCTCCTTGTGGGGGGAGACTTCCGTCTCGGTTTTCTTGGCAGCCTTTGGAGGCACTGGAACTTTCTCTTCAGCGGGAGCTTTAAAAAGCACCGTTTACAAAGATTAAGAACAATTCCACGGAAAAGAGAGAGACACACAAACACTCTATCGAGTGCCAAGACATGTGGGATTGAACACTCAGAAGCTTCATCTGTCTGTCTGCCAGACGACACAAACACACAGATGACAAAGAGCAGAAGAAGTTCAGGTTTCAGTCTCAGATACCTTTGTCTGGTTTCTTCTGTGTGGGTTCCGCTTTCTTCTCCACCTCTGGTGGTTTTTTTGGTGAGACTTCAGGTACTTGAAAAGAAAATGGTTCTTATTATGACAAAGTGAGGGTTTGGTGGTCTGATTGAAAGATGGTTTGCCAACTTCCAGTTCTTTGGCAGTATATTCACATTTCTACACATTACAGACACACATGAAGCTTGAGGTTATGTATCCATACGATTTTAGCGTATTAGTTCATGAAGTTTTCATTGTAGAAACACTGTAAAACTCAGCATCAATAAAGCAGCTGGTAGTTGCTATGTTGTTTTTGGGGAAAACTTTTTCTTTTCATTCATCCATCATCTGCAATCTCGTGATTGGAGGCATGTGCAAAGCAAAGGCCCTTCCTCGCCCCGGTTCTTTGTTCTTTCTAAAGGATACTTTGACCTGCTAATTGTTTTGATCTAAAAAGCGTGTTCCTTCTTTTTTTTTTTTTTGAAAAATTTCAAGATTGAAGTCTCTAATGTCACCAAGAAGCAGCATGAGTAAAAGTTTTACGATTTCCTTATTCTTCAGAGGATTTTCATAGCTTCTTCTTTCTTCGGCCGTAGAAGACAGAGCGGTCGACTTCTGATTGGAAGATTGCAGGTTCGGTTTACACCCTGCCCACCAATACATCGAATATTTTTGGGCAAGACACTAAACCCCACGTTGCTCGTGGTGGTTATAGGCTGGCAAAAGTATTCGGCATATTCAAGACACCAACCAGGTTCTTACTGGCCGCCTTGTCACATAAAACCCAGTGAACTCACTCAGACCAAGAACTCACAAGACTCACAAGACACTAACATGACGAGTAAACAAGCTGCAGCACTCCAAGTTGGTTACCTTTTTTCTGATGCTCCTTTGGTACAGGACGTGCTTCTGGTTTTGGCGCCTCCGGTTCTGGTTCTTTCACTTCTTGAGTAGGTTTTTTCCCTGCTGGCTTTGGAATAGAAGGCTCTGGTTCAGGTTTCTGGACTTCTGCTTTAGGTTTTTCTGGTTCTGGTTTGGTCTTTGCAGCTTCTTCTGGGGCTTGAAGTGACATTAAGATTGGTTAAGATCACAGAAAGATTTGCTTCCTGGACTGAAGCTGAACACGTTAAAGCAGTTTAAAGATTCATAAAGAGAGAAACAGTTTTTGTAACAAACACACAACCAAACCAAAAAAGAAATACCTTTTACTGGCTTCTTCAGCTCCACCGGCTTTGCTTCAGGTTCTACTTTAAGAGTTGGTTTGGGTTTTGGTTCAGGTTCCTTCGGTTTGGCTGTGGGCTCTGCCGGAGCCTTCACTTTGGGCTCAACTTCACAACACAAACAGCGACTAACATTAGCACAGAAACATAGACATCTACAACCTTTCAAAAATGTTTGAAAGAAGAAGAGAAACATGGGAAAAGGACAACACAGAGACTGGGCTAAAATCAAGAGCACAGGCTGCTGATAGACAGCTGAAGAGCCCGCCCCCAAAGAAACTCAGCAAACAAGGAGACTGACCTTTTCCAGGCAGACCAGGTTTGTCAGCAGGCACCGTCTTCTTCACCTCCTCTGCTTCTTCGGGACACATTCAAACATAGGATGAACTTCAGAAAACAACAGAAGGAAAACTGAGTCTAAGTAAAAAGAAAACTAGAAGGGCTTACGTTTAGGAGTAGGAGCTTCCTTCTTCTCAGCTACGAGGACCTTCTCCTGCACAGGTTTTCTGGCTTCTGTCATTTCAAAAGTTAATAAACTGTGTTGATTTGAAGGATTACAGGAAGTACACCAATCACAGCACTGGTTCATACCTGGTTCCTTCACCTCTGCCTTTGGTTTCATTTCAGGCTTGCCCTCAACTACAACAAAGAAAACACAACTGTTAACTGAGCAAATGTTTTAGCTAACAGTCTACACGAGGAGGGTGTATAGACAAGAGTCTATAGATATGTGAAGAGATATCACATAATCCCCAGACAGTCTCAGAAACAATATTTCATTATATATATATATATAATATATATATATTATATATATATATATATTATATATATATATATATATACATATATATATATATATATAATTTTTTTTTTTTTTAAGAATATAACTTAGAAAAAAGCTCTGCCTGAATACAAGATCATCTTTTACGTTAATAAACTGATAAAATGGATAAAAGCTTGGACCGCTTTTTTTCAAGTGAATTCATGTTGCTTTTCTTTTGGTATTTTATGAAATTGTGTTCTTAAAGACAGTCAACATTGTCAAATTCCCATTAGAAAAAGTTCTTCAGTATAGGACAGAAAACATAGAATAAGCCCCAATCCAAATTTTTTCCCCTCCCTCTATGGCGTCTCCCTATCCCTCCAATTGCAGGGACATTTGAAGTGGTAGGGTTGTCGGAAATAGTAGTTTTAAGGGTTAACCCTCGTGGCGGAGGGATACAGAGGCCTCCGCTGCGAGGTTGATCTGTGCACTTTTCTTCACATGGGTGTGCTCTGCAGCACAGAAGTTTACATTTAAATGGAAGTCTTGACTTATTTTTTGGTCAAAGTTCATGTTTAAGCATGACCTTTTAGGGTTTATAACCAATGTTGTTATTTATTTCCGAGCGCCGATAGCTCCTCACCAACGTAGATCACCGACAACTATTGAGGGCGTCATCGAGAGGGAGTGACATCTGAATTTGAAGACATTATTATTCCGTAATAATGGTTCAGATGCCTGAACGGTGTTTAAACAAGTTTTTCAAGGATGAGAAAGAAAAAAAAAACCCTTGCCAACTTATTTCCAAAAACGTTTACATGTGATGAAGCAGCGTGACAGGTTAAAGGAGCCCCTTTAAATGTAGGAAAAATGCATTATTCTTTGACATGCATCTCAGTTTTGACACACATGAAGGGAAAAAGGTATTTCACCGCTTGTCGTTATGACGACTGTCATTTTTTTTAGAGAAACTGTCAGAACATTCTCTTGGTTTGCCTTCAGAAGTTTGACAGAAGCCTCATTCGTTCTCATATGAGTAGACATTTTTTTTGTGGTACTAGTAGCATCTTGACACAGAGTTTTGGTAGCCATCCCAAGTTAAGACTAAGTTGTACATGTCTCATAACAACAAAAACTGAGAAGCTAATGACTGAAAATTGAACACAAAATGGTTTTCTCAAGATCTTGTTGCTGTTTTGTTGCAGTTTAAAGCTCCTCGAAGAGGCTTGGCAGGGTGTACTGCCATCTAGTGGTCAGGGATTTAAGCATCAAGCAAAAGAAAGAGACTGAACTCTTTTATCTCTAATAAATAATTAAATACTGTCTTAGCAGTATGTAAATATCGGTAAATGAATTATCATGATATATTGATATATCATGAGATTTCATATTTCCCTTGCCTGTTTTAAAGACAATCAATTTTTTCCTTCACCCCTACTCCACATGCATTGTCACAGTGCCCTAGTTAAGTAGAATTAACTACTGTGGTATTATAGAATAAAATGTGATGTCCACACATGTGGAAACTAGATCTTTAGATGTTAAGGACATTAAGCTTTACCAGAGCTTCCAAACATTGAAGATAATCTTTGGTTTACTCTGATGTACCTTTGTATGGGGTTTCCTCTTTCATTTCAACTTTCATGGACTCCACTTTCTCCTCAATAGCAACTTTGGAAACTGGAGGAAAACAAGCACAAACGATCATCATCACTATCTGAGAACTTTCATGCAGCAGGAAATGCTCCTCCTCAGAGCAGACAGCACAGCTTTCGCTTAGGAAATAGCTCAGAGACACAGATGTTTTTTACTTTAATCAATGCTAGTTCCAAACATAAAGACAAAAAAAAGAGGTTTGAAAAGAAACCATGGAGGATTAAGTTCAACCTCCAGGAGAAGTTTGGGATAAGAACCAAAACCCAAATGTTGGACTTTTGCCAAGGTTCACATTCAAAAAACATTTTACAAAAAAGAGAAACACAAACGTGTCCTCAAAACAGACACAAAGACAGAACATGTAACTTAGTTTTTTTTTGTACCTCTGATCTCAGTCTCCTCTGTCCAGCTCTGGTACTCAACTGAAGACGACCATGGCAGCGACAGAAGACAAACATGAGCCAAACAGTTCAGCAACACAAAGTCGGTTTTTCACAGTGAACACATTTTAAAACTTCTCAATACCTCATTTCATCACAAACATCGCATTGTGTAAGATTCAAGTTCACAGCTGCATTTTACTTCAGAGCTCATTCAATGTCTTAACAAATCTAGAGTAGTAATTGTTCTGAGAATCTTTTTCGTTAAGAAAATTCAGCTTAAGGAAAAATGTCATATGATTTTGAGTTTAACTCAGTGAGACATTTGTAGAGTATTTATCACCAACATGATCAACACTTAATTTTCAATGGCTTGGTGGACCATGTCATCCCTCACTACCTCCTACCATCAACCACATGTAGTAGGAACAACTTGAGAACTTTACAAAGTTTTTTTATTCAAAAAACTTAAATTTATTTAAATCTAGCTGGCAAAACTGTTATAAAATTGACATAAAAATGTCATAAAAGACCTGAAGCTAGAGTCAAACTGATATTTGATCTCCAGTCTTGATAAAGTCAATAGTTAGATGTCAATGTTTAGAAATCTGTGGTTTTCTTAGAAACATTTAAAGCAAGTACTGTGCAGGGCTTTCCCTGAAGCCACCATCATTTGGTGGGATCGGTCTTAAACTGTTAAGCTGTTAAAGCAATTTTGGATTTCTTAAAAAAAAATTGTAGAAACCCTGTTATTTCTAGATATAATACCACATTAATGAAATAAATGTTTTTAAAATCCTACTCTTCGCATATTTAATCTTTATAACATTTTTAGATCATTGTGCAACAAAGACATTTTAAATATTGGTTATTTAGTTTCCATTACTGTGGTTTAAACTTGTTTTTCATCTAGGGAGTGTCCTCTAAAGACTTTGAAAAAGAAAAAAAAATGTATTATTGTTGTTATTCCTTTTTTTGTGAAGATGAAAGCAAAGTTGGAGTCTGTGAACAACGCCATACATCTCTGCACTATCCGCTGCCGCCTCTCCTTCATAGTGGGAGTAGAATTCATTTGACATGTGGCAACAGAGACGTTTTGTAATCTTCAAACATTTAAGAAAAAAATGTCTTATTGTAAGTCAGACGTTTGTGGAAAAAAGAGCAACAAATACCTTTTTGTTCGATTGTTTCTTCATACTGAAAGATTTCAGCTGATTCTTTAAAACACAAAAGACAAGTTTGGTCCATTACAAGAAACAAATGTCCTGAACACAAACTTTTTAGGTTTTCTGGACCAATGGTGGTTGTAAGTCTGAGTTCTTACCTTGGAGCGCCACTAATGATGGCATGTCGGGCTTCTGAACTGAGGAGTCTGGGATATCTACGAAATACGGACAAATTTCATCCCAAACTGAATCTTTTACTGATCAAGATCTCAGCTCTTCAGCTACCACACCACAAACACATGTTTTTGTATCTTTATTCAAATCAAATAAAGATTTTATAATGTGTTTTCTATAAATGAAGATAAAAATGCAGTGATATCCATCTTAAGATTCTGACAAGATAACATGAGTCTGCCCAATGGAAAAAATGTAAGATATGGGCGGAGCTTGAAAGACAGAGGTAAGAAATCTAAGTCATGTAGATAAAAGAGAAAGTGTCTTGATTCTTGGATAAAAACAACACCATCTATCAAGGTATTTTTTATTACAAGTATAATTGCAGAAACACAGGACAGTATACCCACCTCATAGCTTACAAGTCGCATTTTAATGTCTTTGCAACTGAAACGTCTAAGACAATAATTACTATGCTCCTGGCTGGATTGTGGTCACATAACTCAGATGAGGAAGGATAAAAGGATTACTTTAGCAATTTAGACCTCAAAATAGAGAAAAATTTAGAAAAAAAATGAAAGCTTCATTCTAGACTGGACTGCACCTTAGGTTAAAAATATTCTTTTCAGGAAAGAGAAAAATATGTATTTTATTCATAGTTTGGAGTAAGATTTCCGCAAAGAATTCCCGATGCTTGTGTGATTCTACACAGTCAGTGATAGTTTGGGGTGGTATGTCATGTACTGGTGTTGGTCCAATGTGTTTTCTCAAGTTAACAGACTTCTGCCAAGAAATCTAAGAGCTGTTCATGCTCTGCTGACTATCTGAATGGAGATTTTATTTTCTAGCAAGATTTGGCATCCGTCCACTCTGCCAAAGGAACCAAAACTGGTTCAATGACTATCAAGATACTGTGCTTGACTGGCCAATGCACTGATTTTTTTAATTTTTAATTTTTTTCTGAACACTATAGAAAGTCTATAAGGTGTTGTCAAGAAGATCAGTGACACCAGATCAATTAATGCAAGTGACTGAAAGGCAGCCATCCAGCCAGTAAGTCCAAGTGGTTTAAAAGTGGACAGAAAATGTATTGGGGCCTACATTTTCTGCCCACTGTTAAACTATATGGGGCCATTTGGACTTGGTGGCTGGGCATCAAAGCGATCAGGGTGCACTGATGCAAAAGGAGGCCCAACTACATGTAAGTGCAAAGAAATTAACATTAGTTACAGAAAATTGACATCTGTGCAGAAAAAATCTTTTTTTTTTACCGTTGATTCTAATTTTATGAGACGTCAAATTTTACGTTTTCTTTACTTGCAAACTATAATTTAGCAGATTCTATATTAAATACATAGTTTCACTTATTTAATAGTAACTACATTCACATTCTTAGAGGTATACTTGTACATAGTTTATTATTTGAAAATCCACAAATTGAGACTTTCACTCTTCTTTTTGATTTATGTCTTGTAACAAAAAAAGCATTTTTTTCGTTTTATAAACAGAAATAGTTTTTCTAAAATGCCTAAGTCATCAAGATGTGATTTAAAGATATGAAGTTCTTACCCAGAGGAACCCTTGCCAGTTCAATTTCTGCGAAAGGGAAAGACGGACATGGCATTATGTACTGAAGCAGACAAAAGCTGAGCAGACGGCAGAAACGTGTTGCCTGACTTGAACAGTACCTTTGCCAGACAAATAAAGCTCAGCTGTGCTCTTAGCCTCTCCTCTGGGCTCCAACCTCACAATCACTGAGTACACGCCTGAATGGGATTAGTAATGAAGATACTCAGATCACAGAATGAACACGAGGAAGAAGTCTGAGGCTTGACGTCTGTCTACACACCTTCGTCTTCAACGGTCACATTTTGAATGACCATGAAATGTCTTCGGCCCTCACTTGTGAAGTTGTACTTAGGGCTTTCTCTGAGTTCCCAGGTGTCTTTGTACCATGAGACAATTGCATTGTCGAAGGAAACTTCACACTCAAAGGTGGCTGACTGCCGCTCGTTGACTTCGACGTTGTGGATACGTTTGGTGAAATGAATTTGTTCAGCTAAAACAGATAAAGATGTGAATGGATAAATGCTTTCTGCCATCACAATATGGGATGAATGACAACGGCGGAGAGGACGTGTTTCAACATGGCATCCACATTGTTAGAATTGACCATCAGAAGAATGCTTGCTTATGGGACGTTATGATGATTGGCTGCTGGGGTTTAAGTCGATGATATAAAGACTGAAATGATGTTGGACATTTGTGCAAAATGACCATGAAGAGAGAGCACGGCAGATCCAAGAAGAAAAGAAAGATGGACAATCCAACTCTCCAAGATTAGTCTCAAAGTTTGATGGTTGAAAGAGGTTAGTAGGCGGGCCAAGCATCCACCACGTCTATGTTGTCGTAGGGCTGTTTCCAAATACAAACCTTCTACCCAGAGGTCTGCTGAGGACTCCAGGTGTTGGTACCTGCACGCATATCGGCCTTGGTCTTCTGGCTTCAGGTCCTTTATCAGAAGTTTCTGGACCTTGTGTTTGACCTCAGAAGAGTACCTGCCCTTCATCTCTAACTTCTTGCCGTTTTTGAACCACTGAGCCGCAACATTAGGAACAGAAAACTGACAAGACAGTGTACAGGGCTGGCCCTCCTTACCCGATGTGTCCTGCAGGTGTTTCTCCACCTCCACTTCTGAAACACAAAGGGAAGGAAATAAAGATAGCACTTTAAGAAAAGAGGAATAATTTTATTGATGTAATTTTGTGGATCAAGTCACAGTTTTTAATTTTGATTCTGAATAACCAGACTCATTGCAGACAGTGATTTAAGTTTAAAAACAGTAAAATACCAACAATCTTGGTTATTAAAATTCTCACATCATGAGAGACTAGAGCACAAATCCAGGCTGGTGTCCTGCATGTTTTCCAACCAACCTGCTAATGAAAGCCGTTGTTGGCCAAATACATCTGATTCAGGTGATTAACAGCAGATAAGTCAGGGTTTCTGGAAAACCTGCAGGAGGCTGGCCCTCATGGACCGGCATTGAACACCCCTGGACTAGAGTTTAGAACTCATAAAAAAATGAAACCACATGTAACTGAGGGAGCAGTACTGACCCGTGACGGTGAGCTTGGCGCTTGAGATGTGTGGCCCGCACACCACACGATAGTTACCCTGGTCGGCCAACTGACACTTCTTGATCTTGAGCAGGTGGCGGTCGTTACTGACGCTAATGTCATACTTGTCACCTGAGTCTAGTTTTTGTGTGCCCTTGTACCAGGACAGTGTAATCTCTGGGTAATTGATCTTGATCTCGCACTCGAAAAGCGCCTCCTTGTCCACGAAGACGGATTGGTTGGAGATGTCCTTCACCACTGTGACAGGCTGGGAAACAATGACACCATTAAAGTTGTAGGGTCCGATTTGGTTGTAGAAAAAGGTTTTAGACATGATTAAGTGTAGATTTGGGGGCAAGGAAATTTTATTTGATTATAACATTTTCCGTATAAAGACAGTTCAAAGGTCTTTACATAAAACATTAAAAGAAATATGAAAATAAATGTTAAGAGTGATCATAAAAACAAAAGTTTAAGAATCAAATTTGAATCAAGCATAGATAAACAGTGCAGATGTAAACTTTATAATACAAACTAATCTGAGCAACAGCTGAGAACAGGTATGTCTTTTGCCTGGATTTAAATAAATTGTTTCAGCTGGTCTAAGGCTTTCTGGAAGTCTGTTCCAGATCTGTTCAGCATTAAAGCAGAATGTAACTTCTCCATGTTTAGTTCTGACTCTAGGAATTGATAAAAGATCAGATCCAAATGACCAGAGAAGTCTGGCTGGTTCATACTGGCTCAGAAGTTCAGTCATGTATTTTGGTGCTAAACCATTCAAAGCATTTTAAACGAGTAACATAACTTTAAAGTCATGTCATCTGGCAGATCGGCAGCCAATGGAAAGCTCTCAGATTTGGTAGTCTGCTTATTTGGTCCTCATTAGAAACTCTGTAGCTAGTTCAGCGCAGAAAAGTAGTTGAGTGGATGGATGAGCCTTGTACACTTTAGAAAGACTATGTTTACTGTTTAATGCACAAATCTGTGCATCTTAAAACTTTTATTGTAAGTGTTAAAAAAAATAATTTAGTGGCTCAGAAAACAACCAAAGACTTCTTGAAAGAATTGATTGTTTTCATGGTAAAAACTCAAGCCTACCATCCTTTGATATGTTTCTGTGTTGTGGTGTAACAATTAATTAACATAACTGACGTTTCAGTTTATATTTCTGTGATCCAACCAGCTTGATTTGGCAAGTTGTTGAATGAAACAACGTATGTCATTGTAAAATAATTTCAAAATGAAGTGGAGTAGTAGAAAATACCATTTGGATTGATGCATGGTAGATTACTATAATGTTACTATAATGAAACAACTAAGTGCCATCATAGTGGCAAAAAAAGATTAATCCAACATTACAGTCCAATGTGTGAAAACACTAAGTTTTGCAAAGAAATTAAATTTCAAAGAAATTTCTTTACGAAACTGTTCTGATAATGTTCCCTTTTTATTATTTTGATGTAGAAAAACAACTCTGGGATGAACTTTATGAAACTAAAACATGAATGGGTTTGTCATTAATTCTTGTTGACCTGTTTGTACACATATTTCATTCACACTTGATTATCTTAGTATGAAATGCAACGAATCTGGAAAACTTCATCTGCACTGTTTAGTACCAGGTATTTATTTCTTAATCACACTGGCTGACATTTTGGATAAAAATGTCCTGGGTCCATTTTAGGTCAAGGAATCGAATGAACCAATATTAACTATGAATCGTATAATCAACCACAAGTCATGAAATTAATCAAATTGCTGTTTTAAAGGAATCATTACACCCATATTTCTGCGACAATCTTCTCCCCCCTATTATTTTTTTTTTCCCCAAAGAAAAGTCATTAAAAGAGAAACCCACATTTTTTGTTAATGTAATCTCATATGGCAACTCTCAACGTACCAGGAACACTCCACGCACATTTCACAAATGTGGATCGTTCTATTCTATATGTGGAGATTTTAAGTACAGTTCAAAGTTTTGGATGCAGCAGGTTCTCACCTCAGTCCTCTCCATCCTCTTCTGGAGGTCGGCTACCAGTCGAGCCATTTCTTCATCAGACTCTCTGTCTCCACGCTCCATTTCCTACAAGCCACAGCAAAAGTTCTGTTCACTGCAGTTTACGCCCATTCAAACTTTCCAATCCAGCAGAGGAATTTGGCGAGTCTCACCGGTCTTCCACTTTCCTCAGCCTTCTCCTTCTTCAACTGTTCAATGGCCTGCAGCAGGCCGCGGTAATCAGTGATGCCATACATTCTGGCATATTTCTCATACTCTTTGGGGTCCACATTTCTCAGGAGCTCGACGATGTCGATGTCCTTCTCCTCCTGTGGACTCTTCTGCTTTGAAGGGGTCCTGATAGTAAGACAGATATGATCTTGTGAATTTGACTCAAGTTTGTCATAGATGTCAGTCTTCTAATCAGACTCACTTCTTGAGTTTAGCGCGAAGGTCTCCTTCGACCTGTGCTGCCTCTCTCTTTTCATCCACGTGCATTTCGGCGTTGCACTCAATCTCTCCGTGCTTGTTGGAAGCCACACAGCGGTACTGACCCGAGTCTGACTTGGTAACCTCTTTAATCTCCAGCTTGGCCTCCTGGCCTTTCTGTTCAATGGAGATCCGGCCACCGTGTGTCATCTGCCGCCACTTTCCCTTCATCCACTTCACACTAGGGATGGGGTCTCCACCCACCTTGGCGATGAAGGTAGCGGTTCCCTCTGTGAGATGATAGACCGTCAGTGGAAAGAGACACTCTAAAGCCCTACTCACACAATGTTACAGATTTCATCTTACTTTCAGTGACATGCGCAGCTTTTGGCTCCTCAATGAAAAACAAGTTGGCCAGTTTTTTGGTTGGAGCAGCAGCTGGAGCTTCAGCAGGAGCCGAAGCTGCTCCTGGTTTTTCTGCAACCCAGTACAACAGGATCAATTATGAACCAGCATATACAATTTTTAAACCCCCAATAAAGCTGGTTTTGAAGAGAGAGATTCTACCTTTCACAGTGACTTTGGCCTTGCAGAATTCACTGCCTGCATCATTGGTGGCTTTGCAGAGGTAATCGCCTGCATCGTGCTTGGAGGCCGGGCTGATCTCCAGACATGCTGTCCCGTCTGAGAAGCTGATTCGGGTGCTCCCGACGGATGTCAGCTCCCTCCTGTCCTTCATCCACTGGATCTTCATAGGAGGAGTTCCACAGATGTGGCACTTGAGGCTAAGCTTGTCTCCCTCGTCCACAGACACGGGTTTGAGTGGGACATCAAATACTGGAGGCTTCTTGGCCTCTGCAAAAAAATGTTTTAAAAAAGTGGTTCTTATCAGTAATTAGCCATAAAGACCAATTTAAAGCTAAGAGAATCCAACACTTGTTTGGCAGAATTGAGTAACCACTGGAGCTCTGGCGAAAACATATTTGTCTGGAGGAATTAGCCTCTTCTTTGAAACGACAAACTATCATCAGGTTGTTAATCTTTTTATGTAAGTAGTTCCCCGCCTTTCTCCTTGAAACCCACCAGAAATGCCCACGCTGATGTCACAGGATGCTTTTCCAGCTTCGTTGGAGGCCTGGCAGGAGTACCTACCACTGTCGGTCAACTGGCTGCTCTTAATACACAACACAGCCACATTACTTTTAAAGCTGATGTCGTATTTATCAGAGCTGTGGATCTCCTTGTCATCTTTGAACCAGTTGACAGATATGGGCTGTGAGCCAGTCACTCTGCCCTCAATTTTCACCAGTTTACCCTCTGTGTCCTCTATGTTCTCTGAGGGCTTTTTGGTGAACACTGGAGGGTTTTTACGCTCTGAAACCAAGAAAAGAAAGTAAAGGTGGTGCAAAGAGTGGGATTACCTTCCTCAAAGAAACGCCCTCAGGTGGACTTTTTTAAGATCAGAGCCGAGGCGGCCCAGTTTGAAATACCTTTGACCGTGATATCAGCAGAACAAGAGTCCTTGCCCATGTCATTAGATGCATGGCAAAAGTATTTTCCCGTGTCACCTTTGTCTGCCTTCAGAATGGTCAGGTGAGGAGTGTTCTCCGCACAGCTGATTTTGTAATTACCCCCAGTGCGAATATCTTTATGGTCTTTTGACCATGTGACTTTCATGGGGGCGGAGCCCATCATGTGACACTCCAGCTCAATGCTGTCACCCACTATCACCTCCTGTGGTGACAACTTCCTGTCAAAGACTGGAGGAAATCTGGGTTCTGCAGGAAAGTGAAGGAGCATGAAGATGAGAAGTCAGCAAATTTTCAGAGCCACGTGTTTCTCAGATTGGGTAGAAAACCGCCATAAAACATGTCCCACTGCAGCAGCTTAAAAACTAACTCCGATCAACTTTTGATCCGTTGTAAAATTGTAATTTTACCTGAAAAAAACAACAACCTGTTTTGTCTTTAAGGAAATAGTTTCTACAGAGTCCTGTTCACATCCTGTCACCATCTATGTTTAGGCTCTCCCACTAGTTTACAGCCCCTCACACTCCCAACCTAACATTACTGGTGCAAGAAAATATTAGCTATCCAACCGTACAGTTTTGAGTCAGATGCCAGATTAGGCAAAGAAAACAAAGACGTTTCTGGATCTATTTGTTGAGTTGGAGCAGGGAGCTTTTGTCCCCGCCCTGCGTATTGTCTAAGTCACAAAAACGATCTTTTTCAAACACTTTTTCATCTGCTCCTGATTTGACTAAAGAAATTCTCAGAAATTCAAATTGAAATCTAATTTTATTAATATATGTCCTTCGTCATCAGAGAAACCTAAAAAACAACAAAACAACAAATTGGAATGGGTCTTTAAAAGCTGTCAGGTCATGATTTCTCCTTTTATATTTTGAGCTTCAGAAATATCTCCTTGCATTGTTTTTCTTTGTGTACGATCAGGATTATAAGTGCACAACAAAGATCAAATGTTTTTTAAGTGGACTTTTGGTCCAATGTCTGGAAAGTCTGATCACTTCTGCAAAAACATTGAAACGAGAAGTTATGTTATTAAGAGATAAAATTTTCTCTTTACTTTAAGGAACTCCAATAAGAGGATGTTTTGTTTCTGCCTCATAAATCACATATGAGAAAAAAAAGCAGGCACAAAAATGCCACAACCTGGTTTTATGTAAATGTTTGGAGAGAAAAACAGACTCATTGTATTTGCCTGTGCATAATCCTTGTTTCGTAACTTGTGTCTTCCTGTGTGTGAGTAACGTTGGAATTGTGTGTGTATAATTCTTGGTTTGCAACTCATATACTACACATTTTGTGTTAAACTATGTGCACCATTGATTATTTGCACATCTACAATCAAATATCAAAATGTATTAATATAAAATACTATTTATGCACAACTTGAAAATTAAAGCAGCTAATGCTAAGCGCAAATTCAAAACAGCTTATATACATACAAATCCAGAAATAGAACTCGCAAATTATATGATACACACAGACAAAACCAGATTTATGCACAGATCAGAGTTCTTAGTGCGCAAGAGGTTCAGACTCCATCCATATCTTCAGATGATGCATTTAATTGTTACTAGAATGCTGGATCATTAGAGTTGTCTTATCTGCCACTTAAACTTAAACTGTGAATTATATCTTGCAAAAAACTTGGCATTTTTCCCACTTTTTTTAAACAGATATGCCCCGAAAATTAAGATAAAAAAAACCTCTAAATGGTTGTTTTAAAGACAAAATCACTTGAAAATAAAAGTTTTCCAGTGCTTATCGCTTCGTCTTGCCAGCACTGCCTGATAGCTCCTTCAGGACAGAGCTCTTCCCTCAGTGTTGGTCTCCAATCAAGAAGGGAACGCCTCTTCACTGTCTGGGTGTGGAGAAGGACCTGGTGCTGCCTGCTACCGCCGTGATTGGGGACCAGAGCTCTGTGCTGAAAGTGCTATCAGGTGCTTTCGATGAAGCAGTAAGTTCCGGAAAACGGAAAAAAAAATATTTAAAACCACTTATAAGGAAACATACTTTAGTTTTTAAAATTAATTATCGCAACGTTTAAAGTGAAAAAAAGGTCAAGTTTTATTAGATACTAAGATCTAAGTTCAAAGCGACTTAATTTACTGTTATTCCTGAATGATTCTGAGCAGTTCTTCCAGTTAAAACCATGGAATAACTTTAGAAAGTTTGGATCTAGTAACCAGATGAGTATGTGTGAGGAGAAAAGAGGAGGATCAAAGCTTTAAGCAGAACCTAAAAAAGTATGTTAAAGAGGCCACCCTCTCAGGTGTACACTTGCACTTCACATGAAGATTCTATCAACAAACCTTGCAAGGTCAGCTTCGCTCTGCAGGACGCTGAGCCCACGCTGTTGGTGGCCACACAGGTGTACTCCCCAGAGTGTCTCATCTCACCGCGGCTGATCTCCAGCACGGCTGTGTTGTCATCATACAGCATGGAGAAGTCTCCCCCTTGTGTTAGAGGTTTGCCGTCCTTCATCCACGAAACCTCGATGGGCGACGAGCCGGCAACACGGCACTCGAAGCGGATTGGTTGACCTTCCGTTTCCTGAAGGCTGGTGATCTTCTTGGGGAAGGATGGTGGCGTTTTGGCCTCTGCAGACGATACAGTGACAAAAAGACGAATGTCTCACATATTGTATTAGTTTCAAATGCAGGTGGCTTTGTAACACAAAAACATAAAGTCACTGTTCAAAATTCTTTAAAGTAATTGATTAAAAAAAGATAAGCTACTGTTTAATTTTGATAGTTTTAAGAGTGTGAAAACGTCACACTTTAATTTGACCTTTTTTGAAGTATTTAAGCATAAAAACCCACTAAAAAGAGAGGGATTACCAAGCACGTTGAGTTTGCAGGTGGAGGAGGCGGAGCCTATTTTGTTCTCGGCCTTGCAGGTGTACTCTCCAATGTCAGCTTTAGTGGCTTTGCTGAGCTTCAGACAGGCCACGCCTTTGGAGTACTCCAGCTTGCAGGTGGGGCTGGACCTGACTTTGCCATCAGCCTTGAACCAGGACACCTTGATCTCAGGTGTGCCCGCTACCTGACACTTCAGACACACGGCGTCTCCTGCCGTCACCTCCATTGGCTCCAATGTTTCAAGGAAGTATGGAGGCTCTGTGCACATAAGACAACATCAGGGTAAGCCATCTCTGCAGAGTTTTAGGAAACGGTTGAGCTTGGGTTTACAAAGAACTGAGCACTAACCCAGGATGGACACGACCGCCTCAGTGGTGTCTTTCCCAGCGTCGTTGGACACTTTGCAAGAGTAATTTCCTGCAGCCTCCTTATCATCTGTGCTGAGGCACTCCAGGATGCAGGAGCTCTCTGTCGTAGTGATGTTGTACTTGTATGAAGCAAAGATCTCCTGGCCGTCTTTGTACCAGTTCACAGTTATCTTGGGAGTTCCAGTGTATGAGCACTCAAGTGTTAGCGGTTTGCCCTTTTCCACCATCACGTCCTTCAGTTTCTTTGAGAAAGCTGCCGGCTCTGAAAGGCATCATCAAAAGTCACTTTAAAGAACAGAAATCTGAAGCAAAAGGTCCACATGTTGCAGCTCTGATAACAACCACTCATTTTGAGTCTTTTATCACTTTTACTGTTTTTTTTTTATCACTTTTACTGTTTTAATCCAGTAACTTTATTACTGAACAGAAATAGAAAAATTAAAGAACTGTGAGCAGAAGATATGAGCAAGTACAACGGATCATAAGGGACACTGTCAGAGTCTAACATGACTGTTTGTATGGTCCCAACTCATGTGGTTTTGAATCCTCATCAAAATCCCTTTTAGGCAGAACCGTTTTCACAAGTTCTTATCTTATCCATTTAGTATCTTCTTTCAATTATGTATTTTCTTATTTTCTTCACCCGTTACTCATCTGACTCAATAATCTTATTATATTTTTATTTATTAAATGTATGGGGTACCTGACTGTAAAGCAATAGTGCCCAAATATCATTAGCTGGAAGTCGAAATTCCACAAGTTTTTACAATTGATCACCTCATTATAGCACCTTATTAAACCTTTTTTATTGTGAATAAACGGTAACTGTTATGTTTCCAGCAAAAAAACAAGGTTTAAGTGTGTGAGATGTCTGATGTGTGTGAGTGTGTGAACTATCTCTTTGAACTCTCGTAACTCAACACAATTCATGTAAATACAGCGAATTCCGATGGGAAGAAAAAGGGTTTTTATCTGCATCAAAATCATTTGACATAGTAACTGCATAAACACTACATCTCTGTAAAGTGTTGCAAATCAGTGCAAAGCCCTTTTTCTCAGATTCAGAATCCACTGGAAATACGTTAATTGTGTGAATAGTTGAAGAGTTCCAGTAGATGAAAGTATGTCAACACTGGAGCTTAAGCTCCGCTTTTAAAGGACTATTGGCTTGAGAACAGAGTGCAATGATACAACAGACAAAACCAGTGGCTGCTCAGTCAGAAACTGACCTTTGACGGAGAGATTGACTGCGCAGCTCTCTTTTCCGGCATCATTGATAATCTGGCAGGTGTACTCCCCAGCGTGGGATCTGTCCACGTTTAAAAGCTCCAAAAGAACCTGGTTATCCTTCAAGGAGAATTCGCAGTCCTTTCCAGACAGAAGCTCCTTTGGTCCTCTGAAACATTTCAGTTTCATGGGAGCACTACCCTTCACAATGGCTGAGAAGGTCACCTTTGATCCTGGCATGGCTTCCACTGGCTGAGGTGGCACCACAAAAGAAGGAGGTTCTGGTAATAAAGACAAGGATTGAGCAAAGTGTCAAGGCAGTTAACTGAGACCTGAAAAACAAACTCATTGACCGGGACACTTGGTAAAGTTACTGCAATCAGAAGTTAACATCTCACAAAGATGTGAGGGCTGGGGACTAAATACGGACTGTCAGACGACAAGAGCTTACCTTTGACCACCAGGGTGGCTGTAGTTTCACTGGATCCAGCCTTGTTGACAGCCTTACATTTGTACACTCCAGAGTCTGCAAGCTTCAGTGTGGGAATGCTGAGAGTGCAGCTGTTGTCACTGAAGGAAACCTCATGGTTGGGCCCACTTTGTACTTCTGTTCCATCGTGGTACCAAGAAATTGTGAAGGGCGGAGAGCCTGACACTTTGCACTCCATCTCTGCAGCTTCTCCCACAACCATGTTGGAGTCCCTCAGCTTCCTTGAGAAGGTTGGAGGAACAACCTTATCTGCTTAAGAGTGAAAAAAGACGCACAATACTTCATTTGAGTTGTCTTTTACGCATGTATGTTTATATGCAAACACAACCCACAATTTGCCAACTAGGTAAGGTAAGAGTGGAGACTGACCTAGAACTGTTAGGTTTATTTTACTTAAGTCTTTTCCGACATCGTTCATGACTTCAAAGGTGTATTCTCCAGAGTCCATTTTCTCAGTGGAGAGCACATTCAGGCTGGAGATCATTCGGGAGAAAGAGATCTTGTATTTCCTCCCAGAGGCCAACTCAACTCCGTCTTTGAACCATTTGGGGATGAGCTCTGGGGTTCCACACACTTTGACTTCAAGGGCAGCAATGTCACCTGCTGTCACGCTCAGGGTGTCAGGCTTGTCCAGAATCTTGGCAGGCTCTGGAATCACCAGGAAAACAACACAGCATGCTTTCAATGAAACTTCCAGGGATTGAGTGGAAGAGACAAACAGAGGAGAAAGAGAGAATTATACAATTACAAACCTAGAACTGTCACGTTAGCGAAACATTCCACACTCCCGGCATCGTTTCTGAGTTGACAGGTATATTTGCCTGCTGTAGTTGCGTCAGCCTTAAACACTTTAAGTGCAACTTGGTTGTTCTCAAAGGTGATTTTCCTGTTGTCACCGTCCCTGAGAATGTGATCCTTGTCTTGAACCCAGGACACAGTAATGGGTTCAGAGCCTTTAACAGTGGCCATAAGGGTCACCTCCTCTCCACGTATCACTGTTATGTTTGTCAATTTCTTCACAAACGACGGCGGTTCTGAAGAGAGGAGAAAAACAGCGCAAAAAGTAAAGTCAGCAGGGTGACAATGTAAGCGGAAGCTGGCTTTTTTTAACTATTATTGGTGACTATCGCAGCTTCTACTGACCTCTGAGTTTAACGGATGCGTGGCAGGTGTCGCTTCCTACACTGTTCGACACTTTGCACTCGTATTCACCATCATCCGAAGTCTCTATTCCAATGATATGCAGCGTAGCCGAGCTGCTCTCGCCCACCATCTTATACTTCCTGCTCTCCATCAGAGGTTTCTTGTCTTTGAACCAAGTGATCTGGAATGGAGCAGTACCACTCATCTCGCAGTACAAGCTCGCATCCTTACCCTTCAGCCCTTCGACAGACTGAGCTACTTTGACAAACGACGGGGGCTCTATAAAGAGATCAGGAAACTGTTAATAAACAATAGATGGGAAAATATATCCACATCTAAATCTTAAAGCTGACAGCCATAACAGTTAAGGCGGGGGGCAGGGGTCTTTACGGTACACTGCAACTATGTTAAAAGGGGGGATGGTAGAATGCCAAAGCACTTAAGCCATAAGTGCATTGTGTTAGATTTTAAAATATAGATTATTATGAATTAGGGTAATTCTAGTAGTGGTAGTTATGTTTAAAAATGTTGGAGTATCTGAATATTTAGGTCATTATTGGCGTTAGTGTCAAGTTAGCAGCAAATATTAAACTAAGATATTTTATTTTTGAGGGTAGATATACTTGTTAGAAGTAGTTGGGATATTTTTAGATGTGTAAATATCAAGAAAAAAGGGTACAGATTTTAAAAGAAATTGTTAGAAAAGTTGTAAAATGTTGAATCTAAAACGTAAATGGGTCTTTGTGTTTAAGGTTGAGGGGACCCCAGAGGAGTTTCAACATAAACAAGAAATGTATTTTGTTGTTAGATTTTTTTTTTAAGGTGAAGTGGGTGTTAATATTAAGAGTAGTTAGGAGTTTGTAAAATAATAGTATTACAACCTTGTAAAGTTAAGTAAATTCTTTAAGTTTGTGCTAAAGGCTAAAGTAGTTAGAAAATGCTGAATCTGCAGCATTGGTAAATTTGTGCTTTATTGATGGTTTGAGGTGCAGAAAGATAATAGGAATGTTGTTAGAAGTATTATGGGTTATTGAAAATTGGTTGTGAATTGGAGCTAAGATCCAATTTGGAGTTAGGTTAGAATAAATGAAAAAGAATATTAAAGTTAAAGAGTTAAGTAAAACTTCAAAAGAGTTTCAAGATTTAAGAGAAATGTATCAGAAAAATATCTTTATCAGGTGGTGTCAAACACAAATTTTCAGAAACCGGTGTCCTTCTGTTTTTTCAGATAAACTTGATCTACCTGATGAAGAAACCAAAAATGTTCACATTTTGTTAAAAAGACATAGTTAGTAACAAAATGAGTTTGACATCGGCTCTGAGGAAGTCAAGTTTGACACCTTTAATTGAAACATCAGTTTTCATGGGATACACAGTGAGGTTTGTTTCGTGTATTTATGGAGCTCAATTTGATGTTTTTTTTTACAACAATTTCAAATATTGAAGAGTCTAATCACTCTTTCAAAATTGTTTTTTTGCCTTGTGAATGTGCCAAATATTATGTATCCCATTACAAATTATTACAAAACAAAGATAAAAGACAAAAACTGTGTAAGAACTAAGTCAGGTGTTAATGCACACAGCAAGAATGAATATGTCTAGAACTAACGAAATACACAGGGTTCTTTTTTTCCCTATCAGTGTGTTGAGTTCTGAAAGTTAATGTTTCAATTTTTTAAACATCAAAGTGTATGTTGACATGTTTGTGCAAAATCCATAGGCATGGACAATAGAGAACCATCAGTTTAGTAGAAAGCACTAAAAGGTCTTTTCTAAACAATCTGGAGGTAAACAGTTCATCCTTAGACTGTCTTGAAATTTGGTCGAGCATCTGGACCTGAAATCACCTTTCTTGAAATGGGTCACCCCTCATTCAAAATGCTTTATCATAAAGAAAGACGATATTAAGTGCAGATGTCATGACTTAACTTGGATAAAACCTTCATCGACTCACTAAAAATGATTATTCACAAGTAGAAGCATCTGAATCTTCTGAGGACTAGACTTTTCAGCTAGCTCAGTCCTGATCCTACTTTAGACCCAAACCACAAAAACATTTTGTCCAGTGGACAAATGGGAGATCAATGTGGAAATGTGTGGCCCCTTCTGTGTTTTGGAGTAAACAAAGCATCTCATATTTCTTGTTAGTCAGAGTCATGGGGCACTGAAACTGCAGCTGCATAATGTGGAATTCAAGAGTCAATTGGGAGCTCAAAATGGAGATTTTAACTTTAACATCTGTAAAAGTGGACAAACTAACAAGGCAGGATGATAATCTCCAGCACATTAACCAGTTTACAACAGATTAACTTTTAAAACTGAAAGAAGCAAAAAAAGACTTTGTCCCAGTCAATCCAAAAACAACTGAAACAAATGTCTACAAACTTTAAAGTCCCACTCCAACCATCTTTTGATCTTTTTTGATAGAGTTTCCAGTAGTCCTTTAATTATGATTATGCCATTTTTAAGCCAAAACCCTAAACCTGTGTTGTTTTCTAGGACAATTTCTGCAGAGCAGCAGGAGTTCATTAGAAAGTCATCACTGATTGTGGGTGGGACTGTTGGCATGGAACAACCCCACCCCTACTTCCCAACATCCACATGCTCTGCTGCTAGTTTACAGCGCTTCACATCCCAAGCTAACATTACAGGAGCAACAGAAACGGTGGGCAATATTGGAGCTACCAAGCTGTACAGTTTTGAGCCAAATACCAGCTCAGACAAGAAAAACACAGACTATTTGATTATATTTAGCTTTAAGTGGATGCATCAGAATAGAGCGGAGCAAGGAGCTAATGAGCAGCTGATTATAGCACCCACGTCACTGCTAGAGGCATTTTCCAACAGCATTTATTTCTAAAGAAATACTCAGAAACTTAATCTTAATGTTCTTTATATATGTCTAATAAACACCAAAACCACAAATTACATTGGAGTGGGTCTTTAATTGACAAAAATGGGATTGGTGCTCAATTTGGATCTATAAGTATCTAAATGAAAAACTTGCTTTTTCTTTATTTTTTATTTTTTTTACAAAATGCTCAAGTTTGTGAGAATATTAAGGAACAAATGACTGTTTTGTAACACTAAACTCACAATGTAAGTCTTATAAGATACTCTAAAGGAAGTTTTGGTTTTACAATAGGTCAATTTGAAACTTTTTTGATTTGAGGTGGTGCCAGGGTAGCACGACTAATGTGGAGTTTTCTCCATTTTTTTTATGTTTTGGACTTAAACTTAGAGAATTGATTGAGCAGTTGTGTTGTCCATCAAAAAAATTGGATGATGAAATGTTTGCTTTATGTTCGGGAGAATTTTGTTGGGCATACATACTTATATGTTTAGACAGACTGCTTTGTGTGTTGTTAATTCTCTAAGTCATTTTCACACATCAGATTACAACAAATGTGTTGACCACAGCAAGCCTGATTATAATTTGTGATTAAAAAATGTCAGACTCTAACAAACTCTTGGTAGAATTAAAGCGAAGTTCTGTTTAACCCCACATGCAATAAAAATAATCCAGAACTGTTACAGATCCCAGCTTTAAGTGTGAGCGCTAAAACTTCACAGATCCACAGTGAAGCTAGTGCATTACATCATAAGGTTAGATAGTTTTAAGAAAGTCAGTAAGAAGCTGACCTTTCACAGACAGCGTGGTGCTGCAGCTGACACTGCCAGCATCATTCTGAGCCTCGCAGGTGTACACTCCATCATCATCATAGCTGGTGGAATGCAGTTGCAGAACTGCGACTGAGTCCATAAATGATGTGGTGTAGTTTCCCCCATCTGTGATTTTGTTGTCGTGTTTGAACCAGGTTATTTTCAAAGGAGGTGTGCCAACGACTTTACACTCCAAGCGGAGGGATTCACCCCGTTTTACAAACTTTGTAGCGTGGAGTTTCAGCACAAATTCAGGTGGTTCTGGAAGGCCAAAATATAAACAAATTAGGAGTTGAAAAGATGTGGTGGTTCTTGAGAAAGAACAAGTGAGCAGAGGAGCGGACATTGTTGGGTTAGAAAGCAGACAACAAAAAAATCAACAAGCAGTTCTCATGGAGATGCTAAATCCACAGAGATGATTTTTGAAACCATCAAGTTGAACATATAGAGACATGAACTAGTTTACCAAGCGATACACAACACATACAAAGCCCAAAAAGTTGATTTAAAGACAGAGGTCCAACCTTTAACTGTCAGGTCAGCACTACATCGCACAGAGCCAGCATCGTTGCTGATCTGACAAGAGTAAACTCCACTCTGATTGACGGCCACTGAATTGAGCTCCAAGAAGCAGGACATTCCATCCTGCCCAGTGAAACAAGTGGGCCCAGTCATGAGCTCTGTGTCATCTTTGAACCATTTAACGGTGAACGGAGGAGTGCCATTAAAGACGCTTTTGAAGCGCACTGTGGCATTAGGGAGGGTCACCTGTGACTCGGGAGGCATCACAAAACTGGGAGGTTCTGAAAACAACCAAATGAACCGGGTTAAGATATACTCACCTTTTTCTTAACACATGACCAATGAGTCACACTGTCTGACCTTTGACTGTAAGAAATCCACTGCAGTCACAGCTTCCTGCTGAGTTGGTCAGTTTGCAAGAGTAAGTTCCTGCGTCAGATTTCTCGAGCTGTTCTATTTCTACTGACACAGAGTTGTCCTGCTGAATGAGTTTGTGTTTGACCCCACTGGAAATTTTGCTCCCATCTTTCTGCCACTCCACAGCAATAGGGAGGGAACCAGATATTTTGCAATATATCTGGACAAAAGAGCCCAATATTTCCTGCATGTCTACTAGTGGCTTTATAAAGCTTGGGGGAATCACTTGGTCTGTTACCAAAAGAACAAGAACAAGGTCATTAGACATGAGCATTTTCTTGTGTATCGGACAATCATGTTTGTCACACCAACCTAGTACTACCACTTTCACTTGGCAGCAGCAGCTGCTAATGTGGTTCGCCACTTCGAACACGTACTCCCCCTCATCTGTTTTCTGAGCCGCCTGGATCTTCAGGCTGCTGATGTTGTTCTCAAAGGCCAGCTTGTGCTGCCTGATGGACTGAAGCTCCTTGCCATCTTTCATCCATTTTACACGAAGCTCAGGGGAGCCCTTTACCTTACAGTCCAGACTGACTGGATCTCCCACAGTGACTTTTATCACCTCAGACTTTTCTATGATCTGAGGCGGCTCTACAATTCAAAGCAAACCCAGCAATTGATACAAATTTTCATAGCATGAACATTAACGGCAAAACATAGATTACCTTGCACCGTTAGTGAGGCAGAACATTTATCTTGCCCCGCCTCATTTGCCACCTGACAGGTGTATCTGCCACTGTGCGTGGCTTCACAGGCAGGAATCCTGAGTTTCGCCACATTGTTCTCAAATGTTCTCTCAATTTTGGGATCTTCCATGATCCAGCTGTCATCTTTTTGCCATTGCACAGAGAGAGTAGGAGAGCCCACTACAACACACTGAAACTCTGCCATTTTACCCAGAACAATGACACTGTTCTCAATTGTCTTGGTAAAAGATGGTGGCTCTGTCAAAAGCATACACATGTTAGATTGACAGTATTTTCTTCAAAGTTCAAAACTTGAGGACACGAGCAAGTGCAGGAAGAACCAACCTTTGAGGGTTAGAGTTGTCTTACATGTACAGCTTCCCACCTCATTAGCAGCGGTACACTGATATTCACCCACATCCGAAGTATCGCATTTGTGAACTTCCAGAGCCACAGTGCTATTAAGCAGTGAGAAACCATGTTTAGCACTGGGCTTGATCTCCTTACCATCTTTGTGCCATGTTACATCAAACGGACTTGTCCCAGCAATTTCACACTCAAAAAGGGCGCTGGAGCCCTTCACAATGTCAGCTGGAGACAACTCCTTTATAAATGTTGGTGGTTCTGAGATGGGAGATGGAATATGTTTCATCAGTTTCCCTCTTGAACAGATATCCTTGCTATACTTGCATTTGATTCTTTGAGAAAGCAAACTTTTCTGCCTCTGACGATTTCTATCCCTTTTGTCTCGTGTTTTGTCTATTTATGAGTGGGACAGATATTTTTTTTTTGCGATCAGGAGGAGTTGGCCAAAAAAATGTCAACATACTGGATCCACCACATTGATAATTTAAATTACTTGTGTATCTATTGCGTATATTTTATTGAAAATGATGTTTGTCTTTGAAAGACACAAAAGTAGCCAAATGGTTGCAAATAGTAGAGTCTAAAAAGCCGTATCCAAATTCTTCCCTTCATCCTATCCCTCCTTTTTTAGGGGGATTTGTAGTGGAAGAGATGTACGAAATAGTCTTTTGAGGGCCAATCCTCCAAGCAGAGGGTTACAGAGCCCTCAGTTACGAGGGGGTTCTGCGTTGCGCTCTGATGCCTTAAGTTCACATTTAAATGTAAGTGAGGACTTTTTGTTTAGGCATGACCTTTTTAAAGTAAAAAAAAACTGCTGTTAATTACATTCAAGCACCTGGAAGCGCCGCGCTAACGTAGCTGACCAGCGACTATTGGTGATGTTATCGAGCAAAATTTACGTCCATAATTTGGGACGTTGTTTTCCCATAACTCTCCTTTTGGAGGGCTAAATGTAAGGGTTGGGAGAAGCCATAGGGGGAGAGGAAGAACTCAGATCCGATCGAACTCTCAAGAAAAGAAAGGCGATATGACTCAATTCAATGATTTCCACAAGTAATACTTTTGACCAACCTTTTACTTTAAGCTCCATGGTGCAGCTCTCGCTGCCAGCCTCATTGCGAGCCTCACAGTAATACAGGCCGCTGTCTTTGGCATGAGCCCCACAGATTTCCAGAGTGGCCACAGAATTGGAAAAGGCCACTTTGTACCGATCACTTGCAACAATCTCTGAGCCGTCTTTGAACCAGTTGACATCTATCTCAGGCGTACCAGTCACCTGGCACTCAAACAACTTACTCTGACCAGGGCGCACCACAGAAAGTCGTGCAGGGGTGCGCGTAAATGTGGGAGGTTCTAAGACATGAGAAACAAAACTAGATAAGGCACAGTAGCAACAAAATGGAGATTCTCTAAATCTGTTTAAGACATCTCATGACTTTCCAAGTTGCAGTCAATTTTAGCTGATTGTTGCTCCTCAATCATAAAACTGTTTCATTTCAAGATGATTGCCTTTCTACCCGGCAACCTTTTTTTTTTTTTCTTTTTTTACAAACTCTTTACATTTAGGAATATGACTTAAAGAAAATAAACCTTTGACAAAGAGGTTCGCCTGGCAGGATGTAGAGCCCACATCATTCTGTACTTCACAAACATATTCTCCAGAATCTGATGTTTTGGCAAAGAAGAGCTCCAGAGAACTGGACGTATTGTCTTTTGTCACAGAGCAATCATTGCTGGATACAATTTCTTTTTTGTCTTTAAACCACTTGATGTTCAGTGGTGGAGTGCCAGAGACCAACATGTTAAACTGGACTTTTGAACCAGGCAAAACATTCATAGACTCAGGCTTTTCAAGTATGCATGGAGGTTCTGAAAGACACACATACACAAAAAAACAGCGGTTGCGTAAACTGAAGAAGTTTGCTGTGAGTGAAAGAGACTAAATAAAAACCGTCAAAGTTGAGAGCAAACCTTTCACGAACAAGATTGCAGAGCACTGGACTGTTCCTGCTTTGTTTGTGGCCATACAAGTGTAACTGCCTCCATCTTTGGAGTTTAGATCCGATATTTCTAGAAAAGCAACATTCTCAAAGAATGTGCATTTATGTTTCTCATCACTTTGGACCTCCTTTTCATCTTTGTACCACTGGATTGTTATTGGCAGGGAACCAGACACAAGACATTCCAGGTGAGCAAAGGATCCTTTGATACCTTCAGTCTGCTTCAGTTTTCTTGTAAAAGTTGGAGGAATTATTTGATCTTATGTGCACAAAAGAAAACAGAGTTAGAAGCAATAATAAATAATGAGAAAAAAATGGCACAACAAGAAGCTCTTCTGCTTATCTCAAGAACTGACCAAGAACTGTGATTGTAGCTTCACAAGAGCCGTGTCCGACATCGTTTGAAACCTCAAAAGCATATTCACCACTGTCACCCTTCTCAGTTTTGATAATCTTAAGCACCGAGCTGCTGTCAGTGCTCTGTACTTTATATCTGAGGCTTGAAGTCAGCTCCTTTCCAGCCTTCAACCATCTGGCTTTTAGTGGTTTTGTTCCAGAGAACCGGGCCTCCAGTGTGGCTGGGTCGCCCTGGGTCACACTGAGCGACTTTGACTCCTCTGTTATCTTAGCAGGTTCTAAGACATCAAGCAAAGCGGTCAGTAAAGAAGTTCAGAGCCTTCTTTTACTTGAACAAGTACTTAAAACCTTGTAGTGTAAAATTCAACCCCTTCTTTCTAGAAATTGTCTGGTTATATTTGGAAAACATTTTGTTTCAAATGTTTATGAATTAACCTAACTCTTTTAGATCCTTGAAAGTTTTGTTGTCAGCTAATAATGCATAGCTTCTTTGGGCACATAATGGAGGTCTTGAATCTTTTTCCTTTTTTCATTCTTTTTGTTTTGTAGAAGTAAAATTGTCTTATATTAAGTATTAGATACAATCTCAGAAAAGTCAATTCTTTAAGCTTACCATTATTTATTTATATATATATATATATATAACTAAAGAAAGTAAAATAAAAACTATTAAGGTTTAATATAAATTTTAATTGCTATTACATTGTTTTTATAATTGGGTCTAAAAGAGTTGCAACCTATGTTGCATATCATCAGTGTGCCAAAGTCCAACTCAGCTAATTTTCAAGAGAAGCAAAAACTGTTTGGTAGAAGAAGTTCATGCTCTAAGGGTCTTTCTTTCCAGATTCATATGTGATGGAAAACTGCCCTCCAGCTCTTACTCTTTAGAGTTCAAAAGTATCTCAATAATATCTTGGATCATATCTTATAGGCCTTATATTGCCTAACTATTATTCTAAAAAAGCATGACTGATTTTTTTTAAGTTATATTGGCTTAAAGATGTGGGTTTCCTTCATAATCTTGGGGGACTGCCCACCTAACAGGTGATAACTGAACTCTATAGGATAGAATCACATATGAGACAAAATACCTATAAATGATAGTTACAGAAAACTTTTTGATTGGACTTTAGAATAGAAAGACAAGGAAAAACCAAAATGTCTGCACAATTACATCAAACTCTGCTGATATTATGTAGGATACGATTACTTTTCACTTTTAAAGGGTAAAGCTGTAAAGGAACAACCTTTTTTTGATTGATGGATGTGCTTTTGTTAAGCTCATATAACGACTGGCTCATTTGCGAGAAGGATATCGTTTTGCGATTTTGCCTTGAAGTGTCCTTTTTTGAAAACATACAATCTTCAATCAGACATGTATAACATCAAAGGTTGATGGACTGCGTGGAGGTATCAAATTAATTTCTAAACAGTAGCATGACCACCCACGGCGTTAACTGACCTTTGACTGTAAGTACAGCGGAGCATGTCTGGCTGCCCGCCTGATTCTGCACTTGGCAAGAGTACTTTCCACCATCTTGGCCCTGTATATTACTGAGGTGCAGCACAGCCATCTTGTTCTCAAAAGTCATGCGAACACTCTCCGTCTCTTTGAGCTCACGGTTGTCCTTCAGCCAGGACACGGTCATGGGCTCGGAGCCCTTCAAAGTGCACTGCAGAGAAACCTCACTTCCCACCAGCGAACTCAGGTTCTCCAGTTTTTGCACAAACATTGGGGGTTCTACAAGAAAAATATGTCAAATGACTGTAATTGTGGACTCATGAATCCTTTTAGTTTGACCTTAAAGTTTCAGTCTTTTAGGTGTTTATTAGAACCAGTGTTTCCCAACTCTGGTCCTCAAGGAAATATAATCCTACATTTTACTACTTAAACTCATCTGCCCTTTCATGACTGTCATTACCAAGGTTCTCCAAAGCTTGAGTTGAATATGGTATCCTTGGAAGGTATTGCCAGAATCTTCAAGATTTCATGCTGCCCAATTTTTTTGAAAATTGTTGCTGTGGTCATGAATGTAGGTAGTGGCAGTTGGGCGGCCATCAGGTGTGTAGAATGGGCCACTTTTTTATACCCCCCTGGTGGCACCTCATATGGACAGCCACCGTCAGGAGGCATTTATACATTTCCCAATTTTGTAATGGCATCACTCCTGCCTGTCACTGAACTGCCACCACTTGACTTTGAAATGTGCTCAGGTGGCCAGTGACCAATCAACTTTTTGAGAAAAATCCATCAAACTTTTGTTTTTTCTCAAAACCCTTTCAACCACCATGTGGTCTATAAAAATGAGACTTGTCTTGTAATTACAAATACCACCTAAAGGTCACCTACAAAATTTGCTCAAAAACTAGCATTTGTGTGACCGTAGTCTTAAGCAGGGCAACATGGAGAAGATGCAGAACAGTGTTCCTCAAAGATCAGGGTTGGTAAACACTGGTTTAATCAGATCCAAACTTCCCATCTAAATTTGGAATTTTAACTTTAACGGCTTTTTATAGATATAAATATATCCACAACAAACTGGATTAAGTAGAAGGTCTTTCAAACAAACCTTTGAGCGTCACTTGACAATCACAGGATGCTTTCCCCACGTCATTTTCAACGATGCACTGGTATGAGCCAACATCTCCTGCCTCGACTACCTGCACCTGTAAGGCCAGCAGTTCATCTTTCACTGTGATTCTGTGTTTTTTATCATTCCTGATTACTTTGGAGTTTTTATAGAATGTCACAGTGAAAGGAGAAGAACCAGAGACTTGGCACTCAATAGTCATCTCAGAACCTTTTACCACATCTTTGGGTTCCAAACTACGCACAAACTTTGGCGGCTCTGAAGGGCAAAAACAAGCGTGTAAACAAAAAATTAATGAAACAAAGATAGAAGTAAGACTTAATGATGTCCGTGGTTTCTACTCAAACATTTGGAAGACTGTCTACAAACAAACCAACCTTTAACTGTGACTGTGCTGCTGCAGCGGTCACTTCCAGCCTCACTTGATGCTACGCACATGTATTCTCCACTGTCCTCAACTGTGCAGTTAATTATTTCAAGACCTGTCTCTAAGTCAGTATGCTTGATAATATATTTAGAGCTAGAGCTGATCTCCATTTCATCCTTGAACCATTTGAATCCAATGACGGGGCTGCCCATCACTTTGGCCTCTAGCTTGGCCGACTCGCCGCTGGTGATGAGCTTTGTCGCATCGAGCCTCCTCACAAACACCGGAGGCTCTGAGAGAAGATGTTAAAAGTCATTGCAAACAAGAGACATGTTAGTATGACATTCATTTCATGGATATGCACAGGAAGCTGAACAGAATACAGGACAAAAGCACCTTTCACAAAGAGTAAGACGGTGCTCTCCACCATCCCAGCATCGTTGGACACTTGGCAGGTATACTTGGAGGAGTCACTTGGCTTTACAGATTGAAGTTGCAAAGAGCTGGAGGATGAATCTTTTTTTATGAAGTACATGCCCCCAGTTACAATTTCCTTTTCCTCTTTGAACCACTTGACGGTCAAAGGTGGAGTTCCTGTGAAGGCTGTGTTGAGACAAACTGTGGCTCCTGGTATGACATCCTGGTTGTCTGGTTTCTGTGTGAATGCTGGGGGTTCTGGATGCCATCAACAAAGTAAAGATTCATTTCACGTTAGCATAATTTTACATCAGAGCAGCACACAATAGGACAAAATAAGACAAAGACGGATGACCTTTGACATAAAGTGTGCCACTTGTGTCCTTGAATCCAGCTGAATTAGTGGCTTTACATGTGTAAACACCAGAGTCTGCCTTCTCCAGCTTGAAGACTTTGAGTGATGCAGAGCTGTCTTTGAACTCTGGCTGGAATTTGGCACCAGAATGTATTTCTTGTTCATCCTTGAACCAGGCTATGGTCATGGGTTGGGACCCAGACACCTTACACTCCATAGACACGTCATGACCAATATTGCCATCAACCCTTTTCAGAGGCTTGGTGAAAGTTGGAGGCATTATCCGATCTGGTTGTGTAAGAAATCATCCCAAACGTTAAAAAATTTCACATTATTAAGAAAACAGAAGCAGAACTTCATACACACTTTTTTAAATTGAGGTTTGGGTTCTTTAGCTATTTCCTCCTTTAGTCAAATTTCTCATAAAAAAAAATCAGATTCTTCTGTCCCTAATTTGTATCATACTTCTACTGTAGTTCGTTTTCCCTTTTTTCTAGAGCACACTTCTCCAGTTCTACATACTGCCAACACATTTCAATTGGGGTGTTTAGACTCCTGGCCTCATGACCCAGAATCCTGCTGGTCTTTAAGAAAAATGATCACCTGGATCAGGTGTGTTTCACCAGAAAGAAGCTGTAATGGTTTGTCAGCCCTTAGTCACAACTGCCCTTATGAGCTACTTAAACCTGTGCGGGACAGGCATGAAATATTAAGGTCCTAGATCACCTGATAATCCTGTCGAGAGAAAACTGTCAATTTTTCTCTATAAGGACGATGTGAGTGGCAGGTTGTGGCAAAGAGTTATACAACACATAAGGGTAAGTAAGGGTTGAGCAGGTGAGGCGCAGGTGTGTCGCACAGATTAAAATTTTTTTAAAGCCCATTCCAAATCCTACAGACTGCGCAATGGAATTGTGATTGCTCTTAACGTGTTAAGATGTGCGTTCAGTCCTACTGTCAAAATTACAAAATTAGACTATTGAGAGTAGTTTAAGGGGGCATCCTACTGGTACTTGTGCATGCGCACACCCCGTGTGTGTGACATTCACACGCAGTCACAAGGAGCCAGTGCTTTCATCTTATCAGCAACCTACTGTACATCGTAAATCATGCAACTTACATTATCCATACAAATACTGAATAATACACAATGGTATGTCCCATTTTGATGATTTTGACGAGCTTTAAGGGAAATGCAAGACACACCTGCGCTCGCCTTAAGATTTGTTCGCCCCTGTTCACAATCCTCAATGGCCAAAATCAGGTAGCAGCTGTACCCTGTATGGGTGCATATCACTAATGTTCTTGCTGGAAAACATATTGGACACCCTGGATGTTCCTGTGTTCTTGCTTTTTTTTCTTTTTCTTTTCTTTTCTCCAGTCTTTGCTAAACTGGTTCATAAGCACCCTTAAAGGGATTATTGTAGTCTGAATGTTTTGTTTGGTTAGAAACTAAGGTAATGCTCAGGGAAGCTCCCTATGTTTTAGCACACGTTTCTCTACATTTTCTTTTTTTTTAATGACAAAATAATTCTGATCCCTTTAGCTGCTTTAACATTTTTTATAGCTATTGTTATTTTTTCATTCTTTTGCTTTAAGAATTCTTACCGTCCAGGAAAAAAGGTATTTTCCTGGACACTTTCTTTCCTGATATAGGGTCAAGAGCAGCTCTCTCTCCACCCTTCATTCTCTTTTGTGAATTTTTAATACTTGTTTTATCCTTGACACTATTTCTAATCTTTTGGAAGAACATTTTGGAAGAAAAAATGCCTTATGTCTAAATTACAGTATATTTTCAGATGTACTAAAAGAGCAAGCATTCATTCACTAGAGACCCAAAACTGACCTAAAACAGTGACTGAGCATGTGCACTGGTCCTTTCCAACTTTGTTTGATACTTCCATCCGGTACTCTGCAGTGTCTCCTCTTTCTGCTGTAAGGACCTTCATGGTGGCTGTATTATCTTTCAGAGTAATCTTGTATTTTCGGCCACTGATCATCTCTTTTCCATCTTTAAACCACTTTACTTTTAGATCCGGACTTCCAGAGATTATGCTCTCTAAGGTGGCCGAATCACCTGCAGTCACACTAATAGATTCTGCGGGTTCTACGATTCTTGCAGGTTCTGTTTTGGGACAAATCAAGTTGTTATTGAAAGAGTTTTGAAGAAAAGCAGTCGCTTAAACAGATGTACTCAAAGAGCTTCTCTGACCTTGCACAGTCAAGGTGGCTTCACACTTCTGTTGTCCAGCCTCATTTTCAGCACAGCATGAATATTTGCCACCGTTGCTCAGAGATACTGCTATTATTGTCAAACTTGCAACATTGTTTTCAAACCCCATCGTGATATTAGGATCTCCATCTCGTACTAACTCAGAGTCTTTCATCCATTTGACAGTGATGGGAGTTGAGCCCTTGATGGTTCCTTGTAGTTTCA
Source organism: Oryzias javanicus (assembly GCA_003999625.1). Taxonomy (NCBI): domain Eukaryota; kingdom Metazoa; phylum Chordata; class Actinopteri; order Beloniformes; family Adrianichthyidae; genus Oryzias; species Oryzias javanicus. The sequence continues at coordinate 6,022,575 of CM012457.1, forward strand.
CTGAGTTTCCCACCACGGCTGTAGCACTCTCAACTCTCTTTGAGAAGACAGGTGGCTCTACAAAAGCACAATGCTGTTAAGCACTGACTCTAAACTATAAGGTTTTATTTTAACTGACTAAGTGTACCAACCTTTTAGTTTAGCCAATGCCTTAGTGGTGATTTTCCCTACTTCATTGGCTATGACACACTGATAATCTCCAACATCTGCACTTTCAAATGTTCGGATCTCCAGTCTAGAAAGTGTTTCCTGGGAGATTATTTTGAATTTTTCATCACTGGTGATAGCTTTCTTATTTTTGAACCAACTGATTTCGAAAGGAAACGTTCCTGTGACTTCACACTCCAGATGTGCTGCTGCTCCCTTCACTGCCTCTACGGTCTGTAGATCTTTTCTAATGCATGGTGGCTCTAGATGTCAAAAGAGTAGGGTTTTTAGCAAATAATATTTCTTCAACCAAACAATAATTGGAACAAAAGCTAAAAAGAGACAAACCTTTAACAGATACAAGAGTGCTGCAACTCTCACTGCCAGCATTATTTGACACTTCGCAGGTATAGCTGCCACTGTGTGTGATTTCAAGGTTCAATATCTCTAAGGTAGCAGAACCATTCTTGAAGGAGATTTTGTACTTTTCTCCATCGCTGAGCTCCATGTCATTCCAGAACCAGTGGATGTGAAGTTCAGGTGATCCTTTGACAGTACACTGTAAGCTTGCAGGTGCACCCTTTTTCCATGTAATCTTGGGCTCCATTTTCTTGACAAAAGTTGGGGGTTCTGAAAGAGTGTTTATTTTGAGTTTCTCTAAAAATTACACAAAATGCTAAGAAGAACAAGAGTCCAACATAGAAGAGTGTGAGGAAGAAAAGACAAAAGACAAGACAGCAACAGTGCAGTTGACAGGAAACAAAGAAGGCACGAACTCCTCAACGTGAAGATCTTTTCATGAAAGCTATCAGGGAGATGATCATGAAGATCTTACCTTGAACTGTTACTACAGCCTCACAGGTCGAGGTCCCAGCCTCATTTGTGGCTGTGCATACATACTTCCCAGAGTCCTTCAGCTTGGACTTGGGTATCTCAAGAATAGCCACCTTATCCTCAAATGACAGCTTACAGTCCATACTCTGGTGGACTTTTTTGCCATCCCTGGTCCAAGTGACACTCACAGCAGTGTCCTCATCCACCCGGCATTCCAGCCTCAGTGGGTTACCGACAGCAGCTGATGCTGGTTCAAAGGTCTTAATAAAACTGGGTTTTTTGATCACCTTGAGTTCTGTAATAAAGGTCGCAGTGCCCACACTGTTGGATGCCTTGCAAAGATACACACCCTGGTCAGTCAGTTCAAGAGACTTAATGTGAAGAGAATACTTGTTCTTTTCACATTTCATGACATAGTTTCCTTCAGAGGAGATGGCTATGTTGTCCTTGTGCCAGACAACCTCCATGGGTGAAGACCCAGTAAGAGAGCACTGGAATACTGCCTGTTTTCCCACAAAGGAGGCCACTGGCTCTGGTTTTGATACAAATACTGGCGGGTACATCTCTATGGAGAGCAGGTAGAACATACAGAGCTTTTTAAAAATAGAATAACAGAACAGCAATGTCAGGAATAAATTAAACCGGTAGGTTCAGGAATTGACACGGAGGAAGCGATGATGTGCTGCGTTAGATTTGATTTTGTCAAATGCGACAGAATTGTTAAATTATTTCAGTATGAAAGCACATATATATACATATATAATTCTCTCTCTCTCTTCAACAAACATGCAGACATAGTAAATAAAAGCAAAGCATTCTCAGTTGGATCTTACCGGTAACGACGAGCGTGGCGGTGCAGCTGTCAGTGCCGTGCTGATTTGAAGCCTTGCAGGTGTATTCACCGCTGTCAGCCTTTACAGGCTTCGCCACCTCCAGAGAGGAGCTGGTAGGGCGACTGAGGATCCGATACTTCTCGCTCTGTCTGATCTCAACGGAAGATTTGTACCATTTGAAGGTCACATTTGGAGCGTCTTCAGTTTCACATTCAAACTTTGCGTATCCACCGATGTTTATCTCCAGAGAGTTGATTTTCTGCCTGAAAACAGGTGGCACTGAGGCACACACAAGACAATAAAAATACAAATGTCAGTTATGGTGCCCTATATCTCTTTTTTTTTAAACAAATAATGACAGATCAGGAGGAGGAATGGTGGAATGTACAGCAATGGATGAAGGCAAGTCAGGAATGACTGTGGAAGAAAAACAAAGAGCAAGAACATTAGCCCCATGGTTTCCAAAATATCTTGTTCGTAAAATTTATGGGGCTAAGGTTCCAGTTGAAAGAGAGACAAGTCTGTGAAAATGAAGCAATGCCACGTTGAAGCCCTCAGGACATGCAGAAAGAGAGTGCTGCAGGTGTGCGTAGAATGGACCTGAAAGAACGTGGCAAACCATGGATACAAAACAAAGAAACTGCTCGTCTACATGCCAATATGACCATGAAAAGACTATGAGAGGAACCAGAAGACCAGTAAAATCACAAAGAGAGCAAGAAACTCCCAAGAACAAAAGTTATAACTCTTTAAGACCACAGATGGGTCAAGGAAAAAAAAGGACGAGTTTGCTTTATTGTGGTCCTACTGGTCTTTAGATGAATACTGACCATAGAGTGAAGAGAGACAAACAGTGAGTTAGTACCATCCAATGCACTGACAATAGTGCTCATGCTTAGCTGTGAAATGGAAATTTCAAAAGGGCAATTATACAATATGTGGGTGAGCACAGTGGCTTAAAATCTTTGTGAATTATTAGTTGCTCTGAAAGAAAGAGGATGGATGAACGAATGATGAATTGATATCTTCTGGTGTCAAACCTCTTGAGACTACAGTGAGCGTTGAAGATGTTGTTGTCCTGCCAGCTTCATTCTCAGCCTCACAAACATATTCTCCTTGATGCTTCTCCTTGACAACTTTGCTGATAACCAATGAGTATGTGTCATGATCTTTGGTACACTTGAACTCTTTGCCAGGTTTCACCAATTGCTTATTGAAAAACCATTTTACCTTTGAGACATGTCTAATGGTTGTGCTGAAGGTAACCTGACTGTATTCTTCAATAGATAAGTCCTCTAAAGAGGTGACTATAACTGGGGACTCCTGCTGTTGTGGCCTAGATACAGTGATCTCCTCATGGAAAGATGCTTCTCTGTGCTCCTGTTGGACGCTGACATCAACTTCATGAACAGTTGATGCTGTGTCTTTTTCTGTGCTTTTCACAGTCACTGATTTCATTTCTTGCTTTGAAACCTGTACAGACTGCTCAAAAGTTGTGTGAGTCTGGGTCGACACTTTGATCTGGGAAGAGATGGACTGCTTAGCTTTTGCTGCTATGGATTTCTGCACCACAACCTCTTGCTCTCCCGCCGTATGTTCGACTCTGATTTCAGATTCAGTTTTCAGTGCAGCAGCCTGAGATCTCACAGCACTAAAATCCACTGTGCTGTCTGCAACACAAACCGTCTCAACCAGTGAAGACAGCATTTCCTTGGAGCTTCCTGAAGTGACTTGAGCCCTCTGGGGTTTGTCTAACTGCATAGTTCCCGGCTGCTCTGATGTCAGAACCTGAGCCTCCTGGAACATGATGGAGTGAAGAGCTGCCTGAAGTTCAGTCCTGAGGTCAGCTGTTTGAGGATATTCACCCTCTAAAGTCACAGTTATCTCCGTGGGAATACCGGTTGATGCGATCAGATATGTGAACATGGCCTGTTTGGGTTCACGTTGAACCTTGACCTCATGCACCTCTGCACCCTGTAGCCCCCTTACAACGTCAGCAAGCAACACAGGCTGGTCACTGGCTACAGCAGACTGCAGGGCCTCCCTGAGCTGGTGGCGTATGTTCAGACTGGATGGTTTAGGGATCTGAATCACAAATGCCATCTCTTTGGGAAGAGCTCTGCTATCTTTAGATTCTGATGCCATAATAGACAGCTTTGGCTGTGTGGTGATCATAACTTTGGTAGACTCTGATTTGGTGATCTCCTGAGAGAGTTCTCCAGTCAACACCTGCTTCTCATGCATCACGATAGACTGCCTGACAGACTGACCTTCCTGAATCTGAATAGCAAAATCTTGCTCTGCTGCCTCCAGAGACAAACTACTCTCTGTGGAGATTTCTTTCTCCTCAATTTGGATTGGCTCAGTAGAGACTTTTGGTTCAATAGCTGTCTGACACTTGAAGGAGTCCACGCTGCCTAAGCTTTCTGTGTGACCCTCTTCTAAGGTCTGACTGTCTGACACACTGGTGACATGCATTGTGTTCCAGCGGTCCTCTTTCTGCACTAAAGCTCGCTGCTGCTTGAAGTCTACAGTAAGCGGTGTTTCTTTGGGAAGCTGCAAAGGCTGAAAGGATAACTGGAGTACATTCTGAGGTCTGGACTCCGTTCGAAGTTGAGGCTGAACTCCAGTCACAGACAAATCAAGCTCTGTGTGATAATCTGCCGTGAGCTTTCTTCTCTCCTCTGAAACAGCGGCATGGCTCCTCCACTTCTCTTGTTTCTGGTCCGCCACCTGCTGGTCAGGTCTCTCATGTTTAATGATTCCTTCTTTGGGAAGCACCTCCACAGGCTGAGTGGATTGAAAATGCAGCAGAGTGGGAGCCTCTTTCTGAGGATGGACTGTCACTGAATTTGTTGCTGCATCAAACTGTGATGAGCTTTCACAAACCACAGTCTTCTGCTCATCCTGGCTAACAGTGTGAAGCAGAGTAGGGCTTGTACTGGTTTCTGCTTGCTCCTGAGCTGGTCTCTCACAGGTAAAGGCCCCCTCAGATGGAAGGAGATCCTGGTCTGTGATAACCTGCAGCTGCAGCACTTGCTCTCCTTCTACTTGTGACTGAACAGAGACTGAGCTGTCCAGACCAGGAAGCTGATGTGTGGGCTCAGCTTGTAACATGCGCCTCTCTTCGGTTGTTAAAGCTGCCATTATCATTTTATCCTTAGACAACTGGGCTGATTTTTCTGTGGGTTTCTCCACAGAGAAGCTCGTCTCCTTGGACAGAGTTTGTTTAGACTCACTCTGAGGGGCCAAGGTTGGCTGATACGGTTCTTTCCCAACAGTAGACTTGAGAGCAGAGTCTGCTGTAGCCAGTTCAGATGTGTGGCTTTCAGCCAGCACCTGCATCTCTGTAGACTGAGTAGAGTATAAAATCTTTACACCCTCTTTAACTTTGTAGCCCTTTTCTTCCTGTGGTGTGGGGAATTCCACAGACTTCTCTTTCATGATGGGCAACTGGGCTTCAACCTGATGCCCACTTACTAGGTGTTTGGGCTCAGAGGTGGGTGCAAGAGTAGCAGGTTTGTCACTTAGAGACTCTTTGCCTACAGTAAACTGAGGCGTCAGCTCCTTCGCCACAGCTACCATCACCTTTGACTTCTGTTCTTTCGCCACCTGCAGTGCAACAACCTCAGGACTCTGAATCCGATCACAGTGATCCTCTGTGAGGTCCTTACTCTCTTCTACAGAGGATGTGAATGCTGCCATGTGAAGCTGTTTTGCAGGAACAGCTGACACTTGAGGTGGGCGAGTTGGAACAGCCGACACGGTTTCCTCAATGTCATGGCGGTGAAGGACCGCTGCTTGTTGGGTCAGCGTTTCGCGGTGGACCGTGGCAGCGGAGATATCTACCTCTCTCAGCGAGCCCACCTGTTCACTGGGGATGATCTGCCGGTCCTCTGTGCCGATGGTGTACACCATCTGATCGGGCTTTGCTTTGTCCTGACCTGGCAAGCTAACCTGATACAGGCGAGACTGCGTTGCCTGTTCTGACACTGACACCTTATAGCCTTTCTTCTGAACAACAGTCACCTGCTCCTGCTTTCTGAACACAATAAGTTCAGCACTACAGGTTGCCTCACCAAACTGATTGGTCGCCTTACAAGTGTACAAGCCACTGTCCTCCTGTTTAACATTTTTTATACTGATCACACCAGACCCATCAGGGTTGGTTATGATGATACAGTTTCTACTAGGTTGGATTTGGAAAGCCCCTCTGTACCATTTCACATCAGGGACTGGATCCCCTTTGGCTTTGTATTGAAAAGATACCTCACCTCCTTCTGAGCATCTCACAGGTAGAATCTGAACTATAAAACTGGGAGGTTGACCTGTGGCCTTAAACATCTTCTCCACCCACTTCTCTGCCTGGCTGACATCAGGCTTTTTCACCTCGAGGTATGTGGAGCATGTCATCTGTCCAAATCTGTTGGTTGCAGTGCATGAGTACTCGCCCTCATACTCAGATGTGACTCGGGTGATTACCAGTGTATACTCCTCCTTTTCTTCAATCAGTCTAAACACAGAGGAACTTTTTATGACCCTGCCATTATGAGACCACTGAACAATTGGCTTTGGAAATCCTGCCACTCTAACAGTGAGCTGTGCTGTTTCTCCTGACGTTACAGATGCTGGGAACAGTTGGGAAAGGAAAACTGGTTTTTCTTTCTTCCTCTCTAAAGAGGAGGAGTAACGTTTGGGTTCTGGCTTGAGTTCAAGTGTAGATGTCTGTGGTAACTGGACACCAGAGTAGTGGGATTCCTCTTGTTCTTCCACAGTGGTGATGGTGGTGCTAGAAAATTCTGTCGGGAAACATTGAGCAACACTGAAAACAATATCTGTACCACAAAGCTAAATTAACAATCAGCACAGAAATAATTCCCACATATTTTTGAGCAAACATTGGTAATGTCATGTAATCTATGAAAAGATTGTTTTAAAATCAGCTGCTCTTGAAATTGTTCTTAAATTTATAAGGCAAAGCTTGGTGGACTATTTAATCCTACAAACATTTCAAACGTTTTTTTTCCTGTTTTGGTTGTTGGAATTCAACAACTTCTAGAATGACTGTGCTGGTCATTTTGAGTGCTCGGACATTAAATAATTTGGATTGTATTAAAGATCCCAGAGTATTTAGGAGAATAGGTAAAACAAATCAGGACAGTAAATAAAAACTGTAATGATTGAGAGAGTCACTGTCACCAAAACATTATTGCCTAAATTGTTTTATATCATAGAATATTTATCTTATCAGAACTTTTCCAATTCCTGATTATCTCAGTAACATTAATTTTCCTTCTACTTGTCATTTTGTTTCGCTTGGGTTTAAAATTAAGCTGTAACTAGATTTTAGCTTCAGAGAGCATGAACAAAAAGACAATGGGGCAGGAAAAAACTCAGGAAAATATACCAATTACTGAAATATGGACCCCCCACTTCATAACTCTAAAAGAAACTGTAAAGATAAAACAATGATAGAACAAAATATAAACACATTTAGGAAAAGTCTTAATCCTTTTGGACAATAGTTTTTTATAACCAAATTAAGATGCTGTATTGTTTGGAAGCAATCAAAATGATTGCCTCAGTAGTTCTAGTGTTAAACTTAAATGTAAGTGATTAAAACAAAGTACAAAAGTGATCAGAACTCATATGTTTCTTAACTTTGTTTTATTATTATTAATGTGAAATGATTTAATTGTTGAGTATCCTAGTTTATGTGTTTGATATATATTTTAGGGAGGAAAAAAAAGATTGGTAAGGACTTGTGAAAATAGCATAAGCAACATGATTGTTGTAAAGTTGCTGTTCTTTTATACATGTACCTTTTCAAATGAAGTGATCAAAACAAGAACAAAAATCAAACAAATAAATAAAATAGAACAAAAATAAAAACCACTCTAACTCTGACCTAGGAAAGGCATTTTTCTCAGGTACTGTAATGTTATTAACACCACAGTTTTAGTTGTTTGTTTTTCCTCAAACACAACACTGTTCTGCATAGCAGGAATTGTGTATCTCTTAAAACAAAATCACAGTAGGTTAACTCGAGTGATTCTCCCTGAGTACTCAATGACTCCAGATCTGCATATTTAACCTATTCTGCTACTTCTACACTCCAGATTTGAATGCAGAATTAAACCAATCATTACTGGACCTGCTGAAGCAGAATAAAGTGAAATATGCAGAGTAGGGGTCTTTGAGGACCAGAATTAAGAAACACTGATTTACACAGCAAACTCATATACAAGAAAAAAAAAACTCAGACTCCAAATTGACACTGATAAATATTTTATTGAATAAACTTTGTCACTCACAGCATGTCTGTACAAATAAACCATAACTTTCTATCTCAATGTTTTTGTTGGGCTAAATTTTAGATTAAAGAGCTAAAACATTCCTAAAATTACAAGTATTTACAAAATAAAAAGCTCAAACTCATACCTTAACTTTTTTTAAAGAAAAAAGTTTCACAGTAGAATTGCTCTTTAAAATAAATTAACTAATGTCACACTTTCAAGACTTTATCTTTGCTTTAAAAACCTGTCAATATCATTCAACAGCATCCAAAAAACTCAAACATCCAACAAGAAATGAAAAAAATACTTATTTTCTGATCAGTTAATGCTTAAAAAGATAAATATTTTTGTAGCTCAAAGGAGAAATCTTTTGGTGAAGCCAATAAGTGTCTAAGTTCACAGATCTCTATCATTTAACTGAACTTGCATTTTTCGAAGAGGAGTTTTCAGTTCATCCTACAGTTTTTATGGCTTCTGTCTATTAAGAACATTTATTTAGCATTCCTAAAATGCTAAAATTGACAAAATCTTTGTTTCTTTCATACTTTTTTTTTTATAAATCTCGTCTTTACAGAAACTTACATTTTGATTCAGAAATGTTCTTTCCGTTAGAATTCACCTCCCACAGACAATCAATCATCGAGCCGCTGCTTGTATTTTCATGACTCAGTTTGAGACTACAGTTTAAATCAGGCTCCATTTGACTTGTTTAAGAGGCCTAATTTCAAGACTGACTCCAGTTTCTAAATTTAAGAAAAACAAAAGAGCAAAATTTAAATCCAGACATTTTAACAAACATATTAAGAAAAAAAACCAAAAAAAAATTTTTCACCAACGGTGAGTAAATTAAGTCATCAAGCTTGCTAAGACCTAAGCCAAACATTTACACACTATTCTTTCACCAACAAAGGGCCTTACTGGTCTCACAAAGATGGTTAACTTTTCTTCTCAATCGATACTCTGCTCTCACACTTTTTTAAAAAACAGTTAAACAAAACATAAGTCTGCCTATTACTAAAGAATCAATATATAAATGCAAACAAAACATTTTATAGAGACACAAACATTCTGTTGTGCCTGTTTAAGTAAATAAACAACAAAGATCATACACATTAAAGCATTGCTCCATCTTTGTGCGACCACAAACTGTTGCATCTAGAACACCTTCAGCAGCGCCGTGGTTTCTGTGCAGCCAGCAGAGTTTTCAATAATGCACTTGTACTCCCCAGCATCACTATGTGTCACATTTGTAATGAGTAAGTTAAAATGGCCGGCAGTTTTCTCCTGGATAATGCATCTACTGTCTGTGACAGGATCTCCATCTTTGTACCATGCAGCAGTTGGGTTTGGTTTGCCTTTAACCAGACACTGAAGAATAACAGGCGTTCCTACCGCGGTTGTTACATTCATCAAGGGGACGATACATTTAGGGGGTGTTTCAGTTACTTGAAACTGGAAGCTGCACATATCTGATGACTTCCCTTTGAATTCTATCTTATCGTCCTTTGCAGGCTCAGCAAAGACGTCAAAGTTGATGCTCACATATTTTAATCCCTGTTCGCTAGTTTCATTGTCCGTGTTGGCCACCAACCTCACTCCCCGCTGAGACTCGTCAACCTCTTGTTCAAACTCAAACTCAAGCTCGATTTCTGACATCTGTTCACTATCAAATGACGGATTTCCAACCATCAAGTCAAACTTCTGTGGTTGGACTTTAGCACTTCCTAAAGACACAGCAGTCAGCTCCCTGCCTCTGGTCTTCCCAGAGAAAGCCTTGGCATTTAAAACCACTAAGCAGGCCCTACATAAAGTCTCCCCAACTAAGTTAATAGCCCTGCAGGTATACACACCACTGTCCTGTGGTGAGACTTTAAAGACCTTTAGCAGGTGGTTGTCTCCATCTGAGGAGTGCAAGTACTTTTTGTTGTTGTGTGGAATTTTTTTGTCACCCTTGTACCAAGACACAACAGGAGATGGAATTCCCATCAGTGAGCACTCAAACATTACAGTAGAACCCTCAGAGGTTTCCACGTCACAGATAGGATTGATGAACCTAGGGGGCATCTCTGTCACCTCAAAAGCTATTTTCAAATCGTCGTGTTCTTGAGTTACAAAGTCCACCGTCCCTTCCTCGTAAATACTCGGTAGAACATCCAAAGATATGACCATGCTCTTGTTGTCGGCGGTGTACTCAGGAATTGTAATTATCTTCACCTGTTTTTCAAACTCTTTCACCTCATTTTCATCCAGTTCTACCTCTAGCAGAATCTCCTGAGGGGATGGTGAACGAGAGTCATGCTCTTCGACATCAAACTCCATCACATGTTGATGGGTGACAGCAGGTGGTGCTGGTATTAACTTTACCTCTTGTGATAAAACCCCTACTAGAGCAACACTCCTGGCCTCCCCAACATAGTTCACAGCCTCACAGATATATTCTCCCTGATCAGCCTTAGTTACATTGTGAATTGTTAAAGAGATGTTATCGCCATCTCTTTCCATCGTCACTCTGTCATCTGCAACCAGTAGTTTTTTTCTAAAGAACCATCTCACCTCAGGCGAAGGTAGGCCAAACACTTCAGCATAAAATCTTAGCGTGTCATTTTCAAACAGTCGTTTCTTAATGAGAGGCTTTAGAAAGGCGGGCGGAATACCCTGAACCTTTTCCTGAAGGGTTCCCATCCCCATAGAACCTCCTCTCTGAGAGAGGAATTGGGTTTCATCCACATTAACTACAGATGTAAGTGTTTCAAAACCTGCATCAGCAGGAGAATTTAGAAACTGGTATGGTGGATAGAAACTCTCATTTGAGCTTCTTGAAGACTTTTTACGTTCTATTGGGGAGATGGTATCCTCCTCAGGTGTCATAAACCGTCCAGACATATCAGAAACAGGAGTGTGGAAGGACGTAGGAGATTTGAGAGTATGAAGAGACTCTGCAATTGGCTGTGATACTTCTGTAGAAGACCCTGGTGTGTAGAACCTTTCCGCTACCTCAGCTATCTCTTCGCTAACAGTGCTGCCAATCTCTATAGACATCTCAGACTCAGGAGAAAGTGGCCTACCCCAATCTGCTGGAGGATTGTAGTAGTTGTAAACAGAACCAAAGGTTACCTCTTCCTCAATGGCACCAACTGCTGCAGCTTTTGTTTCTCTAACTTCCTCTCTCAAGACCCTCTCCAAACTGATTCCCTCTTGTTCTTCAGTATCATATGGTTGCAAAGGAAGATTTGATTTGGGCTTGACAATTAACAGATCAGGTTCTGCATTTTCATTAGCTTCAGTCAGGTCATCCTCACCTTTTATTGTTGACTCACCAATTTCCCCTATCAGCTCTTTCTGTGTTCTGTCCGACACATATTCCTGTGATTCTGGCAAGCTGACAAATACACCACTGTCCATAGATGGTTCTGGCATCGGCATCAGCCCTTCAGTGGCCTCTTCGGCCACCGTCTTCTCCTCTTGTACCAAGGCAGAAGACTTCTCCAACATTTTTATTTCCACATCTAAGTTTCCATCAAGTTTTTTCTGGTCTTCCTCACCACCTGTTGCTTTAGGACAAGAGAGGACACTCATGGTCTCAGGTTCTTCTGATGGAATTTTTGCTCTGCCCAAGGGTTTTACTGCTGGAGCCTTTTCTGACTTGAAAGGAATGAAACTACTAGTTCTGTCAAACATATACTCTCTAGGCTCCTTGCCCATCTCCGTTTCACTTGTTTGAATGTTTGCAGGACTACGAGGAGGTTTTTGTGGTAATGGCCTAACCAACTCTGGAGACTCCTGTACTTTCTCCACAAACTGCTTCACAGCATCATCACTTCCAGGAGGCTGAGAAGTATCAAAGATTACAGGCACGGTTTCTGAAGGAGGTATAGAAGTATCAAGAGACTGTGGACTCACAGGTGACGCATGTTCATCACTAAATTCTGCATGCTGGCTGTCAAATCCAGGAGTAACTACTTGCTCATTTTGGCCAGTCAAAATGGTGACACTTGGTATGAACTCTTCTGGAAACTGTGTTTCCTTCTTCTGCTCCTCTATAGAGGAAGGTGTCATTAAGGTGTCTAGTGAGTCTGACTCAAAAGCATGTTTAATCTGAGAAACATTTATGACTGCTGCCGAACCATGAAGACCACAACCTGACAAAGTTGGAGGCTCTTCAGAGAGAACAGGTCTAGATTTGGGGGCTTTAGTGAGCAGGTCTGATGGGGTTTCAACAGTCGGAGGTTTTGTTTGAGAGACAATTTTGTGTGATCCATCAGGAGATTTTCTGATTTTTGCAGATGCAACAATTCCCTTACTCTCTACAGTTTCATAACTTTTTGAAAATGTAACTGGTTGTTCAACTTGAAATGACACACTAGCACAGCTGCTAACCTCCCCAAGCCTATTTCTACCAATACATTTGTAAAATCCAGCATCTGTGTGTGTAAAATTGCTAATATAAAGCCTGAAAACTTTACCCTCAACCTCAACTCTGTATTTTCCATCCACAACTTTAAGACAAGTATCTTCAAAATACCATGTCACCTCTGGGGCAGGTTCACCTGAAATGATGCACTCTAACACAGCAGTGCTGCCTTCAAGACATGTGATGTTGTCTAATTCTCTCACTACATGAGGAGCCTCATCTACAATATCAAAAGAAAATGTAAATTTGTGTTTGACTGTCTGAGATGATTCATCATCACTGGAGACATCCACATTTCTTTCTGTCAGAGCCTGAAGCCTAGCTTCACTACTTTCTTCAGGCATATCAGGAATGGGAGTGGCAGCGGTTATTCTAATTTCCACGGGCGAGGAGGTGAACGACTCATCTGAATGCCGCCGTGTGTGAATCATAGTCTGGGGAACTTGCAGAGTGGCCTTTCCTGGATCCATATAGCCCTGAAGTTCTGCTTCAAGCACATTTTCCAGATTTTCCTCTTCATGTTCCAGCTCTTTTGTAACAGTGATTTCCTGTGTGACACCTGCCTTTCTTGGTACTTTTTTGTCAGAAATCTCCAGAGTAGCACTGCAGATAGATTTTCCATGTTTGTTAGAGACAATACATTCATAGATCCCATCATGGTCGGTTGTTGGGTAGAAAACAACAAGCTTTGAGGTATTTTGCTTACTTGCAATGTCATAATCGGGGTTATGGTCTAATGGCTGACCATCTTTGAGCCAGTAAACAGTCAGTGGAGGTTCACCCTTGTAATGACAGGAAAACTCAGACATCTCACCGGTTTTTACTTTGAGAGAGGATATTTCTTGCACAAATATTGGACATAAACCTGCAGAACTTGCATGATCTTCATTCAAGCTCCTAGAACTAGCCGTTACCTTTGCTTCCTCAGCAGTTCTCTCTTTTATTCTTTTGTCAAGACTTTCCTTGTCTGTTGCACCACTCTGTCTTAACCTTACTGAATCTCCATCTCTTCTCTCCATCTTTGAAACTTCTGAAGTTCTTTCTTGTTTCAATTCTCTAGTCTCTCTCTTGGCATCAGTCTCCTCTTTTATGGCTTTTTTCTCTCTGACCACTGTCCCGAAGCTCTGAAGAGAGGAAGGTTTTGCTGGTGTCAGGGTTTCCTCAGAAACAGCAGTGTGTGGTGTTGACAAACTGGGATGTAGTTCATCAGGAATCGGAGAAACCTGGGCTTGTTGTAGCAATTTAGAATCTGTCAATTTGCTCTGATTGTCCAAAGCCCACTCAGACTCCAGTTCGGTCACTTCTTCTGGTTCAGCACCATCTTGTTGCCATTTTAGAATGCGCTGAGCAAGTGCTTCCTCCTCACTTACAAAATATTCGCTATCTCTCTCCAGCCTGGTCTCGCGGCCTTCAGTTGGTAGCTGGTTGTCAGGAGACCACTGCAAGATATCCCCCTCCGGATCTTGGAAGCCAGCAGGAGCAGAATGGCTTAACAGAGTATTTTCTTCAACTTCTTTTACTACAGAAATCTTCTTGCTGCTTGCTATAGCCAGTTCCTGAAGTGTTTGGGAAACAGAAGGATCAGTGAGGCCTCTTCCAGAATCCAGGGGGATATCACCTGGGACTTGAGAACAAGCCTCCCCCAAGTCAGATTCCAGTTTCACAGCCTGTCCCTGTTCCTTCAGAACATCCTGTTGCCATTTCATTATTCTCTGGGTCAGAGCCTCCTCTTCACTGACAAACGTTTCACTTTCATTCTTCAGCTCTGAGAGGTTCTCCATGGAAAGTTGAAGCTCTCGTTTCTGTGACTTCTCAAACAACATTTTCTCCTTTGTTGAAGGTGACTCTAATCCCAAAGACCTTCCTTTTGTCCTAGGTGATTTTTGTCTAAGTGTTGGTGATATCTCCTTCTCCAGTTCTTTTGTCTGACATTGCAGTCCCTTTTTAGGTAGCTCATCAGCTCTTGGTTCTTTTTCTGCTTCAGGTCTTAGCACTTGTCCCACAGGTTCTCCTTTCTCGACTACTAATTGCTGCCCCACAGGTGTCACATCCAGGGTCTCTTCTGGCACTGGCAGACCTGCTTCGGGGTAAAATGTCTCCTCTCCTGACATTTGAACACCCTGCTGCCATTTTCTGATTCGCAGGGCAAGTAGTTTCTCCTCGCACTCCATTCGTTCTGCCTCCAGGCTTCTCTCATAATGCATTCTCAAAGACTCCTCATCTTCAGAACCTTGTGGTTCACCACTGGGGAATCTTTCTTTGGCTAACTTCCTGGATCTAGGTGAGTCTTTGAGCCTGTCTTCTGGCATTAATTCCACTTCTGCTGATCTAGCTTTAATCCTGGGAGATTTTGGCTTTAGGCCACGCTGGATCTCTATTTCTGTTTCTTTAAATTTAGCTTCTGTTGATTCTGTGCTTGCAGCAATAAGTGCAGAACATTCCATTTCTTCTTTGTATTTTCTTTCTAGTGATTTTGCAGCTTCTGAATCTACCAATCTCGACTTCACTGTGGGTAATTCATGTAAAGACTTAGGTGACCTTTTCTCTACCACCTGCTGTGTGTAAATGGGTTCTTGCAGCTCTGCATCCTGGGCCTCAGTTGGCATTGGTAAATCCTTTTCTGGATAAAACTCCTCCTCCTCTGGCAATATACTCCCTTGCTGCCATTTTCTAATTCTCAGAGCAAGAAGTTTCTCTTCACACTCTCTTCGGTCAGCTTCCAGGCTCTTCTCATACTGAGCCCTCAACGACCCTGCTCCCTCATCTTCATTTGACCCTGCAAATGATGAAGTCCCCTCTTGTCCTGGCACAACTCCATCAGATTCCCCACTTGCAGCATAGATTTCACTTTCTAAGACCTTTGTGCGACTTTGCTCAACATCTGTCTTTGTAGCATCCACCGTGTGATCAATGATAACACTAGGGAGTTCACTTTTACTCTGCCTATGTTTTGCATCTGACTCAGATTTGACCAAAAACTCACCTCGTCTGTCCTCCAGAGTCTCTGAATATTCTTTCACAGTTGTAATTTCTCCCTGAGGCTTCATGGTTTCAACCAACTCACCTCTCAGCATTTGAATTGCCCTTGTTCTGGACTGGGGTTCAAACAAGTGTCTTGTGCGAGGTCGAGCAGATGTTTTTCCTGAAAGTTCTGCCGGAGTCTGGACATCAGATAAAGAAGCAGGCTTGGCCCTGAGCTTCTCCATGTATTCTGCATAGCTTGACTCACTAGCAACAGACTCCAACTCAAACTCAGATGAGGACATGGTACAGACAGAAAGCCTTTTCTTCTGTTTGACAGCTTTTTGCAGTGTGGTAAGCTTTGTCCTTACCTCATTGTGGAGGCTCTCTGTGTCACTGAACCTTTCACTGTATCTGTCACTGCACCGGTCACTGAACTTGTCACTGAATCTGGCGCCAGAACGACGGTAGCAGTAAATGTCACTGAACCTGTCGTTGAAACGCTCGGACTTGTCAAACATAGGTGGAGGTGAGGGCGCGCGCTCAGAGGCCGTCTCCAAACGCTTGGATTCCTTCTCTGTTTCAACCTCTTTTAAACTAGTACTAGATTTAAAGTACACGGTTCGCACCAAAGCACTCTTGGACCGAGATCTGCCCTGATGGACTTTAGACATTTTGTCGAATGGAGACCCAACACACCTGAGATCAACCCTAAACTTCCGATCCCTCCTCTGCTCTGCCATGGTGTCAACGCTCTCATGGGCTTGAACAGAACGCCGGACGAAGCCCAGGTAGTTAGCAGACTGCTCTTCCCTCAGAGAAACCAAAAGTGATGCCGTGGACTCTGCAGACCCCTCTGAGTTTATGGCCATTACCCTGTAGCTGCCAGAATCCTTGTCTTTTATACTCTCAATAACCAGACTTGTGTTGTGAATATGCATTTTGCTTTCAGTACAAATCCTACGTCTACGCTCTTTAGGAATAGATCTGTTATTGTGAAACCAAAGGATGGTTGGTGGAGGACAAGCAATCAGTTTACATCTTAATTCAACCGGTTCCCCCTCCAACACAGACTGAAACTTAAGTTTCTTAGTAAAGGAAGGTTTCATATTTTCTGTCCAGGAGCTGATGGAAGATGTTCTGCTGGAGCAACGGTTAGCTGACACAAGGCCCTGATCTATGAAGTCCTCTGTATCGGAGAAGGCTCCACGGAGCTGGCGAGCAGTGGCGAGTTCTGCGCCGCCAAGTGGCGCTTCTTCTTTGCTATCATGACAAAACACCTCTGTAAACAAAAACAGACAGCCGTCAGACCAACAGAGCTTCCAGTGGTAAAGGAAGAGAAAAAAAGGATTTGAATCATCATTAATGGAATATTAAATGCATGCTGGGAGTCACAATGCCATAAAAAATAAATGCACTCACCATATTTGTTCGAATAAACGCAAGACTTGATTCTTTTTATTAGAAACCTGCAGGAAGTTTTGATCCATCGTCTGTGGAAATTTCTTCAAAACATAAATTATTTTATTATTATTAAAAAAGCATGTTTCCAATATGGAAAATGGCCAACATTCGCTTGTTTTTCTTTAGAATTGCTCTGTGCCGGAATGTTCCTTACCTGACTTGCAGAGAGAGTGGAATAAACGCCCTTTCTAATCCTTAACAGGAAATGAATAGTGCACAAGCTCTCAAGTACAGAACTTATATTCCAGAACATTAATAAAATGAAGATGTAAAATTGGGTGAGAAGGCGTTTATTCGAACTAATATAGTTTTACTGATGTTATTTGGAAAGCAAACCACAGGAATCACATCCCACTATCTGCAAGCCAGGCCAGGAAATATTTTGCAGGAGGAAGGAATTGACCTCCAGATGCAGTAGACCTCTATATCTTTTAAAGGAAATTTTTAAATCTTTCAAAAAGCTTTAAAAGATACACATCCTGCACCTTTTCAGGACAATGATCAGAGGAACCTTCATGCCAAACGAACGTCTGGATGCAGTGTCAAAAAAAGTGGTACAAGCAAGTTTGATCAGTGGTCTCCGCCAGGAAACCATAGAAGATCATCAAAATAAAAGCACATAAAAAGGTACATTTTTGTTTATTTTTCAAAATGGGTGACGGTGTCATGCGACTATGCAAGTTCTGGACATTTAGAGGGACAGCTCGACTTTAGAGGATGAAAAGTGGTCTGTGGTCGCAGAACAACTGTAATCCAACCAACCGACATGACATGCACCTGCACATCACTTCTTCTCACCAGGACCTTTTCTCACATGAAAAACCACAGCTTGGATCAGAGTTGCCCATTGACAGACTACTTTTATGCAGAAAGGTTTGAGAAATCCAACAGGTTTGTGTTCAAACTGTCCCATTTCAACTCGGCCTGTTCTGTCAAGTGTGATGACAGTCGGTGCTTTCACCGTGGTCTTACCTCTCACTTCCTGCGCAATGGTGGCTTCAATCTGCTCCCTCACTTGAGCTGCTGTGAAGGAAAGATCTGGTTAGAATACATATCATTTTGCACATAAGACATTTGTGTTCCCACGGACTCTCGTTTATAGAGGTTTTAAGCCAGCAGTGGTCTGAAAAGTGACCATTTCAGTGTCCTTCCACCTTGCAACCTAGATCCTTCAGTTATTCGATCTTCTTCAGGTTCTAGTTGTTTTTCATATAATATTATACCAAGTTAAGATAATTTTGCAGCAAGAGTATATGTAAAATTCATTTAACAAAAAACAAAATTAGGACTGGTTCTATCCCCATTTCCAACAACTCTGCAAAGGGCTTTTCTCCCTGCAACCTGAGCAAAAAACTGACGAATCCTCAACTCTTTAGCTGCAAGTAACCCTTGATTCATGTTCCAGGGGTGCCCAGGTTCAATGTTAAGTCAATGCACAGAGATAAACAGAAATTCTACGTCACATTTTGAGTAACAGCTGCGTCACGGCGGTCTGGCAGCAGCACGTTAGGGCATTTCCATCCTTCCAGAGTTCTAATATCTGAACTTCGGCTAAGAATTTATGTCATCCAATCAGGGATTCAGCTTTGGCCAACATGGAGGAGAAAGGGATCATACTCTTAGTGATATGTTTCTCATTTATATGGAGAAAACAATAAGAAGCTTCTTTAATTTTAATAATATTTTTTTTATTTTTTCCCTCCTTGGATTAATGTGAGAAACCAGGTCATCAAACTGGTTCACAGAGAGACAGAAGTCCCGCTGAATGAGTCTCTGAATGATCTCATTAACCCAAACATGGAGACCTGATTACTGATGTTTTTGTAAAGCCCTTCAAAAATAAATAAACCTGATCTCTGTGCATTGTAATCGAAATATACAGCTTCCATGTAACATGTAAACCCATTTTTTATTGTGAACAAACCAGACTAAATGCAATTGTGTCTGCAAAAGAAGATCATTATGACGTTTCTGAGAGGAAAAATAGGCCACTGCAACACAGGAGAGTGAAAAGGAAGGGAAACATCAGAGGATTCTTCTGTGGATGTTAAAAGCTTTCCTGTGATGCTGGACAGGGATGGAGTGATTTAGAAGGTGCAGCTGGGAGGAGAAACGGTTCAAAGACGTGATAAAGAGGTTTTTCTTTGTGAGGTTAGTCAGAGCTGATGGAAGATGGCGGGATGTCCCAAACACAATCTGTGTATTTTTTGGTGAAAATAATAATGCTAATAATTAAGATAATTGAGATTGTTATTTAAAAATGTAAGATTTTATAGTTTAATTTACCAATAGCTTTTGTTCACCTTCAGATAAGCACCATATTTGTCAGTGCAAATTTAATGGACTTACTTTAAGAAGAATGGTAAAACCTAACAAGCATGTATGGGAGAAACGCTTCAGATTGTTCGGGACATGCTCACAGCACAGCAGAGGTGTCTAAGGACAGGAGATTAATCTTCAAGAAGGACGGTGGTTTGAGTTCGGCAGCACCAAACGGCTGTTACCTTCTTCCTCTCTGGTTACGGTAAGGCTGGCTGAGCACACAGCCTCTCCAGCACTATTGGTCGCCCTGCACGTGTACTGCCCGGCGTGCTCAGAGAAGGCGTCCACTATGATGAGTGTGGCGGTGCTCGTAACCTCATCAAAGTGGAACACTACGTTCTTAGTGGGGAAAACAGGCTGCCGGTTGTGGAACCAGCTGATCTCTGGCGTCGGCAGGCTGGATACTCGTGCGTGGAAGCGGGCCACCTCCCCGTGTGGCACCACGCAGCTTGTGATTGGTTGGATGAAAACTGGCTTTTGGCCAATGGCAGGTTTCTTTAGGCTGGTGAGGCTGGTTGAGACATGCCACTCAGACTCTGGAGGACTGCTCAGAGTTTGTATTGTTCCTGGAAAAAGGCAGGTTTGTTGTTGTTTTTTTCCGCTCTCATTTTCTCATAAAGACTATTTATTTTGCAGGACAGAAACAAACCCGGTTGTTGGAAAACTTTGCTGCTCATCATTAAAATGGGGGACACACTAGTGCCCAAATGTTTTTTGTTTTTTTTTAAAGGGTAAATTCTTTTGCCAGCATTATCAGTTAGGGCTATAACAACTCTGAGTATCTGAGGATTCAGATGCTTTTGATAAATATCTGTTAGTATATTTTCGATGCCTGAAGTTGCTGAATGTGCGATATTTACAACAATAGTAGAAGATAGGAAAAAAAAAAAAGAAAAATTTTGTATTATATAAACTACACTCCACTAGCTTCACTTCACTACTGTCACCATTTATTTTCAAAATAAAGTGCAGTGAAGGTTCTTGTTTTCAAAGTAAAACTATCAGATATATTTTTTTTTTAACAAATTATACTGAATTTCATCTTACAGAAGCAAGCACTGAAAAACAAATGTTGCTTTAAATATAGTTGACAATTTGATTAAAAAATATATGCATTTTGTTGGGAATATTTTGAAAATCTTGTGATCAATTATGTGACGTCATGTGACTGATAGCATGACAGAGAAGGGATCTGTGAGGCAACAGGAACACGTCTGTAAAAGCTCGATCTAAAGTTTTGGGAGGTTTTTAGCATTTCCACTACTAATGAAAACCGTCTGTTGGAAAGACATTTGCTGCGTTTGACTTTGAAATGACGCAGAATGGATTTGCAACAGTAAATTTGCCAACTGGAAACACGAAAATTAAAAAAGAAAAAACTTCCATTTAACAAAAAAAAAAAGGTTTTGAGGAGGTGGACATATTTCGTGAAGCTCCAATGAAAACCCTTTTTTCAAATTAAATGAGGAATGTGACTAACAACAGGGTACCACACTTGGGCACCATGACAGGTCTGACAGCATTACACACTCGAGCATGTCATGAAGAATTGTTGGATTCACAGCTCACCTGTGAAATCACCAACCACGATTTTACAATATCGCGTAATCCGTAGCTGCTTCTACGTAGCTTACCATGGGCCTGAATAAAAACGCAGATGTCTCCTTTGATAGATGATAATGAGCAGTAGTGCTGCGGCAGGAATTTGAATGTTTCTGCTGTTAATCAAAGTATTGTTCACATCTGTGGCCACATTTTTGAATGACTTATCGCTTGAGTTGGTTTGTGTTTATTTGCATAATTATGATTTAATAGAAAGAGAAATGTGTTTTTTCAACATTTTTAGAATTTCGATAAAATTTTATGCATATGTGTAACGTAACTCAGCTATTGCTATCAGTTCAGAAGGACTGTGGCATTAACAGCTAAGTAAAGATCCAAAGTCGTTAAAAAAACAAAAAAACATCAATTTTTCGTCAGTGATAAAAGGTGCTTGGAAGGTCTTCAACTAGTCAAAATGACATGTGACAGTAGAAACAACACAAACTCTTTAAATGACTTATACAATTACAGTTAAAATGATCTTTCATCCATTATGACACTTCGGCTGAACCTTGTTATTCCTTGTGAATGGAATCAGCAAATTCCATTAAGGCACTTAAATGGGATTTTTTATACAGACTTAATAAAACATTTTGAGAGAAGAAGCTTTAATAAACTCAAGTGTTTTAATTTAGATATATTTAGCAGATATTTTGCAGGCATTGCCTTCTGATTTATTTTAGGGAGTCAAAAACTTACCGTCCAGCGTGAGCGTGGCAGAGCAAGACACTCTCCCGGCGGCGTTCGTGGCCACGCAGGTGTACTCCCCCTCGTCTTCGGGATAGACTCTGGAGATCTCCAGCTGACAGCTGTCATCAAACTGAGACATCCTGAAGAACTCGGACTGCTTGATCTCCTTGTCCTTGTGGAACCAGCTGATCCTCACGTCTGCGCCAACAGACAACCAAAGCGTCAGTTTGCCAAAGCTACAAGCTCAAGGCGTGTTTTAGCCTATGGGATCACAATGGCCGAGCAGGGAGGGGCTTCTTGTTTTTCTACAGTTTCCTAGTGCAAGTACAACACATCTACAAAGGTAACAGGGTGACCATCCTTTGTCTTCTATTTATTTCTGAATTAATTCATGTATTTATTTATCTTTCTGGCTGTTATTTATTTATTTTTTGTTATTTAATACCAAATCTTCTCTGAAAGGATTTTCTGAACTGATTAAAACATCATTGTTTATGTGTCTGTTTCTCTATAAATATATTTATGTATATACTGTATATAATATGGGTGTTTATATGTTTTGCATACATATTCTATTAATACAATGCAACTACACAGTGTATAATTGTTGACATGGGGGCGGGGGTTTGTTTGTATTTGCATTGAAAATTATGTTAAAAAAGTGAATAAATATATTTACTAGCTTGTGTCTACCACCTACAGTTGAAAGAGGTTTGGTGCAAAACCTCAAATTCCATATGTCCCTGATTGTTCAGCGTTTGACCTCTTTTAACTGGTTTAAATGGCCATAAAAAAATTGTCATAGCAACTTCCGTAGTTACGAGTGAATCAGAGAGCGACATTTGTGTTTACATAAAGCTTTCCATCACTTGAACGAGTGTTACTGTGAACATAACTTGAGGTTTGTACCAGTTATAAGGATGTGGAATGATCTGTTTTCTACTACAGTAGAAGTAAAATCTAGTTTCCACCTGCTGCTGTCTTACCGTCTCCGCGGACTCTGCACTGGAAGCGAGCCGGTTCTCCTTCGCGGGCTGAGGTGTCAGCAATGGGTGAGATGATGACAGGAGGAGCAACCGGAGCTGCTGTGTCTGGAGAGACCACCTCTGTCACTGCAACACACCCACCAGGATGTAAAACGTCTCCTGTGCCTTCACGTCTCCCGGGGATCTGTGGTGTCGCCTTACCTTCCACGTTGAGGGAGGCGGAGCTTGTGGCGGCACCGTAATCGTTCTTGGCCTCACAGTTGTAAACGGCAGCATCTTCAGGGAAGACCTCGATCAGCAGCAGCGTGTGCTCGTTGCCGTCGTGGAGGAACTTGCACTTGAATCCCGGCGACAGAGCCTGAGAGTTTTTGTACCAGAAGACCTGCGGCTGAGGAACGCCGCTCACCTGCACGGAGAAGCGGGCCGGCTTCCCGGCTTCCACAGACTGGGGCTCCATGTGGCGAAGGATCTTCGGTGGCTCTGGGACTAAAAAGACCAAAGAACAGTTTATGTCAAGAATGGAGCTACATTTATTTTTTATGAAGATTTAAAACAAAAATCTGATTTGTTTCTATGGAGACATTTTTTTTCTTTTACAATTTTATCTTTTAAATTACGTTACAAATATGTATTTGACTTCTTTTTTTTTTTTTTTACAAAGAGAACATAACACAACACATAAAAATATAACACATTATTGAGAAAATTCCCTAACTACTTAGTGCACTATGGGTGGTTGCCATTTAGCTTGGTCTCCAAATCTACTATTCCAAAAAAATCTCAGAAATCTCTGGGAAAACCAGTATGCACCCAAAATGCATTGGGTTTTAACAATTTGCTATATAAAAAAATGTACGTTTTATATGTTTTTTAGATGTTTGGCGTTAGTGAGGGAATTCGGACACACCTTTAATTAGTTTAATACCATCAAAATGGCAAAAAGTTGCAGTTAATAAAACTTTGTCAGTTCTGCTGCTTCCACTGGTTCCCTGTTAGTTAGCCATTTAGGGTTTAGCTAACCTTAACTTGCATTTTTTCAGATTCTACTATGTGTTCTGTGGCTTTCCAGATGTACGACTTGGTGATTTTCATGCTGTGTTTGTATAACAAATACCAGAACTGTTATCACAGCGAGATTTCAAATGAAATGGTGGATGACTAGCTGTCAAACCAATGACTAACAGTTTTTGTTTGGGACAAATTCAATGTTTCGTAAGAGTCTTTGGCAAATTGTTGAGCAGTACAGAAAGTCTGAGAAAAACTTCCAATTTAAAAATTAAAAATGTTTGCTAATTTTTTCTGCAGTTCATTAAATAATCTGCTAAATTGAAAAGTCTGTCTTTTTACTTAATTTGAAAAAAATAACAAAAAAGTTTTTTATTCAGTCCACCTTACATTGTGGCTCAAAAATAACACTTGGTTAGCCAGAAGAGCTAACAGAAATTATCCCCTGACAGATACATTTTCTACAAGGAAAAATAATCTGTACAAACCCAAACAAGAATATAATTTTTATGTATTGTTAATTAGACATGTAAGTATTGCAAATTTTTGTAAATAAATAAATTCTTCAACACCAAAGCTTTAGCTCCTGTTTTGTGTTTTTTACATTTCTAAAACTCTTTAACTCTTTAACTGTTTACTCAGTTAGTATAATTATGATGGATTTTGAAGTTGAGAAAAGCAGCTTTACATTGATATGCAATAATTAATAATTATTTAAAGAACACAGACAACAGTTTTAATGTTAAAGGGTTAAATGGTTTAAACATATCCAACCGTTAACTTCATGTATTTTAATCAAGTGTCAACAAAACCAATATATTAATGTTTATCAAACACAAAGGATCTCCTCCAGCCGTGCTGAGCTCCATCGACAGACTTACTGTTAACTCGGAGGTGCATGGTGCTTCTGTTCTTGCCGGCGATGAAGGTGTATTCTCCAGCATCGCTCCTGTAGGTCTCAGAGATGGTGAGGCGGTGCAGCTTCCTGATGGCTGCGTAGCTGAACCGTTCCTCCACGGAGAACTTGATTTCAACACCGTTCCTCAGCCAGCGGCCCTCCACGTCGTCCTCGTTCACCTCGAACTCGAAGGTGGCTCTCTGTTTCTCAAGAACCTGCAAGGGGAAAAAAAAGGGAGGAGTTCAGACTAAAACAAACTTTAAAATTGTATTTTTTGAATAACTACCAGGTTCAATCTTTATTCTAACTTGAGCGATTATAATTCGTCTTACTGTGATTTCTCGTTCTGCAGGTTCAGAGATCCGAACGTCACGGCCCTCCACGGTCAGCTGGGCCTTGGAGACGCTGGATCCAGCGACCACAGAGTACTCGCCAGAGTCAGACATGCGCACCGTCTGGATCATGAGGCGATGAACAAACTTCTCTGCTGTGACCACATATCTGTTGATACAGAAAAGGAAAGTACTTTCAGATGTCTAGGTTTACTTTCTTTTTAAAAGTTTAGCTTCACCAAAATGCACATTCATGACTGACCTTTCCTCCGTGGAGTCCAGCTCCTGGCCATCCTTCATCCACATCACTTGGATGTTTGGCTCAGAAACCTCACACTCGAAAATGGCTTTCTTCTTCTCTGTAATCTTTATGTCCTTAATCTTCTTGGTGAACTCTATTAGGCGAGCTGTGAGCAAATAAAGGTCCTCAATCTTTGTACTTCTTTCTAGATTTTTTAATAACTTGCAGGTATTTTTGGATCTAGATGAAATCAAGCTTGTCGTTACCTTCAACAAACAGGTTAGCAGAGGTGGCGGCGGATCCAGCCACAAACTGGTATTCCCCTCCGTCCCCAAAGTGGACGTTGCGAATGCTGAGCGAGTGCGTGAGCTGTCGGGTGCGGACCTGGCATCTGTCCGAGGACTTCACCTCCACCCCGTTTTTCAGCCACTTGTACGAGATTCCCTCGTAGTTGACGGTGACTTCGAAGGTTATGGTGTCACGCTCCTGAGCGTTCAGGTCCTTCATCATGGAAGTGATCAGGACAGCTGAAAGACAAAAAAAACAGACATTTAACTTCCTGAAACTCTAAAGGTGATGTTTTGCTAAAAGGTTGCCAACCCGAGTACTGCTCACAGAATATTCCAGGAGCGTGTGGTCAAGGATCATGAAATATATACTAAAAATGAAACATATGTCCATTTATCTGAGCTATAAATGTAAAATTCGAATCATTTTAAACCCAAAACTGCTATATTTTGTGTATTTTCTGTCCAGTTACCGTGTAGACTATGAGGTGATGCAGCATCAAGCTCTGACTCAAGTTAGGTTGTGTAATTCCATCCAAACTAGGTTGATTGTGTCTCTTCGGGTTACACGTCGTATGATGTATTTCATGCTTTCTTTGAAGTCCAGATCTGATAAAGCCACACCGAAATGTGAGCTCACGTTCGTTCTTTAGTAGTTTTGCTCTAATTGACAGCAAAAATGGCAGAAGTAGTATCTTTGTAAATGTATTAAAACGTAAAGTAATAAATAATGGATGACCAATCCAGAATCAGAGTCAGAATACTTTATTTATGCTCGACCAACACAATTTCATTGAGACTGTGAGACTTCTAAAACTAAAAGAACATAATGAGAACTTTACTCTAAAGTCACAGAGACGTATGGACTTCATTTACAAGTTAGACT
Source organism: Oryzias javanicus (assembly GCA_003999625.1). NCBI lineage: Eukaryota > Metazoa > Chordata > Actinopteri > Beloniformes > Adrianichthyidae > Oryzias > Oryzias javanicus. The sequence goes on from CM012457.1 coordinate 6,048,770, forward strand.
AGTGTGTGAATTCTGTGTGTGCGAGAGCGTTCATTCTCCCTAGACACTTTGAACTGCTCTCTCTATATATTTATTACTTCCTTCCTTGTTCCAAAATCTACCTGCTATATTTAAAAAAGCTGATGTGAGAAACCCAATCAGTAGTCTAGTTTGCAAATAGATATGGTTGGTATTTTTGGAAATCTGACTCTGAAAGTGTCAGATTATCAGACAGGCTAATTATTGCCTCCAATTTGAGCTACTTTTAAGCATTTGCTTCTTTTTTTTTTTTAAATCCAACTGTAGCTGTTAAACTGGTTATTTTCCCTACCATCTCCACAATGGGCCTCTGCATGTCACTCTACTGGTGACTAGGGTGATTAAAATGTTAACACAATCGTCTTTTGATGTTGTTAATTGTGCATTCAGTGATAAATGTTCGTCTTCCCCATCCTGAGAAATGAAATCAGCGTTTCTGTCGCTGCCCAATCTGTATTGGCTACCCCAGAGGTCGGCAACCTTTACCAGTAGAAGAGCCATTTGAGCTCATTTTCTACCGATCACAACCTAGAAGGAGCCACATTGTTTTACTTTAGCCTTTAAAAAATTTTAATTTGCATTCATTACCTTCTTTTTGTTTAGTTTTTTTGTTTATATTTTTTATTAAATATGAATTATGTCTATTTTTTGGCACGAACAAAAGCAAAAATATAAAAAGAAACTAGCATTTCTCATAATAGGATTTTTTTTTTTTACGTTTTTAGTTTTTACCTTTAGTAAAGGCTAAATTAGCGAATTAGCGAGTAAGCTTGTTGCTTAAATACTAGCTAAATTCCAAATTAGCATAAAATTCATCAGTAAATTAAAACAGCCAAAAATGTTAGCATGTTGCTAAAATAAAAGCTAAACTCTAAATTTGCCTAAAACCCCCAGTAGATAACAAATTAGCCAAAAAAATGTTAGCATATTGCCAGGCTAAACTCTAAATTAGCATAAAATTGCTCAATAAACTAAATTTGTCAAAATGTTAGCCTGTTGCTAAACTCTAAATTTGCGTAAAACCTCCAGTAGAACAAATGAGCCAAAACATGTTAGCATGCTACTAAGCTAAACTTCAAACTAGCATTAAATTGCTCAGTAAACTAAATTAGTCAAACTGTTAGCCTGTTGCTACAATAGAAGCTAAACTCTAAATTTGCCTAAAACCCCCAGTAGATAACAAATTGGCCAAAAAAATGTTAACGTGTTGCTAAAATAAAATCTCTAAATTGTTTGAAAATGACTATTACTTTAGCCAAAGAGCCACTATGGAGAGATTAAAGAGCCACAGGTGGATCTGGAGCCGCTGGTTGCAGACCTCTGGGCTACCCAATCCGTTCCTACAATGCGACTCTTCCTTTTATGAGAATTAAATATGTTTTTTATTTGCCTCAGTTCTTTTTATATTGGTTGTTCTAAGGTAATAGATATTGTAAAAGATCTGTTCCCTGTAACATTTCATAGCCATTTCAACAGCATCCACATTTGTGCTGCTGCTACACTAAATTTATTTACAGCTCTGTTTTTGTTCTCATTAAAGTAAATTTTTAACAATATAATGAGAGCCACACGGTTTGGAGTCATTCTCTCTGATCCTTTTAATTCATTTGTTGCATATTTTGGCAACGAGAAATGATGAGAAGCAATGGCATTGTGCTTTGAGGAGATGTCACGGTCTGCTGCCGCTTTTGCCGTAACAAACGTGCTGCGTTAACTCTGACTGTGAAATGCTTTGGTAGAAGTAGACGTGTTTTTGCTCATGCGGGAATTAATCGGGTAACGGTTACAGATCGGGCAGCAACAGCTCTAACCAAATGAGGTAAGCTCAGTCGCCATTTTTCTGTGTTATTTCCGTCCCCATGTTGGAACCAGGCAACTTCCGTTAGCCGCGATCCGTCAGGGTCGGTCTGAGTCGACATTTCTTTGGCAACCACTCTCTCCAATCAGGAGTGAGCATGTTAAAAGGCCACACCCCTTCCACTGAAAACAGACTGAGAATCTGTCAAACGCTTCAAACATTTGACGTGAAACCACCTAATTTTATGGAGGCGTCTGATTGGTCAGTTTATAACTTGGATAACTTGAACTAGAGCAAAAACGTGTAAAAAAAATTAGGAAGATTCTTGCAAATCAAGTCATTCTGTTTGTCAGAATAACCATTCTTGCTCTACTACAGTTGTTTGATTTTTCAATAGAAATCTGGGGATTTTGTTGTTTTTTTTTTTTCAGATCGGCCAGTACTTCCTGTCTGCAGTGCGAGGGGGGAGTAGTCATTCAGTCCAGTTCTCTTATACAGTCAATGGCCCAAGAGATGCTGTTTGGCTGGATGACATGAAGAACAACTTTTCTTTGTATGATCTCGTTCTGCCGAGCCCTTGGACTGCCTGTCTATTCAATCAATTAATACATTTATTATTTATATAGCAACTATAATATTTACTATCTATATTATGCATTATAATATTTAGCACCTATATCATTGATAATATTTAGAAAAGTTTTATTAAAAAACTTGGGTTTTTTTTAGCAAAACTCTTGGTTGGGTAGTTAAAAGGTTAAACGCGACAACTGACAATTTCTAAGTCAGATTTTTCTCAATTGTTTATTTATTTTTTTAACTTTATTTGGTTGATAAAATTAAAATTCAAGGAAATATTCATTTGTTTATTTACATTTTAATTGACTTTTTAAGACATGCTGCTTTGTCAAGGAATTACCTGCACTTTATTTTACTGTTTTAACTTATCACAAAGATAAGTTTTTTGGTTTATGAGGATTTTTTTACTATATTTATTAGGAAAAATTTCAGTGAACTGTTTATTTAATTTAAAAAAAAGAATAACATGTGCAGCTGAGCCTGTTATGTCCTGCATCTTTGGTAGCCATGTATTTGCTTATTTTATTTACTCGTTTGGGTTTTTTTTAATTTAAAAAAATGAATCGCTGATGTTTGCATTATTGTCAATTTTGCCAATATTTTTACTTCTACTGCAAATGAATATCAGCTCCAAATATCAGTTATTGGCCTTGAAAAAAAACCTAATTTGGTCGATCTCTAACTGAATATTTAAAGACAAGCTGACAACTGCCTGTAGAAAAGAAGATTTTACAAACACAAATCATTGTAATGTTGTATGAATAAAGGGTTGAGTGATGGGCATCTAGATGTTCAAAATAAGTCCTGTGTAAATCATAGATCAAACACTTTTGCAAAAAATAATCCTGAAATAAAATAATTTACAATTTTTTCTGAACTGCAGTTAAAATTTGAATTTTACAAGTTAAATATAAATTGATGGGGTGTTGAAAAGATTTTAAAAATGTCTCCTCAAGCTGAAAAGTGTTTAACATCTTGTCCTATTAGCCTCTGTGGTAAGGTTTTACTAGAGACCACGCACAAACCAGTTTCTGACTTCCTGCCCTTCAATTACTCAATTCAAAATTTCAATTAAAACACAACATTTTAGATTTGTTTGTTGACAGTTAAAATAATCAAAACATAAGCATGTCTGCTGCTGACATCTCATAGCTGAAACATTTAGCTACCAAAGCTTTGACCGTTACTCTTTGCACACACAGAAAATTGTATCTAGATCACGATCTTACGGTTGACAGTAAGAGTTGCAGACACTCGGTCGTTGCCGCAGATGAAAGTGTACTCTGCAGAGTCGTCTCTGCTCGTGTTCATGATTTTCAGCTGGTGCAATTTCCCCTGAACAACAATCCGGAACTTCTCGCTCATCTCGATCTCCACGCCGTTCTTCAGCCATGTGGACGGCACGTTGAAGTGGGAGACTTCACACTCGAATGTGGCCACCTGGGTTTCTGGGACCTCCACGCTCTTCATGGGGTTGGTGACTCGCAGAGCTAAAAGGAGACAGTTAAGATTTTCATGAATAAATAAATACTAAATGCAGATTTTTTTGTAAAGTCAAATTTTTAAAGACTTATATACATAACATTTAAGGTCTTGTTTTCTTATTTGATATCGACAGTTTACTTAAATGTAAAACAATTTAAAATGTATACATATTCAAAAGTATTATTAAAGCATCAAAAAATAGCATTTAGATATTATTTGCAATTACTTGCATTGATTTAAAGAAATCTTTTTGAAGAAATCTTTTTTTTTTAGCTTCTTAAGGACCCATTTCAATAAAAAAGAATGTGTTTATAGTGTTTTTAATATGTTACTGTGCAATTTTTCTGATGATGGAGGAACTTTCTGTCAGGATTGGAAGTGGCGTAGAACCTACAACGTTGAGCCACAAGCTCCCTGCTCCGCTCCATTCTAATACATCCACCATGTACGTCTTTATTTCCCACATCTGAACTGGTATTTAAACCGATCTGATACTGTTCGCCACTTTTGTTACATCGGTAATGTTAATTTGGGGCTATGAGAGGCTATAAGCCAGCAGGAGAGCATGTAAACTAGGTCCTAGAAAATATCAGCTTTTTTTTCTTCAATTTTGGGTAAAAACTCCATAATCATAATTAGAAGACCACTGGGAACGCTTTGAAAATTGATCAAAAGATGATCGGAATGGGTCTTTAAGGATTGTTAGAATCAGAGGAACATTTGAGTTTGTTGCGTACCCTCCACCGTGAGCACGGCGCTGCACTGCAGGTGTCCAGCCACGGCGGTGTACTCTCCCGCGCCGCTGCTGTCTACGTTCTGAAGGATCAACTTGTGAGCTTTTCTCTCCGACAGAATCTTGCACTTGTCGCTGGACTTCAGCTCCTGGCCTTTAAACATCCACTTGACGGGGACGTTGTCATGCGACAGGCTCATCTCAAAGGAGGCGGTGCCATCTACCAGTGAGGTCACGTCCTTTATCTTCTTTACAATTTTGATAGCTGCACAGAAAAGTTTAGCATAGAGTTGATTGTAGTCAATTCTAAAGGAGTGCATTTTGTCTTTTCTCAAGAGCACACTTACTCTCAACGTTGAGTCTGGCATTGGCAGACAACTTTCCCAATTTGAAGGAATAGACCGTCTCATCCGTTGTGTTGCAGTTTTTCACCTTTAGAGTTTGGACCGTGCCCTCAGAGGTAATCTCAAACTTGTCACTGTTCTGCAGTTCTACTCCGTTCTTGATCCACTGGGAACCTTTGACGTCGGGGTGCGTGAGTTCCAGCGAGAACACGGCCTCCTGGGTCTCCGTCACCGTCTGGTTTCTCAAAGTCTTCTTGATCTTCACCGCTGCAAAAACACACAATCCCCATGAGTTCCATACTTTTTCAAACTGCTTTAAGAATACAAAGTTTCATCAAACATCTTTGCAAAAATTCTTCCAATACTAGCTTTGTAGCTTTGGGAAAAAAACTGGAATGCAACGTCAGTTTCAACTTCAAGCTCAAGTGAAACAATTTTCCAAGCAAATGACTGTCCCCAACATTGGCAAGTAAAAACTTAGAGTAAATTGCAAACTTTACAAACTATCAACTTGATACATTTTTTAAAGTAAGCTTGCTTTAATACACTTATTTAACTTGCTTTTACTTTGAAAGGTCAAAGCTGGAACTCACCCTCTACTTTGAGATTAGCGCTGGTTTTGGAGTTGGCCACCTGGTAGGTGTACTCTCCCACATCCTGCGGTCTGGTGATGACAATGACGAGGCGCCTGACGGCCCCCTTCACCTCACTCACCACGTTCTCACTGGAGTCCAAGGGCTGGCCGTCTTTCAGCCACTTTCCCTCAGCATTGGCGTTTGCAACTTCGCACTCAAACTCAGCAGTCTGAGACTCGGCGACGGTCACATCCTGCAGGGGGCGTGTAATAGCTCCACCTGGTGGAATCATGTAAAATGTCTCAGAATAGTATAAAAACAGAATTCAAACACGTTTTTGACTTTCTTTGTGAGTATAAATTATTTTATGAGCCATCAAGTTAAAAGCAGGAGAAATTCTGTGACATCTTTGACTCTACACGTACCTGAGACTGTGAGCTTGGCGCTGGATGTCTTTTCCCCTGCGTGAAACATGTACTGGCCCTCCTCATCCTTCATGGTGTCGATGATCATCAGAGAGTGAGCCTTACCCTTTGTCTCCATTTTGTATTTGGGTCCAACTTTGAGCTGCTGGTTTCTGAAGGTCCAGGCTGGGTCAATTCCAGGGTGGGAAACTTCCACATTGAAAGTTACATTCTGCGACTCAGAGCACACCTTGTCTTCCATGTGCTTTACAATTTGAATTTCTGTAAATACAACAAGTGTTGTTGAAATACAGCCCTAAATCTTCTAATGGTGACATAATGGAAGTTGGAAAAATCTTACGTTCAACGGCCACATTGCAGCTGGTGTCCACCTTCCCCACCACCAGTTTGTAGTGTCCTTCATCTGATGCGTAGGTCCTAGTGAAGACCAGTCGCTGCTTTGTTCCTTTTGCCACCATCTGGATTCGATCACTGGGCATGACCAGTTTGTCATTGTGGTACCATTTGACAGAACTGACATCCTGGGCGGAGATCTTGGCCTCCAAGACAGCCTTTGTCCCTTCAATGGTAGAGATGTCCTTCAGTGGGACAACGATGTCAATAGCTGTAGAGACAGACGACAAAATATGGTCATAAAGAGATAAAAGGGTTTCCATATTTTACGCTGTGTTCTCTGTATTAACTTTGAATGTTGAGTTTGCCCGAGGTGGAGATTTCATGAGTCGGAACCACAAAAGAGTAGGAAGCAGCATCTTCTCTGCTGACGTTCTCCAGCAGGAGCTTATGGACAAGTTTGTCGATAATGATGTGAACACGGTCTGAAGCCGTGATGGCTTGACCATTCTTCATCCAAGATCCCTCCACATTTTCCTGGGAGAACTTAACTTCAAGCTGGGCAATGTCGCCCTCACATACTGTAAGGTCGGTTAGGGGCTGCATCAGTGTCACTGGGCGCACTGAAAACAGAAAAACATTGTTTTCACCTAAATATACTACGGAAACCAAGAAACAACTAAACAATGCAAGAAAATGTGAAAGCTGGGTATAAAACTGGAAAAACATAGCTTCTTGTTGACACTACAATGTGCAATGTGTGTTTAGGAAAACATACATTTCATCTTCAGAGAGGCACTGGTCTTCAGATCCCCACATACAAAGGTATATTTTCCCTGGTCTTCTTTTCTGACATCTTTGACGGACAGGGTGTGTCTTCCACGGCGAGAGGACATGATATATTTACTGCTAGGAGAGAGCTCCTTTTCTCCAAAGTACCATGTGCCCTCTGCATCCTCACGAGACACCTCAACCTCAAACTCTCCTGCATAGGTCTCTGGTACCTCAATGTTATCCATGTGTTTGATGAGGTCCAAGGGGGCACCTGGTCAAAGAGAAATACCAATGTTATCTTTAATTCCATAAAAAAGTGTGAAAGTATCATAAAAAGGAGACTGAGTACTTACCTTCAACATAGAGCCGTGCGCTTGTCCTTACATTCTCCTCCTCTATAACCACACAGGTGTATTCTGCTTCATCTCTCATTTCAATCATCAGCACAGATAGGAAGTGGACCTTTCTGTCAGAATGCATTCTGTATTTGTCTCCTGAGAAAATCTCTGCATTGTTTTTGAGCCATTTCACTTTGACAAAAGGTTCGTTGGTTTCACACTCGAAGGTCATCATGGTATCCTTCTCGTTGGCTGTGACGTCTACTAGTTTTTGGGTAAAATTGATTGCTGCCTTGGCTGCAAAGAGAAAGCGTGCTATAAGACTTCTGTAGAAACCAGGAAATGATTGTGCTCTGTCCAGAAGAGTAACTTACCTTGCACAAGTAAGAAGCCGTGGCTCGAAGATTCTCCAGCGACATTCATGGCCTTCACCATGATACTGGCAGAGTCTTCTGCTGTGACATCTCTAAATACCAGTTCACATACGTGATCCTCAGGCCAGTACCAGTAAACACGGTCAGACTTTTCCAGCTGAACGCCATTCTTGAACCACTGGCACTCAGGTTCTGGTCTACCGATAACCCTGATTCGAAAACGGACCTCATCCATTGGAGCAACAGTCTTGCTAGAAATGCGTTCCAAGATCTTAGGTGCCTCCATGCTGGGTGAGAGCTGGACCCTTTCTGGTCTGATGGTGGGGATGGTGATTTTGCCCTGTTCCTCCAGCCTCTTCCTTTCTTGTTCTTCTTTTTCTTTCAAGTGATGAAGCAACTCATCCTTGGTCTTCTTCAAAAGATCTTCATAGGAGTCATCTCTTTTCCGAGACTTGAACTCCACAGCTGAGATGGACTCGTAGAAGCCCTCCTCTGTTCTGCGCTTGAACTTGCTCTTCAGCTCTTCTGACTCCTCCGAAGTTTTTTCATGGACAACTCTCTGTGCTTTACGGAGCTTGACAACCTCCCTGTCCTGTGGGACCTCACCTGGTCGGTCCACTTTCACAATGTCAAATCCAGTTCTGCCAGATTCGTGTGGGACCTCTGCAGCCCTCTGCTCTGGAGCTCGACGCAACACTGATCGGAAGTCCTCTCTCTGTTGGATCTCCAGTTTCACTGTGTGCTCAGATGTGCCTAAAGGGTTATCTGCAACCACTCTGACCTCACCTGAATCATAGGACTTAATGTCAACTATTTCAAGGTAGTAAATGCCATCATAATGAAGTCTGTATCTCTTGCTTTTGCGAATAAGTTGTCCATTGACGTACCAGTTAACCTTTGGTGCTGGGTAGCCAGTAACTCTGCAGCGGAATCGTGCAATGTCTCCTTCCAGCACTCGAGCCGGTTCAGGAAGCAGGACAATTTCAGGTTTTGTCTTCTCTGTTTCTTCATCACCACTAACACCAGCAGGTCCTCTCTCATGAACCATGCGCTCAATCTCATCCACCCTGTACGCCCCCTTCCTGCCTTCAGGAAGCTGTGTTTCCTCAACAAGCCCTTTCTCATCTTTGACAATCAGAGTGGCAGAGGTCTGGTCCACTCCAAACTTGTTTGAGGCCCTGCAGGTGATGACGCCACTGTCTCTGGCATATGCAGCTTCATAGTCAAGGCTGCAGTAGCCAAATTCATTGACCATGCGCAGCCTGTTGGCGGCAGCCAGGGGTTTGCCGTCATGCAACCACTCCACTACCATGGTTGGGTCCCCAATAGGGGTCAGTCTGCATTCAAAATGAGCCGGTCCAAACCGCTTCATTCTAATGGAAGTCAGCTTCTTCTTGAAAAGAGGTTTCTGTTGCTTCTCTTTGTCATAGAGGTCGCCCTCCTCCCACTGCTCTTGTCCATATCTCAGATGGAGAGGCTCCAGCTCTGGTGGTGCAATCTCTTTGGCTTTGTAGGTTCCTCTGGGGATAATGAGTTTCCTCTCTGTCTGAGGAGCGCTGAGGTCTGCCTCAACATTGACCCTACAGCGAGTGGTGTCCCTACCAGCCTTGTTGATGGCTGTAGCAGTATACCAGGCACTGTCTGAGCCTGCAGCTGAGGCAATCTGGAATTTGGCTTCTCCTTTAGTTCCATCAATCCTGGAAAACAACAAGTTTGTTTGCTTGTTCAAGTTACAAAATAAAAGTAAAAGCTAAAATGACAAGAAAATGAACAATTGATAAAATCAGGAACACACCTGATATTTGGATGCTTTTGTGGTGTGATAATATCACTGTTTTTCAGCCACACAATGTCTGGAAGAGGATTTCCCATGGCTTTGACAGCCAGCTCAACCAGAGTCCCCTGCCTCACTGTGATATTCTTCAGCTTCTCCACAAACTGAGGTCGAGCCAGGCTTTCACGTGCTTCAGGGAAAAGAAAAAGATGGGGTCAACTCCATGGAGGCTTCGGAGTAGAAAAACAAATTTGTGTCAGACTTACCTTCAACAGAGAGATTTACTGCAACAGATGTCCTTCCAGCTCTGTTCTGAGCCACAACCGTCCATTCTCCGGAGTCTTGTGGTACAGCTGGGACGATGATCAAGGACTGAGTACCATCCTCCTTAATCACTATCTTGTGTGTGTAGTCGTTTACCACTTGTTGTCCTTCAAAGGCAGATAAATGACATAATTTTACAAATCTGGACATTTAAATGTTAAGTTGGTCAAACTTCGTTCCTCTCACCATTGTGGAACCAGTATGTGTCAGGCATTGGTCTGCCCACAACCTTCAAGTCGAATCTGGCAGTTTGTCCCTCAGAGCATTTAATTGATGAGGGCTTCAAGACAAACACCGGTTTGTAAAGTCTTTCCAGCTGAATCTCGTCTGTCTCTTCCAGACGGCGGGCTGGTGAGCGTCCAGGTGAGCGGCTGGGTGAACGGCCTGGGGAGCGACTCAGAGAACGAGGAGATGTGGACCTAAAAAGCCACAAGATGAGAATAAATAAGATAACTATACATCATGAGTGGCATTTTGCATGTTCCAAACATGGGTCTGCCTCTGTGGTAACACGATGCGTAGAGAAAACCAAAGCATAGCCCAAAACAGGAATACTTGCCCAAACCAAATTTTCAATTTTCCACATAACTATTTTCAAGTTTTTTTTCTTTTTTTTTAACTTAAATTCCTAAAACATTAATTATAGACTCGAACAGATGGGGGAGGAGTCTCCTTTTTCTACTGCATAAAAGTCAAAAACATTTGGACTAACCTGATCCTCTGCATTGATGGCTGTGGAGTGTATCTCTGAGGTGTGGCAATTCCAGATGGCTCCACATAGAGCTTTCCAGAGCTGACAGCATTTCCCTTCATGTTGGTGGCAAAGGCAGTGTACACACCTTCATCCTCAGGGAGCACCACAGCCAATCGAAGGCTTGCTCTTCCATCATGAAGAACCTCCATCTGATATCGACCACCAGGCCTGATGCGCTGGCCGTCTTTGTACCAGACAATCTGACACAGGACAGAAAATTATTTTTAAATAAACAATGATGTTTAATGCCGAAGAGATTGGCTTTTGAGTGTTACGGTCTTGAAATCAAGACCAAACCTTTTGTATTCAGCATTACCAAACAAGTGCAACTTTCAGGCAGCCTCATCACTAGTGTTAATAATAATAATAATAATACATTTTATTTATATGGCGCCTTTCTCGGCACTCAAGGTCGCCTTACAGACACAGATAAAAACATAAAACACAATTATAGTTTAAAACACATCAATAAAAGACAAAAGTAAATCAACAATAAAATTACAGGTGGGTGTCAGGTTTGGAATGCACTGCGGAAGAGGTGAGTTTTCAGATGTTTAGTGAATTGTGCAAGAGAGGTCATGTTCTGTAGTTCAGAGGGGAGGGAGTTCCAGAGTTGTGGGGCAGAGGTGCTGAAGGCTCTACCCTAGCTCTACCCTACCCTACCACTAGTGTTGTTCCACAAAGCTTCGTATTTGGACTTACTTTTGTTTTGTCAACCATTATGCTTGCTGGCAATATTCAGCTAACATGTGCTAGTGCACCACCATATTTGTGAGGATGAAGCTTATCCATCAAATGTTTTATAGATGATTGCAACTCTTTAATATATCTAGAGATGGTTTCTTTGTGTGTTCCAACTCACTTCTTTCACACATTTGCTTCTTACAAAAAAGAAGTGACCATTTCATTCTCCTTATCTGTATTGTATACATAAAATTAAAGAAAAAAGCCAAAAAGCATTGTTGCATATGTATGCATTGTTACAACACTGAGGTGTTGTGACTATGTCCATCTCAGACTGATTTCTTGAACATGACACTGAGTTCACTGGACTCAAATGGCCTCCACTGTCACCAGATCTCAATGGGATGTGGTGGAACGAAAGGTTGGCATTGTCGATGTGCAGCCAACACATCTGTAGCAATTGCTGAATATGCTATAACATGTCAAGTATGAAGACAAAACCCTCAATAAGAAAATATGTATTAGTACCTTGTGTATTATCGTAAGTCATGAAGTACCACTATAGCGCGGTCCAACCCAATAAGGTACTAACAAGGATGTACCTTCCATAAAGTGAGTGTAATGATGGTGAGGAGTGTATCTGCCTACGTGTTCCATCTCTTTATTTAGTAATGAAGAAGTTAACTCCTATTGGACATTTAAAGAAATATCTTTGCACCTTTGGAAGTGGATTTCCAGACATCTTGCAGTGGAAAGTGACACCCATTCCCTCCATGATGCGGTAGTTTTTGACTGGTGTGCCAAAAGCCGGCTGCACCGCCTCCTCCTCTACAACAGTCACCGCCATCTCTCCATCCTCAATCACCAGCTCTCTGTAGGAGATTCTCATGATGCGGAGCTCAATCTCCTGAATGATCCTCTCTTCAAATGCGGAAATAAGGAATTCCTGTAAAAAATTGGAAACAACGTTTTACGTGAAAAGAAAGAACCATGGATTCTAAGAGATAGACTTCACCGATGGGTAGAAGAAATTACCGTCTCAGAGACAAAGCTCACGGGGGCCGTCACTCTCTCCTGTTCCTTCTCGAACTGACTGATGACCACAGACGGCTCCTGGGTCACCGTTGTCGTTACTTCACTTTTATATGTTACGTCTTGTAGCTTCATACAGGTTTCATATTCCGCTGATCAAAAACACAAACAAGTGAGGGACAACAGACAAATGTTCTTCCGCACCAGAATAACATTAGAAGCAGACTAGTAGCAAAGAGCAAGTGAGAGATGAAAGATGCAGATACCTTCCTCCAGCAGTCTGGCGGAGGCTGAGGCTTCTCCAAAGGGATTCTTAGCAAAGACAGAGTATTCTCCAGCATCATCAGCGAAAGTCATAGAGATCTCCAGCCTGCATGCTCCAGTCTCTTTTCTGTAGGCAACTTTATATCTGATGACATAAAACAAGTTAATAGTGTAAAATTATTGCTGCTTTTTATTTCTTCTCTTTCATAAAAAATAAATTGTGCAGTTTGACCAAAGCATGTAAACCAACAACAGGCTTGTTCACAAAGGAAGCAAGGTCTTCACTTTACACATTATAGTATATATTTGCCTACCAAGTGGCAAAAGGACCTTTGTATTGAAAAAAAGCATAAAAAATCCAAAAACTTAAATCCAGTGATAACTATGAAAGCTTCATATGGTACAAAAAGTAACAGATTCATTTTGCTCTGTATCAGCGCTTTCTCTTCCACAACTGTGTGGACTTTGTCCAGATCATTCAAACCTAAATTCTGCCTTGATTTGCAGCTGTTCCTGTCTTTCTTATGGTTGATCATTTGTATCGTGTTTCCTTATGAAATACATCAACTGGTTTGGATAAAAATGTCTGCCAAATGTCTAAATATACAGTGGCCTATAAAACCCCTTAAACTTTTCCAAATTTTCTCTTATTATGACCACAAACATGAATATATTTTTATTGGAATTTTACATGAAAGCCCACCATGAGTTGGCATACAAATGTGAAGTGGAAGGAAAATTATACATGTTTTACATTTTTTTAATAAAAACTGTGCAAAGATGCATTAAATTGCCTTTCCAGGTGATTGTTGACCCAACTACTGTAATCTAATCTTAGCACAAATACAGTTGTTTTGTGACAGCCTCGTGGTTATAAATGTTCATCCATCTATATTTTAAGCCCACTATATCCATTTTGGGGTCAAGGAGCTCCCAGAGCCCAACGATTGAAAGAAGCCAGGATACACCCTGGACAAATTGTCAGCCTGTCTCAGGGCTGGTTGGAAGTGTGTTCAGGCAATCAAAAGCCATACTTTCTGGATCCAAGTAGTCAGCAGCTAAGAAAGTGATAATTGGAACAAAAATCAGGGTGGTAGATGTTGACGGTGAGCAGTCCTGGTGAAATTTTGCACACCTACATATCCATGAAGCAGTTTCTAAGTGTCTCTTAAGTTTTCTTCAGGATTCGTAGGCTTTCACAGCTTCGTACCTGTATCCAGTAGTGAGTGGTACACCGTTCTTCTTCCAGATGATGTGGGGTTTCGGGTTCCCTCCAATCTGGCAGTCAAAGTAGACACTTCCTCCCTCCACTAGCTTCTGTGCGGTGGGTTTTTGGATGAAGAAGGGAGCTTCAGATTCTCCTGTGCTCACTTCCCTCTGCTCCTTTGTCTCAATGGCAAAACTGAGGGATAGGAAGAGTTTGATGAGAACCTGCAGCTGTTTTTCCTCCTGGACTGTAAAAAATGCAGCGGGTCTTTGAAACACACCTCTGTGTTTTTGTCATTCCAGTTTCTATCACAGCAGTTTCCTCTCTGCTCTCAATATCCTCTGATACTACAATGCAGAGAAAATGAACAGATTCATACATTAAAATACAAAATATTTGTCTTTGCCCTGAGTACTATCAGTTCTAGGAGAATATGCATAGAATTTGGGGTAATAGTTTTACCAATGCTACATTACATTAGAGGGACGTGCACACTTAAATGTAGATAATCTAAAAAACTAAGGTCAAACTAATATATGATGTCTGAGTCTAACAAGAAGAAAAAAAGAAAATATTTTTGATAAAAAATTTAAATTAAAGTCAGAGATAAGTGTTGAGCCTTCGAAAGTCAAAAGAGATCAAACCAACTGGCCAAAACGTCAATAACATCTCAGGATTCTAACAAAAAAAATGTGTCAGGATAGAGACCTTTGACAAGCAGGTAGCAGGATGTGCTGATAGTTCCCGCCTGGTTGGTGGCGGTACATGTGAAGCGCCCGCTGTCTTCAGCAAACGCCTCGCGGATCACCATCTGGGCATATCCGTTCTCATAACTGATTTGGAAGTCGATTGAGTTCTCGATTTTGTAGTCTTCTCTGAACCACATGATGACTGGGGCGGGCTGGCCGCCGATCTGGCACTCCAGGGTCACAGACTCGCCCTCTGTTACCGTCAAGTTTTTCAAGCCCTGGGACGAGACACAGGTTACAATCAGAAACTTGAACTCATGCATGTGTTTCTAAGACTAGACAAAACTGCTTAAAGTTCAGGTTGATCCGGTTGATGATTTAAACTTCAGTTACATGCACCCGGATAAGGGTTTTTGGGTTGCCCATGGAGGGTCATAGAGAAGAGTGGCCGCATCTTAAGGGAAGTACAGGTGTTTCTTGCAGTTCTCTTTAGGCTCGTACGGCCACCTCAAGGGACATCATGAAAATGTAACAAACAATTTGACAAGCTCACTCCTGATTGGTGGTACTGGTTGCCATAAACACATTGACTCAGGCCATCTCGGAGCAATCTGTGCTTACTGACATTGTCTGGCTCCAACATGGCGACTAAGTCTGGTTGGAGCTGGAAGGAAGCGATTTTCAATGGTTGATGTCACACTCAGTCCAGTTCTCATATACAGTCAATGATAAGGACACACCTGGAGTCATGTGACAAACAGGAAGCGTACTCACAGCGATGATAGTTGGGGGAACAGCTGGCTCCTGAGCTCTCGTGGGCACGGCAGCAGTCTCCTACAAAAACAACCAGAGTTACTCCCAGAAAACAAGAAGTATAAGAGATGTCAGAAGGGAAGAGGAGGGTTATGGGAAATGAAACCCTGCGGAAGGAACGGAGGGAGGAGGATCAGCGTGAGAAGACGGGAAGAGGAGGATAAAAGGAGGAGGGTGGCGTTTGATTGGCTGCTGGGATCTAAGGTGAGAGTTCACACGAGTTAAAGGTGAAGAGAGGACGGCAGGGAAGAACCAACCTGCGGCTCCCAGTCCTCAAACTCCTCCTCACTCACAGCATAAGCCCCGCCCTCAAACTGCCTTTCATATCTGATGTCCCTAAACAGAGTGGGGGGGTGCTCAGCGGTCTCCCTCGCCTCCACAAATGCCACCCTGCGAGACGGACTGGGAGACTTGACTGGCTTGATGACCTTTCTGGGAGCAGAGGGGGAGGACAGCTCTTTGTGCAGAGCAGCGACGGCAGAGCCGGCCACGGACACCTGACCGGCCAATGAGAGAGCAGCATTAGCCATCTTCAAGAACAAACCAGGGTTCCACATTCTGAGGATTAGTGAGTGAAGACCGTCATAGAAACGCAAACGGAGGGAATAAGAAACAAGAAAGCGGCTGGAGAGAGTGACATTTATTCTTCAGAAGATCACAAACAGAAGGAAAAAGGAGTTTGAAGTGTTTGACATTTTCAAACGGGATGAAGTGCAGTTGAGACTCGATCAGGGAAGGGTGCTTTAGGATGGAGCAGATCAGAGTGAAGAGCAACACTGTGGATGCTGCGTGTTAAGACGTGGATGTGTTAAAGATGGCGCTGATGGGATGGGGTCAGGCCCGGCAGCTGTTCCTCTTACCTCGTGGCTCAGTTCAGGTTTAGGAACAGAAACTTTGGAAACTGTGAAATGTGGAACTGAGATGGCAGCAGTGTCCACACGGGAGGAAATTTCTGTTCTCTGAATCTGGAGCAACCAACAGAGGGTTTAGATGGATGAGACGGCATCAACACTGAGACCTTAAAACATGATGTCAACGGGATTCAAGGAAGTCCTCGGACCTGGAGCATCTGGACTCTGTGCTGGTCTGCAGAGTCAGCGGGAGATGGTTCTATTGCAACGGCTTGTTCCTCAAGAGTTAAGGCCACGTCCTGCTCTAATTCCATCCCCAAAGCCTCTTCGGCCCAGCTGCCCTCCGGCACGGGCTGACGCACACGAGCGAGGTCAACGGCGGCCACCACGGTGGCAACCGCATCAGCTTTTTTCTCTGTCTCAGCCTGAAGACACAACAGGCAGCATGCGGGTCTCAGAGAGGTCACGCAACCAGTCAGACCCCACGGACCAGAGAAACATGCAACACGGAGACTCGACATAGAAAACATGTGACCGGAAACACGTGACAAACATGTGACACATGACCAATGAAACATGAAAACAAGACATGAGAACGATTGGAAATACAACAACAAAGAAATATGCTTTAATAAATGTGGTATAAAAAATAAGACCCTAGTAACAATCCTAATGAAATAATTTTATGTGAAGGTTTGAACTTTGAGAGTTTAAATGTAAGAGAAAAGTCTGAAAAAGTTCATGTCTGACTGAGAAAAGTGTATATAATGCGTACTGAGGGGCTTTACAGCCTTAAGACATATGTAATAATGTCTAAAATGAAGCTGAGTACTTTGCAGATTTTGTCTATGGTGGATTATTTTGACAATCTTTGACGATAAATGAGGGAGTACAGCACTGTAGGATAAAAAATGGGAGACGAGAAAGATAAATGATTGAACTTTGACACGTGCGGAACATAAAAACTGAAACATGAAAGGTACATCACATGAGATGAATGACTAAACATGTAATTTAAGAACCAAAACATGGCAGACATAACAAAGGACATGTGACTCAACCGGATAACATGTTGTCAGGAGGGTCCAGTTTTAATATAAATATGAAGTCAATGTACAGACGTGTCAGAGGATTTTAGTTTTAGGTGTGGTGGTGGTCTAGGGACAACGTGGTTTGGGCGTCACAACAATGTGGCACGCTGAAAAATTCAGAGTTCAGATATTCGAACCTTGGTGAAGAATTCACTTTCCTTCAACCAATCAGGAATTCAGCTTTAGCCTATGAAATGTTGATGACACAATAAGCAGATGGAATCCTAAACCAGCATGGAGGAGAATCTGATCATTCTCCTCTTGAACTTCATAATACTTTACTTCAGTCCTTCGAGACTATATTTAAAAGATCTTCTAATTTATTTTTATTTTCAGATTTTTCCCTTCCTCGGACAAATGCGGTACAGCAGAGAGACGGAAGTACTGCTGACAGCAGCCATCATTCAGATGTAGCTCCAACAGTAGATGGTGAACTACAACATACTGGGAGAGTCTCTGAATGATCTCATGAACCCAGAAATGGAGACGTAATGTCTTTAATATTAATGAACTTAGTCACTCAACATCATTTGATTCTTACATTCACTATAAATTGGGTAAGCCCCCAGCAGTTAATTCACCCCATCTCCAAACAGAGATGAAGGACGTGAATTTGACATGACATGAGAAAGACATGTAAGTATACGCTATTCATGTAAGACAAAAACTGAGATGAAAGGAAATTATGCCATAAGAAACATGTAACCCCGAGACACTGAACAACAAAAGACATGAAAGACACGACATGAGAAGTTCATGAAAGATATGTAGTATGAGAAACACGTGACCTGAAAGAAAACTGAAATGGAAAAGATATAAAAGGGAAACATTGAGTCTGAAACAGAAATGGGATCTGAGGACGAAGACGAAATTTAAAAAAATAAAGGAACACCAAGAAACCTGGAAGAAAAATATGACGTCAGAAACGTCACATTTGAGAGAAAGAAACTGGGATGTGTGATCTAAAAAAGGAATGACATTAAAGAAAACATGACAGAAGTACAAAATAATATGTGAGCCATGAAGGAAACCAATGAGAGAAACGAGGAAACTCTCTCTTTACGCTAATATTTACACAGAGAAACTGGTGAAATCTCCATCTTTGTTTATATCCTATAAAATCACAATATGTAGATGCTAGATTTGTGTCATCTTTTTCTTTCTCAGCTAAAATACAAGCAAAAACAATAACCTAATATCTGGTGCATTCAAATCACAACGAGCTCCTCTTTTCTCAACCGGGAAGGTGGAGTTAGTCCTCACCTGTCTGCTGGTGGCCACTTGCTGCTCCCAATGCTTCTCCATGTGCAGCTGAGCAGCGCTGCTGACGCTGGTCATGCTGGTCATGCTGGTCATGCTGGCGTAACTGCCCTCAGCCACGTAGTCTTCCTGCTTCCAGGGTGGCAGCACCTCTGCAGAGGCAGACACCTGCAGCCAGAAAAAGGTCACAGTTTCCCTGGTTTAATCATTTGAAAATCACCGTTCTTCTTGGATGCAACTTTAAGACTTTTCTGATAAAAAAAATCCTAAAGAAACAAATTGGAATAAATAATATTGATAATCCTTAACCACTTTTTTCTGGTGTCTCACCACACTACCATGAATCAGACTTTTGCTTAGGTGCAGAAAGTTATTCTTCATTCATGTGATGTTGGAGGATTTGTTGTTCTTCTGATTTTCATTTGTGTTTTTGAATTTTTACCGTCATTTTTCCGATCATTCCAACACTGCATGAAGGCAATATTTCTCTAAATTTTCCTTTTTCCTGAGGAACATCAACCCATTCACGAAATTTTTTTTTCAAGGAAAAACTCCAAAATGTTCTATTTCAAAAGATATATATTCAGTTTTAACCCAAGGAAAGCATTTTTTTTTTCAGATTTCATTTATTTCTTTACCTTACATGATGGATTTTCAAAACTTTTAGTATAGTTTATGCCCGACATGTCAAAAAGTTTTCCCACCCCTTCGTTAAAATTGGATCCAGTTAGATGCTCTAAAAACAACTCGATGGACAAACAGAAGAAAAAGTTCAACATTTTGTCACACATATTAGTTACTTCAATTGTGAATCATTAAAGTTTACTGAAAATATATTTAAGAATTCTTTCAGTGGAGAATCAATAAGCACTCATTTGTTATTTGTGATGATTTCTGGTTTCATATGACATTGTATTCTGACGATAATCAATAAGTATTATATATCTATTACACAATGTGTGATTCTTTTTTTTGTTTACTAAAATCATGTAATAATGTTTTCTGAGAATAATCAATAAGCACTTAGTATTGTGACTTAAAAAAATGGCTGTTAATCAGATTAGAACTGGATTATGAAAACTATAAAAGTCTATGAAATGAAATGACTTGTGAGAAGTGTTATTATATTTAAATTAGCTTCTTCCCACTCATTTTCAAGCAAACAATCAAGCTCTACTTGACTTTAGTTAATAATCACTATATTTAACTAATGAAATGTGACATAAGAGTGTCTTTGTTTATTTAGATAAATGGATTTAGCTATTTCTGCTATAAATTTCATAAATCTCTGTTATTTTGTCTTATCATCCACAAATTATCCTTAAACTAAACCAAATCAATCAATCAATCAACCTATCAGTCAATCTATTGCTATATTCTGTAAATGTTGTCTCAAGTTAAGTCAATCTGGACTTAAAATATCTCTTGAAACATTTCACCATCCACTCAATTGGCTTCAACAGACTCTAAATATTAACAACACTGTAAATTGTGACCAGTCAGAATTAGTTGTAAAGGATGCAAAAGCTTTCACTTTATGTCCAAATAATAAAAGTATTATCAATAAAGTCTTAAAGCACAAATCAAAACTGAAAACGATTGCATTTTTAAAAATGGATTCAAATATCTCTCCATCTTTAGGTGAATTTCTTTTGAGGTCACAGGGTTGCTGGAGCCTATCTCAGCTACTGTTGGGCAAAGTCACGCTGCATCCTGGACAAGACCCCAGTCCGACCTCACAATCACACACAGTAACAGCTCGTGACAAAGAGAAAACCCAAACATACACAAATAGAACATCCAAACTCCACACAGAAAGAACCCAGCTGGGGTTTGAAACCGCTGTGAGGCGGTAAGGCTATTTAAAAAAAAAAATGTTCATGTTAGTTCTTAAGGGTTTGTATAAGAAGAAGTTAACAGATCTCTCCTACCTGCTTCCTGGCCATCACGGGAGATTTGACTGGTCTGATAGAAGTGGCAGATATTCTGCTGGAGGGAGAGACGGACCTGCAGGCAACAACAAACAGTATAATTTACATCTACATGACTTTGGGGAGATGAGGGGGAGGTGTGGGGGGGTGATTCTTACGTGACGGGGGCAGGAGTCGGTCCCTTCACGTGTCTCACAGGTGATGGGGACTGTTGACGGCCTCCTGTTACCTTGGAAACGTAGGACGGTGGGGATTTGGACGTTGGCTTGGGGGGGACCCGCGGAGGGGTTTTGTGAGCCAAATGCTGAGTCATCATTCCTGTTTCTACGTGCATCTCCATCATGGTGGTGGCCTGAAAACTGGCCTCCACCTTCTGGAAAATAAAAAAAATGTATATATATCAGAACCATTCCAGGTCATCCTTCCTTTTAGGCACTGATTAGACTTTTTTTTTCCCCAAAAGTCTTGAAGACACAGGATAAAGTTGAGCTTTTAACTTTATGGTCCTATCAACAAAGCGCTTCTAAGCCAAACAAATCACTAAATTGAATTACCTATTTCTACTGGTCTCATATTTTGTAAAAAAGAAAAAAATGACATGCCTAAAGGATTTTGAACAAAAAACTGACAGTGTGAATCAATGGTCTCTTCCACAGTTGTTTCCTGCTAAAGATACAATTAACATCTGTATGATGTTGGGAGATATTGTGGTTTAAAAATGTCTCACCCTCTGCACTGTGGTCTGAGAAGTCTCCATCTGGGATGAGGACACAATGGTCTTTGTCTTCTTGGAAGGAACAGTTTCTTCACCTGTATCAGAAACACAGCAGTAGCTTTAGCACTGATGTGGGTTTGACACAAGTCAAAGACCTTGTAGAACCGATGATCCTCACTTTGAACCAGCAGCTCTGCGGTGGACGTGGCCCGTCCGCTGCTGTTTGTTGCGGTCACTGAATAGTTCCCAGAATCCTCTGGGAAGGCTTCGGCAATCAGCAGACTGTACACGTCTCCATTCTGCAGGATCCGGAAGTCTGCTGAGCTCTGGATCTCAGCCCCTTCTCTGTAGAACTTCACCACAGGCGTGGGGATGCCTGTCACCCGGACGTCGAGCCTCACCTGGCTGCCCTGCCTCACGGTAGAACTCTGAAGTCTTTGAAGAAAGTTTGGCGGCACCGTCTCTGCTGCAGAGAAACACAACGGACCAGACGTCAGCCCGGCGCTTTGGCCAGAACTTCACCAAGCATTCATAAGTAAAAAAATATTTGTTACTCAAGCCTTAGCCCAGGGGTGTCAAACTTAATCTCACAAGGGGCCAAAATCCAAAACACAAAATAAACATTTATTGAACACTCTAAAACTACATTTTTAAAAATTTAAAACCGTAACTTTTTAACATACTCATGAACTACATATATGGCACTCCTGCAATAATACTAGTGTGAATGCTGTAAGATGGCAGCTGAAGATGCTAGTGCTGATAGCTGCGGATGCTGAAATTGATAGCTGAAAATGCTGAAGTTGATGGCCAGCTAAAATATTAGCTAAATGCCAAATTAGCCTAAAAAACAAGAAAAAACAAACTGAGGTTAGCCAAAACAACCAGCATGTTGCTGAAAAAAAATACCTAAATTTTTCAATATCCTAAAAAACAGAAAAAGCCTAAATTGGCCAGGAAGCGTGTAAATATTGGTCTAACTCCAAAATAACCTAAAAAGCTAAAGAAAAAAAAAGATAAATTAGCCAAAACAGCTAGCATGTAACTGAATTATTAGCTATACTCCAAAATAGCCTACAAAAATCTTAGTAAATGCAAAAATAGTCCAAATAGCTGCAGAATACCAATTTTAAAAACTTTAAAACTGTAACTTTTTAACATAACTATGGACTAGATAAATAATTACCTGTGATAATGCTAGTGTGAATGCAGTAAGCTGGATTTTGCAGGTTAAGATGCTAGTGCTGACAGATGCTGAAATTGATAGCTAAAAAAGCTGAGGCTAATAGCTGAAAACGCTGAAGTTAACAGCCTATCTGAAAACGCTGATGCTGATAGCAGCTGAAATATTAGCTAAATGCCAAATTAGTCTAAAATTTGGCAGCTGTTAGCCAAAACAGCTAGCATTTTGCTGAAAAAATAGCTAAACTTCATAATATCCTAAAAAAAATGAAAAAGCCTAAATTATTTACAATAGCTAGCGTGTAAATATTAGCTTAACTCCAAAACAGCCTAAAAAGCTAAAAAAAAAATACTTAAATTTGCCAAAAACAGCTAGCATGTAGCTGAAATATTAAATGAGCTCCAAAATAGCCCAAAACATCTTAGTAAATAGCAAAGTAGTCCAAAAAGACAACAGAATGCTAACTTTTGAAACTTCAAAACCGCAACTTTTTAACAGAATCATGAATAGAAAAGGGAGAAATAATATTCCAGAATTAATCAAACCTTAAACCTTAAATAATTTTAAATATTTTATTCTCATTAAAATATATTTTGTCAAAATTATACAGGTTATAATTAATCACAAGATTACATTGGACCATTAAGAACAATAAAATAAAATGATCTGGAAGGCCGGAAATAATTACCCAGAGGGCCGGATCCGGCCCCCGGGGCTTGACTTTGACACATACACCCATACAGGGAGTTGCAATCTCTGTATGTATATGGTGCTCAGGTGTCTATGCAGGAATGTAAAGTTGTCGCGTGAGTGGTAAATGATGCACTTGCAGTATTCGCAAGGCTAATTTTAGTTTGATGCACTTATGAGAAGCTGTTGTATATTGGCCTTGCACCACACTATCATCAGTAAAATTGGAGTATTGGCTCCTTACATACCGTTCACCTGAAGTATATCCACACAAGCTACACTCAGGTTGTCTAATTTCTAAATTCTTACAGTCAGACTACACGCAATGACTCCAGACTTATCACGTGAACATCCAAATCAGGCTTCTTGCCCGTTTCGCAGGATTTGGGGCTGTTATAGCCGTAGGTCATTCATGTGTATTTTTTCAGCTTGTGTTTGGATGTGTGTGTTTATGCCGAGCAGAGGCTTGCCCCAGCAGCAGCTGAGTTCCTCAAGACAAATCCATCTCCTAGTTTGTCCCTGCTGTTGGCCGCGGCTTTAGAAGAGTGTGAGGTAGATTTCTTTGGTTTGCTATTGATTTTGACCCCTATTTTCCACTGCTAAGACCATAGTTTTTGTACTCTTTAGGTTCCTTTATCATTTGTAGTAATTTTTTGGAGAGGGGGGGTTATTTTTTGGTTTGGTTAGTGAGTGCTAATACAAGCCTAAATTCTTCTCTTTGATTTGTTATCATGAATTTTATCCCACACATTAAAAAAGTCATCAAGATGGGATTTTATAATCTCAAAATCATTGCCAGAGTCTGCCCATGTGTCTCTCTTACCAGCACAGAGATGCTGATGCAGGCGTTTAGTTTTACCTGGTTAGATAATTGTAAAGCTCAAATCTGTGTCTTTTTCAAACTCACAATGGTTACAGAACTCAGTGGTACGAGTTCTGACGAGGACCAGGGGGCAAGAAAACATTCCATCCATTTAAAATAATCCTCCATTGACCCCCTGTGCATCGAACGATTGATTTTAAGATTTCTTTTAGTGGTTTTAAAATGTTTTAATGGTCTTGGGTCTTCTTTTCTTAATAATTTTTAAGATACAAGCCATTGTAGACCTTGAGGTCCTCCGCAGCCAACTGTCTCTAAGCTGAGAACCAAAACTGATAGTGAGGGTTCGTTCTGCCATTACGGTCATTCCCTGTGGAACAGCCGGTAGGAGAACCTCAGGCTTTATGTCCACTTTTTTAGCACAGCCTTTGGATAATCTTACTTGGTTATTCATTAGATTAAGCAATTTTTGAGTAAATTATTTTTATGTATTTATTTATTTTCACTTTTATATATTAAAAAAACATTTCATGGATCTACTTTCAGCCTTTATTTTATTATGATTTTAGCCCCAGTGTTTACTGTGCTTCCATTTTCGTTTTTTCTTTTTATGTTACCTAACTCTTCCTTTTCCCCTGGATTTGTGTTTAGTGTTATTTAAGTGTCCGTTACGACCTGTTGTTACCTGTGGAAAAACGTGCATGAACATTTTGGCTCTATGGGTCCGACTGAGCAGCCAACTATTTTGATACAGATTTGACCATTTTTCGCCCACAGACAGACAGTCTACATCCAGCTGTAAGGACAATTGGAACCAAAGCTTAAACAATTCAGGCATATTTGGAAACTCTTAAGCTACATGTCCAACATCTCAGGACTTTTCTGCCCATTCTGAAATATTTCACTCAGAAGAGTAGAACCATTGCTTGGTACGTTTCGTGATTCTCCCTCTTCATGTCTACCATCCCTGATAGATCCCAAACATTCCATGATGACACTCAAAATCCCCCTCAACACCTCTCTTTAGTGTGTTTGACCACTGATGAGTCTTCACAGTTCAGACAATGCTTGATTCCTGTTAAGGAAAGATATGTTGCAGCAGCTGCATCTAAATCGGTTTTATCATTGGATTGAATGACATACCCCCCTCCCTCCCCCCTCCCAGCAGCTAGCGTCAGATAAATTTAGACCGTGATAGGCCTCTGTAAGAACATCACTGGTTTCTGACCGTTTGTTCCCCTAAAGTCTTGATAGTCACACGGTCGGTAACCTGCCGTCACAATGCCTCGTTTCTGATACCAAACACGAAAGAACCCGACACCAAAAGAAACACCAAACTTAAACCAGAGGGCGCTAAAGAGCTGCAATTTTCAAACGAATGGCCGATTTTAAGGCCAAAATTTATTTAGTAGGGATGTGGGAATAAAATTGATTCAGCAATGTATCGCAATTTTTAATTTCGATACTTGTATGAGCGTCCTTTAGAGTCTTACTTTTCATAAATCCCTGACTGCTCATTGGCTGCACACTGAGCCAGCCTCTCTGAGCAGTTCTACACCGCAACCAAAACTACAAGATCTTGCCGGAACCAGCTTGTCTTAAATGTTCAGTCATCCTCACGGTTTTTGTTGTTATGAGACATGTACTACTAAGTTTTTACTTGGGATGGGTACCAAAACGTAACTCTATACCACGCTGCTCCCAGAATCTGGATGCAGTTAAAGTGCATCATTTAATAAAATTAAGTTTACCAGTTCACTAGAACAAGAAATTTAAGGTACAGTTTTTTCTTAGTCATACTCTTAAAAAATAAAGAAAAAGTGAAAATATGTTCTTTCCTTGGGTATATTGTGATACGTATCGTGAGACATGTATCAGAATATGTATTGTATTGCCAAGTCTTTGCCAGTACACACCCCTACTACTTAAATTTGTGGTAATGCTTAAAGATGCTAGCGTTTTAGGTGTCATCTGTTCACTTAAAAAAAAAAATCTCAGAAGTTTTCTCTCAAAATTAAAAAAAAAAAAAATAAATCAATCTGGCTTCACTTTTAGGCTATGACAATGAATGTGGAATAGTGGGTGGAGCCTGATCGTGAGCTGGCCAATCACAGTAGACATAATTTATTAGTATAGAAGATAGAAGGAAAAGTATTTAAGTCAAAACTTTACACTTATAGAATTGAGATAAACGCTTCCTACGTTCCCAGGTGACTTGACTGACCTGTAACTTGTAGTTCAGCAGTGCTTGTGGCTTGTCCAGCTCCGTTGGTTGCTCTGACAGAAAAGCGTCCGCTGTGTGCGGCAGTCACGGCGGGGATCCTCAAAACAGCGCGGCCATCGCTGAATGAGATCTGAACGCCGGGAAGAGCAGCGGCAGAAAGAACCTGGCCATCACGAAACCAGCTCACCTCAGGAACTGGAGAACCTGGGTGAGACGGCGTGACGTCAGAGAGATCCCAACAGAACATTCAGAACTTCACTTTTTCAGTATCTTCCTTCTTACCACTAACTTGAGCCTCGAACGTGGCGGCACTACCCTCAAGTGCCACAACGCTCTGTAGCGGCTGTGTGAACGTCGGCGCCTGTGTTGACATGTTGGTTGGCACCCTGCACAAACAGTCAAAGACTAGTCATCAGCAACAAGAGATAAACTCAAATTCCACTTCCTGTTCATGAAAACAGATTTAGGTTAACTGTGACAAATAGTCGAGGGTGTCCACTCCTCTGATTTCATCTTTTAAGGTATTTTAAGTGCAAGCACAAAACTGATAGAAATTAATCTTGGCTGCAAGAATTCCATGTGGCCAAGATCCACTTTTGTTGCACATATTTCACCAAATTCTGTCGTCGGAATAGTTACCAAGTGGCACAGTGAATATTTTAAGTGCAACTATATCAAGCTCCTTATTAACATATTTTTCAGCTTTCAAAATAAGAGCGGCCAGGAAACAAAGTTCAGAACACGTATTCTAGAAATGATGTGTAAGTATTCACTTCGTTACAGTATTGTTAGCTTTTTGGGTAAATTTGTTACTTTAAATCTCTTAAACAAAATTCAAAAAACAGTTATTCAACTAAAATTAATCTCAAATTTAAGGGGAATTTTAAATGTATATTTCATTTTATTGCAAACTAATTACACAGATTTAGATTTTTTTTGTTAAAAAACTTCATTTTAAAAATGGTTGAAATACAAAACTTAAAATCCCAGAAAATATTATTTAAAGCATAACTTTAGAAAATTACAGTGTCATACTAATCTGATTAATAATTACCGTATTTTCTGGAGTATAAGTCACAGAGTTTTGCCAGGGGTGCAACTTATTTTTAGGAGGGACTTATTTGTGTGTTTGTCTTTTTTTAGACATAAATAGCCTCATACATTTGTGATTTTCCGTTTTTATCCTCTGCCAACCACTAGAGGGTGCTACGTCTGAGCATAAGTATTTGCTACAAACAGATGCAAAAGGAAGAGTGTCGTCCAAAACAAACATAGAAGAGAATCCGATTGTGTTCCTCTTAAACTTTGATGTTTTTCTTACACAGATCAAAAGATTAGAATTATTGGATTTATTTATTTATCTTTGAATTACGCTGGGCTTGGTGGATTTGTTCCGAAACGTCAGACTTTTAACTTAAAAGTGCAACTTGTACATGGTTTTCTTCTTGATTAGACTTTTTTTGCTCTTGCGACTTATACTGCAGTGTGACTTATAATCCGGAAAATACAGTAGACTATTTCCAAAGGTCTCCTACGTCATTATTGGTCTGTCAGGCTGCTTCAGGAGAAAAGTGGCTTTTCTCCTTCAGAATCTACTGGAATTATTGTGTTAACAGTTGAAAAGTTACAGTAAGTCAAAGAACATAAACACTGGAGCTCCTGTATTAAAGGGTTAAGTAAGACGGCTGTTCACAGAGTGCTGTGCAGTAAATTAAAGGAAAACTCGCTTGAGTGCTGAGATCTTTCACATCTAAAAAGGATCCTTCTGGTTTTCATTTCCACACAGATTCCTGGTTTTGCACGATACTGCAGCAAAGTCGCCTGATCTGAATACTTAAAAGAATCTATAGAGCTTTGCCAGAGGGTAGATAAAGACACTAGACTAAAAGCAGGGCATTTTCAGAGCAACCAAAGCTTCCTCCAACCTCAGCAGAATTCATGTAAAGGACAAACCCAAAAATTGACTGATTTACATGTTCACACCTTTCAAGAGTTCACCAAATGATTCCTAATAAATATGGTATTTTTATAAAGCTTTAAAATTCTTTAAATTTCTTTATTAAGTTCAATTAATTAAAAAAAACAAGAGAAACACAATTCAAATCAATTAGTTGGTGCAATTAGAATAAAATAAAACAAACAAAACTAGAAAACTGCCAGAATTAATTAGTAAATATCTTAAATGGAAAAAAAAAATCACAAAATAAACTTCACTTTCTCTGAAATTATGTTGAGAAAAAAAAAGCAAGTTTCTAGTCCATTCCTTTGGCGAGTTATGGTTATTTAAAGAAATGGCCGAAATGCACAATTCTGCCACCAGGGGAAGCAAAGGAAAAGAAATTCTGGCACAACAAGAAATTAAGAAATAAATTAAGAAATATCTTTGCAAGGGTGTACAACATCTGGGTAAGATGCAGTTAGATTCCCAGCCAGCCTCACCACTGTTAAGTTGCTATAAAAACTATCAGTTGTGACACAACAATAACAAAAATGTTGTTAGGAAAAATATAATAATAATAGCTCTAATAATGATAATAAATGATTAGGTTATAGGTTGTTTGAGGCATTTTTTACGATTCATAAACAAAGAAAAATCAGAAACAAAGCTACAGATAACAAGTAGACCAAAGGTCTTTTTGCTATTATGGACCTGGTCTGACCCACTAGAGATCAGACGGTTAGAATGTGTCACACCGGTTTCTGACTATCTTAGAAGAACATTTTTTACAGTCAATTCTTTTTAAATCCACCAAAAACTACAATTCCCAGACCCCAATCGCTTCACATTTGGTATCATTGAGAATCCCCAAATGTAGAGACAGAAAGGAATTCATTCCTATATAATGTGATTGGACAATATTTGACAGTATGACAAATTGCCATATTTGTCTGTAGTCAGTGGGTGTTTCTACTCTATTGGTTGCATGTTTCCTTTTTTTTCCCCATGAGCCTTTAAAAGAACTGTTAATTTCATGTTAGTTTCAGATGATAACTGGGTTTATTCTTCTTTCCTGGTGCTGGAAAAACAAAGATTGAACCCCGTGATAAGCGTCTAGTGACCTCTACCACAACAAAAACATGATGGGACTGTTGGCAGCTTTATAATTTGAATGTTGAATGTGACTGATGAGCTAATCTCCGCTGAACCCATCAGGTATGCTGGAGTTCCCCCACAGACGCTCTGTAGATCCCCACTCGTCTCCGCCGGCCGACCCGCTGACAGAGTCACTCTGCTGGGGTTATTTTTGTAAGGTCTCTATGCTGGGAGCAGATAAGAGCAGCTGTCAGATCCCGACTCGGTCCTGATCCCTGATCTCAGGTTTCAGTCTGTAGATCGCATTCTCAGCAGTTTTAGATATTGGCGAGGATTCTCGTAGATGCTTGGGCCTTTCATTGTCAGTGCGGAAAGTGTGTGCTCCATCTACTTCTGCATTTTAAGATGAAGATCTGATAACGACGTGACTTTTTACTAATCGGTTTCCTTTTTCTAACTAGTTCTGGTGGTCCTTTAAACGTTTGACGGAACAGAAAGAAATTTTCTAACACTTTCTTACTGATCAGCAAAGATGGAAAAATTACAAACTCTCTTTTGCTTAACTTGCAAACTAAATAAAAGAGTCACTCACAACATAAGAAATCAACATTTCTTATTCTATAAAATTATTAAAAAGTTAGATGGAAACTATCTGGATGATAGAAAAACAGAAGCAGAAACAATCATGACAGAAAAGCCCTGAAGGGGGCACTGTGAGGACGGCTTTACTGCCAACACAAGCCAGTCAAAAACAAATCACAAGTTCTGCATCTCATTGTAATAAACAGTACGGGGAACAATGTATTGTGGTGTCGCTCAAACGAGCGGTAGAACAATCATTTTATTCTTCATTTAGCACTGTAGAAAAAGAATCAAAGCAGCACAGACTTCATGTCTTGAAGATCTTTTGGCTCAACCCCAGATGAACTCCACCCACTGACCTTAAGGTCAACCCTTCAGGTTTCTCACTGACCAGCTCTCATCCCAGAGGAAACAGGTTCTGCTTTGGTCTCAACAACAGAAGGCGACCAATCATCTCCCATTGAGGAAAATACAAACTTTTTCAGCTTTACTCATGGAATCTTCAATTCATAAAATCCAAGAGGAATCTTCTACTGTCACAATAAGTCTTGAAAGGCTTTTATTCAAACTTTCAAAGAAAGTTCAGAGTCCGAAGCGGCTGTTAGTGTTTTCCCAGCAGCTCAAAATCTACCTAGCAACAGCCGTTTGTTATAGCAATGCACACAGATTTAACCCTTTTGGATCCAGATGACCCCTCTGTTACACTGAAGTCTTATCCCTCCCATGACAAAAGTAGGCATGATGTCATGTCTGCTATGGACACCAGTGAAAATCAAAAATCATTGAGAAAAAAAAAAAGTTCAGCGCCATCTCTTGTGGGTTCCAGACGACCCCACTCCCAACGTGAACGTGCCTAGCATAGCGCAAAAAGACGCTAAAAACAGACTTTAGCTCTATGAAGTAAAATATATGTATATATCTATTCTCGAACACAAACACCAGCAGTTTAAGACCAACTCAGTGCTTTGTTGGTAGAATGTCCAGCCTGAAACTGGAAGATCATGAATTCAAATCCAGAGTCAAACCAAAAAGTTTGACCCAAAGCCTCACCACTAGATACTTAGCATTAATGGGTTGGGTTGGGCGGGGTTAAAATATTCAGGGGACGTGTCAACCTATAAAACACTGAAATAACAAAAGTTGATCTGAGCCAGTGGTGTCAAACTCCAGGCCTCCTGCTGGTTACCTGGATCAGGTGTGTTTAGGCTGTAAGGAGCCTTACTGGCAGGTTGGTTGAAAAAACACTTTGGATACTGGCCTCTGAAGAGGGCCGGTTTCCACTATCAGACTCAAGATGGCACCCTTCACATGTGTGAGAGTCACAAGTCAAAACAGACTAATAACTTATTTTAGGAACGGATACAAAGTTTCCCAGCTCTGAACACATTTCAGGTTTTTCTGCTACTTTCAATTTCCAACTTGATTTGATGTTTGAAAACTTAGTTTAGACAAACAATAGTTTAGAGTTTCTTATAAATTCTTCAAAACTCCAGGTGAGTTTTCATGTTCTGGGAGACACAGTTCCGACTGTTTGGAAATAAAACAGGAAAAAAAAAATGTGTCCTAATTTTTTGGCTCCATGGTCTCATGATAAATATTTTTTTAATACTTTTTTGATACTTTGATACAAAGTCTTTGGTCCACCCATTCCTGGGACATGTGAGACTTTACCCAGGGACACAGAAAAATCCAAAATATCAAAGATCATGTAAATACTTTTGCTCAGGTGAAAATGTCCCGGCCATAGTGCTATAGGGTTAAGCAAGACCCCTCATTCGACTGCCTGACTATGTTGCCACCAGGGGGCCCTAGTCTGGGTCTTCCTGTGCTGGCCCCTAGCCTGGACAAAATACAGGATTGTGTTAGGATGCAAAAATCTCTGCCAAATCAAATGTGGAAGCTGATTCAGTGTGGTAACCCTTCCTTAACAACAGCAATCAACAGATTTGAGATGTTTGCAAAGCTCAGTCACTAGAACTTTTATTTTGAAAACCCCCTATTGAAATATCAGAAAAAAAATCTGAGCTTCAGAAATTAATCCGACAAAAGCAGATCAGATATTTTAAGCAGGCTGCAGAGTACCGCGTCCTCTGAAATCGATGGGGATTTCTCCTCACACCTATCCCATTCCAGCCCAAGTCCACCGAACTCCAGGATGTTCTTCTGACGACACGTTTCTGCATTGAGGACATTTCACACCTCCTTCTCCAGCTCACCGAACGCCAGATAACATCTGCTTTGTTTAGTTCTAAATCAACAAGATTTTTTTTTCCTCACTTTTTGCTCATTTGAAGCCCGTCACCTTCATCGTTAAAGCCACATTTTCTTAACCAGGTTTTATCTTGAAGCTAAACGGCTAAAATTAAAATGTCTAAAAATAAAAAGCCCAACTGCTGCCCTCCAAAATAAGAGCCTCATTGAGGTTGCTCCTGTCAATCACTTTGCTTGTTGAGCTCAGTGAGCAAAGGGGGGTGGCATGTAGAAGGGGGGGTCAACTAACCGGACGCCGAGGTATAAAAATAGCAGGCCTTAGTTTGACTGACAGCCACCATGTGGGCCGCATAACAGGAGAGCTGATAGCCCTGCAGCTGATGATTCCCTTAAAAAGCAATCGGGGGCCAGCTAAGAGCCGCTCGGATGCTCTCACAGCTATTCTGGGACGCCAGCTCTGACTTCGGGGAGCCGCAGTCAGCGCTGACCTTTGCAAAGTGACTAAAACTCAAGTGGGTTCTGTTCCCTGTCAGACCGCCACTCCCGGCTCCGTGAAAAACTTCACACACTTCACTTACTTGTCTGCACAAGGATGCCTTGGGGGTGGGGGGGCCCAGAGAAGGGCTGTTTACAGCAGGTCTGCAACCTTTATCCAGAAAAATGGGTCAGAAAATCCAGACGAAGCCAGCTGAGTCGCGTAGGAACCCCTCAGAAAAAAAACAAAACTACAGGCCGGCGCCGTGTAGTTCTGTTTTTCCCACTGACAGAAGTCCCTCCAGCCGAGGCGTCCGGGCCGGGAACGCTGACTCTGCTCAGAGCAGCCGGCCAGGCGGCGGGGGTCTTTATACGGCTGTGACATCACACAGGCCAGCCCACGCCACTGGTCAAAGTGGGGGAGCAGAGCATCATGGGATAGACATTTTTATACAACTCATCCCACCTGCTGCAGCTGAAGCCTGATGAGAGTTTCATAGACTTAATTTCTATTCCACCGTGTGACTACATCACAGCTTCTGATGAAGGAAACAGATTCACTGGTAAAACCAATCTGGTACCATGACAACAATTCAATTCAATTTATGTGCCCCAATATCACAAAACAACTGTCTTAATGGGATATACCATAAATTGTAAAAAAAACAGAAAGTCGGTCTTAAAATATAAACAAATAACTGATTAATAAACTAAACTAAACTGGTTATCTTGCCCTTATTCGCTCCTTTTGCTAAGGAAAAACTACAAAAAAAAAAAACCTGAATAACCTCAGGGATGTCTACATGAAAGAGGGATCCTCTCCCAGGACGGGCAGATGATGTACCAGAACTGTTAAAGAAGGATTTATCTAACACTACAACGACATGTTTGAATAACATTTATAAAAACAGAACTAGAGGAAAAGCTGGAGGCGTGGTCCACAGCCAAGATGAGCCAGAGGCGTGGTCCACGATCAACAACAGGAGTACCTGAAATCTGATAACACATGAATCGCACTGCATCAAACAGAAGCATACACAAGGATTCACTTAAAAAAAACATCCTTATGTGTATCTGATCATCATCTTGTTCTCTGGATATCTTCAACTTTTGTCTCATCACGGAAATAATCTGAAAGTTCAATTTTTGTGTTTAGACTATGAGAGGCCATGCTGCAAAAGTTACTTTAAGACAACAATGCATATATTTTTCAGTTTTTTAATAAGATGTATCTTTGCGTTTAGTTGACCTAGTCAGTAACAAGTGACTACTGCTGTAAATGAGAACTGGACAGAGTGTGACGACACCCAAAGAAAACGGTTTCGTTTTGGTTCAGACAAACAGAAGTCAACTCAGTCACCAGACGTCATCAGTAAGCAGTGGTTGGTCCAAGTTGGTCTGATTTTACATTTCTGCGGCAACCACTCAGTTGGTCAAATGTTTCAAACAATCGATGCAAGACCACATCCTTTTATTGAGGCGTCCGATTGGTCAGTTTATAACCTGAATAACTTGCAACAAAGGGAAAATACCATGAAAAAAAAGATTATCCAGAATGTCTTAAAAAGGTATCAGAGCAAGAATATTTATTCTGACAAGTAGAATGACAGATAAATGTTTATCAATGGGATTTTTGTCTCCTTGGGATACTTCCTGTTAAGAACGCGACATGGGAGGGGTCAGTCTGATATATAGTCAATGTGTAGGACACAAAATGCAGGAGATTGACTTAACCCCAGAACACTGTCACCATCACTTTTGCCGGGTAATTTTTACCTGATATAATATACTTGATAGAAAGTATTTGTGATTAAAATAGATGAAAATATGACAACACAATATAAATTAGCTTTGTTTTCTTTCATTTTCAACTGTGGTTTATGAAATTAAAACATATAAAGATCCTAAAAGCATGCTTGAAAATGACTGAAAATTATGAATTTGAGAACAAAAAATTCCTAAAAAAAAAAGGAAGATCCTATAGACTTGACCTTTGGTTCACCCATTTCTGAGACAAATGAGACTTTACCCAGAGACATGACATTCAGAAAAATGCAACATATCAAAAATCATGAAAATCACCCAGTAATAGTTCTCTTGGCTTAAACATGATGTGATTGACAGGAGAACTAAAAGAAAAAAAAACATCCCAGAAAAACTACAGAGCAGTCCTCACAAACCAGAGCAGGATTCAAGTTCATGTCAGGTGCTGTGAAAACAAATATTTATCACTGAGTTATGCTAAAGTCAGATCTACAGATTATTTTTATTTTTTTTGTAAATGCTTCACTTTGTGTTTTGTTCTAGATTTCTCTTAAATAAATGGAGAAGAGTTGACAGAGTCATCGTTAATGTTTCCAATTCTGTTAGGGCAGAATGAAAAGAAAGACAAGAAAACTCGTCGACATGATGCTTTGTCAAAATTATTTTTGATAGACTTCAGTTTCTAGCAATTGAAACATATTTTCTGAACTTGTTTTGAAAACAGATAAAGTAAAGGAAGTCGTGTGGGTCTACTCGCATGGCAATCAAAAAACCTCTAAAGTAATTTAGAAATTCAAGTTATATTGACAAAAAAAAATCAAAGCAGCTGATTTTGAAGAAAAATGAATGATCTCTTTCATCCACCTCTTACCTGCAACACACAAACACCCACCAACACAATTGAAAATGTTCTCTGAAATGTCCCAGTTGGTTCATTCTAAAAACCTCCACATCCTGCTTCGATCATTCAATTTTTTGTATTCAGCTTGAGTTCCACGCAGCAGGACAACCACTCACTTTGAATTTTCAAGTAAAAAAAAAAAATCTAAAATTCTCTGCAAAAACTTCCTGTTGAGGTTTTTTTTAAAAAAAAAACATTATGTAAAATGACCATGGAGCAATAGAAATTAAGTTAATTTTTAGATTAATGGTCCACATTTGTGCAAACAATATATCTCTGTTAGTTTATGATTTGTAATAAATTATATAGCCACAACCTCACACTTTTCTTTACTCTGATAGAGAAACTGTAGCAGTAGGTGGCAGCAAAGAGAAGCTAACCTTCTCCACGACAAGTGCAGCTGAATGTTTTCCAGCCTGTTTTCCCGCTCTTCCTGCACTGCTTGCTGCAGATTACCTGGACCAGGTGTTTTCCTTCAATCACAATGTGGAGACATCCGATTGAACTAATGAATAATGCTGCATTCAAAGTCACGTCAATCACCTTTCTTTCCCATTCTGATGCTCAGTGTGAACTGCAGCAGATCGTCTTGACCATGGGGCCTAAATGCTGCCACGTGATTGGCTGATTAGAAATTTGAGTTTATGAGCAGTGGGATTTATTCTGAGGTTTATCATAATTCTGGAATCATTGTGAACAACCCATGTGATGGGCAAACAGTATAAACTACTACAAGATGGAAGTATCATGAATGAGAGATTTTCAGAGTGATGTATTTCATGGCTGTCGTCATGGGATGTAAGGTTTCCCATCATGCCCTCCTCATGCTCCCAAAGGTACTGAAAGGATCTTGAGACTTCCATCCCAGATTAACATCACACACAAACATACAGTCAGATCTACCCGACATGTTTTTGCATCATCATCATCAGTGCTGTTAGTCGTTAGTCTTTGGCTCCTCCACATTGATCTGATGGGAATCCAGGCAGTGATGGAGGTAAGGAGAGAAAAAAACTGAATCTCCATGAAGATGAAACTGAGTATCTGAACCACAAATGCACGTGAAAACAATCAGATTCAGATGATGAGGAACTACACCCACATGACTGAGGTAAGTCTCACAAACATCAGGAACAATGTAACTGCAGGTACTTATGCTTGAAATTCAGTATTAGACTTCGATTGGTGAAAATGTCCACGGTGTTGCTGAAAAAAAACAATCCTGTCACGTGACCTGC
Organism: Oryzias javanicus; assembly: GCA_003999625.1. Lineage (NCBI taxonomy): Eukaryota > Metazoa > Chordata > Actinopteri > Beloniformes > Adrianichthyidae > Oryzias > Oryzias javanicus. The sequence goes on from CM012457.1 coordinate 6,085,056, forward strand.
TCCCTTCAACAACAGCATATGTTTGAGAAACACGATTCTCACTCACTAACTAGGCTTTTTGCACCCACTTTGATGGGTGACACTCGAATGACACGCTTTTGTCCGATGGTAGTTGAAGTCCTTCATAATTCACGGCCTGTTTTTTTTCTTTTTTCTTTTTACTGGTGAGGTGCAGCCGACTGAGGCTAATCCGGTCTGTAACTGTGAACAGGAGGCAGCGCTCCACACCAATCACGGCCGAACAACAACAGCTCTGTTTTGATCGTCAACCTTTCAAGTCAACGAGTCCCTCCGTGTTTCTGTGGGGTTTTGAGTTACCGGTAACCTGACCCATATTCCTCAGGTGACCAATTACGTAACGTTTGTTTTTCTAAGCTAGCTGACTGTTATTATGTAACATGACTATAATAACATTTAAAGACCCACTTTGATGAAAAAAAATAGAGTTTTTAGTGTATTAAACGTATTGTTGTGGCATTTTTCAGATGATTTAAGTTTTTTAAATTGTTGAGAATCAGAAGCAGATACATTTTATTTTATAATAATCATATTTGTTACTTAGAAAATATGCTGGGAAGCCCCTACTCTGCTTCCATTCTATTGCATTCACTTGTAGATGACTAGGATCCATGCATGTCTTGGTTTTTCATTTTGTTGCACTTCTTTTGTTGGATTGGGGTTACGAGAGGCTGAGAACACGTAAACGGAGATGTCTCCACGATAGGGAAGGAAAGAGGGGCTGGGTCGTTCCGAAGTACATTTCTGATGAACTTCTGCCGCTCTGCAGAAACTATCCTAAAAAACAGCAGTTTTTTTTTTTTTTGATTTAGTCTAAAAATGGCTTAATCATAATTAAAAGACTACTGGGAATGCTTTGGAAATAGTTTAATAGATAAGTGTAGTACGTTTTAAGACTTAGGCATTTATGATATTTAAAGATATCAAAATATATGTGCTAATCTATACTTTATTCACAACAGAAAATAATTTATGTTCTTACTTAAAACACCACCATAGCAAGTGTGTCACAAACTACAAACTGTAAAAGCATCACAAAATAAAGAACAAAAACCTGAAACAATAGCAAACATTCTACAGTATACACAAAATAATGTGTTTGACGGGATATGTGCCTTATAACCAACACATTCTCATCCCCAAGTCATCACACCTTGACATTTGGTTAAGGACCCCTCCGCGTCACTTTTTTTCATTTGGGGTGTCACCGACTTGTTTTTTGACGTGCTGGATGTTCTTGAAATCAAGGGTCCGCAACCCTCAGGATGTACCACACGGGGACTGGTCCTCAGGATGTGTCCAGTACCGGTACCAGTACTGGGTTTATGGTACCGGTCACCAGACGTGGTACCAGTGCACCCCGCATCCCAGTACTGAACCAGTTCTGCCCTCGGACCGGAGGTTGGGGACCCGGGATTTAATGGGAAGAGTCATAAGTTGGGGACTCCCAAAAAGTGACACAGAGAGGTCCGAAACCAAACGTCAATTGGGAAGGAGAATATGTTGTTGAAACTGTGTCTATTTAAACTTTTCACTGTGACTGCTAAAAATAAACAATTATATTTGAATAAATGATGTCCTATTCAAAACATCTTAAAAATATCACCAATAAAAACCACAACTTGTGCTTCAAATCCTCATTTCATTGGAGTTACATTAAATCTAAGTACATTAGAACATATGTTCTACTGATGTATGCAAACATAATTGATATAAAGTTTAGCCTCAAATACAAAAGAAGTTTATACAAATATACTCCTTGTGTGTCAGAAGATTCCTAACCCCCTGTTGTAACAGTGAAATATGTCCAACACAAGAGGCTTTAAGCTCATATCTGTTTTGTCAGCCACTGGATGGAAAAGATGAACAAATAAATCCATGTCATGATGGCTATTAAATAAAATTATGAATTTACTGTAAAAAAAAAAAGAAATTGATGATAATTGAGTTTTTTTGTTAAAACAAATACTATATTTGGTTATTAACAAAAAAGAAAAACTATTAACTACTGACATTACTAGTATAGTGTTTCGTCGTTTATTGTGGTTCCAAAAATACCTTGTGACGGGAAATTTGAAAATTGAGATTATAGATGTTTTTAGGGCTCTCACTACACATTTAACACTTTTCTCAGATGGACAAGAACATTTTCTCTCCTTTTAATCTTGTTTAAAACTTCATAACTTCAAAATCTGTCCAGTTCTCTAGAATGAAAACAAAGATCTGATTGCTATTAAAAATCTAAGTTGATTTAGAAACACATTCTACACAGGAGACACAGTAAAGAGGAACGTGATGGACAACAGTTTACAGCCAACAAAGACACACATTTTAAAAAAGCCTGCAAAACTGCACAGAAAAAAAAAAAAAAAAAAAAATCAAGAGAAATTGTAAAAAGTGAACCGTGAAATAGTGAGAGACCACTAATACTGCATTATGCAACCAAGTAGATTAGTGTTGGTACCGGCACAATGGTAAAACTCTTAATGCTAGTACTGATAATTGAAGACAATATTCTATATTGTGCGTATTTATTTGACTTTAAAGCCTTAGAAATACGTTTGTACAGATCTAACGATCCTTCGATTCAACAGAAAGAGGTTGAGGTTGTTTTAATTTGACTAAAATAATGCTAATTTTGTATCGGTTCAAATTGATCTCCATGAAACTCATCATGTTCCTGTTCTGTTTGGTCACCATACTCTTCCAGATTCTTGCATTTTTGGGGAAATTTGTACAAAAGTAAACTGGAGTGAAGGCGACGTTTCCAAGTGCATACCTCCATCACGGGTGGACTCTATAAGCTGACCTGAGCAGTAGCTGCTGTTGTGCTTGTGTTACACTCAGCTCCTATAACTCTGTTGTTCTCGTGGATGGAATGGAAGCAGCTGCTGGGCTGAGAGGAAAACAGATGGACAGCAGTGAAAAGCTATAGCATAAGTACGTACCTGATCTCGTGGCACACCCTCACCTGTAATGCATCCGTATTTCAGGTTAGGGTGTGTATCTGTCCTTGTGTTTCAAACTTTAAAGAAAATTTAAATATTATTTTGAAAGCTTTTTCTTGTCGCTGTATAAGAAAGTGCAAGAAAATAGATTGCTTAAAAAAGGTAGAAAATTGACCCCGTTTTTCTGAAGCACGCGTAAAGACAGTTCCTGCTTCCCCAAGTTTTATGAATGTAACTGCAACGTAACTGCAGCTAATCGGTGACTATTTCCTGACACTTTATTCACACTTTATGTCGCTGAACTCTGACCAGAACTGAGTCAAGTGAAACTTTAGGCTCTTCAAACATTGTTCTGCTTCTTCTCTGAATCATCACTACTGAATGATGAAATGAAATTGGTCAAATTTTATCACTGTTCCATATTTTAAAAACAAAATTCCTACGGTGGCAGACAGATTTGGCTAGCTTTTTACAAATAAAAAATTTAACTATAACTTTAAAAATGTGTGTGAAATTTCTAGATTTACATGTGAAAAAGTCAAACTGGTGAGAAAATTAAAACTTCCCAAAATAAAGGGTATAGCTTTACGGTCAAAACTAATTTCAATTTAAAAAAAGTTATTTTAATTCTTAACGTAAATAAAAAAACTTTTATCGTCCAGCATGATTCCAGGCCTCTCACTGTACTCAGTGACATGTAAATGCGAGTATGTAGGCCGTGAGAAGGGATCACCTTTTGGAGGGAGGGAGGGAGGTTTGAGTGAGGCGTGTCTGGGTGGGAGTGGTCTCTCAGAGTCCAAACCTCTCAGCTGAGAAAGCCATGTGAACACTTTTCACCTGAGCCACACAATCATGCTATACCTGAAATAAAGTAGAAGGACGTCAGAGGAACGGTGAAGGGATAAGAAATCATTAAAATATGTGGACAGAGGGGAACCACAGGCTGAGAAACAGGTAATGTTGGATAATTATTACCAGCGGAGCTCCACTGTTTATGTTCTTTGATTTACTGTAATTTTTTCATTGTAACAGTGAAAAAGTGAGTGTGTTAAAGCTTTTGTGTTTAAGTGTCACTGACGATGCCTCAGCTGTTAAAGGGTTAAATAGGTTTTGGTGTGATGCAAAAATGTTAATATCTTAAATGTGCTTCAAACCATTTCTGCTCCAAATTTATCTTAATTTAGTGTCTACATGAAAGCAGGAACTAAATTCAGGGGTCAAGAGGTTACGGTTTAGAGTTTTTTTTATTTATTAGATTCTGTTTAGGTCAGAAATTATGTCCTCAAATGAATTTTAAAGCTGTGTTTACCTGTAAAAAAATAAAACTTGTGTTTGTGTGTCTAAAACAGATGAGAAAATCTGCATCTATTTCCAAAAAGCAATGGAGATACAGAGAGAAACCTGCCAAACCAACCACAGAAGAAGCAGGTAGGGACGAAGATTTACACATTCACTATTTTTTTTAAGAAAAATTATCTCTCAGATGTGTAAGTACACTATCCTTGACACCAGAAAAAAAAAGTCAACAGATTTTGTGGGAGCAGATTAGCGGGTCCTAAGCTGCACACTTGCCCTGGGATGGTCATCACGAGGCTCTTAGCTCCACAGTAGCAGTGAAAACCTGCACTATCTGGTTACACTCACAGACCTGAACACATGCACCTGTCACCATGGCCAGAGGACAATCTGTTCTACCCAAACAGGCTGGAAACACAGAGAAAGGGAGGGAGAGGGCTCCGGCGGTGAATCAGCCCATTGTCTCACATGTTCAGCTCTCACAACTGAATCAAGCCCCAGCTCTGGGGTGTGTGTGGGGGGGAGAATGAAGCTCTTTGAGCTCCACTCTCATTTCAGAGATCTGACATCCCAAAATATAGGAAGACGTCACCAGAAGTCTCATACAACATTCAGCCTGAGAAAACAAATATTCTGCATTACTAAGAAGCGCTAGGGACATTTTAACGACAGAAGTGCCAATAATTTTATAAAAATACCAAGAAATGTCCCAAAATCTCTTAAAAAACAAATTACGTTCACAACATGTGTTCAGGATTTGATGTTCACACTGGACAAGCAGGGAGGGGCTTCTTATTTTTCTGCTGTGAACATGGACACCACCTACAGTTGGAAGAGGCTTGGTGCAAAATGTCAAAACAGTGCAAATCTCATAAATCTCTAAGCTTTTTTTTTCTTCTTTTTTTACAGCTCTATTCCAATATAAAAGACTTTGGTCAAATAATTAACGGTTAGCACTGTCATTAAATAAAGTAGACACCATTCATATGCCACTAATAAATCAAAGACCTAAATTGGACAAACTTCCTCCAGTTTAACTTTAATTGTGAGTTTAATGGACGAGGGTTTTTTTTCTTAATGCCTGAAAATGGTTGTAGAAACTTGAATGAATGTGAGACTTTTGAACACAGAAGCCCAAAAAGTGTTAAAGCGTTTTCACAGACCTTTCATTAGAAGTAGCAGCTTGAACAAGCATTGCCAAAGGTGATCTCAGGTTTATTAAAACTTTACTTCAAAAATGTAATCAAAAGAATAATCAAAAATCATTCTCACATATTCCTTTTAAATCTATTATTCTCTATTGGAAGAAATTAGTGTATGAGAAAAATATTGTAGAGTTGCTGGACTGTAGAGAGGACAAACTGATAAATCAGAAAATGAGTTACCTTAAGAAAGAAAAAATTACTTCTTCTGCTGCTTTTGATATGCTTCTAATTGTATGCAGATTTAGTCTTTTTTATGCCAAAGTATGAAATAATATTCAGACAAAAACCTTTTTCTCAGTATGTCACACTCTACGCCAAAGTGTGGGCCAAGGTCCAAGGGAAAAAAAATATGAAAAATATGTTCTCTCTATGGGTCAAAGAACATAAACAAATGGGAGAAACAAGAACTTGGAGCTTTAATATTTACAAAAACCCAATACACAGTGTGTTACTATCCAGCACCTTTTCTCTCTCCTTCCTACAAAAAAGAAATTGGCTTTTTATGAAGGTGTGGCTCCTCCCATGGGCCAGGCTGCTTCAATTAAGTTAATCTGGGTCAGGCACTATGAAGGCCTGACAAAGCCAGAGTTTGGTCCTTTAACAGGTAGAACTGAAAGGGTAGTAACAATAGCCAAACAATAAAGAATCAACCCAGACAAATGTATGAGTGCATGTGTATCTGTAATGCTTGTGTTGACAGGGTGCTGGCTAAGACGTTTGTATGTTGAGTGAATGAGGCCCCCGAATGAGGATGTGTGAATGTATGTGTAGGTTCAGGGAGGTGATGAAGCCGTCACACAGTACCTACGTCACACTATTGTTCACCGATCTTTCAAATGTTGATCATGTTTTCATCTCTTCAGCAGAGGATTTTTTCTGCCAAGTTTGAGAAGCAGACATTGGAGTCATGGTGCCCCGCCTCTGTCATCCAGCCCGCTGAGTATTGAGACCCCACACCAGCCAGTACCCCCCAGAAACAGGTGCCGAAACTGATTTGAACCCTTAACTTAAGCCTTAGTCCCAGTTGGATACGGGTCATCTGCTGGTGAAAATCTGTACGGGGTATGCAGAATATCAAAATATCAAGGTTATGGAACGCTCAGTGAAGCTGTTCATGTACATTTTTCTACGGGTATGCTGCTAGTGATAGATTGTGGTGAACAATTATACAACACATAAGTGCAAGTAAGGGTTAAATTTGAAGAGACGGGCATGTCGTACAGATTTTTCTTTTTTCCAACAACCACATATTATACGGACTGCATAAGGAGCCATTCATGTGATAAGTGTGCACACCTTGCAAGGACACGGTACAACAACACAAGCATCATAGCATCCCATACAACAACTTGTACATTGTACATCTTTCATTTACCTTACCAATACTTCACAGTAGAGTTACCACACACACAGAACGCATACAAGTACGTTCCACTTTCACTGCATAATTTTTTTTTAGGTGGCCTTATGAACCTCAAGAGAACAGTAAAACACACTTGTGGTCCCCTTAAGATGCACCCACTTCTCTCTATGACCTTCAATAGGTCTGAACAACCCCAAAACTTTGTGTGCACAGGTTGAACAATTTCAGCAATAGACATGTTGGATTGACAGATGGTCATGGACCCAAACCTTCAGTCTTCTAATCAGAAGTCAACCGCCCTACCGCTACACCACTGCCTCCCAAAAAATGGAAATAGTCGCAGTCTTTGAAATCAAAATGTGAAAAAATACCAAAAGTGAACAAGTTTTTTAAATTAAGCATCTCTCATAGGGGCAGCAGGAGGGGTGTGTCCCCACCATCTCACAATCTGCTGTCTGTGACGAATTCAAGCCAGCTTAGCCGATCAGCCCCTACCATCATGGAACCACTGCTGTGCCTCAGCCCTGCCAAGCAGACCAGTGGACACAATCAGACCCGTGTGTAAAAATGTACCTAGAAGTAGTTTGTGATGCATTTGTTAGAGTCACAGATGATGGTTTTCATGCATCTTTTCTTGCAGGATTGGGCTTTCAACAAGACATAAATGGTCATAAGGTAAATATAAATACAATCTGACATAATGTTTATTGTATAAAATACCTTGTGCACCATAGAGAAAACATTTTGAGTGCTTTAAAATGTAAATAACTGAGTTAGAAACTCTCAAACACACAGTATCTCTTTGTAACTAAAATATCCCATTATGTAGCCTTTTGCATAAATGACCCACTAAATATAGAAATATTGTGCTTGAAGAAAAACATTTGGGTGCCTGTGCTTTCAGTTACAACTGTCTATTTATTTGTACTTTTGATCTTCACAGGATTTTTGCTCAGGTTTGCCAACCCGAGCTCCAAAGTTTTTAACTCCACTTTGTGGAAAACCCAGAGACGGAACAACTCTGCCAGTTCTTGAGCCACGCATTCCTCTGAAACCAATAAGCAGGGGTCCTTCAACTACCAACGCTGGCAGTGAAGAAAGCGGCTCCAGCAGCAGCAGCAGCCGCCAGAGTTCCCTGAATCTGGAAGATGCGAAGGATGAGAGGAGAATCTATGAGGAGCAGCTCTTCTGGAATGAACCTTTAAAACATTTAAAAGATGTAACGTCTCCTCAAAAAAATCAAAGAGTTGACCCAGGAAGATCTACCAATACGGGAGTAGGAGACATTATAGTAAAAGAAGATTATCACACTGAAGAATCTAGCAGAGCTTGTCATGAAGGAAACAAAAACTGTACAATAGACTTGATTGAGAGAGGGCCCTTTAAAACTCATGACTGTGTACAGAACGTGGACCATAAATCTCCAAGACACTTAGAGACTTCTGGATTTTCAACAGAGAACTGGCCCAAAGTCATCTCTGACAACATTAATGTTACAAATCAAAGACATAACCAGGAAACAGAGATCATGGAAAATGTTTCCTCTGATGTTGGTTCCAAGAAGGACATTAAAGTCTCAAAATATGAGTTTAGTAAAACAAGAAAAACCACCATGAACTCTGAGATAAGAAAAAACAATCAGATCAACCAGTCTTTTCACACCAAAGTGCGTAAAAGTGGCTCAAGGAACGTTGAATTGACGGGTAGGGAGGAGAGAGTCGTTCATTTAAAGACTAAAATTGCCAAATGGCCACAGAGTGAAACAGTTGAAAGGCTTAGCAACAACACAGATCAACAGCTCACACCAACAAAGGAGCTGAAAACAACTCACTCCAGTGAGAAAACCCAACGGTCAAACTCAGCTGTGGACCACATCATCCACAGGGAGACACTGATTCAGATACGAGGTGAAGAAGCAGCCATTCGTGAGACGTTTGTTGGCCCTGTGTTTGAAAACCTAAGAGTTTCCAGCTCCTGTGGGAAACCCAAACAGTTGCAGAGTGTTTCCACAAAGAATAAGGAGCAGGTCACAAAAGTCAATGAAAGGCCTTTTAACAGAGGACTGAACAGAGTGAAGAGAGGCCCTGCAGGGAGTACATCCAGTTCAGGTAAAAGCAAAGTCAAACCTGGCCCCTCCAGGACAAAACCTCCTCTAACTGCTGTGCCAAAGGAGGCCATCAACACCCAAGCTGAATTTGTCAAAGGTGTTGGTTTTGATAGAGCTCAGTGTTGGAGCGCTGATCAAAAGTTATTAACCGTGTCAACAATATGCAAGACAGAAACACCCAGGAATCTGCATGTTTCTATGGCAACAGGAAACGGGAGCCAACCAGTTCTGGAGTCAGCATCATCTCCAAGTCCCCAACAGATCAACACGAGGACAGCCTCCGGCAGCAGGTGCCACACCCCTGTGTCACCGGTGTACCGGAAGTTTCTAGACGAGGCGAGGGATGGACCGCTCACTGATGACCTGCTGCAGTGTCTGGCAGAAGAGCTGATCTCATTGGATAAGAGGGATTCATCCATCGGGATAGAAAGCTCTGATCAGAGTAAAGAAGAAGCTCCACCAGGACAAAATACACTTCCTCAGGTAAATACCTGAAATCAAAAAGGTATTAAAAAAGGAGTGTAACTTTTCGTTTTAACATCAATTCAATTCATATTATGATTGACAATATGATTTATAGTCAATAACGGTTCGTTTTGTGCAACCTGAGTCACTGACCTAAAATGAATCCAGGACATCTTTAGCCAAAACTTCAACCAGTGTGACTCAGGGATGAATACCTGGCACTGAACAGTGCAGGTGAAGTTTCTATCATACATTTATTTTGATTTGAATTTTTTTTATAATGTTATAGATCAACTGGATTAACAACTTTGCTCAGACAGATCAATCTGGTTGGATGGGAGGAATACTAAATGATTAATCAGTTAAGTCAGTTAATCATTACACCCCTTGTAACCAAGCTTTAAATTTCAGTTTTAGAGGCTTAGAATGTCAATCAAAGCTTTGGCTGCACAACTTTAGCTGTGAATTCCTCTTCAGTGGAAGAGTTAAGGCTGCATTTTAAGTGTTAGCTGAAACCTTACTGTGTGTGAGAGACTGGAACTGGTTCAACGGAAGGACAAAACACCTCAGCAGCAGAGCCCAGCAAAGAACACTAAGGTCTGTCAATATGAGAAAGCCCCAGAAACGGGCAGGTGACTGCACACATGCATCTCAGAAGCAGAGACACTTGAGCAATGCTGCTTCAATCTTAAGATGTTTGTCTTTAAGTCACAAGGAAAGGAAATGGCTAGACTAGCAATGGCTTCAAGCACAGAAAATGAAACATTGTGATTTATTGTGTTTCATCCCTCAAGTTTCATCTGAATACAAAATCTAGTTTTTGTTGAAACAGTTTGAGGCTAAATAATCAGCTCCCTTTCATTAGATACCTGTAATATGTCTACATTTACACATATCATCACAGATTCCTGCGGTAAACAGTGATGCTCGTCTGGGCTCTGAATTGGCCATAGATGACCCCATCACATGGAAAAAAGGTGAAGAACTTGGCAAGGGCGCCTATGGCACAGTAAGTATCTCAATGATCAAAAGCATTGCCTTTAAGCAAACAATATTCAAACCAGGAGAAATCAAAGTTAAAGTCCTATTAGTTGTCACACAACTTGGTGTTCTCCACATTTGACCCATCCCCTTGGGGAGCGGTGAGCTGCAGACACAGCCACGATCGGGAACCATTTGGCGGTTTAACTCCCCAATCCAACCCCTCAATGCTGAGTGTCAAGCAAGGGGGGAAACACTGGGTCCCATTTTTACTCAGCCTGGATTTGAACTCACAACTTTGCAGTCTCAGGGCGAACACTCTACTACAAGGCCACGGTGTTAGAGCTAGATGTCTTTCAGTTGCCAACATTTACCTTTAGTCCGTTGCTGCATTTCTTTTTCATTAGATTGTATTTGAACATTTAAACTGAAGTGATTGCTGTCTTGCCAGGTGTACTGTGGCCTGACGAGTCAGGGTCAGCTGATTGCTGTTAAGCAGGTGAGCTTAAATTACTCCGATCCAGATGCTGCAAAGAAAGAGTACTGTCGTCTTCAGGGGGAGGTGGAGCTACTTAAAACCCTCCAGCACATCAACATTGTTGGCTACCTGGGAACTTCCCTTGATCTGCATGTGGTCTCAATTTTCATGGAGTACATTCCAGGAGGATCCGTCGCCAGCATTATTCACAGGTTGGAAAAAACAAAACAAACAAAAAACTAACGTGGTGTGATGTTCCTCTTGTTTTTTGATAAAACTTTTATTTTTCAAATATTTTCTATTATTTATTTGATCTGCCCTCAGGTTTGGACCTTTGCCAGAGCGAGTGCTGGCTCTCTACACTCAACAGATCCTGGAAGGGGTGGCCTACCTCCACCGAAACAGGGTGATTCATCGGGACATTAAAGGAAATAATGTCATGCTGATGCCGACAGGGGTCATCAAGCTCATAGACTTCGGCTGTGCTCGGCGTCTCAGTTGCTTAAGCAGCACATTCAGTAACAGCGTAGAGCTGATCAAGTCCATCCACGGCACTCCTTATTGGATGGCTCCTGAGGTGGGCTTAAATTCTTTGCTCTCCTTTTGACTCATTCAGTTGCCTCTTAACTGGTTTTTTCCCCTCCTCAGGTCATCAGTGAGTTAGGCTATGGCAGAAAGTCTGACGTCTGGAGCGTTGGTTGCACGGTATTTGAAATGGCCACAGGGAAACCCCCTCTTGCACACATGGACAAGATGGCAGCTTTGTTCTACATTGGCGCTAGGAGAGGGGCAATGCCATCTCTTCCAGATGGATTCTCCCAGAATGCAAAAGACTTTGTAAAAATCTGCTTGACCAGGTGAGCTTAAGAGTACAACTGTGACATTCCGTTTTGAGGCGTCGACGCATGTGCAGAGTAGGGAAGATGGCATTTTGTTGATGTACATATTAAGGCTTAGAAGCAAGTGCAAGGTGATGTTTCTTTGATTCACGTATCAAGGCTTAGAAATCTGAGCCAAATAGGGAAGGGGGCATTTCTGCAATGCGTGTATCAAGGCTTCAAAGTGTATACGAAGTAGGTAACGTGGCGTTTCTGTGATGTGCGCTGGGAAGGCTTCGAAGTCTGAGCCAAGTAGGGAAGGGGGCATTTTTGCATTGCTCGTATCAAGGCTTCGATGAGTATGCAAAATAGGTAAGACGGTGTTTCCGTGATGTATCAAGGTTTCGAAGCATTTGCAAAGTAGGTGTTTCTGCAATGCACGTATTAAGGCTTATAAGGCTAAGCGAAGGAAAGGAGACGTTTTTGCAGTGAGTGTATCGAGGCTTAGAAGCGGATGGAAAGTGGGTAAGGTGGTGTTTCCATGACCTGCATATAAAGGCTTAGAAGCATGTGTGAAGTACAGAAGGGGGCTTTTCTATGATGTGCATATCAAGGCTTGCGTCTTGTATGGCAGAAGCTGAAAATAATGACGCCCAAAACCTCACTGCCCCGCAGTACCACTTTACTGACTCAGGAAGCAGTTTGGATTTTGACAGTTTTGACAGTGATATTAACCTCTCAGGGTCCTATCAGAATGTGTTTGATGGGGACTTGCAGTCAGGGAAAGTTTGAGATTTTCATAATTTCCAAATAACCGTTTTCCATACTACCAGTATATAAATGTACACAATATGCTGGATCACTACAATATACATGTTTAGCATACTTCTTTACTTGGCTGACAGGTTGATTCACAGGCTTACTGAAAAATGCCATGCACTTCCAAGTCATACCAATTTATATTTTGCATCTAGTTCTGCTCTGGAGAAAATTAAGCTTCAAGAAGATTTTCTCAGGAGTGAACCAATTGGATAAAAGGCTTTAATGCTTCATGAAGCTTCAGCTACCCATCATTAATTTACAGTCCAAATTTCAAACACTTTGTTTTCATGTTCCCCCCCCCGTTGGCATTATAATCATCACTCAAGGGATTTTCTCTTACACTAGTGAGGAGAGACTCCGGCCGTCAGCTGGGCAGCTGCTGAAGCATTCCTTCATTCCTCAGAGGGTTTCAAGAAGTCTCTTTGGAAACACAGAGGAAGAGAAGTAATCGGCACCAGGCGATCATCTGTAAATTTAAGGTTACTGAAGGTTTCTATGTGTAACCCTTGTGCTATCCTAGCCATGTTTACATTAAAAGTGGGGTCATCTGGACCCCGAAAAACAGCGCACTGAATCTTTTATTTTAAATGATTTTTTTTCTTCACTGGTGTCTGTGGAAGACATAAAATCCTTTCCATCTTTGTCATGGGAGGGATCAATAAATGGTTGGGGTCATCTCTCATAAGAGAGCATGAGGGTTGAAAACACTTAAATGTTTTGTTTTAACTTCTGTCATGTATTAACAATTTAACATTTAGATCTTCTTTAACTTACAATTCCTGATCACCAACCTAACCAACACAACACTAATATTTTCAGGGTGTTCCAGCTGAAATACTTTAACTATTTCCTTTCATTTATCTTGAAACAAACGAACTCGATTCTGCAGCCAATCCAAAAATTTTGTTTTCACAAAATCAATGTGAATATCAACACAGACGGTCTGGAAACTTGCTAAAAGGAAGACCGGCCTCTCTTCTGGATAAGAGGATTTTTGGACTCACTCTGCATAAAACTCGTAAATGAAATCTTCACTCTAAAAACCAATAGCTAAATTTCTGCCTTTTGGTCTCAGTCAATCACAATCATATATTTGCTTTTAAACTCACAAATGTTTATCTCTCCGGTCTAAATGGTTATGCCCTCCTCCATCTGGACAAATGCTTTGTCATATACTGGCCATCGTAAGCGTCTGAAGGCGGGGGCTTACTCCCACAAGCTTAGCCCACCAGCAAGCGGAACATCAAACCCATGAACTTTCGGGTGCATCTTTTTTATCACAAATAACATTTTTTGTTTTGCATTCCTATGATCTTTCTTTGTTAAATTATAGTTTACTTCTGCAGGTTTCACATAATTGTAGGAATGTGAGCATTACCCAGATTAGCCAGTAGATATTTGTGCCAGATTAGCAATCATATCTGCAGCATTCTGTTTAGTCTTGCTATAAATATCACTCAATTGGCTGCTTCTCTTTAACCTGATACTCGATTATTTTTCCCCAATCCATGCACTGCAAGTTGCAAACATTTCCTGCAAAATTTCGGTTGATAAAACCCCCCTATCAGCTTCCTCAGGTTAATTATAGGGTCTAATTTTGCTACTGGTCATTTTTTGTTGTTTTCTCCATATAAGCAAATTTCATCTTACAATGACACTTGGCAGCTAGGCCTACTCTTTTCTTGTTTGTAATCCACACTTTTTTTTCCAGATATGAAATAAATACCAGGGCGATTTTGTGAAATCCTTAGGTCTGGCCCCTAAAGCAGTGTAAGTCTGAAAGAAGCTGCTTTGATCCAAAACGAGGATTTGATCAATGTGATGTTCAGGTTTAAAAAAATGGATCATAGAAGAAAAAAAACAGAACTTTTTGCTTGCACTTACAATTAATTAATATGTGACAGTGAAGCAAACAAGAACGCAATGATAAAAAGTTGTAATATTTTCACAAAACATCTACTGAGGATTCAAAGAGCAAAGTCTCATAGTGTGAAATTATTTTGATAATCAGAACTCATACCTGTGTTTTCCAGTCTGGTTTTCTGCTATCCTTGTTCAATCACTTCTGAATAGCTCAACCAGGTGAGTTCAATTTCTTATTGATTGAAAACACCTGATCCACCCAAGTAGCTGCAAGTCAGAGATGGTTAGCCGGTTAAAAGGAAGAATAGTGTAGAAACAGTGGAGGTAAGGATTCAGTAGGGTCTAAATACAAACTTGCTTTTTTTATTTTTTAAATGAAGTTAATTGAATCTCTTATGGAACTCTCCATCCATTATCTATACAAGTTTTAAAGTCATACGGAACCATCATCTGAAGCATCTGTCTTCAGTCTGGACACACCAAAAAACACCATGGACTCTTTTACACAAACACACCTGAGAAATGATTTAGATGTAACTTATAAAAAGTGTGTTTGCTGTGGAAGATGATCATCCAAAGATCCTAAGAAGATTAATGAAGTTCACACCACTGGGGTTCAAACCAAGACTATCTCACTTTGCAGCCTTTAAGCCTGTTGGCTAAGTTGTGTATTTAAATATGGTGTGTGCCATCTTTTCATAATAAACTTTCTATATGTACTCAAGTGTTCATTCAATGAGATCCACCAGCAAACTACATCCATAAGGGGGTGCCATAGAAACCAGAGCTGGATCTCTTGTTTATTCAGGTCAAGGATTTCTACACGTGATGTTAATGAACTTCATATAGATATGTGTGTGAGATATACCATTGTGAATGATCTGGGGTTCATGAAGCAGCATTCTTTCAGAGCTTACCTACCTTTTAAAGGATTCACTGTGTAAACTAATTAATACTAAAAAATCCTGAGCTAAATTCAACAAATTAGTGACCACTTGATAGAAAATAAATACTTTTGCAATACTTACATGTGATTTGTTGAGTTTTGGTTGACGGTCTTTCATTTGACTTTCACGTGTATAAAATTCTAGACTCTAAAAGAATGTGTTGCAAACACACAGGAAAAGTAATTTGTTCAGAAATTACAGTTAAACAGGTAATTTCAATAAAATCATTCGACACTAAATATCTGTATGGTATCTGACCTGATACTCATTCTGATCAAAATTGTTATTTTTCATGTTCTTGTAGCATTTCTGATGATAGAGAACATATTAATAGGGACATAAGGCTTCACTTTATTCAAATTTCTGTGAATCTGGAGCTGATAGACATAATGCAATTTGAAAAAGAGCTATTTGAGAGCCGCCCCCCCCCCCCCCCCCCCCCCCCCTGCTCCCTTCTGATGCATCTACTTGCAGACAAGTAGCTCCATGAACGTCTTTATTTTCCTCATCGGAGTTGGAATCAGAATACAAACTACAGCTCCATAGCTTCAATATTGGGGCTGTAATGTATCGGGAGTGTGTAAACAGAAAGCTCTCAGTGGGAATGGGTGTAAGGGGTTAATCTGCAGAAACTATGTCCGAGAAAACAAGTTTCATTTTTCCAAAAACAGCATAATCATAGTTAAAGGAGACCACCAATAGTTCAAACATTATTGGAGTTATACTTAAAGGAAAATCTTTTATATTGAATCATTTTTTTTTCTGAATGTCCTACTTGTCTGCACAAAGCCCTTTTTTTTTGTCTTATAACTAAAATAAAACAAAACACAGCAGACTTCATTTTCAGAGCAGTGGAAACTCTTGAGGTTTATTCATAGTGCTGAAACTAAAATCGGGGAAAACGTTCGTTAAGAAACTTCTCTTCCAAAATGATCTGTGGAACTTTAAACCAATAAATATGCATCAATATTTCAGCAGATATTTAAGAGTCGGTGAAGAACAGATGAAACATCCACATTTTTTTTTTTAGAAGATGTCACAATAAAAATAGTTTACTGGGTGGGAATAAAAGAAGAAGTTTCACTTGGTGTACACTGTTATTGGTCATCTGAATAAGTATTTGTGTAGTGTAATCCAGTAAAAATTCCTACTGTCCTTGTACGTCTTCTGGCTGTAACCTTTGGCGTCCAGCTTAAGGTCTACATCGTAAACAGCTTTTTGGTACAAATTGCATCACTAACAGCTATATTAGGTGTGTGATGTGTCAGTTGCAGGGTGTTTCATGTGGAGGAAACAAGGTACCTTCTACGGTGAAGCTGTAAAAAGCACAAATGATGCCCATCGAACTGATCGACAACATAAAACTATAGGTTTTATGTTTTTTTTTCTCTTATAATTACAAGCAGCTCCAAACCTGAGTAGTCACTGTATAGCTTTTTCTTTACATACAAAAACGTATGAACATTTATCTCCATTTTCTGTAAACAGCAATAAGCGCTCTCCTTTTAGATCCCTTTGATGATTGCAACATGCAAATCAAAATGCACAGTTTTGAAGTATAAAAAAAATGAGACAAGATCAAAACAAATTAAATGGAATGCCAGCAGATGACCTAATCTTCTCAAGCTGGCCTTTTTTTCCTCCATGCAACCACAGAAGAGTGATTCAGTTAAATTAGTAGTCTAAAAAAAAGAAAAAAAACTTGTAAAGGAAAAGTAAGCTTCCCTTGCTTTTATGGAACATGTAATACTTGTTTTCTGGTGAGGACATCCGACATAGAAAAGGAACTCCCACCGACATGTTCCGGGAGCAACATGTGACGGGAACTAAGCGAGCAGCAGTTCATGGTGAAAGATGGCGTTGAGTCCAGAGGTGTGACAGTTAGGAAGCACAATTATTCACTTGTTTTTTAACAAACTGAGATGTCCAACAGAACTTTTTTTTATGCAGATAAGCTTTCTGCTCCTTAGTAAAGGGTTTTTAATATGGAGACTTTGTCCTTGGGCACTTAGCAGAGGTTGAGCATAGTCTTCAAAGTCAGAGTCTGCGGGTTTGGTGCGCTGACCGAGGCTCCGGCAGGGAGGCGGGCGGGTGGGCGGACTCAGCGTCGCTGGTCTCCCAGCTCGTGTGGTGACTCACCAGGAGGAGGACACTGCTGCGAGGTCCGCAGCCCACCTGGGTGTGACAGGAAGGGGGAAGGAGAAGAAACAAACATAAAAAGGAAAAAAGGAGGAAGGTAGGAGGGAGGTTAGCTACAGAGCTGCAAGCCAGATGTGAGAGACAGAAATACGGGGGAGGAGCAAGTGGAGAAAAGGGGCGGGGAGCAAGATGAAGTACCTGCAGCGACAGCGCCACCCTTGGAAAGTTTGCTCACTTTGGAGAAGGAGCTGGAGGATGAGGAGGAGTGGTGGTTGTGGCTCCCGTCTGCGTAGACTCTTTTGCGTGACGAGCTCAAAGAGTTGGACGCCGGGTGTCCGTGCGGCGTTCCCTCCATGCTGATCAACACCGGGGGTCCCCGCAGCGGGCCCGCGGGCCCCTCCGCGGCCCCTCGCCCGTTGCCACTGTGCGCGTGGAGGTGGCTGAGCTTGTGGGAGCGGTGAAGGTTGTGCTCCCCTCCCCGGTGCTTCTCCTTGGTGACGAGCGGGCTGGAATGTTTGTTTTTGTTGTTGGAAGCTATTCCTTCATCAGAGGAGCTGTGGCGCTCTGATGAAGACACCTTGATCTTCATCTTCAGCTCATCTTTGCTTAGCTGTCCGCTTTTCTCCAGATGCAAACTGGACCCCGGCATAGCCATGGAAAGCTTAGCTGAGCTCTTGTCCCGTTTTTCACCGTGGTGACGCCCCTTCGTCTTCATCGGGGAGGCAGTGTTGCTGCCGCCAGCATTGAGGGCGCTCTGGTGGGGCAGTTTTCTGTATTCTAATTGGTTAACAGTGAACGGTGTATATGTAGCAGAGGATGATGCATCGCAGTCCAAGACTCCTCCGTGCTGCTCTTGCCTTCGCTTCTGCTGGGGGGCAGCAGACTCCCCGGCATGCTTCTCTCTGTACCTATCCAAAGACAGCTTCATAGCTGGAGACGGCTGCGCTGGAGGGGGGTAAACCGACTGATGCTTCCCAGCACCTTTCGGCTCTTGTTTTATGAAGTTAAGGTCCGGCATCTTTTCAGCCCCGTAAGGCGGGTGCTGAAGCAGAGAGGAGCCGGAGGCCTGCAAATTCAGAGCGGAGTCTTGGACAGGAACGCTGATGGGTTCTTCCTTCACACACACGGAATGATACCCTGGTTGGATCTGGCTGCTCTGGGGCCACTCGCTGTGACTCCCTGGCATGTAGGCGTTGACAATAGTGTCCATAGAAAAGGGGGTTCCTCTGGACTGGCCTGGCAGGGGAACGGGGAAGGCAGTGTCAAGTTTGGAGAAATTAGGATTAGACGAGGAGCTTCCAGGAAGAGACAAGTCGCCTTGGAGAACTGAAGGACCGGCGAATGAGTTGTCAGTCAACTGGGCGTTTTCAGCTTTGGGCTTTTTGGCAGCTTGGGTTGCCTGGAGTCCAGAAAGACAAACAAAATGTTCATATATTTTAACAACAGCTATCATCACTTTGATTTAACTTGGTTTGTATTTTTGTGTAACTTACCCTCCAATTGCGTATCCTCTTTAACCGACTAGGAGTCTTTTCCAAGATCTGGAGGAACTCATGGGTCAACTCTGAAAAGACATGTTGTCAGGACATCTCTGCATGCGAACTCAGTTATGGAGAATTTACTAGGATAAGAGATTGAATCCACCAGCAGCGTAACATAAACCAATCAAAAGACCATCACTTCCCAGTTTCAAGTCACAACAGAAGACAGTTTCTCACCGTCGAGCAGCTCCAGAGTGACGGAGTTGTCCACATACTCCCACCAGTGTTTCCCGTCAGTAGAAACTGGAATCTCCCAGTTCGACCACTTGCAGGCCAAATGGATGCACACGCAGGCGATCACGGTGGGCTTGTGCTGGAGGCAGAAGGTAGTGAGGTGCAGACTGCACACGCAACGAGGCGATGGGCGTCAGCGAATCGAGATCCGTCCCACATGTGCAGGAGAGACAAAAATAAAAGAGGGAGCAGCCCCTTTTAGAAAGAGTTTACTACAAAACTGCAACAATTATAAATGTCAAAAACGTTTCAAACACATTTCAAGATACAGTGGTCCGTCACTATAACGTGATTCACCTCTGGCAATTTTTCATGTTTTTATTATTTTATTTTACAGCTGTTTGTGATCTGGATCCTGATTGGCTGTAGACCAAATTAACCACCTCAGGACTGTCTCCTATGCAGAATCTTTGAGGTTTTCAATTAAATTATCAATAATGAAAACAACAAATTTAAAGACGGGGAGAAGCTGCCGATTTATGGAAAATGTTAAACACCAATCCACCGCAAACATTGAATCACTTACATGGGTAATGACAATACCTTTCTTTCGTGACCAACTTTGAAAAAATGTGAAGCTTTTGAATACAGTCGTTACTTGTTTATCAGGCGCGTTATGTTCTAAAAATAGGTGAAATTTGCAGAGTAGTTAACTTTATATTTTTACAACTATTCTATATGTTGCAAGGCTCTTAAAGTTCAAACCTTCATGGAAAAATAAGTTCATTGTTATAGTTTAAAAACAAAAATCGAGGAGACACAGCTTGAAGGTTGATTGACACTTGACAGTTCTCTACAGCCAATCAGGACATAGAACACAGTTTGAAAAAAGGATGCAAAATTGCAATCAAAACAATCTGCAAAACAGTGAGATCGCAAGATGAATTGCAGTGTAGCGATGGAACACTACTTTTTTTGCTATCAAATCAGTTAGCACCTAAAAAAAAGGTAATTTTAATTATTACTAAAGGTGTAATCATTTAATACTATGCATATGGCAATGCTTATGCCTTCTTGCAGAAAGGAAACAAAACTGGATTGATGTGAAACATTCATAAAACCCTGTCGGAGATGCACATCTAAGTTGCTTTGACATGAATATTAACTATGACTAACTGAAAGTTGTTTTTTATTTTCATTTTTATTTGAGTGTTTTATCCCTGGAAACCACTGAAAAGTACATCTCTGTTGAATACGGCATTAAAAGATGAAAAGCAAGAAAAACACTAGTTTATAGTATTTTTTTTTTTTTTTAGCTTGTTAATAAATTGAAGAAACAGTGTTTTAAAAAGTGTGATTCTGGAATCCTATGCTCCCTGTAACCTTCACTGTTCCACTTGAGTATCTCTAATTTACATACACATATTGTCCTGCTGCAGCTGACCTTCACTCCTCTCACTTCTACAGCAAACATCAACCTCTCTAGATGTTCCTCCACCTGCTCTCACTACCAATCACAATGTCATCTGCAAACATGATGATCTAGAGCTCTTTGTCCAGCATCATCAGTCTGACCATCACTACAGCAAACAAGAGGAAACTCGAGCCTGATTTTTGATGCACTTCAGACTTTCTCTAGATCTACAAAGACTCAATGCAGCTCCTTCTTACCTTCTATATTTTTCTCCAGAAGCCTATTTAAAGTAAACATTGCACTTGTTTTTCTTTATCTCTGCATGAAGCCACTACTGCTCTTAAGTGTTCACATCTGACCTCAGTCTAGCCTCCTCTTCTCTTTCCTATACTTTCATCATAGCTCAACTTTGTTCTCCTGTAGTTTCCAGAACTCTTCATTTCTCAGTTCACCGTAAAGATTGAACTACAACACTTTTTTCTATTTCTTGGGCATCCTCTAACTCTCAGAGATCTTGTTTTACTGAAACTCTACAAACATTTCTTCAAAGGCTTCGCAAGTGTCATCAGGACCAGCTATTGTTCCACTCTTTGTCATACTTACTGTTCCCATAACCCCTTTCCTTTTCTTTTCTGTGCTATCGAACATGTTCCTCATTCATCGACTCTTTAGAGTTCACTTTCCATCACATTTGTGAAACCTGTCAACACATCTCCATCCCTGTCCATCATCCTAACCTGCTGTACATTCTTCCATCTCTCCCTAATTTGTTACCAACCTGCCCATCAAATCTTGATATGACCATTGTCACCTCCACTTTGTGCTGCAACTACATGTACACCTGTCTTTTGTCCTTTGTGTCCGACTTTGTCTTACCAGACCTTTTCTTTTTAACACAAACTTCTTTATTCCACCACAAAGTTTCCTGACGTGCTTTCCTCATTCGAGATGAAACACCAAGCATCTTCAACCATCAACATCTCCATGATCACTTTAGCTGTAGCTGTCCAGTCATCTGAGAGAATCTTCTGATCTCCAAAAGTCTGTTTTAACTCTTCCCTTAAAGTCACACAACAAATACTCCTATGTTTTCAGCTTTCTTCATCTTCTTCATCCTCACACCACTATCCTAAGCTATCAGGCTACAATTTCCCAATCCATGACTTTACAGTCACTTATCTCTGTCAGATTACAGTGTGTTCTTAGAAGTTTGTTGTTCTTAACAGGAATACACAGCTGGTGTTGGACTTTGCTAGAAGAATAGAATTGCAGTGGTGAAGACATTTTTACAGAGACAAGGAGCATTAGGCAACATAAGAGTGTCTCTGTAAAAAATGTCTTCACCGCTGCAATTTTTTTCTTTTAGCAAAGTTCACCATCAGCTGTATTCCTGTATCGGACAACAAACTTCTCCATCACTCTGTTACTTTCACCCTGTTAGTCTGTCCCGTCTAAAGATGCCCTGAAGTTCCTCCTCCATATCCTTCTGTTCTAGCTCACGTCCAACCTGAGGGGCACTACTACAGACAACATTCATAATTACACTTTCAACTCCCAGCTTCAGACTCATCCACCCTATTGGACACTCTTCACCTTCAAG
The DNA here is from genome assembly GCA_003999625.1 of Oryzias javanicus. Lineage (NCBI taxonomy): Eukaryota > Metazoa > Chordata > Actinopteri > Beloniformes > Adrianichthyidae > Oryzias > Oryzias javanicus. The sequence continues at coordinate 6,107,235 of CM012457.1, forward strand.
CTAAAAGCTCCCAAAGACATGGATTCATTCCAGCAACAACTTAAAATGTTGGAAGCTCAGATAAAGTCAACTTTTTAAGACAAAATGCTAAAATTCATTCTATTTTTTTCCATAAAGCACAAATCCTATACTCAGACGTTAAACATTCATTGTATAAAATGTTACAGTGTTCAAAAATGTGCTTGTTTGATTAGCCAGAGTTATGAACTTCCGGAATAACGTTTGGTTTTAACATGACATGTTCCTCCATCTATGTCTACCCGTTTTTGCATTGCATGTGCTGTTTTGCATAAAATCTCTTTGGACAGCTGTATTTCTATGGGGTTTTTTTCAGTTGATCAGTTTTGATAAGCTTTTGTCCATCTATTTCTTGCTATGTTTATACTTTTTTCTTTTTTTGAAGCCTGAGCAATGCAATTTTGTTCAGCGGGGCATCTTTTAAGCTGTGCACAAATGACATGAAGAAGGGTAAAAAGCAAAATATATGAAAAAAAACTGAAGCTACAACTGATGACTGAAATTTGAAGAAAATGAACAAAGTTCAAAGTTGCAAAGGAAATGAAAAAATAAAGCAAACCAGGATGATAGAGCCTTAGTTATGTAAATGACAAAAGATTGAGTAGTTAATAGACACATTAGAAGTAGGTAAAGTTATCAGAGCAAAGCTACAACCAATCTACGCTCGACACTATTGAATCTATTTGCAAAAAGATAAACCCCTTAAAGTTCTGCAGGCTCTTATTGAGCCATACTTTGGCAAAGATTAAGTATCAAATTGTTAAATTTTTTAAATAAAAAAATGCTAGAAAAAAAACAAGTTATTAAAAACAACAAGAATTGCAAAAAACATTAAAATATTGACAAAAAGTGAAGAATTTAAATTTATATGAAGTACTTACCACAAGGCCCTCTATGAGATATGTTTACATCTGTGAAATCTTTAGCTGCTATTCAGGGCTACCAGTGTCTCTTAGAATTATGCACTTTTTTTTGCAACCGAACAAACATCTGGGTTTCAAGCGCACCACTAAACTTCACATCTTGCATTCAACCCATCTGTGCCAACATGTGGTCCCTCGTACAATACACCGCACTGCGACTGGGGCCGGTAACGCTACGAGCCGCCGTATCCCGCTACCTCAGACAAACGGGAGGGGAACCGAGGGGAGGGGGCAAGCGTCCCGGAAAACCACCAGCGCAAGTAGGGCCCGTTGGACACGGAAAGGGCACCCTGCATTACAGGAAGCTATGGTGTGCAGTCAAAGTGCAACAAAAGAGGGGCAGGATAACAACCTGTTGGTAGCCATGAAATAGGAAGTCTGTGCCAGATCCTTGCTTGCTGTAAGGAAATAAAAGCACAAGAGAAAATAAAATTATCGATCGTAAAATCCAGAGTTATCCTACTCAACATGTACCACGTTTAGTGTAAATTAGAGCAGATTAGACCAAGTCCAAGAGTGAGCAATGATGACTGATAATCTGAACAGGTTAACTGAATCAGATTTTTGAGTAATTTCAATGGTTCATATGCATTCATTCTGTGTTGAGACTGGGTGCTTTTTGCCTTCTACAACAAAAAATATGAAATTTCTAAACTTTTTTTTTAAATATAAGGGGTGAAAAATGTTGGGTAGTCACAAAGTTTTCTTCACCGGGCTTTTTACGTTTCTCACTCCCTTTTTGATTTTCGATGCCCTCCCTATCATCTTCTTTTTTTTTTTGGTCTCATAAAATGTTGTTGACCATTCAGAGTATCCCATCAGGGGACGCCAAAGAAAAAAAAAAAAAAAAAAAACAGCTTTCACTGCTTCGCTGGTGATTTTGCAGAGTTTTTACGCTGGATGCCCTTCTTGACAAAAACACAGGGGAACCCAGTAAGGCTGCAACGACAAGGGTCATACCTAAGGACCCACGCTGGAGTAACTGAACCCAGTTTTAGTGCGTTGCAGCCTAGACCCACCCCACTGAGCCATCCAGCCACTCTTTGTATCTCATAAAATATTTGTCCAAGATAAAACATCATCAATCATTAGCAATCTTGGTCTTGGCCCAATGAGCACTGGCAAATGTTATTCTTTATATCAAACAACAAACTTAGCAGTCAATCAAAACAGTCTTGTGGTCAAGTAGCAGTAAAAACAGCATAGTTTTCACCTCACTAACATTCCCCCTCTGAGGTGGGAAAAACAAAAGCAGAGGGCACAAGGAGCAAAGAAGGAAGCCTCTACCTCGCACTAGCTGGGTACATTTCACCACATCAGTGTGTGGGTGATCAATAGTAATTTCAAAGCCTGGAACAAAATACATAACAGATGAGTTTAACACACAACAGCTGGGAGGTGACATGTTATCTTACATTGATTAAGACGGGTATTCATTTGGACATGTGACAGAATCTATAAAAAGCAAAAGTATAGATGCCAATTGTCTTCTATAGAATACAAATTCATCTATAGAATACAAATTGAAAGAAATATTTAGAAATTTTCCTCCAAAAAGAAAAATATAATAATCTCACAATTATAGGCCAAATTACTCAATGCCCCCACTTAAGAGAATGCAGCATTTTAATGTTTCTAGTTAACTAATTTTTACCAAAAGAGGATAACATGTCACCTTTACACGACTTAATACAATTACAATACAACTTTTAAGGCAACCAGAGTTAAAAAAAAAAAAAAAGATTTGAGAAAAGGCTGTGATTACAAGTGCAAGAACAACATTAAGCCCTTATTCTTAACCATTGATGATGACGATCATAAACAAAGCTCTTGTAAGTCATCCACTCCAGTCGCCACTACTTACCCAGGGTCTGCAGCACTATGGATTCAAGTATCACCAGCTCTTGAGCTTGCTGGAGGTATGCCTGAAGTTTGATAGACAGTCATTACAACACAATTGTAATGAGTCTATTAGTCTATAAGCCCTAACAACTGATTTAAAGTGGCCAAAACTCCAAACAGAGAGGCTCATTTCACTTTAAAAATTAATTTGAGCTTCTGTCAGTGCAGGTGTTTGGTACACACCGAGAAAGGGCATGAAACATAAGACCCTGTGAAAAGGGCAGCAGTACGTGGCACAGCCAGTTATCGATAGTGAAACCACACAACGGGAAACACAAGGATCAAAAAAGTAACCAAACAATAGGAAGGCACCTCCACTTACATTACTTTTTGTGTCTAGAGGCGGTTCTTGTGGATTCAGACATGCGTGTGCAACTTTAATCACATGTTCGAGTTTCCGAGGTTGCTCTTCCACTTTTGCAGCCAAGAACAATGTAGTTGGAGATATTATCTGTGGGTAGAAAAAAATGCAAATTTGAATTTTTTTGGCTTTTATCAGACTTAAAAAATACAAGTTTTGGATGACAAAAATTAGAATACTTACATTCCTATGGAATTTGGTGAAAGAATGGTGCATATAAAATCTATGCATGTAAACAATTGCTGTATTTATTGTTAACTGGGAGCTGGAACAATTGTAAAGGAAATATTTATTTACAAAGGAAACACAATGGATGTTCAATCCTATCTTTTTTATGTCCTGACGTTATTAAGAATACGACAACTAAACATGAATACACAGAAAAAGTACAGAACATGGGGGAAAAGGAAACAAAACAGCAGGAATAGCCCCAATATTGCTTGCAATTTATGTTGCACTGGTATTGTTTGGTTAGGGTTGTGAGGGGCTGTAAGATAGAGCATGTAAACAGAAGGATGATGGGAAATGAGTGCAGGATGACTCTGCACCAAAAGCTCTGTCCATAACTCAAGGGGCAAATCACTGATGTAATAATTTCTACCTAATTTCTATTATGTCCAAGGAAAACGTTCCCTAAAAATGAAATAAATATTATTTAAGGATCATTAGGTAACCTTTCAAATATGATTAGAGTGGAACTTTAAATACAAAAAGAAACACGACTAAGTTATAATAATCAAATTTCAAGTTTTACTGGCCAAAACTTCAAATTTAAGTTTAATTGTCTTTCTCCATCTGAATTAGTATAGTTTTTCTAACTTCATAGATAAAAAAAACAGAAGAAAATGGCTTAGATTTAGTACATTTGCATCTTTAAATAACATATTTGGAAACTTAAACAATTAAAAAAAAGACACTTATGAAGGATGAGGAACTTTGCCACAGTAATCCGTTACATAAGCGCAGGACAAGACGAACAGACTAAACTGTGCAAGACAGAACAATCCCAAGATCAACGTACAGTTATCTAACAAGAGCGGAGATGTTATCCTGACCAAAACTTTACGTGAACAAAACACTCAAAATTAACGATAAATCTCCCAGTTAAAAAATGGCACTCGATAAACTAGCTCAACACGTAACTCCCACGTCGAAATTCAAAGTAGTTTTATCGAAACGTGCAAAGCCGTCGTATTCTTGCAGACGCTACCACTGGTTAGCTAAAATGCTAGCTTAGATTTAAGAAAAAAAAAGTAGGTCGGTGAATTTATAAAACTATTTTTTTAAACAAACAAAAAATGTAACAATAACAAAACAGTTTGTAGTTAAACGAATCAAAAGAGTTTTACTCCTCGACAGCGGTTCGAAATTTCCAAACAGGCCCAGTACTGATTAGCTAGCGCCATGTCTGGCCCACTGGCTTCGTCGCAGCAACTCTGTTTACAAAGGATACACATTGAGCCTCTGACCCATATCCTGGATCAAATTCGCCGCCTGTTGTCGGTAGGACAGTTCCCGGTCCGGTTCCACTCCACATCGGCGGGAAGGCGTGCTTTCCAGCTGATCCCGGGTGAAAAACCATTTCGACGAAGACCCCCGGCACGCCGCCATTACTCTAAGGTTCACTTCGGCATCGAGAAAGCGGATGTGACGTCAACGTTTCACCGGAAATTCGTCTTCTTCGACGGCAATTCTTTCAACTTTCAAATTTTTACCTTAAGAACCAATATAAATAATTAAAATAACGGAGAACATATTTACTTTTTCCATTATTTAATTTTTATTGATTCACAAAACACCCCCCCACCAAAAAAAAAAAAAAAAATTCAAGTACAAGTTGCTCAAATACTCATTTTGATCATATCCAACATAGCTGTATTTGACATATATTAAAAAGTCATTTAGTTTAATTTTACAATCAATCCCTCATAAATGGTGAAAAATATTCTCTATATCGTATTTTACATCAAAATGGGGGGAAAAGACAAAACTGAATTTTTAAAGACACAGCTGCTGAGAATCAGTTCATTATGAGCTGACAAATAACATGGTTAATAGTAAACTACATAAAGGAGATCAAGCAAGTTTTTTTTACATTTTAAATTTCACACTTTTTAAAACATGCTGTATTAAAATATTAAAATTGTGTCCAAACTATGGGTGTATGTAAACTAAAATTGCTACAGAAATTGTTCTCTTTTCAATCCCAAAAATTCCAGAGAATTTCCAGCAAGCAACTTGTCCTGCAATGAAAAAGATAATGCAACAAACTCAGTTGGCTTTCATAGATTTTTTTTAATAAGACAGAGCACATTGCAATAAAAATGGTTTTGGGGAGATTCTATGTATTCATTTATTTATTTAGATTTTTGAAATCGAGCTTTTTTCACTTTGATTTTTTTAGGATAAAAAAATGTGATTATGAAAATGTATTTTCAATTTTCAACATGTTTTTTTTTTTTTAAATAAATATATTTTTTTCAAGACAGATTCTTTTTTTCTACCGTAATTTATTTTGAGAACTAAAAACTTAAAAACAACAACAAAAACGATTTATTTCAAAAATTAAAACTGAAGACAGACTGGTCCCAAAAAGCCAAAATCCCAAAGACTTCTTCTTGGATATAAACAGCTATTACTCAATCACTCTATGTGTCAGAATAACCATTCTTGCTCAGAATGACACAGACCAATCAAATAAAGATACGTGGCTTTGGATCCATTTCTAATCACTGTGAAGGTTTCTTGCGTAGTTCTAAAATAATTCTTGTTGAAAAAAATTCTGTCGAAAAACAATTTTTCAACTTTCACATAAAATATCAACTTAGAAATATTTTTTTAATAAAGTAATTTGCTAATGTTTAATAATATTTTAAACAATAAAGTAACTGATGTTACATTAAGTTAATGGAACTTCAGTAATATTTTTTATCTGCTACACAGAGATTTTTAATTATTGGTAGTAATTGTTACCTTTATTGTGACATCAAACTCATCCATTGACTCTATTAGGGATCCAGGTTCCAGCTCACCAAGTGGGAAAGGGTAATCTGTTCCCAGCATTACTTTATCCTAAAACAGGAAAACAAACATTACCAGTTTTTAGCGATGAGAGTGAGAATTGTGATTGATCATAGTGGAGCTACGGGGGTGGAGGCAAGCAAAAATCAAGAAATCACTATTGGGCATTGCAAAAATAACAAAAATAAAGCACAAAAGTGTGATTTATTTTTTTAAACAAAATAAGTTTCTATTTTATTAGTCAGTTCTTACTTTTCCGATGACATCAACAAGCAGCTTCAGTGAGACGGGATCGTGGACCAGCGAGTCTGTGTAGAAAGATCCAAGGTATTTCCGTGGACTGATCTTATTGTCAACTGCGCACAAATCAGGTCGAACTTTGTGGCCATGTTCGATCCTGCCGACAGTGAAAGGAAAAGAACCACCTGGAAGCAGAAGCCACAATAAACATACATCTTTATATAAAGTGAAATAAAACATATATATGTCGTCCGTACCTCCATGAGCAAAGCAGACTTTCAGTTTAGGAAACTTCTCAAAGATACCTCCAAATATCATGGAGCAAATAGCGATTGTGGTCTCTGAAGGCATACCTAAAACACAAAAAAATTAATTCGGACATTTAAAATATGTAAATGCTTTCTAGAGTTTAGTGTTTCTTTTATTTCTTCACATGCAGTATGTCCTGCATCATCAGATAAACTCCACAACAACATGTTAAAAACACAATTCCTGTTGGAGTGGGTCCTCAAACATCAGCAAGTATAGTGTTTTTTTTAAGGATCAACTCCTGTAGTTTAGTGCAATTTTAATGCAGAAGCTGATTTCTTGTTTTCTGTGTTCATACCCCTGAAACAGATCTTTTTTTAAATGATCCCATGTAATTGAGGATGATTTAAAAGGTGAACTATTTGAAGAAAGAACCAGAATGAAATCTGGTTGCATTCACACTGAATTTCATTTTCAGCTAAATATGTTTTTTTGGCGTTTCCTGTATTTTTTTTTTCTCTGTTCGTGCTCCAGATCCCTCACCCACCAGCCAGGGAAGCCAATACTTAGCCATCCTCCCATCTGTCTGCATATCCCACGGGTGGACGAATATGGAGCAGCCAAGCTCCTCTGCAGCCTAAATGGAAAACACACACACTCTCAGCAGGTCTGGTTCTCACAGAACAGCAAGTCCTGAAGATCGTGAGCCAGCCGAGACAGAACACAGGACTGCTGCAGCTCCACGATGAGTTGGGGCATGCAGGACGGTGTCTCACAGCGTAGAAGGGGAGCAGTTCCGGGGCGTTTAGGTCCCAGTCGTTAATGTGCGACCCGATCTGGACTCCAGGGAAGCCCAACTCCTTCACACAGCGCCTCATCTCCAGGATGGCCAAGTCTGGCGCCTGCATGGGCAGCGTGCCCAGACCCACAAACCTCTTGGGGTGGCTGCGCACCGTCTGCGCCAAATTGTCATTTAGAAGGCCACAGAGATCCAGTGTGTCGTGAGGTTTGGCCTGTAAATACATACAACAGAGACATTTATTTGGTTTCTATTCATAAACAAACAGTAAAATCTGGTCCTTCATCCCCCCTGCTATTAATCATAAGGAGGAAACACTGACCCAGTAGCTGAACATCACAGGAACAGTTGAGAGCGCTTGAACTGCCACGCCTGCGGGACAGAAAACATCTCGTTCAGGGGGCGGCATGAAGAACCTGCTGTATTTATGTCTGAGCTCGAACCATGTTGGTCCATGTCCTGGATGCGGACTCCAGCATCCCAGCAGTTGTCCTGTATCACCCGGAACAGCTTCCCATCCCTCATCATTTTTGCTGACCCCTAAAAAGACAGACGCAGAGCTGGAGTGGGGATTTTGGCAAACACACCTAACGGATCTCACCTGTAGAACCTCATGGAGACCCTCAGGGACTGTACATGTTTTTAAGGGAATCCATCTTTTTAAATCAGACTTTTACTTGAAATTTATATAAATATATTTCTTTATACCTTTTTAAAAAAATATATTTCAAACATATTTTTAAAAATATTTTTTGTTTTTTGTGATTATTTATTTCTACTTTTGTAAAATGTCCCCAACCACTAAGAATTAACTTTTTTTAAACTGGGGGGAGCATTTGTGTGTTTTATAATTTTGTTTTCAATAGTTTTAAGTAGGACTGGGTTGATAAAATTGATTACTTGATTTGAAGCTTAATAAATTAATAATTGATCTATAAAAATAGAGATCGATTTAGCTCATAAAGCTAAAGCCCGCTAGCTTAATGCTAATGTATAATGGAATTTCCATTAGAATGGCTAATGCTAACGGTGAGTCGACCTAAAACATTCATTGCTGACTAAATGAACGGCTTTATTTACTCACAAACATGAATTTTCCAAACTCTTTTAAGGACATTTTTTAAAGTAACGTTTTTGGTCTAAGACAACATTTTTTTGCTCAAAACTTTGCTTATTCTCTGGGAAAAAAGTGTAATATTATGGCTCAAGCTGGTGGACAAACTGAAACGCCCGCCAGGAGAGGCAGAACAATGTTTAAACTGTGAACGATCTGAACATTAATATACATATGTTCACAAATGTGTAAACAATGTACACACACAAAAGTGAATTGAATTGAGTGGATCAAAAGAATAGAAAAATATCAGAATAAAATCGATTCAGGATCTGATGAATCAAATTTTATCGTTTCTTGTAAATATTATCGATACCCAGCCCTAGTTTCAAGCATGTGAAGAAACATGCTTTATAAATAAAGTTTGATTTGATTCCATTCATCTAATTTATTTTTGGGTGCATGAACAATTCAATACATCCACATGGTGGCAGCACTTAATTAATATTTCTTCATAGTCTGTTTTAAAAACATAGATGCAGGAAAGTTTTTAAAACTCTGCATATAGTCTTTTTTATTATTATAATGTTGTTTATATTTATTTTTTATTTGATCAGTTTGTAGTTCTTGTCTACAGGAGAAAATTCTTCTTTATTTTTATTGTTGTAGAATCTTTGAGTTTGCATGAATCCGGCTGAAGCGCCACACCCTGACTGTGTGTGAAGCGGGGCTCTCTGCTGATGCAGAGGCTCCACGCAGAGTTCTGCAGCTGCTCGTGTGCAGGACCAGCCCGACGGGTCCAGAAGGTGGCCTACTGCTGCTGCTGCTGGAAGAAAGCTGAAGCTTGTATAGCAAAGTGTGCAGTGCACAACTGTTCATGTGTCTGTGGTTTGTAAATATGCACAAAGACAGACAGAAAAATCAAATGTATGACTTACTTGGCAGTGATGGTGAAGCTGCACAAATCCTTCATATCCGTATCTCTGGAAGACACCCGAAGAGCATTTTTGAAAAGAGATGCAGCCGAAAACCCTCATTAAGATATTTGTCTTGTTATATTTAACAATGTGAAGTTTCTGGTGTTTCATTTGAACATCTTCCCACAGGCGTTCCCACTAATTCTGTCATCACATCTGTGATAGTTTGAATGGACTAAAACTGAGGCTGTCCAGAGTTTTGTGTAAAATAAATATAACTTTAAGGGTAAAAACCTCTAAAAATGTGAACTGGCTTCAGAAAGAGTACTAAAACCTTTAGATCTTTTACATTTTCAAATAAAATTAAGAGAAAAAGCAAATTTACTTAAATTTAGCAACACATTTTGTTACATTAGAAAGACATATGACTTGTTTTTAACCCTGGAGAACAATTTTATCTAGAGGTTTCAAAGTTAGTTTGACTTTTTTCGTTGTTTGTTTTTATTTGGGGTTCTAGAAATTAAAATAAGCTGAAAAATGTTAAAAATAAGTATTAAAGTTTAAAAAAAACAAAAAAAACAAATGGTTTTAATCTTCTTCTGATCCAACAGGATTTGAAGAAATTCTCAGAAATGCAGTTTTAACCTTAAATTCTTTTGTCTTTCATCAGGAGAAGAATGCTACAAGACCATGTTAAAAAACACATCAAAAACACACATTTAATTGGCGTGTGTCTTTAAAGTATTAATGTCATCATCATACATTTTTGTTTTACATGCAGTGAATTTTAAGAATTTTAAATTTGCTGGTCAGTTTTCAGTTGAGAGAAAATCTCGACAAATTAATCAGCCACTCGAAAAATTAATAGATAACTGCAAAAAGCACAAATTGGTATCGGAAGATGTTATATTTTATCTAATAATATTTAAATCTGTCATCAAACAACTTTTACTTGCTCTGCAAATTATTTTAATAGGTTAAAGTTTTCTATCTTGATCAGATACAGAAAAAAAAATATGGACTAAAAACAGAAAGATTCTCCTTTTGTGGTGAATCTATTTCTCCTCCTTCAGCTTCCAGCTTTCCCGTCCAGCAGGTGCCAAATCTACTTTGTCTTCCAATACATTTTCAGCCTGATTTAGATCTAGACTGTTTAGCAGTCTCGTCACTGAGATAATTTATCTTTCCAGAAAAAAAAGAAAAAATGAAAAGATCCATTTTAATGACTGTACGTTTTGATTTATGACCGTCTTCTAAAATGAGATACTTTCATCTACTAAACTAGATTTCAATCGACTAAAGGAGGAATAGTTTCATCTCATTAACAACTTATTTGTGCTTCATTTGACCTGAAGTAGCAATTATTTAATCAGTTATTTTATATGGGGAGGACCTTTCATCAGAACACAAGATACTTGATGTAAGACACATAAAAACAGGTTAAAACAACAAAAAGCTGACTGCAATGAAAAAAATGAACCCTGTGGTTAGTAGAAAGGCAATATAAAGGGTAATAAAAGCACAAATAAAAGCCATAAAATATTTAAAAGCCAAATAAACACGCTAATCAAAACAATGATGTAAATACTGAGCTAAAACAACAAGTTTTTGACATGTAAACGTCTCCACAGATGCAGAAACTGGACTCATTTACATTCCCTCATAAGTTAATTCTCTGATATCGATCCGATGCTGAAGTGGAATTGATCGTTTGCAGTATGTTTCACAAAGCCAGGATCATCAGCCACTTCCTTCCACGAGGTCAATGATTTAATGCCATAAAATAAATAAAGAAACAACTGGGAGCTTGTGGAGGGTTAGTCAGCAGACTTTGTCCTCTGTTCCTCAGTCCGGCCGGTAATGTTGAAAATCATTAGCTAAGAACCAAACATGAAGACACAAACAGTTCCAGTAACAGCAGGACTTATTCTGATTAAAGTTCTTTTGTCGAGGATGGTGGAACTTCCATTTTTAGAGGGGTTTGATTCCAACTTTTGCTAAATAAAGTGACTAAAATGTAAAGGATTCTGCAGTAAAGGTTTTGAGGATTCAGAATGGAAAATCCTCCCTGCTCCTCAGGGAGCTTCAGGTTGGCGGTATACCTACCTGCTTCAAGTCGGGCCACTCCTTTGGCAAAATGTGACAGTGAATGTCAACCTTCATCTCTGTGATTTCTCTCGGGGAGACGGAAAGCTGCGCTCCTTTCAGGACGCTCGCATTAACTGGGAGGGAAACCTGTGACCGGCAGGTGAATGACACCTGGTCATTTATTACCCAGAACATTTAGAACGCATCCAAAACAACATCATGGTTTACTGTACCGTAGTTTAAGCTGCCGACGAGAGCAGACTCAAAAATCATGAATTAATGTGAGTTATTGATGTGTTACAAAGACTTTAAAGAGAGTTTGTTTGCTCAGGCTACAATATATTGTTCCTTCATTCCAAACACAATCTTTAATGGAAAAAATATCCCTAAAAAATGAAAAGAAAAAAAAATAACTATAATAATTCAGAACAATTACAGATTTATGTCCTAAAGACAAAAACATATTTAACAAAATTAAAAAAATGTTAACATTAATTTAAAAAAATGTTTTAAAAAATTGAGATTTATTTTTTTAGTTAAATTTTTAATTAAAAAAATGAATAACCATATGTATTTTAAAATGTCAAAGTTTTGACATAAACAATAATGAAACATTAAAAATTGTACTTGATTTTTTACATTTAATTTTTAATCAAAAAAATTACACACAAAAACAATTTGAGTATTACACAATTTTTAAATTTTGACATTAAAAATTTCAAAAATGTTTAAACAAAAATGTTTAACAAACTTTAAATATATAATTTTCTGACATTTCATTCTTAATATAAAAATAATACACAATATATCTTGTGTACTATGAAAAATTTCAAAATCTTGACATTAAAAAAAAATATTAAATTTAAACAATGTTTTTACACATTTTTGCTTAATCCTTTTTAAACAAAAAATAATTAACAGGCAATAATAGTTTATTTATTATAAACTTTCAAAATTTAAATATTTTGGCACTCAAAAATCCTTTTTAAAATAATTTAAAAATCTTGACAGGTAATTTCTGTGTGTGTTTTTAAAAATTCTTTAACTAAAGGTCAGAAAAAGGACCAAAAGGTGTTTTTGTTATACTCTGAGTTTTTATTATCAAAGTCTCTTTTAGTTTTCACATTTTACTTCTTTATTTTCCCGTTTGTCCTTCTATTTCTCTATCCATCGTTCGTCATGTTTTCTTGTACATCTGTAACATCAATCATTCTAACATTATGAGATAAATTAGTTTTACTGCAAATGTTGTTTTTTTTAGCTGAGATTTCCAGTTTTTCTACCAATTTTTAATTTCACTGCTTAAATTGGGTCAAAAACACAAACTCAACAGTGCCGACCTTTATCTTATGAGAGCCATCTGACCCCCACTGACTTTAACTAACATTGTTAACTCGGTTATTAGGTGTAACGAGTTAAAACGGTCCAGTTCACGGCAGATTATCTAAATCTTCAACTCTTTGATGTGGATCAATCTGATTGGAGCTGACAGAAAGAGCCTTTGTCACTTGTAAATGTGTAATTCCACAGTCTGGAGGAGCTTCACTGAAGTTGGTCCACAGGAGAAGAACATCAACTCTCTGCAGCTCACATGATCTTCACCTAGTTTGTAGTTGATTTGGGGATTTTATGCAACCAAGAATACAAACTACAGTCTTTGTTGATATTCATGCTAAATATTTGTATACGAAATGTTGAAAAATAAAATAAAAAATAACCTTAAATAAAAGTTTAATGTCAACATCTGTGCAAATATTCATTATGCATCACAGGTCCTCCTGTGGGCGGGGCTAACCTCCCTTTTCGACTGAAGTGGCTGTGGTCACATCATACAACATCATTGACTTGAAAGCATCTATTCATTTGTGCATTCTCATGTTTTTGTAACAAGTTATTTAATGGGATTAACTTTAGTTTTGTGTGTATTTTACTTTACTGGATTTGGATTTATATTCAAGCTAGCATAAAATAGAGTTGGTAAGGCTCCCGCATGGTCATGGGGTTAGGGCTTCTACTCACATTCCATAGGGTAGGGGGGTCAAACACAATCACACAATAGGCCAAAATCCAAAACACACATGAGCTTGTGGGCAGGAAAAATATTTATTAAACACATAAAAAAGCTAAATTGTTAAAACTTTAAAACTTTTTAAACATAGATATAATGATTAAAAACAGAGAGGAATATCTATCCAAAATAAATCAACTTAAACTTTAAATAACTTTCAATAATTTTATCTCCATAATATTATATTCCATCAGTTAGCTAGTAATGAACTAAAAAAAAAAAACAAAAAAAAAAACACAAATTTCTTCACTTGTATGTCATTTATATAAAAAAAAACACTTATAAATATCCCAAAATAAAATGAAATATATCCAATCAAAATTATATTCTGGCAACACTGACGTTCAGCAAGACAGCAGACACACTGTATGATGGGATTTGTAGGTAACTTTGTAGTGACGGTCACAGACACATTGGGCCTGCTGTCAGATCTGGCAGTACAAGGAATTGTGGGATATCATTCCCTTTGCCTGTCTGGACGGATTAATTGTGTTTTCTTTGTCTGTTTTACTCTTAGTTATTTTATCTTGTTACGTTAGAAGTCATTCTAACGGATCTCTCAGCCTCTATAGTTGTAGTGTTGCTTTAATATGTTAGCAGGATAACATCAGGTTGTTATTAATTATAATATAAAATGATCTCGAGGGTTGGATATCATTACCCCGCGGGCCTGATCCGGCCCCAGGGCCTTAACTTTGACACGTAGGGCTTAGTGCAGGGGTCACCAACCTTTTTGAACCTGAGCGCTACTTCGTGGTTACTGAGTTGTACGAAGGGCTACCATTTTTAAATAACAAATTTTGCTTAGTTATAGTTAGTTTTACATTATTAGTAATAAATAATGATCCTCCTCTATGTAAAGACACTGATTCTCACCGTAAATATCAACAATGACAACAAGCTAGGAAACAAATATCAACATTCAGAACTTTATTAATCTCAGTAACTGTTACATTTTTGATGATAACCTCCCATTTTCACTATGTTGCTCCATGTTTATCAATTATATAATGTTAAAGAAAAATCAACTCAATTCTTGCCACATTTTGAAACTAATGACCAAATCTGCAACATTTTTAACTAAATTAATGATCTTTGAGGTCCGAGGTCACCTAAACTAAATCTCATGTATCACGAACAGATTTTTATGACATTTTAATTTTTAAATCTATGTAAATGCAAGTGTAATTTAAAAAAACATCAACAGAATAAAATTTTATTATAGATGCAGCTCACAAGTGAGTTTTAGAGGAGACCTGAGGGCACCTTGTGGGGTCCTTGAGGGCCCCATGGGCACCATGTTGGTGACCTCTGCCTTAGAGTATGGATCAAGTCCAGGTTAGACTGCCAGGTCCCTGGTAGTGGACCTCGTCACTGGCTCGTTTCGGGTCTCAGAGTGGGAGAGATTCCAGGTGGCTCGTCGGTTCTTGGCAGTGGACCTCGCCTCTGGCATGCCCCCAGCCCATCTGGATGAAGCCCCTCTGCTACACCCTCAAAACATGTCGTTGTAGAGTTGATAAGCTAATTATTCTTTAATAGTCCTGGTTAGTCGTCTGTCCGTCCTGGGACAGGATCTCTCCCTTTTTTTTGTAGTTTTTCTTTACTGGGAGGGAGGGTCTTAGGGCAGAGATAATTGTTTATGTTTTATGACCGACTTTCTGCTTCTGCAAAATTTTGAATCTCAGTGAGGCAATTGTTTTTGTGATATTGTTCAATCTAAATAAAATTGAATCTCTGGAGGGATGCTGAGTGTATCCGTGGATCTTCGTCTTTCTTCCCCTCAACGGTCTGCAGACTAGAGGTGGACTGACATTTGCACAGCGCTACGTTCTCCGGTAATTGCTCTGCCGCAGACAGACGCTGCAATGAATGAGAAGGAGTTCGCAGATATTTGGCAGCAGCCGGCTCCCCGCCTGACATTTACAGCAGCAGGAGCAGCCCAAC
Organism: Oryzias javanicus; assembly: GCA_003999625.1. Lineage (NCBI taxonomy): Eukaryota > Metazoa > Chordata > Actinopteri > Beloniformes > Adrianichthyidae > Oryzias > Oryzias javanicus. The sequence continues at coordinate 6,122,819 of CM012457.1, forward strand.
GAGCTGAGGGCTCGGACGGTTCTAGAGAGAACAAAACCGACACCCTTTAAAAAATATAGAGGGGGGGGGGGGGTAAAATCCATGCGGAGGATTTTCTTTTCATTTCAGATTTTCAGCATTCAGGTCTACGCTCAGACGTGTCTGCGGCGGTCATGGAAATCCTCCGCCGGCAGTGATGCAAACATGACACCCTGATGTTCCTGCTTTGTGATGCTGACTGTGCAACCGAGTGTGCTCGACCCTCAAACACGGAAATCTTCACTGAAATCTGTCTGATATACGTCTGCATTCTCAGTCCAGTTCTGTTGAAGAATTACTTTCTGCTCAGATCAAAAGCTTTCCTTCTTTACTGGACTGATAAAATGCTGAACGAGACTTTTTGTTTTTCATTTTTAACCTCGTAAAATTGCAATTCTCCTTTCAGAATTGTAAAGTACTGAAGCAACAGTTAAGCTGCTGTTTTTGTGCCATTTTAATCCTATGTAGTCCTGGGCTTTTTGGAGTATTTTGCAGTATTAAAAAAATAGTGGTTATGCTTGATACTCATTTTCTCTCTACATACTCAGCTTCCTGCTTTTTTTACTTATTAGTTTTCATTATATGACACTCACACAATCATGTACAGTAGACCTGAAACTGTGCCAAAAAACACCAAAGTTGTCATTTTTGTCCATTTTATTTACTGCAAAATTCACAAGAATGGAGAACAAACTTTGTTCTTGTTTTTCAGCAAAATTAAAAGTGCATAGATAAAATAAAAAACTTTAAATTTAAGAAAATATACAATTTAATATCAAAACAACATCCTGCTTACCTCTCCCTGGACTGTTCACTCCATCATCCGTTTCAAATTCCAAAAAATTAGAACTTTTTCAAATTTATCCAGTTGATCAAAACACCTTAAAACATCTGTTACATTTGTTGTTTTTGCAATAAAACATTCTGCTGGCTCACATACAAATGCAGTCTTAAACTCTTGGCAAAACATTTTTTAAAAAAAAGGGCTGGTCAGTGTAACTCGCTGATGCTACTATTGTGGTGGTTTGTTTTCATTTGAATTCTTTGATTTCTTTTAGCTTTTTATTTACAACTTTGGACTTTAGTGAACGTGGTCGCACATTTTTGGACATTTAAGGATCTCGCCATTTTTGTGTCATAACTCTTATTGCGTTTATTTAAAGGGGCCGTCATCCTGCTAGTCTTAAGCCTTTCAGAGTAAACTATATCCATATATTACCTTTGACACACTAATGGAACAATTTCTTATTGAATACGAGTTATTTTTGTGAGCTCCTTCTCATACCATAAAGTAAGTCGACTCTATCTCTGAGGCTCCGCCTTTCGCTCCTCATCCTAGAGTTGTCGGCGTTTTCCCATGAAAACAAGCATCCGAACTTTTTCAAAGATGGAAGAGCACATTGTGCAGATAAAATGAAAGCTTTTATGCTGATCACCTCTAGCTCAGAAGAGAAAGTTCACGTGTGTGTGTTAGCCTGGGGGCGGAGCTGAATCTTCCTGGAAGGGGCTGTTCCTCACTGTCATACGTACCAATGCGAATACCCACTTGTTTTTGTGGACTGAGAAGGGCTCAGGGATGTGTGAATAGATCAAAATACGTCTTTGAGGAATTAACATTGTAATAAAAAAGGTAATTTTGCATGACATAAGCGTTTTAAAACCAAAAATTTCAAAGCTAATAACTTTTTAGAAACCTTTTTGCTATGTTATGCATGAAAACTGTATGTATTGGTGGATTATGTTGCTATATCATCAACTGAGGGTTAAAGACCCACTCTGGTTATTTTTTCTCAGTGGTCTTTTAATGATACAGCAGATATTGTTGGTGCAGAGTAAACCTGCCCTTTTTTCCCATCATCCCTTTGTTTACTCGCTCTCCCGCCAGCTTTCAGCCCCTCACGTCCCAATATTGGAGATTTCCAGCAGTGCAGTTTGGAGCCAGCTCAGAGGAAAACAAAGACGTTCATGGATGTAATCGCCTACATCAGAATCCGTCACAAATCCAATCTTTTTCAAACTGCATTTTTTTCGACTGCTCCTGATTCACAATGATTTAAATTAAAAAATACTCAGAAATGTAATTTTGGACCTAATTTTTTTTTTTTGTTTATATCTGTCGTCGTTCATCAAAAATGCTACAATAATGTGTTAAAAACTCAATTTTCAACATATTGGGTCTTGAAAGAAACTTCTTTAACTCAAAGGGCTAAACGTTGGTCTCCAGCCATAAGAGCTGCTGGTCTGTGATCCAGACGCATCAAGGGGCCAGTTTGCAGAAGTGACTCAGTCCAAATGGCAGATGGGTAGGGGGCTGAGAGACTGCAGTGAGGAGAAAGTGGTCGCTTAAATCAAGTGCATCGATTTGCATATTAAAAATCTAAAACCTGCAATGTCTTCACTGAATATCCAGATAAATTAAGATAGAAAAGAAAACATCCTAGTAAGTATTATGCTTGGAAAGCAACACAAGATTTATGCTTTTTAAAAAAGAAATGGATAATCCAGCAGATGGAGTTGAGTCATTGAAATATTTAACTGATTAGGTTATAAAATACTGTAGCTGCCGTGAAATGCAACTCTAATTCATATTTTTGTTAAAAAGGATTAATAATAGAGAAAAAATTCTAATCATTTGAAATAATTATGTGATATTTTGCAGTAAATAAGTAACAGTGTTAATCAGTTGTTTAAAAAGGGGGATCTCATTTAATGTTTCTTGTCGTTTTTGTTGCTAAGTTGCCAGACCTGAATGAGTCTCACATGGTCTGCAATAGTTAAGCCTGTGAAAGAAGTTCTACATGATTTTTTCATTCTTTTTGAAGAAGTTTTTCCCTCTTCGTTTTGTCATTTTAACTATTTTGTAGTCTGAGATTGTATTAAAGCTTCTAATAAAATGTCTATTTTGAATATTGCGACGTTTATATGTATTTTCTTTATTATTATTTTCTGTGAGAACTCTTTGTAAAAGGGGTTAATTCACGTTTCTGTATTTTATTTCATAGTTCCGACAGAACCTTTGGGGCATGGAGAAGAATCTTTGTGTCCGAACAAATGTCTGTTAAAACCAAGAACCGTTTGTGCCTCGTCGAGCTCAAGAGGAGTAACACGTGCTTTAAAATTGTGATTTCCTCAAAGCTTTTGCTTGGTTTGTCCATAAACATGTAATAATTCAAGATTGTGAGTAACAAAGATGAACAGGAGAGGAGAATAAATCAATGTGAACCAACGTCAATGAAAAAATCTACACATGAATTCTGTTTCATGAAAATGCAAGAATGCTGCATGATAAAAACAAACTCCTAAATATAAGTCTAAAATTACACAAAAAGTGTAAATTGTTGTTTCAGTTAATTTACACTGTTAAAAAAGAAACTGTTGTTTTTACAGGAAAACGCTGGCAGCTGCTGTTACAAGAGAATTACTGTAAAAAAAAAATACAGCATCACAGTAAATAACTTAACCGATGAAGGATGTATATTAATTTACAGTGACTTACAGTAAATTGAATTAGATTAAAAAAAAATGTGAATTTTACCCCAAAAATTTGTTGATTTTGCATTACAGTTTTGTAGATAAATTTTTAAAGCAAAAAAAAAAACTATCGAAGACCTTCGCATGCACAGGGAGGGCACACAAACCCTACACAGGAGATGTTTTACCAGATTGACCCAGCTGGGAATTTAACCAGGGTCTTCTGATCATGGGGCAGTACCACCTATACCACTGATAGCTTAGATGATTTGTATTCATATTGTTGACGGCATCTTAATTCTACAAATAAATGCATTCTTTTTTCAACATACAACTTTCAAAGCTGAATAATAACATAAAACATGTTCATCTCCATGGAGACACTCAGGTGATGCCAACAGGCGACGTTAAGCTTGGAACTGTGGAGAAACCTCTTCCTTTTACATCAAATAAAAGCAAAATAGTTTAAACATCCCATCAGTAAAAAGCTATATTACTAAAATAAAGTAAAAGAGTCGCTATAAATGCAATATATATGTTGACATTAATAATATTAAAAAATTGGATTGTAAAGATTTAATTAGGAAAAAAAATGTTTTTAAACCAAATCCATAAAAAACGACTGAATAAATTGATTTTATAACATTTGAATGTCAGATTAACAGTATTACAGCATTTCTCTGTTCCCATAACCATTTAATTTAAATTTATTTGATCATAGCTACAAATTATTGTTATAAACATTACAAAAAAAGGTTGTTAAATGGTTTACAAAGGTTAACTGTTATTTAAACAAACACTGTCTGTTTTATTGTTTACAATATAATTCTGTAGGTAGTTTACATAGCTTTTCTGTAAATTTACCAGTCTTTTTTTTTTTTACAGTGTAGAATGAATGAAACCAGATGACTGAATGAACCCTCTGACACTTGAAAGTCCTGGACTTGAACCAGGAGTCTGCAATATTCAGTGCTAAAAGAGCCAGTTGGATCTAGAAAAGTCCCACATCACTGTTTATTTATGTTTTTGATTCCATTCATTCATGAAACCTCGAGAATTCGGAAAATCCGGTTTGTAGAAATCCTGTGCTAAAACAATACAGGTTTTTTGTTTTTAAGTTAAAAGCAATGTGAATATTTGAAAAGAGATCAAAAGATGGTCAGAATGGGTCTTTAAGACTTCAAAAATAGAAATAGATTAGAGAAAAGTAAAACTCTTTCACTTTATTTTTACTCTAAATCTCTGAATTCATCCCATAAAACTACCATTAATGGCTGAACATTTGTTGAAGGTGCAGAAAACATCGCCCCCCATCTTCACCTCCATGGTCCAAGCAGAAGTCTCGGGGCAGCATCCTGCCTGGCCTCCTGCCTCGTGCTGACTCAGTGTTTGGTTGGAGGAAGAAGAGGAAGAGGAGGAGGAGGAGGAGGAGGAGGAGGAGGCTGTCCCACCTGGCTTTCACTCTGCATCCCATTTCAGACAGCTGCTCTCTGCAAACCACCTGACCCACATCTTCTCTCATGTTGCGTGCTCATCAGAAAAATGTTCAAAGAGAATCCAGAGGAGATAAAAGGAGGAAGGATGGAAAGAGAGAGAGAGAGAGAAAACTTTAACGGGAAAAAAAGAAAAAAGTGAAGATGCTGTGTGGGAATGAGATGTTGAGCTATGAGAGGAGGGGAGGAAAAAAAAGGGGGAGGAGGAAGAGAAGTTGCCTGGCACCGCCTGCCAGATTCACATCTCTGATTTATCACATCGTCGCATCTTCTCCCCAAACTCCCCCCTCCCTCCCTCCCTTCCTCCCGGCTCGGTCGGACAGGGAATCCGCGCTGTTGACATCTCGCAGAGGGATCTGCCTCCTCACTGATGCTGCAAGGAGACCCCCCCTCATCTGATCTGATCTCTTATCGCCGTCTCTTTTGTCTTCCCCCCCCGCGCGCGCGCAGCTGGCTGTCGGTGGCGTGGATGGCTGCTGCGCGAATTCTTTTGATTTGAAAACAACAAACTCCTCTCCTCATCCTTTTTTGATCTGAATCTGAAACTAAAACTGGCAACGATGACAGACCCGGTCACCCAGGAGCCCGACCCCGTCCCGGAGCCCATGGTTGTGGATCCGTGCCCGGCCACAGTGCGGAACGGCCAGTGCGCCGCCGATGGCATCAGCAACCACCAGCAGCAGCAAGCCAAGACCCCCACGGAGCCCGGCTCCTTCACCGTCAGCCAGGAGATGAAGATCACCGACAGCGCGGATGGAGAAGGTACACTTTTCTTCTGTTATCAAACATTTTTTTCTTTTTTTTTTTTAAATATTTTAAAGTTTGGGATGCTCACGTGCGTCTGGATGAGAAGTCTGCTGCGTCTAAGAAGACGACTGGTGGTTATTTTTATCCATGCCAGTTATTTTTGGCCTGCGTCTTTGAATAATGTATGATAGTCATACATCTGCTGCGTTCAATTAGAGCTCCACGTTGTAGTTTATAAAAGAGCAGCTGAAGTAATTCACTGTTTCAGTCATGGTTTTCTTTAGTCCTCCATAAAGCTGCAGATGGGTCAGAAAAAAAAATCACTAAAGTCAGTGTATTTCTAACAAATATTTAGGGTGTATTTAGACAGGACACTTTTGATTTGCTTAAAGGGAACCAGTTTGTTGATCCCAATAATCCTGAACAAATTTTCAGTCTCTGATTCGGGACGAGGAGTCACCCATATTTCAAGGTGGTCTCATTTTTAATTGGACGGAGCTCTGGTTTGCTCTAAGTTTTGTTTATTTGAATACAATCTGTGCTCAGAGTGGAACAACTGGACCAAAACAGCCACCGTACCCTAGAGTAGGAAGGACTAGCCAGCCTTAAGTAGGGTTGGGCACCGAAGTTTTGGCTCCAAAACCGAAAGAAGCTGCAAATGGTGCCACGACGGTGCTTAGTTTCAGTAAAGGTACATGTGTCTTAGGACATGTCAATCACTTCTACTCTTTTCAGAACTTTGAACTTCTAGCCAATCCCTTTACCTTTCCAGTGATTGTGGGCGGGCTCATATTAGACCGCTGACGAGGCGAGCGTGAGAGCGCGCGAATGTCTGAATGAAATGAATGAAAATCTGTTGATTTGGGAAGATGTAGGAATTATTATTTTAGTACTGAAGTACCGAAATTGGCACCGATTAGGGACTGAAACCAAAGAACCGCTTTGGCACTGGAACCGCTTAGAAAACCAATCGGTGCCCAACCCTAGCCCTAAGTCGCTACAGTTCCCCCTTACGAAAACAAGTTCGGACGCCACTACAGCTTCAACTGCCCCCACAAACGGAGGGATTCGGAGAAGTCGTAGGGGTAGGGGGAGGATTCAGATTCGTCCTGAGTGAACCATCCTGGAAAGGATTGCTAAGCGTGGCATTTCTTCCCCTTGTTGCTTCGCCCCGCCTTCGTAATTCCTGGCCAATGTCAGAGGACATCTTCAGTCACATGGTTTTGTTTACAAGCTTTGGTTAGAAACAGAATAGTCCAGTTGACGGCGGTCTGAGTGCAGGTTCAGCACAGGGTTAGGACTTGATCCAGTCCAAATTAAGTGAACTCGGTCAGGACCAACTGACTTTTCTGGTCTTAAAACACTCAGAGAATTTACAATTTGTCAGATTTGGTCAGTGGTGTTCCGTCAGGGCCGGCAAAGCCCTCAGTGATGGCCTAAAATTATCTGAAAAGAAGTATCTAAATCACAGAGAAATGTTTTTTTTTCTTATGCATTTGTTCAAAATATATTTTAGATCATTCCAACTGTTCCGTCAGCGTCTCTCACAGCCCTGTGCCCCGGTTGCGCTGCTGTCTTTTCACAAGAAAGTTTCTAGCCAATCAGGTTTTAGTTCTCCCTTGTTGCTAGGTTTATAAAAATCTGCCTCATTGTCAGTGCTTCTGTCCTCAGTTCCGGTGTTTGCAGGGCTTTTCATAAAAAAAAAAACAAACAAACAAACTGTTAATTAAACCTTATCTGGATTATGCTAATTCAACCAATCAGAATTTGAGTTGGAGTCTTTGGAGCCTCATGATTGGATGGTCAAAGCTCACGTTGCTAAAAGCTAACTTGATGCCAGTCTGAATACAAATCAATCGCACAGTTCAGGACTCAATCCAGGCCAAATTAAGCGAAAACTAAAAACACACAATTTGCAATTTTTCAGATTTTATTTTATACCAATTTCAAAACCAATATTGATAGAAATGATCCTTAATTTATCAGCTCAATAATAATAAATCACAACTACTGAGTAAAAGTGATATATTTTGCTTCCTTGTAATGTTTTAGATTCTCCAGGGTTTGGGGAGTTTTCCTCATGTCCATCTACAAAGTCTTTGAAATCGCTTTGGCGTTGAATTTTCTACAGATATCGCTAGATAATCTCTTGAATTATGGCTTTACATGCAGGACTCAATCAGATTGACGTTAAGCAAGTGAAGAAATTCCTCTGGGTAAATATGAGTAAAAGAAGGATGAATAGATGCACAGATCATACTTTCCATACAAATATATTCCTCTATTGAACTTTTTGATGTAACTGCACTTTGGTTACACCCCCAAAATGTTAAAATATTAGATAATTTAGCCAACTGAATGCCAAAAATACAACATTTCCACATGGTGTCTCCTCATCATTCAGCCTCTCAGGGGCCGGCGTAACGAGCACGATCACTCCAGCCCAATGGGTTCTGTGAGGGACCCTTTATACCGCAATCCCGTCACCCCGAAAGGGTTATAGCAGGTTAAGAAAATGGACGGATGGAAGTTCAGGAGGAGAACGCTGCCGCCGATCCTCCATCTTGGATTTGTACTGGTTGAGTCTCTGAAAATGTCAGTTGCCTGAAGCTGAGTCTCAAATTGGGCGGAGCTTCAGTCACATGCACCCATACGAAGGTTGACCTGTAGTACGGGTGATGCAGGTATTTGGGTTGTCCGAGCCTGTGGAGTAGAGGAGTGGATGTATCATCAGGGAGGTGCAGGTGTGTCCTGCAGTTTGCTTGAAGCTCACATGGCCGAGGCAAAGAAAATTGGACTTACCACGGTCGTCCAAGTATTGTGCATCTTGAAGTATTCGTAAAGGATAATGTAAGTTTCATTCACTTATGTTGTTGTACAGTGTGCTAATGCCACATGAGTCACAGTAAGGTGCAAGTACTGACCTTTAACTGATTGTGTGCAAACATGCATGTGATACTTGGAGGACGTCCACGCAAACCAAACTCTAATTTGCTCATATCTAACAGCCAGGCTAAACGCAGAGAGCGTGAACAGCACTAATACGCTCCATCTGACGCTGCATCTGACCTACTTCACTCTTACTTTGGTTTGTTATATGTTATGTCGATCTGTAAGAAAAAAAACATTTTCACTGTATAAGCTCACTGAGTGGTCTACGACCTTGACGCATGAGGTTTGCACTTTTCTGCCCTGCGAACAGCCCGTATCCACATTCTGATAAGTTTATACAATTTTGTCCATGTAAAATGTGTATTAGTATTGAGTTTTTCAAAGTAATAATTTTTCAAAAAATGGTGATATATTGTCTGTGTTATAATATGTAACAAAAATGCCAGACAAAGTGTACATTATCAGAAATTAATGCAGGCATCAAGTGTATTCAGTTCTGATAATGCACATATGGAAGGGTATTAGCCAGTTAATATCATGGCCACTTACAAAATAAATACATATTTTATGATTTTATTCTTGTTATATTTTTGGTTTAAATCGCATTTTCACATAAAGTGTATATGTTGTTACGGTTACATGACAACACGCCGCTGAGCCGGCACCGACTTCAAGTGCAGCGCCAAAGGAAACAGATATAGATGCTGATCGTCACGTTAGGTTAAATAACGGATTATCTCAGAAGGAAAGTTCACCTCTTTCTGCTTGTTTTTGTAAAAGAATATGAAGCAAACGGTTGTTTTAAAGAAGCCTGCGCAGTGATATAGAACATTTGACTGGAACTACTTTCTTAGGTGTGCATTATCACTGTGGATTATTACTTTTTAATTGATACCCAGCAGCCAATCAGAATCGAGTATTAACCTGGAGTATGAATTTGGATCCATCATATTGTGACACGTCTCATGTTGCCAGACTCTTGCCCAATTTATGAATTCTTGACAATGTAATCTACTCTAATGGATTCAACAAAGATAACACTAGTTTTCTATTTCTGAGATAATTCCTGAATAAAATGAATTTACTTTAGTCCAGACAAACAGTAAGAATTCTGCAACATCTTGAAGCTCTAAAACATTTCTGACCAGAGAAGAGGTAGAGGTGTAGATGCCACATTTAAATGCATTTTGGGAATGTTGATGCTTCTTAGTATCTCTGTTTTGAGTGTTAAAGCTCTCCGAAGGTATTATTGCTCGTGACTCCCAGGCCCCGGGGCCCTCGTAAAAACATTCTTGCTCTCTTTTCTGAGATTTTCTTTTATTATCTCCACAGACTCAAAGCATTTTATGGTTGCAGGTCATTCAAAATTCACAAAAACAGATTTTCTCAGAGTTTTGGGAAACTTCTGAGACATTTGATCAGGTTTTGAGGAAAGATGTGGATGTTTCCATCAATTTGGGTCTTTTCGTTAAGGTTCTGGTTCTACTTGCTTCTAAAAACACACACGGACATATCGGAACGATCACACATGTTTTTATTCAGACTTTGGGTTCTTTATCAAGTTTAACATCAGATTCTGTTGATTTGTTTCTTGATGACTTTCACTCCAGGACTCAGCAACTTATCGACCTGGTTTCACCTGAGAACATTGGATCCATGTCTGGCAGGAGAAAAGCTCAGTAGAGAAATGCTCCGTTTGATTGAAAACAACAACAAAAATATTAAAGAGTGTAGAAAATGGAGTGAAAAAATTGTAAAAGCAATCTTTGTATTGATTGTGATACACAGAAAGAAGGTCTTCTCTCTAAGAACTCTGAATAAAAAGAGGCCAGACTGCACCTTTAGCCGATAATATCAGCCAAAACATCAATAATTCTCGTCTTTTGTTTGCTAGTGTTGAAAGTCTAAATATTCCCTCAACTCAATTAGTTGTTGATTACTTTTAACAAAGCGAATGAAATGACTTTGCATCCATTTTCAAATGAAAAAAATCCAAAACACCAGAAAAACAATACAATCATCCATCCAAAATAAGATAACTAGAGGGTCAAAGTACCAGAATTGACTAAATTCATTGATGCAACATTTAGTTCTAACAAGAGATTCGTCAACTTGATATTTCTGCAATGTTCCAAACAAAGTTCACTCCAGTCAGCTATTTTTCCTCAATCTCTTTAAGCTGCAGATAGATGTTAAACTTTATCAAAATAAAATCAGACGGAAATTCTTATGTTTAGCAATGAAAGGACAGTTTCAGGGTGTTATCAGATAGAGTTTATGGTCAGAACTTATATTTAAGGAAGGGTTTATGTTTCTATAGGTGAGCAAAAATCTGTTAGAGTGTCAACATAAAGTGGAGTGCCTCAGGGTTTGACTCTTGAACCTCTGCTGTTCAGCCTATACATCCGCCCTCTACAGGTGTAGATCAGGGGTGTCAAACTCAATCGAACCAAAATCCAAAACACACCTTAGGTCACAGGTCAAACAGGATAAACATTCATTGAACACTCTGAAACTACATTTTTAAAACTTTAAAAACATTTCTTTTAAACAAAATTATGACTAAAAACAGGCAGGAATATTATTCCAGAATAAATCAACTCAAACCTTAAATAACTTTCAATATTTTACTCTCCTTAAAATATATATTTTGTCAAAATTATACAAATTAGAAATAAGCGCAAGATAACATCGAGCGATTAATAATAATAATAAAATAAAATGATCTGGAGGGCCGGATAGAAGGACCCAGAGGGCCGGATTCGCAAGTTCACAAAACAAAACAAGTAATAAAGCAAGTGATGGAAATACCAGGAGAACCAAGATCATTAACTTTCATGAAACAGCTGTGGATGATTGAGAACTTAAACCGGGTGTGACGTGCAGGGGAGAACACAAAACCAGAAAACAGAAATGAAATCAAACAAAAAGACACAATCCTTACAATCACTCCGGTTGTCGAGTCCTTACGGGTTTCCAGTTTTATAAATCAAACAATCCTTCATTAATCCACAGCTGCAAGGAAGCTCATTTAGATCCAGAACATGAACCTGTTATAGTTGTTAATAATTGCAGAAATTAGACATTTCTTTCATTGATCCCAAAAGCCTTTTTATGTAAAGTTCATTGAAAGAGTCATATCTCAAGTGGCGAAGTACTGAAACACTACTGCAGTACAATGCTGGGAGTATTGCTACAGTTTTTCCTCACCTAAATAAGATTAATGCTTTCTTACCCAATGCCCGTTTTAAGCTTGCATGTTTGACCTCGTCCCTCCATGAAGGTTCTTATCCACAGGTTAACTAACTTTTTAAACTCAGTCTGGAAATAGACAGAAAGCTGGTTCAAGACCTTCTGCTAGACAAGGAAATGCTAATTTTTTGTTAATGGTTTAAAAAAAAAAAAAAGAGTGTTCACAGTGATGAACCCTGAGGTATCCCATTTGTGAAATTGGGGAGCACCTTTCAGCTATTTGAGTTGCTGAAATATCTATAACATACATAGGAAACACCGGTGAAAAAATAGCTTTAAGTAATGGTTGCAAAACACCTTTCACTGGATAAAAAAGCAACAAAGATGATCACTATAAAAATGCAATTTTGCTAAATACTAGGGATATAGGTAAAATTGATTTGGTGACATTTTGTCTAGCAATACTGGTATTGATTAAAATGTTGACAATATTTATTAAGATATATATGTTTATATTTGTTTATATTTATGTTTATATATTTATCCTAACAGACAACAAAGGACAGACATAATATGTAAGATTGCTCCACATGGAATCTTGGCATTCTGACTTCCAGTTTTCTTTTTCCCAGTTTACTAATCCAGTTCAGGAACATAGTAGTACTAATCTCATCATAAATAATTAAAAATAAAATAAAAAGCGAAAAATTAATCTGGCACAGTCTTGGGATATATCGAGAGACGTATTGTATCATGAGATGTATTGCAATCCACATCGTATTGCCAGACTCTTGCCAATACACACCTCTACTAAATGCCAAAACCAACATTTGGCTTATTTTGATTCTGTATTATTATAATTATTGGCGTTGAATCACACACTTGTATTTCCATGTGTTTCAAAAACTTGAGCTGCACGCCTGATGTTTGTATCATTTCCGAAGAAAAAAAGGTGTGACATAGACAAGTGTGGCAACAACACACGCGTGTGCAGATGAAGACACCTCCAGAGCCGGAGCTGAGTCAGATGCAGAGAGAGGTTCAAAAGCACATGCTTTGTGTCTGTTCTCCCAGTGAGGGATCATGTGAGCAGTTATTCAGCACGCCGTTTCACTTCCTTCTGCAGACCTTCAAAACACCCGCAGATGCAGGGGAAAACGCTCATTACCACCACATATTTTGTTTTTGAAAGATGGTCTGGGGAAAATAGGAAAGTTTGGTGTTGTAATTTGTGAGAAAACTGTAAAATCATAGCTTACTTTGTCAAAATTTAAGTTGAATTTGAATGTTTTGCACTTTTATTAGGAATTAATAGCGTGTAGTGGTACGTACAACACGTTGTCAAGAACATGCGGTGTAGTGAGGATGTGCAGACGCTTATGAAGGGCAGGGTAGGTCCAAATGTTTGCCTGAAGGGGTTTGCCCAAACGAATGGACGTTTTCCAGTCTTTGGTTCTCTGAAGTGACCAAATGAAAGAGGAAAATGTTGCAGCTTCCCGAATCTTTCCACAGGGATGTCCCAGTAGAAGAGCAATCTGAAAGGAGTAAAGAAGAAACTAAATCTATTATGTTGCCAATTCTCAACTGTGGATGACTCAGTCCATTTGAATTTCTTAAAACTTACTTTAAAGTTTCCACCATTGTTATCCAACCGTTCCAAGTCTTAGTAAAAATGACATTTAAATACTTTGAGGGGAAAAAGGAGCTTGTGATCTCTTTTTCACATGACTTTCACTCTGCTTGATCTCTGGCTAAAAGGTCTGCCTCAGTCCAACTATAGATGGTCTCATTCATTATTGGAGCTCCAGAGGAGGGTGAATAAAAAGCCATTTAGTTTGTGAAATGATCATGTGAATCAGCAGCTTTCTCGTCAGCACTACTTCATGACGCAGTGTGGAGCTTTCACGTTGCAGTGATGTGTCTTGTGGAAAGGAATTTCTGCTATGTCGCTTGTGTAATTTTGTGAAGTTCAGGTTTGATGGTTTGAAGTTCAAGTGTTTTGTATTTGATTTTACTGTGCAACATTCCATTTTCGGAACCTTAAAGTTCAAACAATTGATGATTTCTTCTTTCAAATCCGCTGATTAAATACATTTTGTGTCAAATATTACATCGTCATCTGCATATAGTCATTAAAAATATGAGATAAAAGTAGAGAATTTCATATTTATGAATGCAAACCTCTGTCATTTTAGAGTTTTCATTAAATGAAATAAGATTAAATGATGGAAGAGTTCTTTAAATGTCCTCATCCATTTTCATTCCCCCTCGTTGGTGTCACAACTACAACAATCCCTTGGAAAAAGTGAAGGATAAATCCGACAGTGTTAAACTCAGCTTTTTTGTGTAAAAACTAAGACTTTTAAATAATGCATGAGCCAATCTCACATTTCATGGCAGGGAAATTGCTGCAGGCAGTTGGAGTTCTGGGCTGTTTAGTCTGTGACTCCAGGCGAAGACTCAAACACACCAGCTGGGGCTGGAAACCGTCAAGAAACGGATCCGAACTGTTCGATTGAAGTCTGCTTTTAGCTTCACATCTGGTTTTGGTCCCTTAGGTTTCCAATAAATGTGTAGTTTTCAAAATCTAAGATACTTTAAAATAGTCTCTTTGAATGTTAGCACATACAGATTATTGGGTATTTGAAATGAGTTTGAGAAAACTTTGTATTAATTTTTTTTCTGATTTTAGCAGCTCCTCTTACTACTTTTAGGATCAGAGTGAGACATAAGAAGCTGTCTGTGATCCCAGTTCTACCTCATACTTCACATTTTTGTTCTAAAAAAGGATTTACAAAAGCATCAAACTCATTTTTTGTACTGTATGTCTTCATGTTGTCAAATGAAACTTGTTTCAATCCAAATAGAATTCTCTGAAATTAATTATCACGTTGAAACGATTTTTTTTTAAGTGTAAGTTGATTTAATTTGATTCGATTCTGCCTCAGATTGTTTCAGTTGCATCATAGGAATAGAAACTGATCAATACGAATTCTTCCCTCCTCCCTTCTTCTTCATTTGGCCCTACAAACAGAGGGATGTGAAAAAATAGTGTCTAATATTTCAGACTTTACTTTCTTTCGATAATATCATCAATAATCGCCGGTCATTAGCGCGGAGCTTCCAGCGCTTGAATATACATGACAACAGTGGTTTTATAGCTTTAAAAAGGTCATTCTACAACAAAAAGGTCATTACTTACATTTAAATGTAAACGTCTGTGGTTCAGGGAACACGCACATGAGGAAAAGCATTTCTCAGCGTGACATGGCCACAGATAATTCGATTTATCTCTACACCCCTATTATATACAGTATGTGTTGCTTTATTTTATTTTGCTTTTCTAGAATTTTGTATTGACTGCTTGACCAATTCCAATAATAATTCCAACTTTTATTTCAACTTTTTTAAAAAAATAGTAGAAATTTCATGTAGGGCGACAAACGATTATTTAAACTGACAAAAAATCACAGATTATTTTTCAGATTAGTCAACTAATCATATCATAGGTAAATTAGACATAAATCACAATTCTTAATCATCATTAGCTTTAAACTTGAAGTGTTTAAGCTATATGTTAACTAAAAATAAAGACAATTAGTTTATTAAACCTTTATGAATCATGCATCGTATTTCCTTCATTTGTTTCTGACATCAAAACAAGACTTAAATCAAAGACATTTTCAGGTTAAAAATGAATAAATAAATAAATGACTAATCAACTATTAAATCAGTCATTGATTATTTTATTAGTCGACATTGTCGCGACTAATTGTGGCAGCCCTAATTTAAAAAAAACCACACAAACAAAGACCCACATAAGTAATCATCTGAGTACACAAGGATTACTTTCACAAATCAAAGAAAACAAGGTTTCTGGAAGTCAAACAATTTTATTCAGTATCTATAAATGTCAGGTTTTTAGAGTGCAGCTCTTATGGATCCACAGCACTGACATAACTGTGTTAAAAAAAATGTACTTCTGCAAAAATCTGCAATTAAGTTTATTTGGCATCCTCTGACCCTGTTTTCCTCATCACATATCAATATAAGATCAACAACTTCATTAGTTACTAAAAAACAAAACTGCTGTCTTCATGAAAAGGGCATTGCAAATTTAACCAATCAGGTTAAACTAAAGTGACTTGACAGAAATCATCCTTTTTCCAGCCACTGTGAAGCTCTGCAGCAGAAAGTATTGAAATCTAACTCAGGTCTACAATTACACGTAATAATATCATTTCTCCTCACTGGGTGACTTTGTGGCTTTTTTTTGTTGTTGTCGTCATGGATCTTTGTGGGTTTAAATTGACATAATCCACACTTAGCTGACCAGATGAAGCATATCCAGTTTATTCTGTTCAATAAACTAAGTATGGACTCACAGTCAGAGAGCCCATTATGATCTCTCAGCTTTTTATTCTACTGCAGCTAAGAATCAAACCCTGAAGCAAACTGACAGAAAAAAAAAGAAGATAATATTCTTTTAATGACCTTAAGCTCAGCACTATTCTGAGTTATTCTCCAATAACCAACCAGCTTAAACTGTGATTTATGAGAGTAAATACATCATAGACTGTATTTCTGGTCTGTTTAGACAAACAAATTGTTACAAAAAACAACATTCAATGAAGCTTTCAAACACTGTTTTCTCTGCAGGTCTTCTTGAGAGCAGCCTGCGCCTGAAACCCCACGAGGCTCAAGACTACAGGAAGAAAGCTCTCTGGGTTTCTTGGATCTCCATTGTGGTCACACTCATACTGGCAGTGGCAGCTTTTAGTAAGTATTAATACACACACACACTTGAGCGTGCAACACAGACGGATGGGATGCGGTGAGAAGAGTCTGATCGGTTGTTGGATAGCTGCGGTCATCAGGATGAGGGCGTGTTGCCAGGTCAGGTACTTTTATGAGGGATTTTTATGGTTTTCCTTGAAAGGTTTGTTGAGTTGCAAATGAGTTATTCAGGACAGAGGCCACACAAGTGTCCATCATATCCAAATAAAGCAAATTCAATCACCAATTTTTCATGATATGGACGTCGCCATGTTGGATGATGTCAGTAAGTAGTGATTGGTCCAAGTTGGTCTGAGTCAGCGTTTCTCAAGTGACAACTCTTCCCAAATGGGAGTCAGCTTCATGGAAGTTTACAGCCCTACCACTTGAAAACGGGCAACACGAAATCTGTCAAACTGTCAGGGGGTGCGGACAGATCCCACAGCAGAGCCAGATGGGTAGGAGGGACGGATTTTAATAGTCCAGGACAACAAAACAAACTAAAGGAAGCAGACTGGTGGTGGAACCAGGAGGCATTCGTTTGGGGTAAACAATAATACCTGGCAGAGTGGAAGAGCCAGGGGGAGGCCTTTAAAGGCTCATGGATTAAAATGTGATGCAGGTGTGCATGGCCATCAGGTAGGGAAGGCCACGCCTCCTGCCACACGCCACTCTGGAAGCACAAAACAGACAGAAACAAAAGCACAAAAAAACAACATCACCAAAACAATTAAAGGAAAGCCCCAAACCACAACACAAACGTTTTAAAAATTCTACGTTGGGGCCTTTTGGCACCATATGCTTGTATTGAGACGTCTGATTGGTCTATTTATAACTTGAATAACTTATGATAGAGAAAAAAAGTCATGAAATAAGTATAGAATTAGCAAGAATGTGTTAAAAACACTAGAAAAGCAAGAATTCATCCATCCATCCATCCATCCATCCATATATCCATCCATCCATCCATCCATCCATATCCATCCATCCATCCATCCATCCATCCATCCATCCATCCATCCATCCATATCCATCCATCCCAGCTACTGATGTCCATCACAGGCAGTTTTTCCATTACATCACTATAATTTCAAGCAATTCCATCTCCATCATTTCACCATATCACCTCCGTCCTCCAGCAACTTCACTGGCTACCCATTAAATTCAGAATCCAGTTCAAACTCCTTCTCCTCACTTTTAAATCCCTTCACAACCTGGCTCCTCCCTACCTCGCTGATCTCCATATTCACACTCCCTCCCGCTCTCACCGGTCTTCTGCTTCTCTCCAGCTCACCGTACCTCCGGCCCGTCGAGTTACCGCCTTAAATCCGCCTTTGCACCTTGACCCAGTACCCAGTCTTCTGTCTGTTTTGTTTTTTTTGTGTCTTGTTTTATGTGTATTATTTTACTTTTTTATTGCTATTTTATTGTAAAGTGTCCTTGGGTGTTTTGAAAGGCGCTTCAAATAAAATTTATTATTATTATTATTCCTGATCAATTCTCTAAACACATCTTGTCGCCACTTAGTCACAAAGAAGTCTAATGTTTTTAATCCAACTGAAACTGTAGCAATAATAGATTCAGCTTCCAATTAAAAAATGGTCAAAAGTTGTTTTTAAGGAGTAAGTGACAAAACAATAATCTCAAAAATATGAATATTAGGTGGAAAGTAATAAAAAGATACTAAGAGATTTCTTTCACCCGAGACCTGTTGGACTCTTTTTGACCTTAGTGCTTCCTGTAGCCCTCATTTCCTCCACGGAGGAAAAAGCTGTCAGCTGTTTGCATCATGTAAGCCTCCAAACCATCATAGATGTTTTTCCTTTTTCTTTTAAGGTTCACCTCCATCACATGATTTGTGTCAAACCCCACAGAAAGCACAACCCAAAACCAACTTCGTTTATGAAACCATGAGAAGTTTTTCTGAAATAATGTCTGCTTTGAGAAATCCTCTGAACACTGCGGCTTTGATGAGAGCATGTGAGCTGTTGCCACGTTGACAAATTGAAGGTCAACCTGTTGGGGAAAAATGAATGACTGGTCACGGCCAAACATCTCGTAAGCTGATTATATCTGCTCTCAATGTCAAAGCTGCAATTTCAGACATCGGCTGTGAAGTTGTGGTTCGCCTCCTGACGTTGAACGAAACAAACAAACTCTTTTTACTCATCGGTTTATCTTTTAAAATGTCAATTTCAGCAACGTTGACTCAGGCAGAATTGGTGGTTAAAGGGAGCAAATGCAGCTAATCTCTATAGTACAAAGGGCCCATTTTACAGTCTGGACTGTAAAATTAAAGAAATATTTACTTTTTCTTTCACTTTTGGTTGGAAATTGGATGTATAACTTCTTCAGACTCCATAGGAAAAAGTGGTGCTGTAACAGGACAACGCATTCCCGAATATTGACGCATGGTTAAGGACCCGTCTGTGTCCCTTTTTGATATTTTGGTTGTCCCCAACCCGCCTTTTTTTGACGTGCTCATAAAATCAAGAGTCTGCAACTCTCGGGACAAAGTACTAGACGCAGTACCGGATGCAGTATGTAACCGGTTGACTAGAAACTAAATAGACTCTAGTTAAAGTCAAAGTTGAGGGCCAACAGTGACAAAACATGGTCAGTTCATTGTACTGAATCTATTGTCCATCTTCCAAATGTCCATAGATCCGGCTCCAAGTAGATCAGCACAAGGAAAGTTCGTAGAATATTTCCACCAATCGACATAAGGAGGTGTAGGTGTGTGTGTCTCCTACTGCCCAGACCGGTGTCGTCAACTTGAGAATAGTAGTAGGATGCAGGTGTCAGCTTGGGTAGGGCCTTAAATCAAAGCCTAGTAGTGTCCAGACCCATTAGAACTTGGCCAACTCCCTGTTATAATTTCTCATTCCGCTCGACTCAGCCCTGCCGCTTCTGACGAATGCAGAGACAGCTTGTCTGACGTCCATAAACAAAAGTCACTGCACATGCACCCTTATAGACTAAGACTTACGATAGTCTTGCGATAGTCACACCATGATATAAACACACCAAATCTCACGATTTCTTGGCCGGTGGGCTTAGTGAATGCCCTTGTCCTCAGGATGTGGCTGGTACTGGTACCCTAACCCTGTACCAGTACCCTAATCTGGGATGGGACGCGGAACCGGATCCAATCGGCACCAGATGCGATACTCGACGCGAACTGGGCCTGGATGTGGTACCAGACGCAAACCATTACTGTGTACTGGTACTGCATCCTGGTACTGGACTAGTTCCAGTACATCAAAAAAGTTAGGGACACCCAAAACGTCAATTTTTGATGCGGAGGGGTCCTTAACCAATCGTCACTATGTGTTTAGAGTGAGAATGTGTTGAAAAGGAAGGAAGGCAAAGTTTCATCATCATTCTCGTGGTGTTTTTGCTTTGTCATCCTGGGTAAGCATTACACACTTTGCACAACATCAAGCATAAATGATGCCGTTAAGGTTCAAGCTGACAAAGAGGCCTGCACTAAACTAAATAAGAACAAACTAATACATGCAGTCGTGAAACCCACAATGTTGTTGACTTCTTAGGTGTTTCTTAACATTGAAATTAGGCATTGAAAATGCAAATTTGACATTTTCCTGAGCGATTTAAAAAAAAAAAACAATGTTTGATTTTCCTCAATCCTCAACCAGCATGGACTTGTGGGGAATTCATTCATTCCAGACCTGAGTGAAGGGAGCGGAGTGGGACTGGTACGAGTGGGAGACAGATGGATATATAAGACGGAGCGAAGCTCCTGAAAGGTGTCGTTGCACGTGGTGATGAAGAGGGCAGGATGAGTTCTGGCAGGCAGCGGCAGGGATTCAGCTGCTGGGATGGCTCAACTTTAAAGAACTCTGGCATTCTGTTTCCTCCTGTCCTAGTTTCTCTTTGCCTCAGAGTCTCTCCATCCTCCCAGTTTTATCTTTTGATCTTGTTTTTTTTCAGTTTCCTTCTTTTTCAGTTTTGCTTAAGATGTTTTGTTGTCGCTTGCAGAGTGCCATGTGCAAGTTGCTTTAAAGAACCAAATAGTTTGCATTCTTTCAGCATTTCCTCTTTATTCTTGTTTTTTTTTTACGTCTGTGGAAGTCTCCAAGGATCCTCTGCCATTCTGTGACCTTTAGAAGATTTTCCACATTTACAGGGACTCGGGGCTCTCCTTCTCTGCTCCACTTTCAATTGTGTTGCTCCTCCAGGGTCTCGGTCATGAACAGCGGCTCTGTTAGCTCAGCGTTTCTTCGGGGACCTTTTGCGGCTTCCTGTCCACTTGTGAAAGTGCTACAAATCTTCGAGGCTTATCACACATATCAGACTCAGAGTGAGAGGAGAGCAGAGGGACTGAGGGGGACGTTGGTCAGTAGGGTAATGCATGCGTGGTCATGCACTTAATGTACATACCCTACTCTCTGCTGTTAATGGTTACTGTGGAAAAAAGGCTCAAACTGGGATGAAGTCCATTGCAACTACTATTTGAATTTCTTCTCTGTGGTTTGGGAATTATTTTGTTATTTTCCAATTTTTTAAAAATACTTCCTGTTAAAGTTCTTTCGGCACACACTGCACTAAAAGTACAATATGCATTAGAAAAACTTGCTAAGTCTGCATGAATTTGCATTTTACTGGCTCAAATGGCTTCAAGTTGCTTCATGTTTGTTTAGAAATATTTAGCTCAGTGAGAGTTCATGAAATAGTGCATGAGAGGTTTTGCTAAATATCAAGATTGGGGATTGATTGTTATAGATTAAAGCACTATTTTGCAAAACAAGTTTACCGTTCTAGTTATGACAATTGAGGACTAAAATTTGTTTTTGTTGCAGTAGCTTTTGTTGCTGCTTATTTTCCGCGGAAACCATATTTAGAGTTTGGTTTGAAACATCTGCAATATTTGAAGCCATAGTTACAACTGCCCTAACGGGGGAAAAAAATAAACATATTCCAAAGTCGTCACATATTGATGCATGGTTAAGAACTGTCCGCGCCACTTCTGATGATTTTGGGTATCCCCAACTCGTCATTTTTTGACGTGCTGGCTGTTCTAAGTAAGTTAGGTATCCGGTCGTTTTGTCGGACGCGGTACCC
Organism: Oryzias javanicus; assembly: GCA_003999625.1. Taxonomy (NCBI): domain Eukaryota; kingdom Metazoa; phylum Chordata; class Actinopteri; order Beloniformes; family Adrianichthyidae; genus Oryzias; species Oryzias javanicus. The sequence goes on from CM012457.1 coordinate 6,144,493, forward strand.
AAATCTGGTACCCTAACCCTAGCCTGATCCGCGTGTAGTACCGCGTCCGGTACCAATCTGCATCTGATAACAGACTAGGGTTATAATACAGGTGCGGTCCACATCCCTGTACCCGACCTGTAATGGTTTGTGGCCCGGAGGTTGGGGAGCCTTGATTTAATTGGAACAGCAAAAAAAACGACGAGTTGGGCACACCCAAAATGTCAATTTTTGATGCGGGGGGTCTCTAACCGTGTGATGAAATGGGAATGAGAACGTGTTGAATATCAATGTCAAAGAAAGAACAAAAATGTGAATGAATGTTTTCGCTGTACGGGATCACCGAGCGACAATGTCCATGCTCATTTGTTTATCTATGCTGTGGGCGACAAGTTGTAACGAAAACTCTTTTCAACCCCCTTAACTCCTGCCTACTACACATGTGTGTTTGTGCAGACATGCTCTAATTTTTTTATAATACACCAACACATTCTTACGTCCAACTTACTTTTGGTTAAGGACCCCTCCACGTTAAAAATTGACGTATTCCCCTAGTCGTCTTTTTTTTAACGTGCTGGCTAATCATAAAATCGAGGGTCTGTAACCCTCGGGACGCTGTCCCAGATACGATATGGGACGGGTCCAGTGCTGGGTACCCGATGCAATACCGGACATGAACCGGTACCATGTTAGGGTTACAGTACAGGTACTGGATTAGGGTGACGGTGCATTCCGCGTCTCTGGTACTGAACCGGTTCACAGCTCTAAGGTTGGGGACCTTTGATTTAATGGGAACAGCCAGCATGTCAAAAAACTACAAGTTGGGAGTGAGAATGGTTTGAATACATCTATGGTTATATGGACATCCCAAGTCTATTTTTAAAATAAGAACATCTTAAGTTCAGAGATGTCTGTAATGTTTTAGTTTTACCTCAATTTACCTCAATTACCTCTTCTTTTGATGTGATATATGTGTGTGTGTAGGTGTGTGGGTGTGGGGGTGTGTGTGTGTGTGTTTTAATATAATTTATATATGTTTTATTAAATGTATGTATTGAAGCTTTTCAAAAATTAATTGAAAGCTTTCATTTTGGGTTTTTTTCAGTTTCTATTCTAAAACATGTTTTGAACTACAATTCTAAAACCTTGACATGATCCGAACCATGAGCTTTATGATCCATTACACCTCATTCTAGCATCAAAGAAATAATAATTTTCATCTATTCATTTTCTGAAGCTCCATAAAATATTTGGGTCACGGGGTTTCTGGAGGGTATCCCAGCTCCTATTGGGCTAAGGTGGGATACACCCTGGACTGGACCCTGGTCTATCACAGGGTTACACAACGCCAAAGACTCACATTCACACCTGGAGGCTATTTAGAACCGTCAATAAACCTATGAAGCAGGTATATGGATTGTGGGAGGATACCTGGGATTCAAAACATCCCGCTGGGAGGTGAGAGTGCCTACCACTACACAACCACACACCAGCTTTAAAAGTAATTCCTAACATTTTTTTTGTTGTAAAATCATTAAATCTTAAACATTTCGTTCTGATTATTTTTTTAATTTCTGAACGTTTGCATTAAATAAAGTGAACTGTAAAGCTGCAGCATTCTTCATAAAATATGTATAAGATTTATTTTAATTTTCAGGAGTTTTATTTCATAAATATATGACTTTATTTATAAGTTGAGAGCAGATGATCCGAGCTAGTGCTGCAGAAGAGCTGCTCTGCATCATGTTTATGTGATGCCTGCTTCCATTCTGCATGGCTAAGCAGCCACAGGAAGAGCTGTTCCATATTCAAAGCTGCAAACAAACAGCGCACCGACAGCAATGATTTTTAGATTGCCTTACAGGACTTCTAGGACCGGGCCGTACTCCTGCATACTAATAGGCTGCTACATGATCCATCAGTGCCATCGCCAGCAACGATTTGTTGTTTGAGCAAAGAGGAGGCTGCAGGAAGCAGAGGCTGGCAGGGAAAAGAGAGAAGTACAGGAAGTAGCAAATAAACAGGAACTTTTTGACATGATGGAAAAAGAAGTAACCAAATAAAAACATTATTTTCACGTCTAATTTGAAAGTAGACACTTTTTTGTGTTCTAAGTTAAAATAAAAAATGTTTTTTACGCTCTTTTGGTGGTTGACTTTGCAGCAACTGTATTTTTTTTAAATTAAAAGTGATCTAATTTTTCTTTTTCCCGTCTTAAAGCCTGCACCTGGTTCACCATAAGACCGGCTCGTGTTCCCTCTGCCTCTGCTGTAGAGCTAATTTAACCCAGATACATAAAATAAAAGCTGAGACACAGTTATAAATAAAATATCTTTCAGACACCGATGTGTGGCACAAGTTCGCAGCAGAGAGCTGAGGCGGAATCTCGAAGTGTTTACAAAGTTAGCTCCCAAACCGATTTAACCCGACAACGTAACGCTGCTGCTGCTGCTGCTGCTGCTGCTGCTGCTGCTGCTGCTGCATGTTGAAAGGAAAGAAAAAGGTAAACAAAGAGAGCGCTAGAACGGCTGGAAGTTAGAAGTGGAATTTGTGTTCCTTTCTAATCAGCCTCTTGTTTTTACCTGTATTACCACACTACTATCCATTCATTTCTTGATCTCCGGCTTGCCCTGAGTTTCCGTCTGAATAGGCTCCATTCTCGAAGTTGAACAGTGGAGCAACAATGAGACACAGCAACTTATTGAAATGTGGTCGCATGAATTCAGGCTTACTATAACAACTTTTAACGTGATACAGATTGCTTCTGCACTGTTTTCCTGACGTCATAAACACTCATCCTCATAGCTGTTGTCTCCTCAGTAACTGACTTGAAGCGTGCCTCCATCGTCCCAAAGCAGCAATAATAAAATGTTCGAAACTGGTCAGCGAAATAATTAATAATAATATTTAATATAGCACTTTTAAAAGATACTCAAAGATGCTTTTATCGAGTGAACTGTCCAAACAAGGATCGTGAGAAGACTTCCATCATTGTTTCTCTTGTTGGTTTGCTCCGCCCTCATATTTCCAGGCCAATGACTGAAGAGATTTTAAGTCACATTTTTTTTTTTTCACAAGATTTTGTTTGAAACAGAAAAGTCAGTTTGATGGCAGTCTGAAATTCCAAACGCAAGGTTCAGGACTCGGTCCGGACCAGCAGACTTTTCCAGTCCAAACACACCCCAACATGCTAGTAACTTTTCTGCTTGATGAAAAGATTTTCTTTAAGATCTTGAATGTTGTGTAGAGTCTTTTGATCTTGATAACATCTTATTTTAAGCAAAATGTGTTTTTTTTCTTTGTTTTTTTTTTTACTTTACTTAATATTTTTAGTAGTTTTTTTTTAAACTGGAAAGATTTTTTTACTCCTAACACATTTAACAATGGCAGCACTGAAGTTTGGAAGGGAACATTTATTTACATACAATTTTCAAGACAAATTTACCCTAAAATGTGTCATTCTTGTCCTACTTTAAAGTGATTATGGTCTACCCTGCATAAGGAGGTATTCTAAAAATGGGAAAGAAGAAAATCACTAGAAAGTAGTAAAATTATTTGTCCAGTAAATTTTTGTTAGCAAGAAATCTTATAATAAGATATGATAAGGAAGAAGCAGCAAGAAGCATTCAAAAAGGTAAAAATAAACAAAAACAAGCTAACTGTTGGATAGAATTACTTTTTATTTTGTAGAAAGTAAATACAATTTCAAAACTTGAAAATGTACATAAATGGCAATAAAATTATATATTTTTTTACAACACTCACTTATTAATTCCATTTACTAGAGCGTTATACCTAATATGACTGTTTAATGTTGATTTTAAGATTTAATTTAATCTAAAAAAAATTAAAGAAATCTTACAAAGATAAATTATACTATTTTATTGGCAGATTTGACCTTTTACCTTGTATTTTACATATTTTAAATTTATTTTTAGAGGAAATTTTTCCTGGACTCTTTTAGTCTGAGGTTTTACTTTTTTCCTGAAGGGAAAATTGTTTTTTTTTTTTATTATTTCTTATAGCGTTTGTGTAAGTTTCTTTTCAGAGATAGTCAATGAACATGAATATATCTTGTCATGTTAATTTTTGCAGTTTTGTCAATGTTTAAAATCATTTCAGTCTAAAAGTTTCCCCACATTTAATTTAACATCCCATTCCAATCATTTTTTCTATTCAGTCTCAGTTTTCTTTTAATTATGATGATTCCGTTTTTAGATAAAATAAAAAAAAACTGTGATTTTTTTTCTAGGACGTATTTTCTGCAGAACAGCTGCAGTTCATTAGAAATTCTCCTCTATGTTGAGGGCTGGCTGTTGGTACATCCCACTTTCCCCTCCCCCTTGTTGAGAGTTCTCTGTTTACACGCTCTCCTGCTAGCTAACAGCCCCTCACACCCTAAACTAATATTACCGGTGCAATAAACAATACTGAGCAATATAAGAGCTTTTCAGCTTTTCAGGAAATTAAGACGTTCATGGATCTAGTCGTGTTCAAACATCAGAATGGAGCAGAGCAGGGAGCTTGTGACTCATCCATTTACTTTTAATAAACAAGCTGCTCCTAATTCAGAGCAATTTTAATAAAGAAATACCCAGATAGACAATTTTGAGCTTAATTTTCTTTATATTTGTTTAAAAACACCAAAAATACATTTTTTATTCAAGTGGTTTTTTTTAATAAATGCCTGGAAAATACACAACTCATGTCTAATTAAGAGCAGAAGCTGCTGATCTTCAGGGACGATGTGTCTCAGACGTGCCAATAGCCTAATTGGCTTATGGCTTAAAGTTAATTTTCTTGTATTTTCATGTTCAATGTCTTGTCATGTGTAGCTTTATTCATGCTGTAACAGAAAGGCCACTGCAAGAGTTAGTAGGCAGACAGAAGAGGCTGCAAGTGATTGATTGGTTTACTGAGCTCCGATGCGGTTTGCAGAGTTAGCTGTCAGGGTCGGATAAAGGAAGACGGACTAATAGGGACGGGGAAGTCAGCTGTAAAGGAAACAGAGAGGGATTTATTGGAAGAATGTGAACCGCTTAAAAGACTTGTCGGAGCGGCTACTGACAGGTGAGAAATTAAATAAATTAGGGAGCAAGAGAAACACAGGTAGAGAACAAACAAAAGCAGACCCCAGTGAACGGGAGAGAAGAACTTACTGCTTCTGTCAGGATATGTGGAGAATTCCGATCAAACCCACTCGCTGACATGAAGTATTAATCCAATCTTTTACTCTCTTCACAGCTAAGATTATGAATTATTACCATTTTCAAGTGACCATGACCAACATGATCTCTGATTATTTGCTGGATGACTGAATCAAACTGAATGTGTTTATTTGATTTGCACTTGGGCTGCCACAAACCATTATTTTAATAGTCGACTAATCACTGATTATTTTTTCCGATTAGTCGACTAATCGGGTCATGCGCAAACTGGATGTAAAGACGCTGAAGTTGATAACCAGCTGAAATATTAATTAAATGCCAAATTAGCCTAAAAAATAAAAAGAGCCAAAGTTAACCAAAATAGCTAGCATACTGCTGAAATATTAGCTAAACTCAAAATTAGCCTAAAAAAACAGAAAAATCCTAAATTAACCAAAATAGCTGAAATATTAGTTAAACTTAAAAAATAGCTTAAAAAACTAAAAAAGAAACCTAAGTTTAGCCAAAACAGCTAGCATGTAGATTAAATATTAGCTAAACTCCATAAAAGGCCAAAGAAACTTATTAAATGCCAAAATAGTCCAAAAAGCTGGCAGAATGCTATTATAACTTTACTACACTCTGACTTCATACAATATAAAGTAACGATTAATCGACTTTTAAATTAGTTGTCGACTATTTTAATAGTCGATTAGTCATCGATTAGTCGACTAATCGTGGCAGCCCTAATTTGCACCTTAATTAAAATCCATCCTGCTGACCGTTTAGAAATTATGGGGAACAGAAATGTTTCACAGTGACTGTGAGAGCTCTGTGTTTGTCTCAACATTTTCTAATATATTTTAATTTATTTTAACATTTTCTAACTTGTCATCTTTTGGCTAAATGATTAGGGGCTTCGACCTGAACGGTAAATGTCATATATAGCTTTTTACTTCATTCTAATGCTAAATCTAATCTAAATTCTCTGTATTGTCTTTGAGTGTGTGATTGTTTTTGTCTCTCGTTGTGTATTATGTTGGGAGTTTTATCTTCTGCAGAGCAGGAACCTGCTGAAAACCAGTTTTAAACTGAGTCAGGCCCGATTGTTTTAATCCTTTCCTGTTGTTACGCCCCATTTGGTCTAGGGGTCTGGGGCGCAGCATAAAGGTAAAAATAAAGGAAAACAAAAACACAAATGTCTCCCTAATAATATAATGGAGACATTTATGTAATATAACACAAAAACTACACATACAAACTACAAAGAACAGAGTGGAACCAAAACAGAACACCAAACAAACTACACACAACTAAAACAGGTGCAGAAGAGCACTAAACTGCAGTGGAGACTGGTTGCAGCCCAGCTCCCTTCTCATGGGCTGGAGGTCCTCATGGTGCTTTTGAAGTGGCTCCACCTGGTTTGGGCCAATTGGAGCCACACCCTCCAGCACCACACCTGAAAGAAATAAAGAACAGACACACAAACAAAGACCCACAAAACACAAAGAGGTCCCACTCTGACAGAATACACAGAACAAAAAAACAAATACGGCCACAGCCGTAACCCCTGTTTAATAAATATTATAATTATAATAATAATAAAAATGCTGCAGTCACATCGATTGGTCAAGTTTCAACAATAAGTCAGTGTACAGACGCGATCTGAGGTCTAGCGGTGCGGTTTCTGGTTGATTCGGCACAACAGCCAATCAGGGACTCCGCTTTGGGCTCCAGTTTTATTTTTTTTGATAATGCTCAAACTGGGTCACAGACGGGAGTAACATTTAAAGGGCCCACACCATGGTTCACTGTAGTCTTTCAGAGTAAACTATATCCATGTAAATGATCATATATTACCTTTGGAACACTAACAAATGAATTCTTTATTAAATATGAGTTATTTTGTGAACTAATTTTATAACCAGAAGTAAAACCACTCGATCTCTGAGGCTCCGCCTTTCACTTCTTGAGGGTTCCACCCACTTCATGATGTCCTTCAAGAGCCGGCATCCCCCCCAAGAAAAAATGAGGGGATGTTTTTAGTTACTTATTTTTTTTTAATTAAATAAAATTTGGCAAAGACAGAGAGGTGATGGCTAATGGGTTCATTTTTCTTTGAAATTCGGTAAAAAAAATGCAGATATCCACACCAGATGAACATTTCTGGAAATGATGACATATAATCTCAGTATCAAAAATCCTCTTTGCTTTCATGCGGATCCATTTACCTTCCTGCTGTTGCTCAATAATCCTCGTTTAAACCAGTTCTCCCAATTGGTAATTTGCTTTCTCCACCAGGAAATAGTCTGCTCCATTTCCCCAGCCATCTTCCCAACATCCCCGTCTGCTTGCGTCATTCTCAAAAACATTTTAGGTCCATCATAAGATTTCTCTCCAGCCCATTAGCTCCTATGCTAAGGCACAAAGTCTGAACGCTAAAGAATGAGCTTTCATTGGCCAGCTGCACAAACTCATCAGCTGTTAACTTTAGAGAGAAAGTGTTTGTTTTAGTCTGGGGAGGAGCACACTCTTTCTCACATTATGACATCAGCATGTGAGGACTAGGGCTGGGAATCACTGGGTACCTCACGATACGATACGTGATATCACGATATCGATAATATCGCGATACTGCGATATTTGGTAAAAATCCTCTCTAATAACTAATATTATATAGAAGAACACTTTTTGGGGGGGAAATATATCCCCATTTTATTTTTTTAGCTGAAACACAATCATAATAAATAACTTATGTCTTATTTTGTGCAACAAATTATAAACACTTTTGTTTAACGTTGCCTAAAATCACTAATACTATAACTTACCACCCATTGAATTGGAATTATTTGTAAAATTCCATGTTAACAATAGTAAACATGATCAGCAATGCCACAGAATTACTGTTAGCAACAGAACAAAAATTAAATAATTCAAATTGGTTACAGCTATCAACCTCCAAAGCAACGTCACACCAAAGGATGATGAATATAACGTTTTACAGGCTCTGTCAAGTGTTACATAATTTTTTTGTGTACTTTTCCCACATTTGAAAAGTGCTAAACATTAAAAATTAAATCTTTATTTATTTTCTATTTGGTCAGTCAACAGGTAAAAACCTTAAAACACTTATAATACTGGCAATAAATTTTTAAAAATTCGAATTCTATTATAAATTAGCAATAAACAACTTTAATCTATAATAATTTACACAATTTTAAGTGCTTAAATTAACTAGCAACTTCCCTATTTTACCGTGTACTTAATTTTAATTACATTTTTTTAAGTTTATACATCAAATCCTGCATTTTTTTAAATTTAAGAATGACTTTAAATTAACATTAGCAAAAAGTTATTACGTTCATTTGAAAACTTTAACCATAAATTTACCAAAGTTACACCGTACACCAGCAGGGTAAACATAGAGTGCATGAGAGCGAAAATTCCGACTGGTACCTGAAGTACACACAAACAGCTACGAAGCACGCGCCTCGTTCCCACAGCGCCGATCAAACAGGAAATAAACGATTGCGGTCATTCTAGCGCTCAGACAAACTCACTTCTTACCAGCTGACTCTTCTACAGATGGATGATAATCGAGAACAGGTAGACATGCTTTACACATGCGCTACCGAGCCAGAATCTCGCCGGTGTTTTTTCCTAAATGAGGTCCATGCGTCGGGAAAATAAGTCTGACGCAGCGCGAGTAGCTGCGCAAAAGTTCCGCCCCGCGACTCAGACGCAACAGCCTCGTAAAATGAAAATATAATATCGATACTTGGTGAGAACCCATTGAGAATCAAACGCAGGACTAAATATCGCGATATATCGCAATAATGATATTTTCGCACACTCCTAGTGAGGACCGCTTGTTTTTCCATGATGTCAGAACAAATGAAGCCCGGAAAAACCCCTAAAACTCCGAGGTGGGAGCAGTAAACTTGACACTCATCAACAGAAAGGCGGCAGATGAGAATTTGACGCTCAAATCGTGTCCGGGCGAACCCGCAATCTTCCAATCAGAGGTTGACGGCTCTACGTCTCTAAACAAAAACCCCCTTTGAGCTGGAATGAAGACGGGCACAACCCTGACCGGTTACAGAATAATCCTTCTACGATAATAAAGCCTTCTCACATATTAAAACTCTGTCCCGCTCATTAGAGATGCTTCTCCTCCATCATTCTCTTCTTTATCAGATCTAATAGAGTTGCAGAGCGGCGTGAAAAGAAGGGATGAAGGCGTACACCGGCAGAAGGCTGAGTCCCTTTGTACGCTATCTGTATTTTATCTGCAGCTCATTTATCACGTCGGTTTTGTCACTGCAGAGGCACCGTCCGAACCCCTCCTCATACACGCCTCCTTCGCTCCAGTTCTGCCTCTCCGTGCCGCTTTCCTCCCCCCAGACTCTCATGCTTACCTTCCTCTGTTCTTTGCTCCCCTACGTTCCTCAGCTTTTACACGTCACGTTCTATTTTCTGCCTCCATCCGACCCCACCCTCCGTCTGTGTCAGCGTAGAAAACACAATCATTTATTTATTCTGTTGTTTTACCCGCTCCTCACTCCGCTTTTACAGCAAACTCAACGAAACATCACACTTAAAGATGGAAATTCAAGTTCTCTTCTGCATTTTTTCTGCCATCTTTCTGCGAACTGTAAGAGTGAAGGAATGCAGCATTCTGCACAAAACACACACAGCTCACTACTTCCACAATGGATCTGTTGTTCAAATAGATGGAATAAAGAGAAAAGAAGGATCCTAAGCTGACAAACTGAGGAGAACTTTTGGTCCGAATCCAAAAAACAGAGAAATATTCTTGGCTCCTGCAGCAGCTGAAATGCAAATGAGGAGAATGTGTAAACGTGGCTTTGACAGAATTTGTTGATGAGATTTAAAAATCAAGAAATTTGAATTTATCGGATTACTAAAACATTAAAAAAGATCTGGAATACAGGAGTTGCAGCAACAAAGATTTTACAACTAAAGCCAGGAGTTAGGTGGAAAGGAAAATTAAACTCATTTTTTGCTGCAACATACAGAAAAAATCCAATTTTTTATGAGATTTTGAAAAGAAACTTCAGAGCTTTTAGTTTGAAGGGCACTATTTTATAAAAATAAAAGATGAACAAATAACCGCCTAGATTGAAAATCTTCTCTTGAAAGATTTAAGAAAAAAATCAAATCAAAGTGGCTTCATCAGCCTGATGGTGCCGGATTCACCGTCCAAAGGTGATGGGGCTTTGGGGGATTACAAGAGAGGAGGCGTCCTCTGGTTTGTCTTCTCTTCATTTCCCTTTAATGAGTGGAATGAGGGGGTTCCACCTGGGGGATACAAATGCAGTGAACCCCCTCATCACTCAGACTGATGAAGTCACTAGAATGATCAGCAGATGGAGGAAGATTTTAAGCTTATATTTTGAAAATTGTGTTTGGTGTGTGTGTGTAAGTTTTGACAACAGAGTCTTTATTTTGACCTCAAAGTGAGATTTTGACTCAAGAGTCAAGAATTTTGATTATTTAGCTTATATTTTGAAAATTGAGCTTGATGTTTGATTAAATTGGTTGAATATTTCAGAAAATGTCTTTAAGCATTTGGGAAAAACTGCAATTCAATAAAAAATAAATAATTTGAAAAAAGAATACTTAACTTTTTAAAAACTTAAGAAATTGTACTTTTCTAAAACCCCACAGTGGAGCCATTTCATTGGCTGTTGTTCCATCACCCTCAAAGCTTGTTTCAAACGAGAAACCACACCTTTCAGCGCCGACTGAGTGGCCTGGCTCCAGACAGTGATACAGTAGGAACAATGAGAGGAAGTCATTGCATAAAAACATAATTTGACTGCATTTATTGATGGACAAGATCTCAAAAGACAGAAACAGTTCATATTAGTCTGAGCAGGTTTTGTTATTTTTTTTTTTTATGGGCGTTAAACTTTACATTTGAATCTAAAACCCCTCCAGATATTTAAATTCATCATGTTTTAAGTTGATAATTAATCTCAATAATTAAAATTTGTTAATTAATAATAATGAATTAAGTTGAGATTTGCTAATTATGTCATGAAGTCAAGAAAGTTTCAAACTACAAGGTAATAAAAAAAATTCCAAAGGCTACAAAACCCTGTTTTTGGGTTGTCTGGGTCCGTGGAGGGTCATGAAGACGATCATCCACATCTTAAGGGGGGCACGGGTGTGTTAAAGTTCCCTTGAGGCTCAAATGGCCGCCTCAAAAAACATGTGGTAAGTGGATCCTGAATTATTAGTAAGGCTAATGTAAGCTGCACATATTTATGTGCAGGTGATGCTGTGGCCTTTCGCCACTCTCTAGTAGCAAGTAAGGTGTGAGTGACCTTGCACAAATGACCACGAACAAATGCTGCACGGATTGTAGGATACCCTCACAAACTATACTTTGTTCGTCTTATCTCTTCTTTTATAAAAGTCAGGCTGCACTCAAGGGCAATCACTGATTATGAGAACATCACTAATGAGCTACGTAAGGGATAATACCCGACGAAGTGGGCATCATGAGAAATTAACGCACGGCGCGGAGGTCTAAGCCGTCCGACGCGAAGCGGAGTGCATCTCATAATGCACACTTCGGAGGGTATTATCCCGCTTATACCATGGTCATTTAAAAAAGAAATAAATATTCAATCAATATTTAGTACTTTATTCTTGTTGTTTCTTCGGTTTAGCTAGTATTTTTTTTCCACAAAAAGCGGACTATTTGAGGCGTGATGCGGCTTGTTGTCACGGTAACATAGCAACAAGCCTGAGCCAGTAGAGCCGACACAGAACTCAGCCGCAAAGGAAAGTGATGCATAAATGCCGATCGTCACTATAGGCGAAACAAAACATCAGTTCAGAGAGAAAAAATAAACACTTTATTGATAAATCAATTATTTTCAACCATCAAGCCTTTTAACTTTCACTGGCATGTCCATCACATTGCTGCTTGAAGGACCGATATTCAGCTTTTGTGGACAAAAGACATGATCTGGCGTGATTCCAGACCGGCGTCTGAGAGTCGACTCACAGCCGCGCTCCGCAAGCTGTGGTTTGTGTAAATCCGCGGTAGCCCCACCTGCTGTCCAGCTGTTGTTACAAACAGTGGATTAACAGATCTCAGTTTATGTTTTGAGTTTTCTGCTAGCGCAATGATATTCGGCCGGAACTTCTTTTTTAGGTGTGCATTATCCCTGTGCATTATCACTTTTTAATCCACACCCAGCAGCCAATCAGAATCGAGTATTCACCCGGACCATGGTATATTTAGATTTTAAAGGGGTTATGAATGTGAAAAATCAGGACGACACACCTGTATCTCACATCTTTTTCTCACCTAATTCACATTATTGTCGCCTGCAGCACACCCATAGAAAAAAAACGTGCTTGAACATTTTTGCTCTACGGGCTCACCGATCAGTCTATGACATTGACATTTCATATGAACCCAGAGTATCTTAAAATCCTTAAATTCTTACATTTAATAAACTACAATAAGCCCTTAAAAAGTAATAAAGTGTTTTAAATTCTGGTGAATGAGTCTTACTATAAAAAAAAAAATTCCACAACAACTTTGTATGTTTCTTTGTACATACAGCCTTAAACTAAAATTTAAGAGTTCTTAGAAATGTCTTGAAATGGTCTAAAAATATCATTAAATTAAACTTTTGTAGATCTGCGGTTGCCCCGAGTCCACCTGCATGTCCTGTACAGGTTTGACCATTTTTCACCTGTTAACATCCCATGTCCACCAATAAGGGGAGTTGTGACTGCATCTGAAGCACTGGCGTACATTTGGTACATTTAATCTATTATTTTATTTATTTATCTGTTGCCTGGAGCAGGAATTATTGTCACAGATGTCCTGTAAATAAAGTCAGTCTTGTGCCTCAGCGAATCCAAGATTACAAAATAAAACGAGGATTTTAGGAACAGAAAGAAGTAAAAAACTAAAGACTTGACTTAAGCTGCATTTTGTTTCACAGCTTAACTGTGTCAGCCACTCCAGAACTCGCATATAATGAATTATTATGACCTTCAGTTTTTATTTCCAGAGTATAATTCATAAGAGACACTTGAGATTTCTCTGAGTTACCGCCGTTAAGATCAGATGTTCCGAGTTTCGACTCTTCGCCAGCGACCAGCTGCAGAAGGCAGAAGCCCTTTATTAGGTTAAAAGCAGTCAGTTTAGTGCAAAATGCCATTATCAAGTATACCCGGTGTTTTTGCAGAGTGTAATTTACTGTGAATGTCCACTCCTCAAACATGAATTACATGCATGAAGCTGGTAAAGCTGCGCTGGTCAAACCATGGACAGGCTGGTCTTTCTGCACGGATGACTGCGTCAATTCATTGTGAATTCTTAGAAAACAATGACGGAGGGAAACGTGGGATTCTAACCCTATTAAATGTTTGTCAATCGACTCTTTGCTCGTCTGTGCGTTCTGTGTTGAACTGAATAATGTCGTCTTTTACGATTTGATGGCATGTGATGAGACTGTTTGGTGTATCAGTAATTACACAGTGAGAGGCCTTTGGCCTCTATAGTACAGTGAACAGAGTGAGGTTTGTTACATTTTTGCCATTTTGCAGGACCTTAACCATCAACTATTCACTATTAATTACGATTAAACAAAATAAAATGTTTTCTAGGACAATATTTAACTGAATTTGTGGGCAGAACTGTTGGCGCAGAGGTAAATATCCTCTGATATCCCATCATTCATCTGTTTCTAGTCTCTTCTGCTAGCTTACAGCCCAAAGCTAACATTAGCGGTGCAAGAAAAATGGTCCAGCTGTACAGTTTTTAGCCAAATACCAGGAAAATTCAGACATTAATGGATCTATTTGTCTGCTAGAGAGTGCATTTGAACTGGAGGGAAGCAGGAGCTTAAGACCCGCCCATTTCACTTGCTGCGTCGCAAAAGAGAGCGCCATTTGTCATCTACTCCTGATTTGAATAAATAAATACTCGTAAATGCAGTTTTACGATTAAATTCTTTATTATTATTATACCACCTCTATCATCTTCACATTCTTGTTAAAAACACGATTCTGACAGGAGTTTGTCTTTAACGACCATTATTTATATTTTTGCTTAGAACAGGAATTTAAAACCAATAAAACAAACACAAAGATTGACGTAAATAAAAGGTATTAATCACTTTATACAATGCCACACTCAAAGGTTTTCTGTCAACTTCCTGGTTTACTTCAGCACTACATTAAAAAAAATGACTTTACTGCTGTTTTTGATCATTTTAGAACAAATCCTGAACATGTTTGTCAGAGTTTTTCCAAGTTTGCAGTTCCAACTGATAGATGAGCAGAAGATAGTAAATGAAAAATGACTTTTGAACAACTAGAAAGTCTTTTATTTCCAATAAACATGTTTAAAAAACGCACTTTATTGTATATCTTCCATTTGTGGCCCGTCTTTTATTGTCGGGGATTTCCAATAGCTTGCAGGTCTAACTGATGTTTGTTACCGTTAGACTCTGGTCTCCATTAGTGGCCGGACTCCTTTAAAATCTGTGATGGAAGAAACACCGGTCTCCAGTAAATAAACGCCAGACCTACGATTGGAAGATACACAGGAGTTTATCTTTAGACGAACATTTTACTGATGCATTCTGGTACGATTTCTCCGCGATGCTAGTAGTAACATTTTTGTAAAATGTTAATGAAACATTACATTTATTCACATTTCCCAATATATTTAAAACAAAATTAGTTTTTAAAAACTTATTTTAGTAGATAGAACTTCCATCTTATTTTTTTCATCACTTTAATGTGAAAATGAGAACTTTCCAGACACTTTACTTTGAAGGATTTCTTTACTTCCGGTGACAGAAATGCATTTGTTTAGTTTATGTATCTAAAGTCCAACATTATTCTGCAATTTTAGGGCAATAAATGCATTGCATGTATTGCTAATACATTTATAAAGACTAAATTAGCGACTTAATAAATATTAATTCTCGCTTTTCTGGAAATAAAATCGCAAGTACCTTAATTTGAACACTTGTTACAGTCCTAACTTCCTTGAGCCGATTGAAAAACTCGGAACAACTGAACCCGAGTCTGAAGCAGCGGCGTTAACCTTCCAGAATCATCGAGGTAACCATGCGGCCACGAGCTGCTCAATGAGAAACAACCAAGAAATCCAGCGACTGATAGATTCCTTCAGTATCCTCTCTCTCTCACACCACATTCCGTCTCACCTCCTCTTTTTTTTTCTTCACCAAGAAGGAAAGATCTAATTACACCCCCCCACACACACACAGAGACACAAACTTTCAGCATTGACTACAATATATATATTAGAATGATTTTTTTTCCTCAGAACAACTTAGTTCTTTAACCGTGTATCACCTCAGGCTTCCATTGTTTACGTTGTTTCGACTACCGTAACATAACGCAACATCCTACAGGTTCTAGAAAAGCAGCCTTGCGCTAATATACAATACTACACAGTAGTAAAGTATTTACCCAATGAGGGTAAATTAGCTGAATTTGTAGAGCTAATATCCAAAACCTAATACATTGATAGCTTAAACCGGGGGTGTCAGAAGCTTCTTATTGGCCAAACCACTGACATATATTATTTCACTGGACATATAAAGGTGCTGACGCCACCTATAGGACATGCCTTTAGCCCTCGCTAAATCAGGTCAGAGCTTTCTTCTCCATCACTTCCTGATAGTCTGCCACCATTTTGTGACCCGTCCACACCCCTTCCACTGAGAAAGCTGATTGCAATAAAGAAAAAATATTATAGAAAATATTGAATTATAAAGAAAATGATCTTAAGAGGAATGTATCGGGACTTCTTATTTTAGCATTAATATGTCCAGTTATTTATTTATTTAATTAACATTTCAAAAACAACAAGAGGATCAGCCCCTTGAGATGTCGCATCTCGTTTTCGAGGGGTTCCTCCATAAAACAGATAACATAAATAAGGACGGAGTACAGTGTAATCAACAAACAAAAGTACAATTACAAAACACACATTCACACACTCGACAGCTTTCAACTTTTCCCGCTCAACAAAATGCAATTTAACAGAACAAATTCAGTCAAAGCACAAAGAATAAACCCTACGAAGGACAAAAAAAGAATATACATAAAAAAAGGTTAAAGAATTAAGTCAAATAATGAGAACAAGTACAAATATCATATAAATATTATACAGTCAATGGGCCAAACACGTCTGATCCAGTTAATCAGCAACAGGAAAACCAGCAGGAAGTCGACTCTCGAGTCCTGGAGTTCGTCAGTCTCTGTTTATCAAGGTGTATACTGGGAGGCTAGTGGGAGGAACTGGGGAGGGAGGGGTGTTAATTTTAAGTAAATGTCTTGTTTGTGTGTATTTGTTTTTAAAGACTTCGTTTTTTCAGCTGAAGGAAAGACACTACACAAATAAATAAAGTTTGAGTTAAATGGTCAAAGAGAATGTGTTATTTAGGTGTCGTTGCTGCCACCTGTGGTGTTAAAGTCTCACTTCGATTGATCCGATGGACTTTAACTGGGATTATGGAGAATTTAGATAAATTCAGAAACGCTGTGTTGTTTTCAAGGACAGTCTCTCCAGAAGAAGAAATGTTCCCTTCCCTTTTGCTGAGAGCTTGTGGGCCAACCTGGCAGATCACAAATCCAATTCTGCTTTTCAAGCTTACTGTTCTTACAATATGTCCTCCATCATCCAAGTTTTTTTTTTTGGAGCGGGCCTTTAAAGGGTTAAATGTATGTAAATGAAAGCATTCTTTTCCTCTCAAAGGCTCTGATCTCTGTTTCAGCTCTGCTCTTAATCCAATACGTGCCTCACAGCTGAGCCGTCATCATTAGGCTGACAGAAAATGTTTGCTCGTGTACGACAGGGTGATAAATCGCTGTTTTCACTCTCGACCTCATTTCCACCACGAGCCACACGTGAAGCGGAGCTAGAACATAAAAACCATCGCCTGCAACTATCTATGTTATGTGTTCACCCGCAAGCAAATAAACAGAAAGAGCAGAGATTTAAACACCTGCGCCACAAACGACCCCTCTCCCTGGTCACTGGGCACCATGTGGTCGTGCATGGCGCGTTACACAGCTTCAATCATCAGCTCCAACCTGTGATCACAGTAAATTACTGATGCTGGAGCAGACATAAAACCACGTGGACGTTAAGTAACCTCCGATAATTAGGCTGCAACACGCAACTCCCGCCTGATAGAGACCAGCTTCTTATATCAGCAAATCAATAGTGTGTTTTTTTTAGTAAAAAAGGGAAAATGGGAATTTTTTTTTAGAAATATTCAGGATGAAAAAACCGACATACCAATTAAGTTTTACCATATTTGGAATAAATTGATTACATTTACTAACTAAATCAGAATTTATTTGATAATAGCAGTAGCCTCATTGTCTTTAACCTTGTATTTTTTTTTTATTCTTTATAAACTTAGTTGAAAATAATAACACAAAAGTTCTGTGTGATGTTATTTGTTTATTACTGGTATGTATGTCTATATTATATGCAGGCATATGTATGCATTTATTTTTCTCTATAGTATGGGGTGCCGTTTGTAAATCAGAGATGTCAAATTTTTACATCAATGTTTTCAGATATTTAGCGTGTTTTAGGAGAAAAAAAACAGGTTTTGTTTTTCAAATGCATATTCTCACCCTTTAGATTAATATATTTATAAATGTTACATTTAATAACTAAATATTTAGTTAACCAACTAAATATTTAATTTTAAGCTAAATATTTAGCCTACAAACAACTACAAGTTTTGCGACTAAATATTTAAATCCTAACTATATATTTAACTCAAATCTAAATATTTAAATCCTAACTATATATTTAACTTAAATCTAAATATTTAAATCTTAACTATATATTTAACTTAAATCTAAATATTTAAATATTAACTATATATTTAACTCAAATCTAAATATATAAATCTTAACTATATATTTAACTCAAATCCAAATATATAAATCCTAACTATATATTTAACTTAAATCTAAATATTTAAATCCTAACTAAATATTTAACTCAAATCTAAATATATAAATCTTAACTATATATTTAACTCAAATCCAAATATATAAATCCTAACTATATATTTAACTTAAATCTAAATATTTAAATCTTAACTATATATTTAACTTAAATCTAAATATTTAAATCTTAACTATATATTTAACTCAAATCCAAATATATAAATCTTAACTATATATTTAACTCAAATCTAAATATATAAATCTTAACTATATATTTAACTTAAATCTAAATATTTAAATCCTAACTATATATTTAACTTAAATCTAAATATTTAAATCCTAACTATATATTTAACTCAAATCTAAATATTTAAATTCTAACTATATATTTAGCTGCAAAACTTATATATTTAGTTTAAAAAAAATAAATATTTAGGTTAGATTTAAATATTTAATGAGCAAACTAAATATTTAATTGCAAAACTTAAATATTTAGTTTGTAGGCTAAATATTTAGCTTAAAATTAAATATTTAGTTGGTTAACTAAATATTTAGTTATTAAATGTAACATTTATAAATATATTAATTTAAAGGGTGAGAATATGCATTTGAAAAACAAAACCTGTTTTTTTTCTCCTAAAACACGCCAAATATCTGAAAACATTGATGTAAAAATTTGACATCTCTGATTTACAAACGGCACCCCATACTATGGGGTAAAGCAGATATATATGATACCAGATATGGTTATACACTTTAATTTTATTTTTGTCTTCTCTCTGTATTTGTTTTTTTAATTTTCTTCGTAAGAATATCTCTGTAAGGACGAGGCAGAGGCGGCGTGTTGATCCATTTGCAACAGTTTAATATAAGCGCCAAAACAGGAAGACGAAGAGCAGAGTCAAAGACGGGCCAGGGTCAAAACGTAGGGACAAGGCGGAGAGCGAAAGAAACAGGTTAGAGGTCAAAAACGCGAGAATCGGAATGCTTAATCTGTAAGTGGAAGGTAACTATATGAGATAGTGGGTGGGGAGAATATAAACAAAAGATTGGAAACAGCTGATTGAACCAGAACTGGAGAACGACGGAGGAAGGGTTAATATTCTGGGGAGAGCTCCCTCTGGTGGTCGGAGGAGAAAATGACAAGCTGAGTCCTGACAATCTCTTTGTTCTGCTTGGACAATACAAGATTTATTCATGTATTTCAGACTGAATTAAAAAAAAAATATGAATGGATTTTGGTTTATGTTGATTAACTTTGTAAACAATGTCTTTACCTTTTTTTCTCTGTTGTCCTTTCCAAATAAAAACACATACTACACAGTCATTCTTGGCTAAAAACTAGTTCAAATAGATACAAGTTGCTTAAAGAAAAAACGATTCAAACAGATTCTGCTCCGACTCGTTCTTGCTAATGATTGTTTACATAGTAATCCAGGATTTACTGCTGTCATCCAGAGGGTTTGCTGGCCTCAGCACCGCCTTGTACTCATGCTGTATAAATGTCTGGTTAGGTTTCACACTACATTAAGTCTCTGATCAGACCTGCAGCCAATGACAGGCTGTCAGATTTTACAGCTCGTTTGTTTAAATGTGGCTAATGGGCTGAAGTCACATTAGCAGCAACTCCATTCGTTTATGTCACTCCCAACACTTCTACTGCTCCAAATGGATGCAGTTCTAAACCTGGGATTGTTACTTATACCTTATTTGCTTCAAGTTAAAGGAAGCTGACGCAGAAAGCTGCAAGCATTCTCTTTTCATGAGTGCTAGAGAATAGGGGTGTGGACTGGCAATACATATCGCGATACATGGATCATGATACGTCCCGGTGTATTTTGATACAGTACCTGACAATATTTCACTTTTTTTTATTATGACGTAGGAGTTATCTAAATATGAATACATTTTACACAAAAGTAAAATTATAAAATTATTGTTGTTTAAAGATCAGAACACTAAGCACTGCAACTGGATCTCATTAACACTTGCTCTACTCCAGGAGTCTGAAAACCTGCGGCTCTTCTACCCCTCCACTGTGGCTCTCTGGTTAAAGAAAAATACAAAACTTAAAAAAAAAAAAAAAAGTAAAATAACTTAAAACTTTTCTAGTTCAGTAGCCATGGTGGTTCCATAATTGAGAACTAAACATTTAGATACATTTCAGTGTTTGAAGTGTGCCTCATGGTTAAAAAATTAGTTAATTAGCTCTGTTTTAATTTTAGAAAGTTAGATTTATGAATTTCTGGTTAAGAAGCACCACGAATGTTTAAAGTCCTACCACCTAGATTTCCTCCATCGAGATGATCCTATGTGACACAGGAAGTCTTTTATTTTGAAAGGGAATCTTGTCCACCTCTGTTAAAAGTTATAAACTGTTTCAGATTTGAGGTAAATAAATCTGTTTTCTCTTAAAGTTTTTTTTATTTATGCCAAAAATAATAGTTTATTGATATTTCTCATTCAAATAACAATAATGTAAATATAAAGTCTTATTTTCTAAAGGTGTGGCTCCCACTGGGTGGTGGTCAGTGAGAAATCGGCTCTTCAGGTGTTAAAGGTTCGGACCCCTGCTCTAACCCAAACAAAG
This sequence comes from Oryzias javanicus, assembly GCA_003999625.1. NCBI lineage: Eukaryota > Metazoa > Chordata > Actinopteri > Beloniformes > Adrianichthyidae > Oryzias > Oryzias javanicus. Next base: position 6,165,220 of record CM012457.1, read on the forward strand.
TCATTGGGCTTTTCTTTTGATACTTTAGGAAATATTTAAGTGGAAAACAATAATTAGACTGAAATACGCGTTTTATTTCAAATAATTAAATAAATATTGCCATTATTTTAAATCAATACAAGTATCACTGTATTGCTACTTTCTTGCACCCCACTCTTACTTTGTTCTGTTTTACTTTTGCAACATTCTGTTTGTGTAAAGATGAAGAGTGAAAGCGAGACAAAATAATGTCATGCGTTCTCATCTTAAATTGACTGTCTCTTTTCTTTACTTAAATTGCTGTCAATCACATTTTTAGCTGGATGGCTGTTTGAATGTCCAAAAGACAAATTATGTTATAACGTTTATAGCTTTTTATTCTGTAAAGAAGTTTTTTCTGGCTTTTATTAGTTCGACTTTCATGTTTATGTGGTTTTTTTAAATACTAAATATAAAGTAAAAATATAATATATTGCTCTAAGAAAGCACAACTTCCTGACTGAGCATTAAAGCCAAGACACATTTTTAATTTTTATTTTTTAACATTTTATGAATGAATACTTTAAATTAATTTTTCAATAGATACATTTTAACCTTTGAATTTTTATATTTTTTCTATTCTTTTTTGTGTTTTTTATTGCAGTTTTTTTTATGTGATTGAAAGGCATCGATGCCTATCCTTGGATTTTCTATTCTATTCTATTCTATTCTATTCTATTCTATTCTATTCTATTCTATTCTATTCTATTCTATTCTATTCTATTATATTATATTATATTATATTCTATATATCCCCTAAAATTTGTTTCAGCAGTGCAACTTCTAATATAAAAAAAACAAAAAAAAAATTGTCATCAACTTCAGAATGTAACTTTTGGCTCCTTCGAGGTGACGGTTATTACAGAGAAATAGGTTGTCAGAAATCCAGTCCAAATGTGTTTTTTTACGAGTAAAACACTAATATGTAAAAAGTTAAGAAGGAATCTTAATGCAAATTTTTACAAACAAACAGTTACAAACTTTTGAAATTATATCAAGGAACTTGTGAAAGATGGTACCAAATATTAAAGAAATAAAAATACAAATATACAGAGAAGCAAACACAATATGTTATTCTAATAACATATTAGCTAAATGTAAAAACTTAAAAGACCAAATTATGGAACTGGAAATGATTCCTCTCCTGCATACTCATGCACAATACAGACATACGGTGCATTTTTATTATAGAATGTATCCACTTTTTTGGTAAACAGTTCAACTAGAGTGCGGCAGAAGAAAGAAAAGACCCAAATCCCTGAGATCAGAGACAGGAAGGCAGGAAATCAACATGAAGACAAACACAATGTGCTGCTGAGACGTCCAACCAATTATTTTGGAGGTCACAAGGTTGCTGGAGCCTATCCCAACTACTGTTGGGGAAAGGTGGGGTTGTTGAAGGCCAGAAAAAACCCAAAACTGCATGAGGAGAACATGCAAACTTCACACAGAAAGAACTCTAAAGAACTCTTCTAGCTGAGAGGTGAGAGTGCTGACCACTACACCACTGTGCCTCCAACAGCTGAGAAACTAACTAAAAAAAAAATGTCACAATAGCTAAATTATTTGGTACTTTAAGCAAAAAAACAGAAGTGTGAATCAACCACTGAATGCAACGGATTCAAACATGCTAATTTGACAGAATAGTTCAAAAGCAGCAGCATCATGTTTTTCTGAAATGTGTGTTTCAGTGTTTTAGAATGATGGAGGCTGCATCATTTTTCAAAAAGATATTTGATGTCTATATTTGCTTGGCTTGTAAAACTCGCCATCTGCAGCATAATTATAGGACGGCCTCTCCACGCAGCCTCACACCATCCTCTATCAGTCAGCACCATTTTCCTATTTTTACTCCCCACAGAAGCAAGGTGCTGCAATCTGATCTGATGAAAGCACGGGGCAAGAATGTCTGGCTGCCCAGGACAATGTTGAGTCGCTCTCGGTTGTGAGGCTGTCCTGCATCTCGTTGTTGTTGTTTTTGTCTCCTTGGTGACCCGATTGCCCCAGAGCTGTTGTATTTTTATACCAAAATCGAACAGATTTCTTCATTAAGTTGTTATTTTGTGTCTCTAAACAAGATTTATTTTGGGTAAATAATAATCTGCTGCAGTTTAGTTTAAGAAGGAAGTTTTGTAGCTAAAATAATCTGTTTTAACTCATTATGTCACTATGTTCCAACATGTCCTTTACTAACAGGAAAACAGAACACCTTGTTAAAATGGATCCACAATGGAGGCACAAATATGTCTGTCAATCCTTCACTCAAAATACATTTCCCCTCAATACAACGAAGTATTATGGCCACTATGAAGATAAAAACCAAAATAAATTATAAGAATAAAGTCGTAACTTTACAAGAATAATGAGAAAACAATTATGAGAAAAATATATGAATTTGATGAGAATAAAGTCATGTATTTATGTAGAAAAACGTCTTATTTTACAAGAATGAAGTCATAAAATCATGAGAAAAAAAATGTTAATTTGATGAGATTAGAGTCAATCATTTTTGTTAAAAACGGCATAACTTTACAAAAAAATTGAGTTATAAAAATATGAAAAAAGTCATAATTTTATACAAGTAAAGTAATACATTTTACTGTGTGAAAAACCTCATAATTTTACAAAACAAAAGTCATTAAATATAAAAAAAATATTGTATTTTACAAGGAAAAATACAAAAATTTCTTCATTTTTGGGGGATAAAGTCGTAAAATTATGAGAAAAAAGTGTTAATTTGATGAGAAAAAGTCATACATTTTTATGAAAAACGTCATAATTTTATAAGAATAGAGTGGAAAATATAAGAAAAATGTGTTAAGTTACATGAATAAAATTGTAGAATTAAACAAACATATTTTTGAAAATCATCTTCATTTTACAAGAATAAAGTTGTACAAATATGAGAGAAAGAAAATTGTTAACTTATATGAATAAAATTGTAAAATTATAAGAAAAAGTATTAGTTTAATGAGAGTAAAGTCACACATTTATGTGAAGAATGCCATATTTTTACAAGAATAAAATCGTAAAACTATGAGAAAAAAATATTTAAGAGAAAAGAAGCCATAAATTGATGTGAATAATATCCTATTTTACACAAATAAAGTCGTAAAATCATGAGATAAAAGTTGTACTTTTACAAGGAATAGACTTTTTAAAAAACATTTTTGGTATAGCCTCCATTCACAATGTGGTTATGCCATAATTCTTCAGTTTATTATAGGAATTTATTAATATTGGACTTCTGCTACTACACTGCTGATGGTTTAAACGGCAGAAGGGTATGACAGTATCATTCATATGTGTGTGCAGCATCCATTAGCCTTATGAATCCTTCACGATTCACTTCACGCATACAACAATCAGACACACGGATCCATCTTTGGCTTTATCTGCTTAAACTGAACCAAATACCCTCGTCCCTTCAGTTTGTTTGAGCAGACAGATCTAAAACAAACAATCACATTCTTGTTTATCCTGCTGGAAACGTGGGTTATCCCAGCTACTCCTGTCCATACTACAGCGGGTTTAAAGAAACCAGAAGAAAGAGTGATGTTTTGGAGTTGTGTTTTGATATCTGACATGAAAGAACAACTACACATGAATAAAAGGATTACAGTTTGTTCAAAGGATGCAAGGACTAGTAAACGACTTTCCTCCTGATCGACTTTTTACCAGTTTAGTACTGATTTAGGTCTGGCAATTTTTCTTTTTTTCTTAGAAGCACAATGTATAGAAATCAACCGCAAAAGCCCAATCTAACAGAGTCAAACCATCCTGGTCTGAAAACTCTCATGACATTTGATTCCAACAGGCAGAGTGAAATGAGTTGTTAAGAAAGCCTAATTAACACTTCGATTGTAGGAGTCATGCTTCATGCAAGGGTGTTAATTTGTTAACAGGCTTCATGATTGGATAGACCAGGTCTGGGTATAGAAAATACCTTGAATTAAACAAAAAATACCTACAGAGATCTGTTACCTCTGTTTATAGGTGCGACAAATTCAATCATTGACATTTAATCAAATGTGTTCATGTGTGGGAGGAGCTACCATCAAAAGTTTCAAGTCTTATTGCACAATGGAAGGTTTTTTTTTTCATTTTGAAGAGTCTACAAAAGTGTCAGTAAACATATCTCTGTGTCTGGGTTCATTCAGAGAATCTCCCATTACTTGTGGAGTCAGTTAGGTTGATATTACAGATCAATCATGCCTTGTGTGGTATAAGCGATCAATTTGGCGGTGATGTATCTCAGGATCTTTCAGAAATGTGTATTAGCCACAAGAAAAATCCAAAGTAGCAGTCATTTGTAAAGATGGCGGCGAAAAATCTTCAGCGTCTGTTTGCCCCAGTATCACCCTGTCATGCATAGGATGCAGACTTTAGACTTGACTTATATTACATGTATTTTCATCCATACCTAATTTGGTGCTTGTACCACAAAATGCACAATTGTTTAGTTTGGTTTCACCAAATGGATTTGCAATCATGGTAATACGAAAATTTTGAGAAAAAAAAAAAAGAATTCTCATTTATTGAAAAAAAGTTTTTCACTTGGAGAAGGTGGATTTTGAGGCATGTCGAAATTGAGATAATTATCAATGGAGGCACTTTTACTTGAATTAGATGAGTCACATGACCAACAATTTGATACCACGAGAAGTAAACTGCATAAAAGTATCATAAGATATCAAAAATTGTCCGTGTCATGCCGACTTGTTGGATCTGAAGCTCCTCTGTAAAAATTACCAACCATAATTTCCCAAAAAGAAATCGCTTCATCCGTAGTCGCTCCGTGGCCTGAATAAGATACCAACTGCAACGAAGAGGCGGAGGCGAAATAGTGTTAAAAGGGCGGGAACAAGACAGAGTTAGACAGGAAAAGGCCAAAACACAAGACGCTGTCAAGAGATGACTGCACAGAAGTAGCACAAACAAAACTTTGCACTGAACAGACCTCAGTGCCAGGTTATCCTTTGTGCTATCCTAGATATGTTTACATTAAAGGTGGGGTCATCTGGACCCCACAAGACAGTGCACTAAACTTTCTTTTTTCAAGGATTTTTTTATCTTTACTGGTGTTTACTGGAGAGATAAAATCCTGTTCACCTTTGTCACGAGAGGGATGATTAAGGGTGGGGTCACCTGGACCCCATGAGAGAGCACAAGGGTTGAATATAGTGGAGGTGAATGGGGAAACAGATGATGGAAGGTCCGGGTTTAAGGAGCAGTGGCTGATGGGAGATGTAGTGTGAGGAGAGGAGGCCAGATGAGAGTCAAACCTATAGTGGTCGGCAGAGAGAACAGGGGCCGGACTCGTGATGCCAACATCTCCTTTGGTTCTTCTTTTTCTTCTTCCTTTTGCTCTACGTCAGCACTGGAGTTGCGACGTCGACCCACATGTTGTTACAGATCTTTTGCCAGGCGGAATGGTCATTGATCGCCTGCAAGACGTCATCGCCCGTTGGCAGCCCGGTATCACGTAGTAATAGTAGTTCATAAGACAATGACCACCAGGTTTGAATGTTCCAGTCGGGTTGTAGAATAGAGCAAGATGTACTGGTTGGTCGGTTCTGCGAGCACAATGACCAGCGAACCGCAGGCGTCTTGAACGTATTGTTGAGCTGAGGGGTGGAATGGAAGCAAATAAGTTGACGTTGGTCGTGTGAGAGAGAAATGAGACGTTCAGGGCCTTCTGCAGTTGCCGTGTGTATGTACCGTTTAAAGAACGTTCTTGAGCAGCCGTCAACGACCAGCATTTGGATGGTGAACAGATTCTACGGTGGCTTGGAAGATTTCCTTCTTGAAGTCAACAGCGAGATTCTGTGCCTTCCATATTCTCCAGAGTTTGTTAGCAGCTCCCCAAGCTTTGGCTTTGCGGGTTGCAATGTTTTTGTCTGTGGTATATCCAGGAGCCCAAATAACAGAAGTCGTCCACAAAATCCACTGGTCCGGAAGAAAGGGTCAGGACTTCATTTGGTTGATGAGAAAGGATTTAGTTTTTGCCTGATTGACGGAAAGGCCAACTGCTGTGGCAGCACCTTCCAGAGTTGATAGAAGCGACTGTGCATTCCTGATTGTGTCAGATAATAGTGCAATGTCATCGGCGTAGTATCAGTCAGATACTGTGCAGGATGACAAGAGCTTTGGCGCCGTTTCAAAGTTATACCAAGCTCCATAGTCATGGACACGCGGAGGACGTAATCCAAAACAATTATGAACAAGAAAGGCGCATGTGTATCACCCTGCAACACTCCGCTCTTCACGGTAAATGGTGCCGTGTCTCCGTCTTGTGACATAGCTTGCAGAGTCATCGAAGATACAGCGAATGGCGCTGATGATTTTTTGTGGGATTCCACAAGCGTGTAGTATTTGTAACATGCGCTCGCGATCGACTGAGTCAAAGGCTTTTGTGAATTCTACAAAAACAGCGCACACGGATATGTCTTTTTGAGCTGAAATTTCTCCTATAAGACGTCGAAGACAATAGAGAATGATGAGCGCTAGTGTCGTGACAGAAATTTGAATGTGTCTGCTGGAAACCAAAGTATGGTTCACTTCCATCACCGTGATTTTGAATGAGTTATCATATGAGTTGGTTTGTGTTAATTTTAATAAAAGGGTCTTACCAGGAGTTCAGATAATAAGAAATAGTCTCTGAGACATGATGCTGTTTTTTTTTTAAGCTCCCAAGACTCATTCGAAACAACCTTCTTAAAAGGATTGCTTTATTACAAGACATTGTTTTTCTTTAAACAAGAGTCTTTTTTATTTCTGAAGATTCAGTTTTTGCAGTGAATCACGTTTTGTCTGAACGCAATTTTCATGTTTATGCTGTTTTTTTTTTTTATCAGCAGCATCCCAACCACAGCAAATCTCAAAAACCTCCCCACACTCGACAACAACTCTTATTTAGCAGCACTTAGGTATGTAAGAACATCCCATAATTTATGAATTGTTCTACTTTATTGCCTCAAGCAGCGGGGGATCACAAAACAAACGTCAGCAAAAGCCTTTAGCACTTTGCAGCCATTTCCACAGTGATCAATGATATAGTGATGCTTGCAGAGGATCCATTACCAAAAAGCTCTGCTACTGCAATTTGTTACCTGAATGGAATCCTGCTTCTGCTGGTCACTGTGGCCTCAGGGAACAGGGACTCGGAGAGCCTAATTCTCCCCTTAATGTACGGGTGTTTTATTGAACCCTTTCCTTTTGAGCTGATAGAATTCATAAATAACAGGAGAGAGGGAATGTAAATGCAAAGGAAGGAGGAGAGACTCATTTGTCTTCATTCTACGAGGTGATTTCCATTTTTTTTTTTTTTTCAAGTGTGTGTTGGAGAAGTCAATGCCGGTGTCTCACTCTTCATCCTCTCATGCACATACAAATAGAGTTGGATGTGTGAAAGAAAAAAAAAACAAGAGTTATAAAACACAAGTAATTAGATTACAAGTGAGACATTTCCATGGTTTCAACTTTAAATTTTTGGTTTTAAATGACAGTTTGGAGTAAAATATCCATAGAAATCTCTTTTATGAAGCATGTTTGACTCACTTCTCCCCTTACTTTATTCACACACATCAGGCAATAGCTGGATCCCCATTCAATGTCAAAACAAATTTAAAGGAGACTTTTAACGGGTTGCTTTTACAGTGAATACAAATCAGACTTGCTGTAGAGCAGACGAATCAGGCAGTGAGGTCTCAACAGGAGGGAAAAACGGAAAGTATCAGCATTTTGATTCAAATCACCAAGAGGCGAAACAAAACCTGTTTGCAATAAAGTCAAAGAAAACACAAAAACTTCATTTTCAAATGACTATCTTCAAAAATGCAGAAGAAAATGAATGGTGATTTGTAGAGAATTCAGGCCTGCATCGTTACTAACCCTTTAACACTTGAAGCTTTATTTCCAGCGTTGACGCTCTTTGGGTTGTCAACCATTTAAATAATTAACGTATGTCCAATGGAAAACCAGCTTTGCGCTTTTAACAAACTCTCCCGTGTTTAGTGTTAAAATGTAATTATACTGACTTTGCGTGTCCAAAGGTTACTCAACTGTATAACGTTTCCAACACCAGAAGTTGTGAGTTTCTATGTTCAGCTGACCGGACAAGTAAAGAGAAATATATGATTAAAATCACTGATAACATCAACAGTTTTACATTTTTTGTCATTTTTCTTTCCATTGAAGGATTAACTGTATTTGTCTCTAAGAACAACACTACAAACAAGTGTAGTCTGGTTGTTGCAGCTGTAGCTGGTGTGTCTTGAAGTTCCCTAGAGGCTTTTGTGGCCACCTCGAGGGACGTCAGGAAAATGGAACGTCTGCTAAGTGTATTGGGAAGTATTAGTAGAAAAGGATAAGCGCAGACTCGTGGTATCATATGGAGTCTCACGCCACACTCCTGATCAGGGATGGGCAACTGGAGGGTCGGAGTGTCTGCATGATTTCCAAATATCCAAGCACTACTCATTCCTGATTACCTGGTTCAGTGATATTTGGGTTTAGATCCAGCGTAGTGATGGCCGAGAGACGCTCAGCGTATTTAGTGTTTAAGCTTTGTGCGCTGGCATACGCCAAAGAACATTCAGTAACTCTTTAGGTGAGATTCTGCAAAACACTGACAGTAGCTGCATTTCCATTAACTCAGAAATTTAATTGGAATTTCGATAATAAATTCTCCTAATGGAAACACCACAATTTTGGAAAAACAATGATTTAATGGTTTCATTTCGAAACTGTGTTTTTTCGATAAAGTTTTCCACAAATGTGTAATAGAAACGCAGCTAATGATAGTTAATGCATTTGTTAAGCTTGTAAGCAGTTTATTAATTTGACCTTTGTAGACAACGGAATCTCTTCAGATGTTAATTAATCTTATTAAGAATTTTAATAAACCTTATTCGACTTATTGTGTTAACAAATGTCTTACTAACACCATATAAAAACAGTAACGATGTTAGTTAAATTAGTTAAGGAATCTTGGTATTAAAGAGAACAGAAACGTCACAGCCGGTCCTAAACAGATCAATGTTTTCATTATTTCAATTCAAATGTTCATCTGGTGTTTGTCTGTCTTTCTATGATGAATTTCACCGCAAAATGAACCCATTAGACATAAAAACACAGTATGTAGTATCTGTCACATTGGACAGATTTTTATTTTATGTATTTATTTATTTATTTATTGTTTATTATTTAATGTGTGTATGTGTATATATTTATATATATGTATATAAATTTAAATGACATTAATAATATTAATTATATTTTACATAACAATAATAATAATATAAATATATAGGTATATATGTGCGTGTATGTGTCTATATATATATATATATATATTTATATATTTGTAATATCCCTTCTGTTCTGTTCTTACTTAATATTTTGCTGTTTCTATTTATTCATAAATGCACCATCATCACCAAGACAAATTCCTAGTATATGTTCAATTGTACTTGGCAATAAAGTTGATTCTGATTCTGATTCTGATTCTGATTCTGATTCTGATGTAGTACATCTATATTTGAGAAAAAAAAATAGGTCTTTTTTTTTCATGGGTGAAACACAGACATGTTGTTGATGTCATGAAATGGGCGGTACTCACAAGGAGTGAAAGGTGGCGCCTCGGAGATCAAGTCGTTCACAAAAATTCACAAAAGTTCACAAAAATAACTCATGTTTCATAAACAATTTGTTTTTTGGTGTGCTGAAGGTTACACATCCTCATATATATGAATATAGTTATTTCTTAAAAGCTTAAGAAAAGCATGGTATAGGCTCTTTAAGTGTTTACTGCAACTGGTCCCCCGCAGCATGCCCATAGGAACAAAACGATGAACATAAAAACAGTTATAGTCTTCCATAAATATAATAATGAAGAAGTATGACAAATCTAATTTAGTGATACAGTTGTTGAATGTGAAGTTTATGTGGGTTACTGTTTTGAGTGTATTTATTATTGGTGAGGATGACAGAGAGACTGGGTGTTGAGGTCCCAGGGGAAAGATTCATGGGAAGGGAAAGTATTTGAATGGTAAAACTGTTATATTTGTATACATGTACATGTTTGAGTATAGATCATTGTGTGTGTTTGATTATATGGACAGATGTTTGATAAAAAAAGAAAAAAAAGTTACTAAATTTCCTTTTCTGAAATGATTTATATTAAAGGTTAAAATGAAGTTATATTGTCAGGGGAGTAGGATTAAAAAAGTTTTGAGGTGTAATGTCTTTTATTTATAATTTATGTAAAAATCTTCCATTTTCTTGTTTTTTCACCATGTAGTTTTTGTATGTTCGAAATAAAGTACTAACTAACTAACTAACTAATAGTTTCACTGTATGAAATTACCAGGCGGTTTACACACTCACCCATTTTTGCCCTCAGACAGCTCGTATCCGCCCATAAGGGCAGTTGTGACTCATGTATGGTGGCGGTAACATCTGCAATCTGTCTTTCACTTTGTCTACGTCAATGACAGCAATCCTCTCACATGTGACATCGCCGTCACTTCTCTGCTCTAACACCAGCTTACTGCTCCTTATCCACTCTTAGAAAAACATATCAATGAGAATGATGTCACTTTGATTCAGCTTGTTAGTGCAACTTTAACATAGGACCGGAAAACTGCTCACATTCTGCTCGGTATTGTTAAAACACCAGCTTGTTCCAAATCTGTCAGATAGATACGGCGTGTGATTGACAGGATCCCCAATCCGAGAGTGTGACAGACTCCTCACACCACAGCTCCATTTACGAGTGTTTTGTTTCAATTTATCTGCTTCCCACATGGGACGGTCTGTATTCACGGTCACGTGCGATCGACACGCTCAAAACCCCAGAAACTCATTTACTCTCAATCTTCATTGTCTCCTTCATAGAAGAGGAAACACTGCTGGTGTTTGTGCGTCTTTCTGCATGTGTTTCCCTTAACAATCCCAGCTATGTAGCCGCAGATTTTCCTTCCTGGCCTCAGTAATGTTTTATAACAGTGAGTCAGGACGGCTCGCTGAACGCTGCGCCACAGAACCAAACAGATGAGGTCAGAGAACTGGAAACGCACAGCCTCAGTCTCCTGGTTTTGGTTTATTTTTAAACCGTACGAACTGCTTCACCCCAAAAGAGAAAAGCAGTTTGGATGGTATGATCACAGAGAACCTCATCAGTCAGGGAACTATTTATCTCAAAGGCTCTTTTTAAACAAACCAAGAACTCAGTTATTTTATGAACGCATCACTCTGCACCTTAGATGAGCATTCAGCTCTCAAAGGAAGAAACAACTACACAAATTTTAATTTTATTGCTCCTAATGAAGCTTGTTTATTCACTAAAATTTGTGTTTCAGGTTGTGTTATCGGTCTGTCCTTTGAGTAGTATTAGATTTTATTGAATTTATTAAAAATTTTAAGACCCACTCCAATGAAAATGGTGTTTTTGATCTGTTCTTGTAGCATTTTTTATCATAATACTGGACATTTAAAATAAATTTAAGAGTAAATCTGTGTTTCTGAATATTTATTTATTCAAATCATGATGGATCTGCTCCATTCTGATGCATCCACTTGCAGAAAAAATAGATCTGACATCTGACTCTGAGCATATTGTTCGTTACCCTGCTAACGTAAGCTCAAGGGGCTGTAAGCTAGTTGGAGACGGTGTGAAGAAGGGGATGATGGGATATCAGTGAAGGATAACTTCTGCACCAACGGAAGTGAAGAACTTCTGCCACTCTGCGGAAAATGCATCTCTTAAAAAACGACACAAGCATTTTGATTTAGGCTAAAAACTGCATAATTATGATAATAATAAAAAAAACACTAGGAACAAGTTTACAATAGATCAAAATATACTCATTGGGCTTTAAAACTTTTGCAAAAGTAAAGGTGATTTAATAAGCCAAAAGGTATTTTTGTGATATAATCATAACATGTTTTAAACAGTAGGAAAAACTCTCAACCTACATCAAGATAAAAGTATAAATCATTAAAAAAAAAGAGACCTTGGATCAAAATAGGCTGCATGGTTGGGCTGATGGAGAGAAAACAGCTCATTATTTGTGGTACTGCTGTGCTTTGTGGGATGATTTCACTGTTCTGTGACCCTGTTCTTGTTAAATTTAAACACTAACCAAATGAAATGAATTTTTCTGTTTGGTTCATCTAAAAAAATGTGTTTTCTACATTCAAAACCTGCATGTATGAACATTTGTGTATTTCCCCTAAATGTTGAGTCAATAACAACAACTTCAAGATTTTTATTTTCCAATTTTTAATTTTTAATTTATTGAAGGAATTAGGGCTGCCACAAACGATTATTTTAATAGTCGACTAATCACCGATTATTTTTTCCGATTAGTCGACTAATCGGGTCATGCGCAAACTGGATGTAAAGATGCTGAAGTTGATAACCAGCTGAAATATTAATTAAATGCCAAATTAGCCTAAAAAATAAAAAGAGCTAAAGTTAACCAAAATAGCTAGCATACTGCTGAAATATTAGCTAAACTCAAAATTGGCCTAAAAAAAACAGAAAAATCCTAAATGAACCAAAATAGCTATGTCGTTGAAATATTAGTTAAACTTAAAAAATAGCTTAAAAAACTAAAACCAAAAACAGCTAGCATGTAGATTAAATATTAGCTAAACTCCATAAAAGGCCAAAGAAACTTATTAAATGCCAAAATAGTCCAAAAAGCTGGCAGAATGCTATTATAACTTTACTACACTCTGACTTCATACAATATAAAGTAACGATTAATCGACTATTAAATTAGTTGTTTTTTTAGTTGTTATTTAGTCGACTAATCGTGGCAGCCCTAGAAGGAATATACCTTTACATTAGAAGTAAATCATTACATTGCCTGTTTCCTATCAAATAGAGTATCAGGAAATAAAGATTGCGCATCCTGTTACTGGACCGGTATGTCTAGTGCAGGGGTCTGCAACCTGCGGCTCCAGAGCCACATTTGGCTCTTTTACCTCTCCATGGTGGCTCTCTGGCTAAAGAAAAATAAAATAGTGAATTTCAAAAAAATTGGAAATTAGCTATTATTTTAGGAACATACTAACATTTTTAGCTAATGTGTTTCCTACTGGAGTTTTTAGGCTAATTTAGAATTTTACCATCTATTTTAGCAACATGCTAACGTTTTTTGGTTAAGTTTTCTGAAAAATGTATGCTAATTTGTAGCTTAGCTAATATTTTAGTAAAATGCTAATCTTTTCAGCTAATTTGTTATCTACTGAAATTTTTTTGGATAATTTAGAATTTAGCTTCTATTTTAGCAACATGCTAATTTTTTTTGAATAAGTTAGTTTTCTGAGGAATTTTAAGCTATTTTGGAGTTCAGCTACTAATTGAGCAACAAGCTAGCTTTTTTGGCAGATTTGGCGTCAAATTAGTTTTTTATGCTAATTTGGAGTTTAGCTAATATTTTAGCAATATGCTAACATTTTTAGCCCATTTCTTATCTACTGGTGGTTTTAGGCTAATTTTGAGTTTAGCTTTTATTTTAGCAACATGCTAAAATCTTTGGCTGATTTAATTTATAGAGAAATGTTATGCTAATTTGAAGTTCAGCTAGTAATTAAGCAATGAGCTAGCTTTTTTTGCTACTAAAGTTAAAAACTTCAAAAAATCCCTTTTTGAGAGATGCTAGTTTCTTTTTATATATTTCTTTGTTTTTGTTTGTGCCAAAAATAGAGATTATTCACATATATTAAAAAAAAAGAAGGTTATGAATCCAAATTTCTTGAAGACTAATGTAAGTCAATGCGGCTCCTTCTTGGTTCTGATCCGTAGAAAACAAGCCCAAATGGCTGTTTTACTCCTAAAGGTTGCCGACATCTGCTCTAGTTGAATGTTTGCATTCAAAGGATAGTATTACGGTGCAGGAGTTTTCATCTGCTCTCTGTTATTATTATTTTTTTTTTTGAATACCTCAAGATTTAAAAGAAAAAGGCCAAAGGAGATGCTGTATACAGAAAAAAACAAGAAAAAAAATGTTGCTTTTTAAAACAGATATGTTTTATTTTCATTACTTGAACAAAAATGTTTCTTAAAAACGTCGATTAGAAACTGGTTACAGCCTGAAAAAAGAGGGCGATGTTTTAGCGGGTTAAAACTCTGGTTTTTCCTGACTGGAGGCATCCCCTGCAGCATTAGGTGTTAACCAGTTTCCTGCTCTAATTACAGTTTCATCTGAATCCAGCACAGTGCCTCTCCGAGCTGTCAAACACTTTAGAGTCCAATACATCACAGTGTTTTCATCTGAGGAGCCAATCAGAGCCGTCTGTGAGAGCGTTACCACGGTGAACAATGATGAAACGAGGCCTGTTGCCATGACGGGACTGCTCCTCGGATGGGCCCTTGTGTTGTGGGTTTTATTATAAAGCTGAGTGACCATAATAGGATTTAACCTTATAGTTTGTGTATTTTCATCGTTTTTAATGTCATATATTTACCAAACTCGTGAGAGAAAGGAAACATTTTTGAGGTTTTGAAGAAGTGCAATTAGGCGGTGAATATGTCAGACCTTTTGCATGCAAGGCTGCGAGTCTGGAGACATTATTTTCAGTTTCTGTTTAAAGCCGTGGTTTAAAACCATCTTAAGCAGGACTTTTATGCAGAATGAGCCAATGATGATTTTTGAAAACAACTAAATCTCTTTTTTCTGTGGCAAAAGATGCAAATGTGGATGTAAAGGTTTGCTTTAAAGACCCACTTAGATGAAAATGTTGGTTTTCGTGTCTTTAACAGGTTCTTGTGGCATTTTTCTGATGATCGGTGACATATATAAAGGAAATTCAGCTCGTTCTTAAGTGGGCGGCTGGCTTGTTCCTTACAGTCACGCCCACAATTCAGAGGTGAATTTTGAAGGAAATCCCACCGCTCTGCAGAAACTATGTTCTAAAAAACGAATTTTGCTTAAAAACTGGATAATTTTAATTAAAATTTCTAAAATACTGATTTATTATTTGATTTGATTTCCTTATTTTGTTCCGTTCATGGAGAGAGCGTTATATTAATATTTTCGGGACACATCACAAGTCATAAGTAAGATTCTTATTTCATTTCTGCTGCTATATTACATCTTAAAAAAAGAGAAAAAAACAAAAGAAACAATCTTAGACATCTGTCCCCACACACTAACTACCCATTACATATTCCTCAAGTCTTGTCTTTATAATTAAAAACATAATAATATTGAATAAAAATATTTAATATTTAAAAAAAGAACAAATTAAAAGTTAAATAAAGCATTACATAAATCCACTTCCTCCCCGTCCCTTTCAAGCAATCTATTGAACTCGTTTTGACAATATTTATATTAAATAGTTTCACTGAGACGTATACTATATGATGATATGCAAAAGATCTAATTCGTTTATCCATAATTAAGAATAATAACTGAATTTTTTACTAGTCTATGTGGACATATGAATATTTTCCAACCAGTTTTATGACTGATTATGGTATGTTTAATATGTCTTTGTTTAGAAATACATTTATGCTTTTATATTACTTTTGCTTTAATTGCTTGGTATAAACTTTTTTTAAAATCTAAATACCATTTTTTTAAAGCAATAAAACCGTTTTTTTTGCTTTTTTTGGCAATGTCGCTCTAAATTAAATAGCATAACATGGACAATTATTAATTTAAAAAGTACACGTCTTAGTGTTCTTTAAATTGATCAGTTAAAAAATCTATTTAAAAAAATACAAAGACTGTAAATGGATCACTTTAAAATTTGCTTTAAACTGATCCATTTATTATTTTTTCACATAAAAAAACTGTTTATATGGTTTTGTAATTGTATTTATTCATTTCCACTCATGTGTGACTGATGATTAACTTGCATAACCTGGTAAATATTGATTAAAAATACATTGCGATGTCTTTTTTGGTCAAAGTTCGGGCTTGATAATGAAGGACATTTTCCACAAATCTGCTTTTGTGCTGATACACCCTCTGGCTGGCGTCTATTTGCTTGTGTTTGATTCTGCAGATCAGTTCTCCAAAGATCTCATTATCAAGTTGAAAAATTGCATTGTGGTCAAAGCGGCTGCTGCACAGCAAGGTTAGTTTGGGACAAACAGACTTTCTGGAGAACTTCGTCAGCCTGCAGCTGAAATATGAACTTCAGCTCGTCAATTGTCATGCACCCCCGGGGTAAACATTAAGGAATCAGACTCGCATGTGCTTCTTCACTCTAACACACTGCAGTTTCTACTGACAGCTTGTTCTGTAGATTCCTCTGGATTTTGAAAATGAATCCTGACTTGAGCCGAGCTGAGTCAGCATTCGGTCAAGGTCAGCTGGAGGCTCTAACGCTGAACACTCATGCTAAAGAGGTAGTTTTATTGTTTACAAGTTTCCTAATCAGAATGTTCTAATTAAGTTTTAGATTCTCTGCATTACCAAAACTTTTCAAAATTTTATGGAATTAATGGGATTGCAAAGCTGAGATGCAACAGTTTACAGCATTAAAGTCCCATTCCAATCATCTCTGAATGATTAAAGTGTTCCCAGTATTTTTTAATGATGTTGATTCCTATTTTAGCCAAAAAAAAAAAAAACTGTGTTGTTTTCTAGAACATAGTTTCTGCAGAGTGGCAGGTGTTTATCAGAAATTCAATTTTTTTTTTTTTGGACGGGTTTGTTGGAAATATTTTTTATTTATTGACATTCTAAATTTAATGAAAAAAAAATTATGCTTTTATTTTGAAGTCAATAACTTAGAAACAGGAAATATTTTGTTTTGCTGATGCAATGTTCCGCTTATGAATCCTTAACAAATGAACGGACGGCGGAGCCATACGGTTGTTTTACCGTTCATTGAAGATGAAACTGTTGGCACCTCTACCGAGCCGTTTTAACCCGTAAAGCAGTCTCACATCGTCACTAAGTTTTTTTGGGTCCAAGGTTTATAAACTAACAGTATAGGAAAATATCAACGAAGAAAACTCTACGCACTCTAGCTTACAGCCCCTCACACCCCCAATCTAACATTAGCGGTGCAACAAAAACAGTGAGCGATATTGCAGCTATAGAACAGTTTAGAGCCAGATGGCTGCTCGGACTAGAAAACAAAGACGTTCATGGATCTGTTTGTCTGCAAGTGGATGAATCAGAACGGGGAGCCGACATAAGTCACAAGTTGCTACAAGCTCTTTCCAACTGCTTCCCCATTAACTATGATTTGATTTTAAAAAAACTCAGAAATGCATTTTTAATTGTAGTTTTTATACTGTAGATAAGTTCCCCATTGTGGAAATAAAATCTGTAAAAAATATGTTCATCACACCAAAAACAAATTTTTCACATTCACCAATTACCATACACCAAATTATTGCAATGCAGAAAAGAAGCAGCTGTTAAGCCCATGTTCAACACTACAATAAAATCTATAAGAATCAGTTGGAATTATAAAAACTCCATAAATGTTTGACTAGTTGTGGTAGTTTTCAGAGCGCGTTTTATTTACATAAGTAATAAATCTCTCTCCATCTCTCTGGAACTCCCTGCCTCTCAGCCTCAGATCTGTTGACTCAGTGTTTTATATTAAAAAGCAGCTAAAGACATCTTTTTAAAATTGCCTTTTCTTAATTCTGTTTTTATACTCTGTTTTTTTACACTGCTTTTATTCTGTGTTTTACTCTTTGTTTTACTTATGTTTTACTGTGAAGCACTCTGCAATTTGTATCTTGAAAGGTGCTATATAAATAAAGATTATAATTATTATATGAAAGGTTAACTGCAATTAGACTCTCAGGGCTTTTTGGGGTGGGGTTGTTGACATGTTCAGACTTTGATATGATCATATATAGTGTATTACCCTTGGAACACAAAAAAATCAATTTTTTTTTTTTTAATATATTTTCCGTGAGATTTTTCCTACCCAAAAGTAAAACGACTCGATTCCTGAAGCTCCGCCTGCTATTTCATGACATCATCAACTGCTGTGGAACAAAAATTAAAGAACTTCCCGTCCTGTAAATGTTTTCTATTAACAGACTCTAAACAATGTCTGTTTTCATTTTGAAACATTTCTACTGAGAGAACATGCCCGCGATTCTGCGAAGTGATGCTCTCCATTGAAATCCCTTTTGTATAAAAGGCTACGGATGTCACATCGGATCGGAGTTTTTGTGTGCAGCCTCTCTCACACGTTTCACTGCGAAGCTCTTTGAATTCAACCACAGCGCTACAGATCTGCTAATTAGCGCTCGCCATGTCCCGACGGGATTGCCGCACGTCTTGGAACATCATAAAAACAGTAAATGAGTTTGGTGAAAGTAAACAGAGGAAGGATTGTTTATAGTCCTGCTGACTGGTGTTACAACTCAAATACTTGTTTTTTTTTAAGAATTTTATCCATTTTTGTGATGGGATTCGGTCAAATATACTGTCTTACAAGGTTATTCTTCTAGCTTCCACTTCCCTTTCCATCTAAATTTTGCATATAACATTTTTTTAAACACACAAACCTTTGTTGTCCAAAAAAAAAAAAAAAAAAATCACCTCATAAGAGAAACTTTTAGGTAACTGAAATCTGTCTCATTTCAAAGTACAGCTGGAGACCTTTTGCTTCATCTCCTGCTCTTTTTAGCAGGTTGTGAGGGGCAGAGGCATAAGGACCGGTAGATTCCCAGCAGGGTTTTCTGCAGGGTGAACTCATCCAGAGTGCAGAGCTGTGGGTCCTGAATTATTAAACACGGTATTTTTCAGCTGAGGAGGCGGCCTCAGTCATGCCAGATCGGTCTGCTGAGGAAGCAAGGCTTGTGTTTGCAATGTGGATTACTATTTTCCTGAAAAGGTCTCAGTACTTGATGTTATTTTTTAAAGAGAATGCGTAAGCATTCATTAATGGGGTTTATTCCTTTTCTCACTCTGACCGTCTGTTAGTTATAATCAAGCCGTTTTTACCAACATTTTTCCTAAAAACTGTTTATTTCCAGGACATAGTTTCTGCAGAGTGACGGGAGGTTATTAGAAATTTGCAGGATTGTTGAAATGGAGTCACCCCGCCCCCATCCCCCTCCCCGTTGCAGAGCAGATTGGAGGAAAACGCTTGTGGCTCACCTTTTGTAGTTTTTCTACATGACAAATACATTCTTTTCAAGCAATGTTTTTCCTTTTTCACAACAGTTTGAATAACTCCAAATTAATTTTCTTAATATATGTCACCCATCATTAAAAATAATGCCAGAAGAAGATGTTAAAAACTACATTTTTACCAGAGTGGGCCTTTAAAATCTCTGCTTACAGTGTGAGAAAGCAGTAATTTAAGGTCACAGAAAGGCTAACATGTGGAGCAGACTTATGCTATAAATACATCAGCTGGTTGACGAGTAATTTAAAATTTAAAAATGTTTCAATTCCCAATATTTATCTAGAAGAGTTGCCTCTGTCCTTTTTTTTCTGTATTTATTTTTTTATCTCCTGTTTTGTTTTTTCCCCTTTTTTCTGTCCTTATGTTTTATACCATTTGTTTAATTAAACTTGAAATTAAAATATTAAAAATAAATAAAATGTAACCCTAAATAACCATTTGTATCATATTTATTAATGGGACCTCTATTTTTTATGATAGCATGATCCACTAACCCGTTTTTATAAGTTGTTCCATGTTTTCTGCCTTGTAGTTCATCATCTTTCCACTAGGGGTGGTAGAAGGGCTGTTCCTGCTCATTTCAAAATGGCTGCCTCCATGAAATCTTGGAAAAGTTTTGCTAGTTTTCAAAACTGTATGATTAGAATAACTCATCTATTCATTATTTATTTTAATGAATACTGTCTGTATGAAAGAATACAAAACATTAATAACTTTTTCTTTTTCATACAGTTACAACATATTAAGATGTGTGGATCAAATTTGAGATAATGGATAAATTAGGTGATTTTTTTTTTTTTTAACCAAACACGTTAATATTTTTGCATCTTATACTAACTTTGTTCTAAGACAGAAATACCTTCTCAAAAAATGTTTCAATTCTTAACTGTATCGTGTTTCCTCCTTGGTATTATAGGTCACATTCAATTCAATTCAATCTAATTTATATAGCTCAATATTACAGAAACGATTCCCTCGTTGCGGTTCATGCCGGTGATATTACAGGTGCAGAAGGTCAGTCATAAAATATAAAAAATAGCTAAACTAAACAACTAAATTAAAGTGGTTATCCCTGCCCTGAGACCCTTCTTCCTGGTAAGGAAAAGCTCCTAAAAAAGCCTAATTCAGGAAATTTCAAAACTGGGATTGATAAAAATCTTAGTAGGATTACAGATGATTACAGACATGAACATTTTCCCACTTTTCTCTCTTATTTAAACTGTCAAAGTTCAAACCTTCATTTAAAAAAATAAGTTCAAAAAGATAGGTCCAATATTGCAGAATGAAACCTGCACAGGAGACATGCCAAGGAGGAGACTGACAAGCTGGACGGCCAATCAGGGTGCAGACGTAGTGCGCCTAAAAATATATGATATATATTAGTATATATTGTATATACTTACATATAAGTATGTAAAATTGCATTGAAAAAAATTAGCCAGCATAGACAGCAAAAAAGTGATCCGTGATGCAGCGAGGAAACACAGGAGTGGGATTTATTACTCTAGATCAGGGATGGGCAAACTACGGCCCGGGGGCCACATACGGCCCCTTAAACTACTTAATCTGGCCCTCCAAATTAAAATACATTGGATCAAAAATCCTAATTATTGTTTTATTTTCATTGTATTTCTGGTTTCTTCTCATGAATGGTGTTGTTTCTCTGGGGTTCATGTGTGTTTTTTTCTGAGTCAGAAGGTGATTTTTCTGATTTCTTTGAGTTTGCATTTTCCTCTGAAGAACATCAACCCATTAGATCACCAAAAAGAGAACAAAAATCAAAATTTAGAAATTGAAATTCGCACATTTTCTGTTTTTAAATGAATATGTGAATTTTAATCCAAATTAAAGCATGTTTTTCTCTAAATTCCATATTATTTTTTTAGTTTATGAGGTTCATTACCAAATCACTCCTTCTATCTGCTCCTTGTCCGGCCCTTATGCCAAATTTTAGAACCCTTTCTGGCCCACAAATCAAAAAGTTTGCCCACCCCTGCCCTAGATCATGCGTGTTCTGAACATGTGTTGTAAATTGTAAATTACAGACAATAATGCAGAAACTAATTTGGCTGAAATGTGTTTTTAGGCGTAACAAGTACATGCATAAATAACAGTTACCAACAAATTTAGCTTATTCCGACAAAAAGAAGCAGCCCTAATAATGCATGTTCTCATCCAGAACATCTATGACATGCACTTCAGTCATATCAGCAGAAACATCTTTTAAGCTGCAGAGTTTCTTCTTTGTCTGGTCACTTACCTGCTGCTGCTTAAAATATCTGCCTTCATTTATAGTTTGTAGAAAATCTGCCTCCTCACGTTTAGTTTAGATGTTAAGACATGAGCTCAGTTAGTTTATTAGATGACTCACCTGGATTTAGAAAGACATTTTCAGAGTTGTTGTTGTTGTGCAGCCTGTGCAATCTCTTCTGTTCCTGTCCGTTTTCCTCTTAAATCTGATTCTGTTTCACCCACGCCGTCTCCGTCTGGATCTGTCACTCTGTTTGTCTAACCGGCCTCGCCGTTCCCTCCCCCTCATTTCCAGTCTACCGCATTATTCCTCTGCTCTTTGGTGTAATTGAGTTGCGCATCCTTAAATTGAGCTCCTGCCCTTGAGAAACAGAGAGGAGGGCATAATTGCATATCTATCAGGCTGAGAATGATTCTATAAACTTAATATGGATTCTTTTTATGAGTCAATAGCAGAGCTGGTTTCATGGTTAATGGATGGAAAGCAGTCCTCCCTCCCTTCATACCTTTCAGCAGATAGTTCAGATTTCACAAATTGAAGCAACTCTATTATTATATTTAATCTTCTTTCTTGGATCGCCTTCTATGGAAACAAAAAGACAGATCCGTGACTTTAGAGTAGAGAAACTCCAACAAACACAATGACGTCACAGCCGCCCTCTCCACCATGGGGTCATATATTAATATGGATTCTTAGATACTGACATCAATAGCATTATAATTACGATAATTATGTATGGTTGATGGAGACGGCTCTGCAGGATCCGGTTATGCTGCTTCCTCACATTTGAATGTTTTGCCGTTTTTGTGTTTTCTCTCATTTGATCACTGTTAAAAACAGTCAAAATGAACTGGTTGTAATACTGTTTAAGTAGATGTAACCCAAATGTTAACCCATTCAAATAAGTATCACTCAATGCAAATAAAATGTGTAACCATAGAGACTTTCTGACCCAGTGTGTTACCTCCATAGTCTGCAGGCTGACACTCTTCCCGTATGGCTGCAGTCATCCATTGTTTTCCGTCTTCGTCTCATAAAAATCTGTAAAAAAAGATGCTTATATTTGGAGTTTTTCTGTTGAGATAACCAGCAGTAACGAGTGTGTTTTTGGGGCTATTTCTCAACACCAAAATCCCAGATGTATTAAAAGAACATGTCATCGGCGTGACATCACCTTAAGGAATCTATAGTGTGGTTGTTGCTCTTTTTCATTTCATGCAACATCCTGAAAGGTCATGCCCTTTCTTTATTACTTACGTATAAGCAGTCTTATCCGTGCTATTCCTTCCTGTATGTCATTGATCACATCGGTCAAGTCATGTGACTGAAGTCTCCAATCTCTGGCTGTTAGCATTAGGCGTGTTTGAGATTATGCAGGCGGACGCGGCGCTGCGCAGATCGCCTGGATTGCGGTGCATGCTGGTTAGTTTCTGTCACCAACGTCACATTTGCGACAACATGAAGTATCGCGAGAAAGGCGCCTACCTAAGCGAGCGCAGCCAGAAAATAGGTACTGCGCTGGCTGCAAGCCGCCTTGATGACTACAAAACAATGCATTGTGGGAAACGGTGTCCTGAACGTTTTTGTAGTTTATTGTGAAATAACTGGCGCTAAATGAAGGAAATATGTGTATTTTTTTACTCTTTCTGGAAGGTGGTGAATCACTGATGAAAAAATATACAAGGTTTAAATAATCTGTGGTTATGTGTGTCATAGTTGTCTTCAAAATGAACTTTAATTTTTATTTTATCTGTTTATTTGGGACTGTGTACATGTAATGAATCCAGCAGCTATTTTTTTTTTATCTGCTTTACTCTAAGAGATGTAAAAAAATACTATAAAAGACATAACAGCACAGATCATACTAGGAGGAGTGGCGTATTAAAATTCAGCCGAACGTTGAGGACAACCCCCGACTCCTCGTTCTCGTGCAGTCTCGTCGTCCACCTTCATCTCAGGCGTCTTTCTCCGCCCCCTCCTGCAGGAGCTTGGTCTCATCGACGAAGCAGGCGAGGCGCAAGTCAACTCAAACACGCCTATTCTTAAATGGGATGGGCCCCCAAGAAATAAGTTCAAACATGTTATTTATATAAGGTACAAATCTACCAATGGGGCAAGAAAAATAGTCTAACCAAAAATTCTTAGTTGGAAAAAAAAATTTGCTTTTGAAAAACTAAGATTACTTTTCTTTAAATAAGACAGTTTTCTTCTCAAAATAAAGGTTATTTTACTTTATTAAGACTTTTTTTGCCTTTATTTTGTCTTGCTGATGATCAGTGTGCAGTTCGGGTATTTACTTATTTCAGAGGTCTATAACCAGCGGCTCCCGAGTCACATGTCGATCTTTTATCTCCCCATGGTGGCTCTCTGGCTGGATAAAAATAAAATAAAAGTAACTTTCAAACAATTTGGAGATATTATTTTAGCAACATGTTAACATTTTTGGGAGAATTTGTTATCCACTGGGGGGTTTTAGGCAAATTTAGAGTTTAGCTTCTATTTTAGCAACACGCTAACGTTTTAAGTAATTTTGTTTACTGAGCAATTTTATGCTAATTTGGAATTTAGCTTAGCAGTATGCTAACATTTCTTTTTGGCTAATTTGTTGTCTACTGGGGGTTTTAGGCAAATTTAAAGTTTAGCTTCTATTTTAGCAACATGCTAACATGAATTTTATGCTAATTTGGAATTTAGCTAATAATTAAGCAACAAGCTTACTCGCTAATTCGCTTATTTGGCCTTCACTCTCATTGTGAGAAATGCTAGTTTCTTTTAATATTTAGTTTTTGTTCGTGCCAAAAAATAGACATAATTCATATTTATTAAAAAATATAAACAAAAAAAGCAAACAAAAGGAAGGTAATGAATGCAAATCCAATTTTTTTAAAGGCTAAAGTAAAACTATGTGGCTCCTCTCTTTAGGTTCTTACTTGGTAGGAAAACAAAGTTTGCGACCTCTGACTTAGGTGATCCGATTCAATTCATGATTATCAGACTTAACCCGGATTCTTACAACTCTCATTTTGACTCTTCTCTGTTTAAAAAAAACCCTAAAAATTTAGCAATTTCAGGTGTTACAAATATACATACTTGTTTTTTCTGCAACTTTTTCCCCAAAATCACAGTCAGAATTGAACATTAAAAAAGTAAAAAGACCATTAACTCGAGAAAAAACGTATCTTAATCTGATGAAGAATTTTTGAGAAAACACGTCTTGTGACTAATTTTATTTCTTAAAAAAAATTCTTAATAGGACCATTTTTCTTACCCCATTGGCTGATCTTTAGGCTCAGTTAGAATTTTTCCCTTTTTTCTAAGGGTCCTGTTTTTCCAGTGTGCAGCCCAAAGTGCAGGAAGAGAAGAGATTTTCTTCAAATATGGAGCTGACTCAGCAAAACGAACTGTGTTCTTGTTTCGGCCATTTCAAGAAAGAAAACATGTTTCTTTGTTCTTGCAGAGGAGAAACTGCAAAAAACGAGCCAGCTCAATGCTAAAGGGAAAACATTAGATACTGTTTCAATGCAGATGTTTGTAGGACTTAAAGATGAAATCAAACATTTTAGACAGTGATGTAAATAAGTATTTGAATAAAATTGATTTGGCAATATATCACAATATTTCGTTTTGCAATACTTGTATCGATTTAAAATACTGCCAAGACGATATTTAATTGATCAATTTATGATCCTTCTTCAGCGTCCTACCTAAATACCACTCTGATCCTCTTTGAGCAGAACAACATCTAAAAAAAAAAAAAAAAAAACAGCTCGTGTTAAATGTTCAGTCGACGTTGCAGTTTTTATTGTTATGAGACATGTACTGTTTAGTTTTCCAATCAATCAAATCAAACAAACTTTATTTATAAAAGAGAGCTTCTCATGTTTTTGCAGCTCGAAGCGCTGTACAATTAAAAACAGAAACAAGCAAATAAATCAAATTTTCTTTTAACATAATCTTAAAAAAAAAAGTTCTGGTACAGTTTTGGGATTTATTACAATACGTATCCTATCATGAGACCTGCATCAGGATATATGTTTGGAGCATGGAATCCCTACATTACATACATTTTTCATTAAAAGTTTCTGAGCCTGGTGTGAACAGATAGTATTATGATGATTAAAAAAAAAACTTAACATTTGAACATTTTATGGCACGTTCCATCTGTTCCTCTCGGGTCAAACCCTAATTTAGTCAAGGATTGGCGGAGTCGACTGTAACTCTGACTGTGTGATCGTGTCCGTTGCAGACAGCCGTCTGTATGCACGGGTCCAGGACAGAAAACTCTAATCACTGTGGACACCTGCCATTAGAGGGAGGCAACGGCTTCATTCATTTGTACCTTTCTGGCACAAGACCCCACAACTAATGACCGCATCCAATTTATCTGTAATGTACCATCCCTGAGCAAACAACGCAGGAGATTATCCCCAGCAGAACCAGCATGCACTTGGCTGTGAGCTCTCCTTGTTTGTCAGTGAGCTATTAAAATCCCCCAGAAAATAATTACAGAGTTTTAATAGTATGTAGGGGCTGTGTTTCAGCTGAACATTAGCTGCAAAGGTCCAAAGAGCATGCTGAGGGGAAACCATGAACTGGCTTAAACACATATGTTCTGGTCCGGTGCTTCGAAGACAGCTGCTTTGTGTCAGGAACTTTACTGGAATGTAGACAGTCACACATGGTGGCTTTTACAACCAAGAACCAATTATCCCGGTCGTCAAGCCATCAATGCTGGATATGTACCCACAGGCTGGAGACGCAGAGGACGGCGAGCCCGGTGGCTCAAGGGAAGAAGAAAGAGACGGTTCTGTTCGCTCTGACTCACATGCCTCGTTCGGTTCACTTCAGTTTGGGTCCTCCAGCTTTGGGGAAACCTAGAACGAGCTTGTAACTGAAGAAAAGAACTGTCAGAATTTAGTTTTGTCTTTACATTTCTTGGAGTTTGAAAAAGTTTAGGCTCCAATGCAACAGCTCAAAACAGCAGAATAAAAAAAAAACGACTCCAGAAAAAACTTGCAGTGTTAGACCCTCGAAAAGGATAGTTTTCACAGAAACGTGAAATCTGAAAATAAAAGTTACAGAATATTCAGCAGCTAGAGCAGGTGTGGGCAAACTTTTTGATTTGTGGGCCAGAAAGGGTTCTAAAATTTGGCATAAGGGCCGGACAAGGAGCAGATGGAAGGAGTGATTTGGTAATGAACCTCATAAACTAAAAAGATAATATGGAATTTAGAGAAAAACATGCTTTAATTTGGATTAAAATTCACATATATTCATTTAAAAACAGAACATTTGGGAATTTTAATTTCTAAATTTGGATTTTTGTTCTCTTTTTGGTGATCCAATGGGTTGATGTTCTTCAGAAAAAAAATGCGAACTCAAAGAAATTCAAAAAATCACTTTCTGACTCAGAAATCATACACGAATGCAGAGAAACAACACCATTCATGAGAAGAAACCAGAAATACAATGAAAATAAAACAATGATTAGGATATTTGATTCAATGTATTTTAATTTGGAGGGCCAGATTAAGTAGCTTAGGGGGCCGTATGTGGCCCCCGGGCCGTAGTTTGCCCACCCCTGAGCTAGAGAGTGACTCTAACATTGGTGTCCATGGTTCTATTGCCGTAGCCAAAGGTTAAATCAGGAGACTCAGGGGCCCCCAAACTTTTTCTTGTCAGGGCCATGTAGCTGCTTTCTTCTCTGATGTGGGGCCAGGGTCGATTTGTAGGCTATCAGAAGAAGTAGAAAAATCGCCACTCATAACCAGATAGGAGGAAATACTGCAGAGGAGTGGAATAACAAAATCACGGTCTTGATTGCATGACCACCGGGCCAAACGCGGAGGCGGGCCGGATCCGGCCCACGGGTCATAGTTTAGGGACCTCTGAGAGCAAATTTGTTCATGCATATTTTTTTTTGTACGGGAATATTGTGGGCAACAGGTTGTAAAGAACTCTTATGCAACACGTGAGGGTGAATGGACGAGACGCAAATGCGTCGCAGGGATTTTTCTTTCTTTTCACTCCCCATTTCAAAAGCGACCTCTTAATGCTGTACACTGATAGGTTTGCACTTTTTGTGACCTCCTAGCGCAGGGGTCACCAACTTTTTCGAACTTGAGGGCTACTTCATGGGTACTTCGTTATACGAAGGGCTACCATTTTTAAATAACAAATTTTGTTTAGTTATAGTTAGTTAAACATTATTTATAATGAATAATGATACTCCTCTATGTAAAGACACTGATTTCTCACCATAATTATCAAAAATGACAACAAGCTAGGAAAGAAATATCAATATTCAGGACTTTATTAATCTCAGTAATCGTTACATTTTCAGATGTTCGCTTAGATTTCATGGGAAAAATGTTCCATTTTCCCTGTGTTGTACCATGTTAATCAATTATAAAATGTTAAAGAAAAATCAATTTCCACATTTTTAAACAAATCTTGTCACATTTTGAACTAAAGACCAAATCTGCAGCATTTTCAGCAAAATGAATGATCTTTGAACTGAAATAGGTCAGAGGTCAACTAAACTTATCTGAAGTTCATGTGTCATCAACATATTTGTAAGAAATTTTCATTTTTAAATCTAGGTAAATGCAAGTGTAATTAAAAAAAATATCAACAGAATTTAATTTTAGATGTCGCTCACAAGTGTGTTAATTTTAGAAGAGACCTGAGGGCACCTTGTGGGGGCCTTGAGGGCTACCTGAACCCACGTTGGTGACCCCTGTCCTAGCGTGACTGTTAGTAATGAGAAAATTATCTTTTTTTTATTTTAATTTTTTCGTTTTATTATTATTTGTATTTTTTTTATTTATTTTTATTACAAAAATATTTTTTTTTAAATAAAAAAATTAGGTAATTAGATCATCAGTGTGGTTTATGTGGGAATCATACGTCCACTCGTCTCCATGCTCCTCCACAGACCCGAACTACCCAATTACCTTCAGCATCCCTACGGTTACATGCGACAGAAACATCAGTCTGTACAAAACTATCAAACTTCCTGATCATTCTTGTTAGTGATTGTCATAAAGATGCTACCCAATTTTAAACCCAATTTTAACCATCAGCTGCAAAACTTGGATTTTAAAGGTGTGATTTTAAGTTTTACAGTGTTTTCATAGAAAAGGTTAAGGATATAAAAGGACATTTTCTATTACCCTGAACAATTGCCACTTAAATTGGTTTCTGTGACACTACAGAGTCTCTTTATAAATCCATCATAAGTGGAAAATGATTAATCAAGTGGTTATGGATTTAAATTTGCTTTGGTTTTATAGATCTGATGAAGGCTGTTTACATTCAAATTAATCTGATGAGTGTGTATTTTACATTTTTTTTTGGCAAAACAGCCTAAAGCAAACTAAAAAGATCCTTATACTGAATCATTTTTCAATATGTTAGTTTAGTTTATCTTCTTAGGAGTTTGCATTTCTTATTATTCCATTAACATCTAATGAACTGAAAAACAGGACTGCATTAATTAAAGTTAGCCCAATTCTGTAAACGACAGAAAGCGGGAGAAGAAGGGAAAAAGGAGGAGGAGAAGTGACTTAACTGGGAGGATCTGAGGGGAAAAAAAACAGGTCAGGAGGAGGACTGCGAGTTGAATCCTTTTCGCTTGTTTCCTCACTTCAAAACCAACGTTCAGCTTGGCCTCAAATCTCCTGTTGCCATGGCGATTTAACTGCTGATGCGGTGTCCCATGAGTCCGTCCTGAAAGCAGAGAGTGAACTAAACGCACAAGGTCATGCGGCGATACAAAAAGAGCACAGGTGCGCCACACAAAGACCTGAGTGCAATGAATAAATAATACATTTTGGAAATACAGTTGAAGGTTTTGTGAAAATTCGACAATATTTTTCAAGTGTATCGTGTAAAAATGTAGCATAAAATGTGTTTATCTGTAAAGAATGTTTTTGTTTCACTATAATCTAATATAAACTTCCCGCTTCACGGTGTGAGAAAGTTTGACCTTTATCTTTACAGAATCTGACCTTTCATCTGTTTGTTCTAAACATTGTGTGAGTGGGACGTGGTCCTGTATATTACCTGGAGAGTATCGATGTGGATTGTTTATTTTTGTTTTCGTATGACTTAATAAAATGATTGACATGCTTCCCGTCTTTCTCCGCAGCCGTATCCTTCATGCGTCACAGTGCGTCCGCCTTCGGGTTTGCGGTGAGTCCCCAGCTTTCCTTCTTCTGCGCTGATCAATTAGTCACAACTGGGATCTTAGTGATTTATTAATGAATCCCCGCACAGGAGTAGAGTCGGTTCCTTCGTCGCCAAGGTAACAGGGCAGACAAGAAGGGACCGGTCATGGAGCTGAGGTCGGCTGTCGAATGGCTTATTGAGGCTGCTAAACAGATCTGCTGCCTCCAAGGAAAAAAAAAAAAAAGATTCTCATTAACTGCTGTGACTCGAAGGAAATTCTCCAGATATTGGAGAAAGATTTAACACAATTCCTGAAATCTGATCTGATTGTTTTATTATGTATTTCTATAGTTATTATCTTAAGTCAAATACTGTCCGTTTTGGCTATTAAAAGCTAGGAGGTAATCCGATTACATTTTCTGCGATAATTTTGATTTTTCATGAAGAATGATATCCCATAGACTGCTTTTACAATAATTCATGGCCTTCTTACCATGTATCGCTTCAGAAAAAAAGTCAGTAAATTCTTCATTTAGATCAGAGGTCTGCAACCTGCGGCTCCAGAGCCACATGTGGCTCTTTTATATCTCTATTGTGGCTCTCCGGCTGAAGGAAAATAAAATAAAAAAAAAATGGAGATTAGCTATTATTTTAGCAACATACCAACATTTTTGGCTAATGTGTTACCTACTGGAGTTTTTAGGCTAATTTAGAATTTTAGCTTCTATTTTAGCAACATGCTAATGTTTTTGGCTAAGTTTTCTGGGAAATCTTTATACTAATTTGGAGTTCAACTAATATTTTAGTAAAATGCTAATGTTCCCAGCTAATTTGTTATCTACTGAATTTTTTTTGGATAATTTAGAATTTAGCTTCTATTTTAGCAACATGCTAACGTTTTTTGGCTAAGTTTTCTGGGAAATTTTATACTAATTTGGAGTTTAGCTAATATTTTAGTAAAATGCTAATGTTTCCAGCTAATTTGTTATCTACTGAATTATTTTTTGGATAATTTAGAATCTAGGTTCTATTTTAGCAACATGCTAATGTTTTTTGGCTAAGTTTTCTGAGAAATGTTATGCTAATTTGGAGCTTAGCTAATTTTTTAGTAAAATGCTAATGTTTTCAGCTACTTTTTAATCTTCTGAATTTTTCTTGATAATTTAGAATTTAGCTTCTATTTTAGCAACATGCTAACGTTTTTGAATAAGTTAGTTTTCTGAGGAATTTTAGGCTATTTTGGAGTTCAGCTAGTAATTAAGCAACAAGCTAGCTTTTCGGCAAATTTGGCATCTAATTCGTTTTTTTATGCTAATTTGGAGTTTAGCTAATATTTTAGCAACATGCTAACATTTTTAGCTAATGTGTTATGTAGTGGGGTCTTAGGCTAATTTTGAGTTTAGCTTTTACTTCAGCACCATGCAAAATTTTTTGTCTGATATAATTTACAGAGAAATGTTATGCTAATTTGAAGTTCTGCTAGTAATTTAGCATCAAGTTTGTTTTTTGCTACTAAAGTTAAAAACGTAAAAAAAAAAACTTTTGAGAGATGCTAGTTTCATTTTATATATTTTTTTACTTTTGTTCGTGCCAAAAATAGACACTAATTACATTTATTAAAAAAAGAAGGTTATAAATGCAAATCCAAATTTCTTAAAGGCTAACATGCGTTAATGCGGCTCCTTCTAGGTTTGGATCAATAGAAAACGAGCCCAAATGGCTTTTTTACTGTTAAAGGTTGCTCTGATTTAGACCATGTTAAAAATGAGGGGCTGTGACGTGTTTTATTTTCTAGTGCTCTATTCATCTGTTGATTTCCAATGTTTGACTTTAGTCTTCTGGTGTTTTGTTTTGTCTGTAGTTTGATGCCACTCTGGACGTCATGTCGTCTGCCATAGTCCTTTGGCGCTACAGCAATGCAGCAGCTGTGCACTCCGCACACAGAGAGTACATGTGAGTCAACAAATTAATAATTGTTATGGAAAAGTCTGATTTTTCACTTATTAGGACCATTTATAGCGTGGTCTGGGTGAATACTCGATTCTAATTGGCTGCAGAATCTCCATTAAAAAGTGAGAATCAACACCTATAAAAGAAGTTCTGGTCAAATAGTCTAAATGTTCTGTATCATTGCGCTACCTAAACTCCAGGTGGTATCCAGAGGAAAATAAACTCTAAATATTAGGGGTGTGTATTGGTAAGAGTCTGGAAAATACAATACATGTCATGATGCATTTCTCACGATACAATAAATATCGCAATATATCCCAGGACTATATCAGATCAATTTTTCACAATTTTTTTTAAAAGAATAGGACTTGGAAGAAAACTTAACTTGAAAACTAATATGTCGCTCATATTAATAAAAAGTTTATATAGCAATACGGCTGCTTCATGGGAAGAAAATATAGGAGTTAAAAATAACGAGAATAAATAATTATTTTTTTATTTTAAATTGTAAGGGACTGTGGTATAAGCTAGCTCAGGGATAGGCAACTCCAGGTCTTCCTGCAGGTTTTCCTCTCTGTTATGATCTAATTGACTGGACACACCTGAGACAGGTAATCATTCATGAGTATGACTTGGATATCTGGAAATCATGCAGACACTGAGGCCCTCGAGGCCTGGAGTCGCCTATCCCTGACCTAGATAATGTCTCCATGCGTACTTTAGGTACTGGTTTATTATGTCGTTTCTATTAATTTACCATTTGTTATTTCACCTTTTTGTATCAAATATTTTATGTAACAATGTGACAGTCTACTGTAACTCAACTACAAAAAGAGAAACTTTTATTTTTGTGATTAAAAACAAAATTTAGACTTCCTGTAACGTGTATGAACTGTTTAGTTAATGACATTGAGACGCAAAAATAAGTAATCAATAAACAATATTCAGGTTATTTTATGGAGGAAGCATCACTTTACATAAAAATACATCAGAAGCTACTGATTCATGTTTTATTTATCAGTAAGTTTTAATACAGAAATGATAGGAACCACAGACTTTAATGTTAGAAAATGAAACAAAGATGAGAATTAAAAAATGTGGGAAGATTCGAGCAGAAGCCACATGAACTCTAAGGTCGTAGTGGAAGAAGAAAGCTGCTTGAGAAAGGTCTTCCAACCTTTAGACAGTGTGAGGCACATGGCCAGTCTGGTGGATCAAACTCCATCTGTGCTGTGAAGACGATCCACAGAGACCCAAACATAATTAGAACTGTAGGAACTAGACCAGCACGCCGTCTCCACACAGTAAAGATGCTTATCCAACAATACGTTCATAGAAACTCCAGATGCATGTGGGAGGAGCTTTTGCCTCATTAGTAGATGGAAGCGTTGACTGTATATCTCATTTTTAGTGCACGGGAGACTCAGATAATATTGAGAGATCAGGTGTATTTATTTGGAGGAGTTCTATAAAAGCATGTCTGGGTTCATGAGATCATTCAGAGTTCCAGTACAGCGGGCAGCTCGAGAAGTATTTTCGTCAAATTTCTGTAAAAACTGCTGGAATTTCAAAATACAGAAGTAGAACGAGAACTCCACTTCGGTGATTGTGTCATCGACACATCACAGGTCAAACCTGAGTCCCTGATTGGTTGAAGTGATGCCTCTTTTCAGCCAGAGTTTATAAACTCTTCAATACCTAAAACAAGCAAGACTGAAGTGCCACGCCCAATGATTGCACCGGGACATTGACTTATCCTTCAAACTGGACGCCCCTGACGGGCAAATCCCGTTTGGTGTGAACGCATCTTAAGAAATAAACATCAGCATTTTGCTTGATATTTTTAATGAAGCATGCGAAGCAATCAGTCTGTTATTTTCAATTCTTTGTCTTTACAGCTCAAAAAAAAACAAACACAAAAAAACAGCATGTTAGTCAATAAAACACAAAGTAAAAATGGTTTCCGGTTTGAATCTAAAAGAAATAAAATTAATAAGAGTAAAAACTAGGAGTTTTAGCTACTGTAAGTATTAAAACATTTAAACAATTTAAATACTTATTTGGCAGCAAAAAACTTGAAAAATCCTTTTTGTTAAAATATGAAATTGACGGTCGCGCTATCCTGAAAACGAGTTACTACGGCACTGACGGCGTCATTGTCAAACATCCTTCGGTCTGTCTGATTCTGTGCAGAGCCTGCGTCATTCTGGGGGTTGTGTTTGTCCTGTCCTCCCTGTGTATCCTGGGAAAAGCCATTCACGATCTGGCAACCAGGATGCCTCCAGAAGTGGTGAGGCTACACACACACACACACACACACACAGCAGCCTGCTACATCAAACAATAGAGGCCATAATATTCCGATCCCTTTTAATGCTGTGTTTCAATATACTGGATGAAGGTGCAGCATGGAACGGGTCACACACTGTTTCATTGTGTTTTTATGACCTTTTATTTTACAAATAAAGTCCAAGCCCTTTCTCTTCTGGACTGAAATCTCTGTGACTTTGGTGTAAAAGTCCTTCTTCTTCTAAACTTTGAAATTTGAAACTCTAAAGCTCCAGCTTTGGTCTTCATGTATTAGACACACTTAAAATTAGTCACATGACCAACAACTGGATAAAAAGGTCGAAAAAGGTCGTCAGCAGTTGAGTGTGTCGTGTGGAATTGTTGGATCCACAGCTCTTTTGTCATCAAGTTGTGGGTGGGACAGTTGCTTTGGACCAACCCCGCCCCCATTTACCAACCAAAATCTCTTCATTCGTAGTAGCTCGCCTGTCCCGTAGACGCCGACATCTCCTTTGATAGATGATGAGCGCTAGAGCTGTCAGAGATGCATCTGCTGTCAAAGTATCGTTGACATCAATCTCCACGTTTGTTAAATGACTTATCGCATGAGTTGGTTTGTGTTTATCCATATCATTTATTTGAAACAATCTAATTGCAAATTTGCTTTATTGACACTTCTATAATTTAGTTAAAGTTTTGTGTAATGGAAACACAGTGATGTAATAATAGACTCCTTTTGAACTTAAAAATATGAGCTCACAAGCGCCCTCTACAGTTGTCTACAGCTATTCCATGCCTCACCACAATATTTAGTTACACAAAAGAATACAAATAATTTTTCTAGAAGATTAAGACTTTTTATTTTCACACAACAACAACAAATCTGCATTGGACTGAAACTGGATGTGTTGTTTTAAAAGTGTTGCTGAAGTCATGTCCTGAATTCAGAGTTTGAACCTGGATGGAATCATGATAATTGTGGAGTTTTTTGTGTTTTTGTCTGTTTGTGTTTTGATTTGTTTTTGTTTAATTATGTCATATTATTTCTGTTTACATTTTTTGTGGTGAATGTGTACTCTGTTTGTTTATGTATCGCATTTGTGGTTTTAAGAAAGTGGGACCCCAGGAAGAATAGCAGCCGGTGTGTCCATTAGCTAATGGGGATCCTTAATAAACAAACAAACAAACAAATAAACCTATTCAATGCAGTTTATTACAGGTCTGAATATTATGCAACCACTTCAATGACAAGGGTGCTTTTAACCTGTTTTTGTTGCCTTTTTCTGACACATATGAAGAACATTAGGATTAAAATTCCATTTCTGAGGATTTCTTTAATCAATTTGAGAATAAGAAGAACAAAACACTTTTCAGCTCATAACTCAGAGGAGAACTAATAAACTCCTAAAGACATGATGTCATATAAAATGACTAGAAATGGCATAATCGTAATTAAAAAACCCCTTGGAAAGCTTTGAAAATAGATCAAACGATGTTTGGAGTGGCTATTAAAGCTTCAGGTTGTAGTTTCCATGGAGCTGACATGTAATTAAAAGACTTCCAAGCTGTTTATGTCAGGCTGACCTTATAGCCTTCGTACAGTTTGTCTCCCCGGGTTCCGTCATCATGTCTAGTTTCCCTCTTCTATCTGGCAGACTCTTTCAAATAATATGATGAAGCCTGTATCTGGGAGAGACGTCTCAAAAGAGCATCAACAACGGCTCTCTGGTCATGGTTTCACTTTCAAACCTCATGCGAGCTGAAAAAGGCCAGGGGGAAACGGCTACACTAGTAAACGCTGCCACCTCGGGCTGATCATATCCAGTAACCAGAAGGTGAAGAAAATCGGACGTTTGGATTCTCATCACGTTCAGGCTGTCCGTCTGCATCTGCTACCTGATTAGGAAGAGCTGAAAGCGACTCCTGCCTTCTCTCTTCAGAGAAGACCAGAAACCAACCGAGATTTAAAGACAGCGCGCTCACTGGGGTGCAGGGTTTTTCTTTAACCAAAATAAATGTATACTTACGAAGCTTAAAAATGAATAAGTTAGGAAACTGTGATCTGACACACCATTGAAGACTGCTTGTATAGAAGGAAGGAATTGCTTCAGTAGAAAACCAAGAGATGATACTTTGTAACTGACAGGAAGAAAAGCCTAAAAATCAAACATTTAAACTAAAATCCAGAGAAGAACATAAAGAAAAATCAAAGCTTTCTGTCACATCAAAGGTGGATAAGATCAAACCATAGCATTTGTAGAGCATCTTCTACACTATTTTTATGTTAAAACTTCCATTTCTTTTGCTATTTTGGTCTCCTCAATTCCCTGTTTTGTTCCGTGGTTGTAGATTTTACTCCCACTCGGATTAAGTTGATCCACACACCTGCTTCTTATTTATTTATTTATTTTAGCTCCTCCATTGATTTCTTTGACTAGTTTTCTTTATTATTTTGGTTTTGGCAGATTCAACCATTCTTCCTCCAACTTCTTCCTACTTTATTTCAAACAATACATTGATGTCATTTGTTTTAATTTATAATTTACAAAAAAAAAAACTTCCTTTATTTTTTTTTCTATGTATTGTTAGAAATAAATGATTAAAATAAAGCAAAAATAGAAAAAAAAAATCCATAAAAGCAATGTTGCGGAAGTTGTGTGATTTCAAGCATGTGTGCAAGATGTCTAATGTGACAAAATTAAACTGAAAGTTGCTCGCTCTTTGATCCAAATGGGTAATATCGGTCAAAAGGTTACATCACTGGAGGAAAAAAAGCAGTTCTGTGCTCAAACGCATGCTGTCATCATCTTTTCCCGCTGTGCTCATAAACATTAATTTATGCAGCAAGTGGCAGCAAAAATTAACAAAAATTGTGAGTTTATTATAATATATAATTTATTAAAATCATATGACATATTATTTGTTTATTCTGCTCAAAAATAAAATAAAAATATACAGATACACTGGTATATCTATTTTTTTTTAATTAATTGCAACATTGATTGGAAAATTGACGCTATAATTACTCCTAATCATGATATATTTTCACTCTTACATGCAGTACAAGCAATTTGAATGACACATGGAATCTACTAAACATAATGTTTGTCTAATAGAGTTTAATTGCTTGAGTTACTTGAGTTAAAGGTCAAATTCGTTAAAAAAAAGCATTTCTTTGTGCAACATGAAGCAGCACTTGGAGGCTTTCCTGGCTTTATTTCAGTGCAGTGAAGTCCCACTCTCATCATCTTTTGATCTATTTTTAAAAGTGTTTCTATTGGACTTATAGTTATGATTATACCATTTTTATTTAAAATGATGTTGTTTTCTAGGACACAGTTTCTGGAGAGCAGCAGGAGTTCAGTTGTAAGAAGGACAGTTAGTTTGGAGCAACCCCCCCCTTACCCTCTCTTTGTACCCGCTAGCTTCCCAAAACCAGCCAGATAGTTTCTCTGACGAGGAAAACAAAGACGTCTACAAGTGGATGCATCAGAACGCAGCATATTTTCAACCTCAAAACCTTTTTTTTTCAAACAACAATTTAGCTTTCGCTCATGATTCAAATAAAAAATACTGAAAAACGCTGTTTAAGTTTAATTTTCTTAATATATGTCCTCCATCGTGAGAAAAATGCTACAAGAACATGTTAAAAATACAAAAAAAACACCATTTTCATTGGAAGGAAGACACAACAGTTTTGCCACCAGGTTGCACTTATGAGATCTGATTGGTCCTTGATCCAACATCTTGTGCAGACAATCAAAAATATAAAAACGAAATTGTAGCTGTGTCATCCCCAGTCCTGTTTTCTCTCTGCTGTTTCCTACTGAGAGCCAATTAAATCAGGGAGCTCAATACTCAGGGGTCAGGTGTTCGTTATTGCTGAATGTGTTTCATATTTGTGGTGAAAAGCCTTCGAGCTGTGTGACCTTGAGCTCAAGCGGAAAGCAAAAAATAACGCCTGCAGGTGACAAAAGCGGTCTTGAACACACCGGCTTCACTTTGCATGTCATTTAAAAACCTTTCCTCCCTGTGTGTCTCCAGGATGACTTCCTCTTCAGTGTATCCATAGTGAGCGGCCTCACGTGTGCCATACTGGCTGTGGCCAAATTTATGCTGGGAAGACGGCTGACCAGTCGAGCGCTCATCACTGATGGTATCACACACTCACATTTAAACCAAAATGCAGCTCTGCTCATATTTTTATTGGTAGGTTGCTAACATATTCACATTAAAACACAAACTACACACCGAGATCCTGAGGTCTGGTACTCCATACACCATCAACGCAATAAACCTGAGGTTGCTCTTCTCTGAGCCTCGATTTATTTCCCCCAAGATTTGATGCTTAGTGCGGGCAGGACAATAACCCACTGAGCTGGAGCACAGCTGCAGTCCGATTTTAAAGAGAGAGAAGAAGACACGGTAACTCTGGAGGTTCTCATTCATCCACATCACAGGATTTCCTTTAAATGATTAAATGTAAAGGTTTGACCAGAGCTGTTGTCCCCAGAGCCACGGAGCGGTATCGCTGTGTGGGTTACATTTTAGAAAACTACTGGATTCTGTTCACTCCATTCATCTGACTTAGTCTTAACCATAGACAGTACATAGAGAACTGGACTGATCAACCCTTCCAGCTCACGTTCTAAACAGGAAGTACCAGAAAAATAAATTACTCAGTCACTGTGATAGTCAGAATAACAATTCTTGCTCAGATTTCTCTTTGTTCTTGCTAATATGATGGGTATAAATAGAATAGTACATCCCAAAGATGGTATGTCCCAACGATGAGGGTATAGCTGAATTAGATTATTTAATTTGATAGTACATATTTACGTTTTGACAAATACTAAACAGCAGAAAGATTTTTTTTTTCTATTTTTATTCAGTTTATTAAAATGTTAAGTGTGTTTTTTATCGCTAATCGATTGGTTTGTCTGGGAGATAGTTCAGGGATCGATTGGTTATGACTTCACCCGCCACTAGGGGGAGTCGCGCCGTTCCTCCTCATTAAAATAAACACCTGCATGAGGAAGACACAGAAATCACCCTCGTGATTTTTCCCCCCCTGTTTTCAAAAATTTTTTTAAATAAATTTTGTTTATCACAAGCTATTAAAGATTTAAACTAGCCAATCAAATACCTCAATAAAAGCATGTGGTGCCTGCTTGCCCCACCTCAAACGTTCAAAGTGTTTGATTGACAGTTTCTCCGACCAATCACTGCTTTCTAACGTTGTCTGGTCCCAAAATGGTGAAATTGGGGAATGTCTATATTGTAGAAACTGAATTAACTTCATTTCGTCACATCTTTGTTTTGTCCATCTCCATTTATGTCGATGGTCTTAAGATGTCTCCAGGTGTCTCTTCACATGAACCTTCTTAAAGCGGCTGCTCTGACCATTACATTTAAAAGTCTAAGGCTGATAAAGTAATTAAAAAATGAACATCTTTGGAAGGATCCATTGAGGAAATGGAGGATGAGTCTTTGACTTCAAAGAAAAGAAACTTGATATTTATGGACAAAACCACAAGTCTTCCTTGAAATGTGGGTTTATATGTTGGTATATATGTTCCAAAGCAACTTTGAATAATATGCGGCAACTAACTCTCTAAAGTGTTGGTGATTCACCCGTTTTGGGCGTCGAGTTTCAATGTTACATCAATATACAGATGCGACCAGAGGTCCTGTAGCGTGATTTGAGGTCTTACGGCGTGATTCCAGCGCCAATCCAGTATTTGAGCATTGCACCATGATTTGGGCATCAGATGTGGTGCATCAAGAGTTTTAAAAACTGAACTTTGGGGAGGTTGGCACATCATCCAATCAGGGACTTAACTTAATGTGAGTGAGTGAAGCACAAATCCAATATGGAGGATCGATGTGAGCGTTCTCCAGCTGAGCTTTCATCTGTCCACTTTCTTAACCCGCCGGATCCCTTCCCATGGGGTTGCCGGAGCTCGTCCCGGTCACTGTTGGGCTAAAGCGGGGTACGCTCTGGACAGACGTGATTATCGATGCTTTTGTAGAGCTTTTAAAATAAATACATTTGATCTCCAAACATCCTCCGTGTACACTTTAAATAAGATAAACACAGACACCGCTCCAGAGAATATGATGTGCATCAAAACAGAGTCACTCGACGTAAATTTGACACACAAATCGTGTTTGGTGTGAATGCATATTTTTATTACGCCTATGCACAGTTGCAATACACTATGAATTTATGTCTAGATCTTGAAACTGGAATATTTTACAGAGAATAAAGACAACAAAATAAAGTCGCTGATTTGTAGAAAGTTGTAAAATAGAAAATTTTTGAATTTTCCTGCAGGAAAGCTGAATTAGCAGGCCTTTGTTATGAAACCTCAGCATTGAAAATGCCCCTCTATCTTCAAGAAAAATACTTGATAAACTAAGATTTAAAAATAATGTTTGTTATGATAGTTAATTAAAGCCTGAATTGAGTTCATACTTTTATAATGATTTATTTTGTGAAAATAAGGTAATGTTGCTTTTATTGAATTTTTACAAATTAGATTCAACTTCTTCAAACTCAACAAGTGTGTTTCATCTGTTAAATATCTACACAGTTTCAAACTGTCTTCTTAAATACATTTTAAGCTGTAACGTTTTAATTTGAAGAATGGAGTTTTCTGAAACGCGAAGCTTAAAGCAAAAACAAAAACGCCATCTTTGACCCAGTTTGGACCAGTATATTTATTCATACGTGTTCTCTGAGAATAATTCCGTCTGTGGGCTAAAAAAAAAAAAAAAAAACTTAATGAAAATCTGTCTAACACAAGAGGCAGGACAAGTTATAAAAAATTCTAAAATGAAAAAGGCTTCATGAAAAACCTCAGAAAAGGTTTCCACTGTTTTCCTTGACTCCGCCTTCAAACTGACCAGTTCTTTCTGTCCAGAAAGTGAGGAACAGACGAGGCCTGTCCTCCCTTCTGTGTCAGACGTGTCTGAAAAATTCCTTTTCCAAACCCGCTTAGGCTCCTTTGGCATCGTGGGGTTAATGGATTTGATCCCAGCTACTGTTTGACAGAAGGATGGACACACCCTGGACGGGTCATCCGTCCAATGGCAGGACAACATACTCACATTCACACTTGTAGGGACTATTTAGAGTCACTGATCAACTTGTGAAGCATGTTTTTGGAGTGTGGGAGGAAGCTGGAGCGCCCGGAGGAAACCCACGTATGCAAGATGAGAACTCCAACACTCCACATACATGTGAATTTCAAAGCCAGCGACACACTGAGACAAAATCTGCTCCAAACACGGAGAAGAAAGCAGAGCAACGTGGTATGGATGACTCTGATCAGGAGTCTGGAAATACTAACACACACTGAAGAGGCCATCTAACAGAAGAGATACATCAGGCCCTCCACACCTGAAGGACAGTGGAGACCAGAAAGTAGACATTCTGGACAGATCTTTGAAGAAATCCATTTGCGTTAACAAGTACAACGACTCTATAGGAGCCATGAAATGTGATTGTAGTTCATCTTGCTCCCAGTAGGGGGATTCTGTAGACGTCACACTGTTTGTCAGGTGTTTTGGCCCGGAAGGGCCAAGGGTTTTTGACCGCTCACGCACTAACGCACGCAGGCTGGTCATGTCAAACGCAAGCATGTATGCAAAATACAGAAAATAAATGTCGATGTGTTGCCATACAAAGGGAGTGGACATTCAATGACTGGAGCAAACAGGTGCGCATCAACCTCACTCTGGTGAAGTCAGAGTCTTAGCTCCTTTAACAGACTCAAACAGTAGAACATAAAAGTTGCTGATGAGTCAGTATCAGAACTGGACTGAGTGACCACTCCCCCCCCAGTAGACATATCTTATCACTGCACAAAGAGATGTTGACAATAGAAAATGTCTTACCTCTGGCTCTCCTAAAATCAGCCCAAATTCCTCATCATTGCTTCCTGATACTGTTGACAGCGATTGGTCAGAGTTTGGTCTCACGGTTTTAGAGGAACTACAGTCGCCAATCGTGATTGACCTTGTTCGTAGACCACACCCCTTCCACTGAAAGCGACAATCTGTCAAACGTCCGAGGAGGGGGCCAGTTGGCACCACATGCTTTCACAGAGGCTTCTGATTGGTTAGTTTATACCTTGTAAAACTTGCAATAAATAAGAAAATATCTTTAAAAAATGTGGGTTTAGAAATAATATGTTAAGAAGGAGATATCGGAGCAAGAATGTTTATTCTGAGAAATATGAGTAAAACTGGTCTATTTCTCTGTAGAAGTCTGTGGGGTTTTGATTTCTTGGACCAATCAGGCGCTTCCTGTTTAGAACACAAGGGAGGAGCGTCCATTATTTCTACATTCTATGTTCTAAACAGGAATTATCCACTTGTTCCTAGAAACCAAAATCTCATAGACTTCTATTGAGAAAAAAAGCAAAAAAAAAAACAACTATTACTCAGTCATTCTACTTGTCAGAATAACAATTATTTCTCTGCTACCTTTTTAGATATAGCTTTTGTCATTCAAGTTATAAACTGGCCAATCAGATGCCTCAATGGAAGTAGGCGGGGCCTTCCCGCTTTCACGTCCAAAGCTTATAACATTTGATTGACAGATTCCATGTAGCCTGCTTTCCAGTTGTAGTGTGGCCTTCTAACAGGCTCACTCAGACCAATGAGAGACCTTCATTGACCTTATACATAGAGAACTGGACCGAGTGACCCCTCACGTTCCAAACAGGAAGTACTTGTTGGCCCTCGAGAAACCAAAATCCCATACACTTCTATAGATAAATGATCAGTTACTCAGTCAGTTGTTATATTTGTCAGAATAACTATTATTGCTCTGATGTATTTTCTTAGCATCTTCTTGCTAGCCTTTTCTTCATAATATTGCAAGTTATAAACAGACCAATTGGATAAATTGGGCATTTACTATGCATGACATAAAACCTGCTCTGTCCAGTCAAAGGTGACATCACATTCATGTGATCCAGTTCTTAGAAACAGTCACTGGTCTGTAGACACACCACCAATCACACACAAGTTAATAATCACATTGACATGTTAGAGTTA
This sequence comes from Oryzias javanicus, assembly GCA_003999625.1. Lineage (NCBI taxonomy): Eukaryota > Metazoa > Chordata > Actinopteri > Beloniformes > Adrianichthyidae > Oryzias > Oryzias javanicus. Next base: position 6,208,103 of record CM012457.1, read on the forward strand.
CATTTGTACATTCATGTGTTTAGGGTTCAACTCTCTGGTCGGAGCCATCATGGGTTTCTCCATTCTCATAAGTGCGGAAGTCTTCCACCAACACCCTGATGTCTGGTTTCTGGACGGCACGATTGGAGTTCTCATCGGTCTCATCATTCTGGGTTATGGGGTCAAGTAAGTGTCAGATATCGTATTCCATAAATATAGGAGGTCATATTTTAACCAAGAAACATCGCCTCCTGGACAGATTTTTGACATACTTTGTGTCCACAGGCTCCTGAGGGACATGGTTCCCCGTGTGAGGCAGACGAGAAACTACGAACGCTTTGAATAACCGACCTGGAGGCCGATGACGAGCCTCGACCTGTTATTATTTTCGCTCTTCCGTTTTCTTTTTTTTACTCTCTTGTGTTCAGGCACACATGCTCATGTACTGTGTGAATCCATATGTGCTGTAAATACTGTAGATCATGCATTTACACAAACATATGGCTCAGAGTTTTCGGGGATAGTTTAAAACCAATTATTTGTTTGTTTTTTTTAAATGTTTTAATGAAAGTGTTACCACAAAAAGTTAGTGCTGAATGAATGTAAAAACTCTCAAAGTGATTTGAATTTGTTCAGGATAGGAAAAGCAATAAGACTCAGAAAAACCTCCAACGATTTCCTCATATCATCCCACTGACATCGTTTGGCCAAAATAACAGCGAGAACAAACAAACTCCCTCTTTGATTCCGTCTTTATAGCTACAATCTTCAGCTGTTGGTTTCAGGTTCTTCTAAAATCCGTGTTATAGCTTTGAACCTCTCGTCTCTGAAGTACCTCATGTTTTGCTGAAGCCTTAGTCACATGGGGGGTTGACCTGTACCGGTTCTGTGGGTTGTAGATGGGAGTGGCCATCATGAAAACGGAGTGTACCATTGTTGTGCGTTTGTTAAGCGTATTGTGAATATTTGGTTCGTTTAATGAAGTTGCATGGACTTCTGACATACTGGTGATTCGGCTGGACGCCACACTCAACTTGTTAGTAAGGTGCGAGTGTGTACACGTGGTACACAAGTGCCCAGAGAACGCCCACGAAAACTAAAAGTTAAAGTCCCATTAGTTGTCACACACCTAGGTGTGCGAAATTTGTTCTCCACATTTGACCCATCCCCTAAGGGAGCGGTGAGCTGCAGACACAGCCGCGCTCGGGAACCATTTGGTGGTTTAACCCCCCAATCCAACTCCTTAATGCTGAGTGCCAAGCAGGGAGGCACTGGGTCCCATTTTTACAGTCTTTGGTATGACTCGGCCTGGACTTGAACCCATGACCTTCCAATCTCAGGGCGGACACTCTACCACAAGGCCACTGAACTGGACTAACTAGACAAACATTGTGTAATTTACTAGTTTCTAACTGTCATGAACAGCACTCCTTCATTGAGAGGAGCCAGTTGAGGTGGCTCGGGCGTCTGGTTCGGATGCCTCCTGGACGCCTCCTTGGAGAGGTGTTCCGGGCATGTCCCACTGGGCGGAGGCCCCGGGGAAGACCCAGGACACACTGGAGAGACTATGTTTCTCGGCTGGCCTGGGAACGCCTCGGGGTCCCCCCAAAGGAGCTGGAGGAAGTGGCCGGGGAGAGGGAAGTCTAGGCATCTTTGCTTAGACTGCTGCCCCGCGACCCGGTCCCGGATGAAGCGGAAGAAGATGGATGGATGGATGAACAGCACTAGACTAATCCATCCGGCTTTTTACCTGCTTCACCCTAATACTAATGCGTCACACTCAACAATGTGCTGAACATGGGTGTTTATGTAGGTCTGATGCTATCCAATAGTAGTTCATGTCCACCAACTACACAGGCTTGGTGTGAAATGTCAAAGCGGTGCAAATCTTCTGAATCTTGCTCTAGGCTTTATCCTTTCTCAACTCTACCCCAAAATTAAAAAAATTTGGAGGAATTCATGATCAATTTTCAAAAAATTGAAAGATCCGTGTTTTGAAAGGAACATCATCTCTACCAAAGCGTATTCTCAAATTGGTCAAAGTTCAGCAACCAGTGTGCATTTTTAGTACGTAAAGCCTAAAAACTGACTTAAAAACGAGTGTAGTGAGAAATAAACATATTTGCAAAGACTTGTCATTGGTAGTGGTTGCTTGAACATACATTTTTGAGCCAGATGTCAGCGTAAGATTACTTTATCCATGGATGTTTAGCAATTTTTTTCTTTATGACCTCCGTGGTACGAAATATTCTCATGGGCTCACATGAGCTTGGTGAAACTGCGCAAACTAGATTTGCAATAATAAATGTGATTAATGAAAACACGACCATTTAGAAAAAAGTCACATCTATCTAAGAAAAAGAAAAACATTATGCTAGAAGGTGGTACTTTTTGAGGAAATCGATATGTCTTGCAGAACTGCAATGTAAACCCTTTTTTTTTAATTAAAATGAGTCACGTGACGAACAACCAGATAGCACGCTTAGTGGGCGCCACAAGAGGTCCCGCAGCATCCCACACCTTATCATAAGTTGAGCGTGTCATGTGGAATCCTCTAAAATCACCGACTAGCATTTCCTAAAATCTTCTCAACAGTATCCCGTCCCACCCAGCTCGCCACTTCATAGGCTGAATCAGACACCGACGTCTCCTTTGATAGATGAGCGCTAAGCCACGGGAATCAAAATTGTATACGTTTATTTGTGTTTATTCCCATAATTATGATTTAATGGAAAATTAGTTATGAAATTTTTTTTTTTAACACGTGTTATGGAATCACAGCTACTGAGCTGACAGCCATATGGGCAGTTGTGACTAAGGCTTTAGGTGAACCTACAGAGACCTCCAAACTTCCCTATATTGACAGTTTCAGCAAATATTCTCCTTAGACGACTCAGAGTACAAACAGTTTCTAATTTTCCGATCTCAAACGAAGCTCTTTTGCTTCTAGAACTTGATTCTTTCAACACGAAGCCCTTTTATTTTTAGTTACACATTTTAAACCCCAGTCGCTGAAGGGAACCAGGGGGAATAAAGGTTCTCCTCAGAGAACCTCACCAGCACAACTCTGCAGGTCTCCTCATTTGTCAGACTGTGAAAGAGAGGAGGTGAAGTCAGACCGAGACAAGCGGTACTCGAGAAGAGCCGAGTCAGCAAGCTCAGCTTCCTGTTAGCATCAGCACGGAGCACCGTCTTGACCCTGAAAATACACCTTACAATTTATAATTCTCATTATGTTTGTTGAATCTAAAAGCACAGATTTTTTTTTTTTTTTTTTTTTTTACTGCAACTGATGCAAATAATGATGGACAAAATAATAAAAGTTGAGAATAGCAGTCCAGATTTACATAAAAAATGCAGAAATGTTATCTTAAAATGTAATATTCATCTGAAAACTGATTTATTGTGTGTGAGAAAACAAAGTACTAATAGAGATTAAAATTCCCCACTTTAATAACGAACTACAGTTTTCTATTGGTCCATTAGGGGCTGATTTTCTAGGTAAACTAATGGTTTATAAGACAGTAAAACGTGTGGTTTTTTTTCATTTTGCAAATAATTATTTAATTGTTAGTAAACGCTTCAAATATGTCCGTTTTCAATCACTTCAAAGGATGCTCTGACTGCCAATAAAAGTAATCTGGACAAAGTAATCTAATTTGACGGTTAAGTATCTAAAGAAATTGTTCTCAGTTCGCACAATTTGATAAAAATCAACAATATTTATCGCTATCTTACCTCTACTTTTTTATTTATTGAGTATTAACTATTCATGCTCATGTAGTTTCTCACCAATAACCAACATTTTGTACAGCAATAATAAATTGTTTTTCTTGATCTTGCGCTACCAATAATTGCGTTTTAACTACGAGGTTATTAGTCACCTTTTTCCCACATTCTGGTCTTTCCTTAATATGTTGAACATTTTCTGTGTAATATTTAACAACTTTATTTGTATTTTTGGCAAATACCTCATGTTTTTTTTGTTTTAAATTAGTCTTAATTTTAATTTTTACCAGACAAAACCAGTAGAATTCTAGTTTTATAAAGATCATCCTGTGTTCACTCATTTTTCATTGTTATTAATGTCGACTTGAATCCAACAGACGCGTTTATTACTTGAAATATGTCGGTTTCATTTTTATCTGCCTCTGTTTTGGTCCATGGAAACCCATGAATCAGCCTGTGTGATTATTATGTCCAGACGCAGCGTTTTCCTCTGCCGGCGTGTTCTCTCGATCTTGTGCATGTCTCCTTTGGTATCGTCCTTTATTATAATTAAGGAATTGAATGTAAATTCAAAGCGCACTGTCTGTAAATATATTTAGCACACTGTTTGGGAGCGTAGTTAAAGTACAGAGTGATTAATGTTACATATACTTACAATGTTTACTCTGTAGTGTGCATATACTGTAAATGTTGTTTTACATTTGCTTTACATTGCAGGTGAAATGAAAGTTTTGGCACTGAGTTTGGATTGGACGACGGTGTAATCTGACAGAGCTGCCCAAGGTTTCAGTATTAGAATTATTTTGGATTTGATGAATTCTGAATCAAATCAACTCCAACTTGTGATTCTATGTGCATAAATCTATGAAATGGTGTTAATAATCCTGGAATGCAAATTGGAAAAACACTTGCTGCTGAATTTGTGAAGAAAGTGAGCCCCCTTGTGGTTACAAAACGTCATGGCAGCCCTGTTAATTAATACATAAATCCAAAGGGGACCGTCTATATTTATCCCTGTGAAGACAGTTACCGAGCCTTGGGCAGTGACTGTGCAGAGGCCTGCATCTCCTCTGTACCAGCGGCGCCCTGGACATGTGACGCCGTCGCTAACAAGTTTGTTTTTTTTTTTTTTTAAAAAGGAAGAGGTTGAGCTGTAAAATGAAATCTGTTCGCACCCTTTCGACTCACCAACAGCGCACTGATTTGTATAACTCTCCCCGCCCCCCACCTCTTTACTGCATAGAAGACAATCTTTACAGCGACTTTTTCCAGGCGAAGCACAGTTTTTTGCACATCCTAAAGCTGCAGAAGAAGGCACAAAAGGACACTCATGTTACCAGCACCACTCTGACCTGTAGCCGGACGGCAAACGGTCGCGCTGCACAAACTACTCATTTATTTCAATGACGTTTTGAACTAAATCCTCCTTGTTGTTGATCCATTTCAACTCTCGTTTTAGTTTTTTTTTATATTTCCAGTGCGTGTTACATCAAGACATAAAGCCTCGAACGCAAATGAGTAATATAGAATCTTTTTTCTAAACATACACACATTTTCACTGTATATTTATCAACGAGGTGCTTAGAAATCCAAGAAGCAGCCTCACCGCCACCGCTTTACCAAACCCTCGAAATCACCACTAACTGTGTTGCTGTGCTTTGCATGGGCTTGTAAGAACCTCTACAGTATCAACAATTACAAATGCATAACAGCTGCACACACACACATACACACACATACACAAATGACTATTTAAAAGATTATTTGTCTGTTTGTACAGTAATGGTAAATAGTGGTATTAAAGATGATGTACTAAATACACTATTTATGTAAAAGAACAATATGGAAATATCTTTTTTTTTGTGAATAAAAAGTTATTTTCTTTGATTCAGTAATTAAAGGTTTTTCCTGGTTAATCATCCTATGTTTCTGAGAATTTTTTGAGCTTTCAACCAAAAAAAAAAGAAAAATCTGTTAATTAGTGAGGAAGATGTGAACAGCTACCTTGCTCTTTTTTTTTTCTTTTTGCACATTTTCTTGTGATAACATCTACTATCATGTTATTAGGGAGCCCCTATAGGGAAATTGAAGTTTAAAAAAAAATACAAGTAAAAAAATGTTGTTTTTTTTTTCTCAAAATTGAAGTGAGTAAAAAAAATAATAAATCTGTTTCCACACCACATAGTAACTGGTGTGCACCAGTCACTATCTGGTGCGGAACAGTTTTTTGGTCTTAAGATTTTGGAAAAAAACAATTAATTACTATCTGGTGTGTACGGATTGCCTAATGCAGGGGTGGGCAATTGTTTTGACTCGTGGGCCACAAAGGGTTCTAAAATTTGGCATAAGGGCCGGACAAGAAGCAGATGGAAGGAGAGATTGGGTAATCAACCTCATTAACTAAAAAAATAATATGGAATTTAGAGAAAAACATGCTTTAATTTGGATTCAAATTCACATATATTAATTTAAAAACAGAAAATTTTGGAGTTTTAATTTCTAAATTTTGATTTTTGTTCTCTTTTGGGTGATCCAATGGGTTGATGTTCTTCAGAGGAAAATGTGAACTCAAAGAAATGCTGCATTTATGTGGTGTAGGAATAATCCGAAAGATCACCATCTGACTCAGAAAGGAACACACACGAACGTCAGAGAAACAACACCATTCATGGGAAGAAACCAGAAATACAATGAAAATAAAACAATAATTAGGATTTTTGATTCAATGTATTTTAATTTGGAGGGCCACATTAAGTAGCTTAAGGGGCCGCATGTGGCCCCCGGGCCGTAGTTTGCCCACCCCTGGCCTAATGGGATATGAAAAGAAAAAAAAAAACTGAAGTTAAAAAATATAAAAAAATGTTTCTAAAAATTGAAGAAAAAACATTTTTTTTTTAAACTTACTACTGCGCACCAGATACCATTTTTTTCCTAAAAATTAAAGCAAAACAAAAAAAAATGTTCTAATGTTCTAGTAAAGCAACTTTTTTTCTGGATATAAACTAATGAGCACCAGATAGTAACAGAAAATATTTTCTTCTCTAAAAATTGAAATAAAAAAACTTTTTAATTCTGGTTACTAATTAGTGCACACCAGATAGCAACTGAAATATGTTTTCTTCTAAACAATAATGTAAAAAAAATTGGTTAATTACTACTGCGCAACAGATACCAATTTTTTTAATGGAAGTAAATAAACATTTTTTGTATACTAATTGGTCCACACCATATAGTAACTGAAAGTTTTGTTTTTTCTAAAAATTCATGTAACAAAATGGTTAATTACTACAGTGAACTGTGACTGTGACACCAGATGACATTTTTTTCAAGTTAAGTAAAAAAAAAAAAAAAAAAAAAGAGAAATTGAAGTGGTTTGTACCAACTGAGCCCCTAAAGGGACATTAAACTAAAAAAAGAAAAATTCTGGTTACTTACTGTTGCACACCAGTTGGTAATCAGAAAACAAAAAAAAGTAATTTTACTTAAATTTTTAGGAAAACATTTTCTTTTCAGTTACTATCTGGTGTGCACCAGTTCATATCCAGAGAAAAGTTTAACTTTAATTTTAATTTTTTTTTTTTTTTTTTACTTCTGGTGTGCACTAGTTAGGAACCAGAAAAAAAATACTTTTATTTTTTGTATTTTTTTTTTTTACTTACTTCGAGGTCGCTTTATGTGTTCTTTATGTTATCATAGGAAAATCTTTTTTTTTTTTTTTTTTTTGTGATGACAAGATAGTAGAGGTCATAATAATGAGATTAACTACCTGATTTTGTGATGACGAAGGATATATATTTTCCACTATTTGCCTCAAAACAAAACAGTTTTGTCAGAGAAAATGTCAAACACCTGGAAGAAGGGATCCATTTAGAACTGAATACTGTAGTTTTTGGATAATTTGTAGTGTATTTTTGCATAGTTTGGTCAGAGGTGTGACCTATACTGAGAGAATTGTATGTGATTTAAAAAAAAAATATCAGCTCATATACTTGTTGCTTGACCTCTAACAGCGGTTGTTAGAAGGAGCTGTAGGTGTGTCAGTGTCCTGAACCCGCATCACATGCCCAGTGTGAACGATGCCAAACAGTTAATGACAAGACCACAATGTACCCTAAATTCTAACTAGGGTTTAGCTTGAAGTTAAAGTCCCATTATTTCTCAGGCACAGTAGTGTGTGAAATTCGTTCTCTTCATTCGACCCATCCCCAGGAGGAGTGGTGAGCTGCAGACACAGCCGCACTCGGGAACCATTTGGTGGTTTAACCCCCCCAGTCCAACCCCTCATTAATGAGTGTGAAGCAGGGAGGCACTGAATCCTGTTTTTAGAGTCTTTGGTGTGACTCGGCCTGGAATTGAACCCACGACCTTCCAGTCTCAGGGCAGACACTCTTCCACAAGGCCACTAAACTGAAGAAAAGCCCTTCAAGGATTCCAGCAAGGTGTGGACAAACATCAGCTAAAGCCTCAGGCACATCTGCCTGCAGGGGCTCCCACGGGCGGTCTACGGGCCAGCACGGGTCCGCAAAAGTAGCAGGCTCCGCAAAGGCCCGTAGGCGCCCGTAGGAGGCTGTTCGACATGCACCAAAGTCTTCTGCGGGTGCCACGGTTTTCTCCCATTTTCTTTTGCCCGTGCAGCTGGCTGCACCACTCCCGTAATGGCCGTACGGGCCCGTAACTGTTTCCATCAACCCCAAGAGCCGTACTAGCCGTACTAACAGCAGTACTAACACCCGTACTACACCCTTACGAGCCGTGCAATCAGTTTCCCGTGTTCCAAGTCCCGCAAGGGTAGTACATCCGGTTGTACGGCGACGTGCGTGAAACCTTGCGGCATGCACGGGTCCATGCACGAGTGTGGTAGCTCCTCCACAGGGGCGTCTCCTGCTACCGAAATGGCCTCCGATTCTTGTCTTCTATCCTTCTGCATTCTGGCCTCATCCCTCTGGGCATCCAGCCTTCTCTGCAGCTCTTCCTGCTGCTCCAACTCCTTCCTCTCCTCTGCACTCTCCTTGTGCTTTCGGGCGGTCTGTCGTACCTTCGGCATGCTGAGCGAGATGTCGCGATGCGGTGAGCGTCCTGCTGAATAAGTAGTGAAGTCTTCTAGATCTGTGAAGCAGTGAGACTGATGCGGGACCCGCGCAGCCCTTTTTATAGCCGCGCGCTGGCCCGTATCACACGCACGCGCCTTGCGAACGCCCGTACTACGCGCACGTGCGCCCGCGCAACCATTTGCACGGGCCCGTGCGCGCACGTGCATCTGTAGCAACGCCCGTGGTACTTCCGCACCCGAGAATGACATCAGCTTTTCACACGACCACTTGCACGGGCTCCTGTACTAATGACCACAACTCATGCGGCAGTCACGGGCCTGGTCTACGGGCCAAACCACCCCAGACCCGTACGGGTCAAACATTCGCACGGGCAGATGTGCCCGAGGCTTAAAGAAGTGTGTTTCTAATAAAACATTTTTCCTCTTTACCATTAATCACTTAGCTGCAGACATCAGCGTTAACAGGCAACCATGACAGTTTCTCATTTTCTTGTTTAAGATTCATTAAAAGTTACTTTTCATCAAATTTGAACATTTTTGCTTTAGGGTTGGATAAATTCCACTTCCGGCTGATGATGTCAGCCGCCATCTTGTCTGCAGCCAGGACCCGCTCTTCTGATTGGATCCTTCAGGATCACATCTGTGGATCCAGGACACACATTTTATAATCTGGATCAGAGAGCTGCGCACTTCCATGAACCGTAGGAGAGGCTTCCCTGATCAAAGTGCAGCAGCGCCTCATGTCAACACCTGTTTCCTACGCAGCAGGAGGTCTTCACGTCCTATTTTTAGACTCCTCACAAGCTAGTGTTGGAATATCACGAGTTTACAGACCAATTTCACAGGAAATTATGTGTTTCTCTAAATGAAATGTTAGTTTCAATATCCATGCATCTTCTGAATCCTTTTCAGGGACTGAAGCCAGCCCCAATGAGTAAAAGCAGTGAAAACAGTCTGTTGTAGGACATATAGCTTTAAGTTAAGCTAGAAATGTTGCTGCACACAGATGTCAAATCAGTCAGTCTGACTTTAAACACTTCAAACACCTAAACGTATTGAACATCTTTTCATCATTACTGTTTTAAGTTCTTCCTTTAAATATCTGAGATGATGCAATTAAATGAAATGAAATGAAAGAATGCGTCATTGGATGGCGGAGATAATCTGGATTCTCATGTTAGTTTAAAATATTCCTAAAATGTAGAAATGAGATCAACTAGAATGTTTTTACATTCAAAGATTCTGTCAGTCCTGCAGGGATTCAGAGAAACACATAATTTGTCTGTAAACTCGTGATATTCCAACACTAGCTTGTGAGGAGACTAAAAATAGGACGTGAAGACCTCCTGCTGCGTAGGAAACAGGTGTTGACATGAGGCGCTGCTGCTCTTTGATCAGGGAAGCAGCTCCTGGCCTCTCTGTGGTTGATCATAGTGTCCTGCAGACACAGATGCCGTCCTCAACGTTCTCAAATCCTGAAGCAAAGCCGAAGAGCAGCAGGTCAGACCGGAGCCGTGTCGTCGCATTACAGGAATGCTAATGAACTTTTTACTGACTGGAGATGAAACTAAGAGGAAAAAAGGAAAAAAATAGCGTCTAAAACAAAAACAATGAAACGTTTGTTCTTTTATGAAACACAAAAGTCCCCAGAATTCTTTGAGTTCAAATGAAATGACTAATCGACTTCATTGGAACTAAAACGAGTCTTTATTCTATGAGTAAGTGGTTTGAAAAGACAAAAATTAATCGATGAATTTATTAATTGATCCAACAAGATTGATCAGTCTGAGGTGAGTGGTTAATCAAATCGATCTATGACTTAATTAAAAAAACGTTCAAAATGAAATTAATCAATAATTTATCTTGGAGAATTCCATTTGAACAGAGACATGGAAGGTTTATGTTACTACAACCAACATGAGATGCAGCAAAAACTAATCAACCAACATTACAGTCTAATGTGTGAACTTTGAATTTAGCAAAGACATGAGATTGTGTGGTAAAATGTTCTGTTTGGATTATTTTGATAGTTTGAACTTTATCAAACTAAAATGTGAATAAATTTGACATTAATTCTGGTTTCATCTTTTTTTGTACACATTTAATTTACACCTGATTTTCTTGAAGAAATACAAGGAATCTGGAAAACTTCTCCTGTGTGACAACCGCAAATTATGATAATCATTGTTAAAATTAATTGTAAAACTCCCAGTTGTCTCTTTATGTGATCAGCAAAAAAAAAAAAAAAAAAGGAGGAATTCAATAAACAGCGTGGCTCTGATGACTCCGGTCATTAACTTTTTTTTTTTTTACAGTTTTTCTCAGTCGCTTTGGTGCGTTTCTCAGAACACTATAAACATTTGCACAACAGTTAGTGCATTTCTCTAAACAATTAGTGCAAACTGCAAAACCTAGTGGATATCCTGCAAAAGCACATCACATGCTCAAAACTGATTATCCATTCCTCAAAAGCAAGTATTCATGTCAATGAAACTGTCAGTGCCATCAAAATGAAAAGTCTTGAATCCATCTTTATGAACAAGATAGTCAAATGACTTTGTCATGTTTTCACTATGACAGTTTATGATTTCAGTGTTTTCCATTGCAAAAATATTTGGTGACACCTGAAAATGTTCAAGACAGCACTACGGCCTACTTATACAGCCATCTGAAATGTGCAGTAAAGTCACTGTAGATGTTAAACATAAAATCACCTTTTTGGTAGAGCTGTGAACAATATACAGCACATGTAACAGTACAGTAAATTACTGTTTGCATACCTGTTTTCCCTATGGAATGTTTGAATTATTGAACTGACAGTAGTTCTTCCAATATTGGGTTGCACCCTTCGACCAGCCTCCTCCATGGTGAGGCCGTGATTGACAACATGGTCCACAACTGTAGCCCTTATTTCATTAGGAATATCCGCCTATATCTGCCTCTTCTCCCTCTTCTCCCTCTTCCCCTTCCCTTTCCTCCCCACATCCTCACCCCTCTTCCATTGACAATTCATAGGATTCATCCATAATTGACAGTGAACAAGTTGTTTGTCGTTGGTTACAACTACTGTAAAATTGCACACCCTCCTCAGAGTCACAGCTGAAATTCACCTGAGATCAAATGTTCAATTTAGGAGACATTTCCATGAAAAAATGATAAAGAAAGGTACAGAATCTGCTTGACAGATGGCTAATATTTGACATTTGATAACTAGTTCAACAATTTTGAGTGTAATGACTCAAGCAATGAAAGTAAGACTATTAGTTTTACTGAGAAAGACTATTCAGCATCCATAAGTATAATTAATTTTGACTGACATGACATAAGCAAATGAAAATGTCAAAAAACAGCAGAGAATGTATGAAATCAACTGATTCATGTCCAAAATCATTTGCAGTTTGTTCAGAGAGAGGAGAAATTGCTACTATGATGTGCACAAATGACTAAGTGTTGTGGAGGTTGAACTAATAGTTATGAGAATTTCAATTCTGATCTGAGAAACGCACCAAAGCGATTGAGAAAAACTGTAACATACCTTGAAAGGAAATTTTTCCCCAGAGATAAATCTTTTTTTTTTTTTGAGGGTGGATTTTTATAAAAATAACAACAACAAAAAAAACCCAGCTTGATATCAGCCCTTGAGGCCTGGAGTCAGACACCTCTGACCCAAAACATTTATAGAATAAAGAAATATTAAAGTATTAAAGGCTTCATAATTCTCCAAATTCAAATATATTGTGATAAATGCACTTCCCAAGTGTCACCACATGGTGGCACCCCAGCACCAGCAAACACAGACATCATTTGTGCATTCAGAAACAGCCTTTGGTGTTTCTTCATGTTTTCATTAAAATGCTCAGAAACAGAGTTTATAATGTATTCGTTTCCTTTCTCAGGTGATTTAATATCCATTAATATTCTATTAATAAACTTTCAGCCCATCAATGATGGAGGAAATACTGAAGCTGGTCTGGAAATACAATGCTATCTTCTATTAGAGCACAACAAACGGCTTTTGTGTTCATAACTCCAATGAAATGCTTTGGGATGAAGCGGAGAACGCAGCATTGAGCACATCTGTGGATGCTTACTGGACCCCCCAAAAAATGAAAAAAATTAATTTGCTTTGCTCAGAATTGACACTAAGATTGCAAACAAGAATCCCAATGACAGGAAAATGGTCAGCTTGCGTTTCTATACAGTCAACAAAAAGAAAAAAAAAAAAAAAAAAAAAAAAGAGTTTAAAAGTATAAATGGGAAAGATTGATTTCTGAGTTTTCCACTGACTAATAAAGTTATTCATGGGAGCAGACCTGCTCCATATTATCAAGTGAGGTGTTCCAAAAACTAATGATGTAAACAAAGAAATAAAACAAAAATAGAGGGAAATGTGTACATTTTAAAATATGAAAAAAATCAACTCCAGAAAGGATGAGGGGAAAAAAAACTCCTGAACCTGAAAAGCACAGACTTAAATACTAAAGAGGCTTTACCTGATTGATTGATAAACAGTTGTGATGATCACTAACTAGAAGCAGGTGTGAAGAAGACTCCTGGGGGAAAAGAGACAAAGAAATTCAACAGAAAATCTTGACTTTAGTTTTTGATTAAATAAAGCAAGACATAAAATGGAAGTTGGTTAAAATCAACAGTAAAAAGAACGTGGCAGATAGAGTGAAATGCTGAAAAAAGAGGTTTTATATTTTTCTATCAAAGTATTCAAAATAGAAACAGGAACAGAAGAGATGGCATTAATATCCAACACAGTCATCATCTACAGATACATTTGGTTTTAACATTTTTGACACAAAGTGAGCCCTCAAAATTCAACATGAACTTTCATTTAGTTACATTTGAGAAGTCTAGTTTCCCTTTTTTACATTTTGTGATGGAGATGTTAGTGTGAAATCCAGCATGACTTTTTCTTAAAGGTCATGGATATTTTTAACATTAGAGAACGGACTGTACCAACAGATTAATGATGTAAAACACACATGCAGCTCATTAGGAGTCTGAGTTTCAGGAATCTCAGGAAAAGGAAAAGAAAAAATCTTGTTATGAAGTCTCAGATTAATATATATCATTTTTACTACTTTAAGCTACTGGTTTTATTCATTCTGTTTTGGATGTTTCCCTCAAACTTTGACTCACACACACATTTACACATAGATGGAAAGAGTGTCAACAGTGGAGCTAAAGCTCTAAAGGGTTCAAATAAATACCCAAGCAATAAAGGGAACATTGAGGTTTAGCTAAAGCTCTACCAGCTGATGAAGACCCACAAAGTAAAAAACAAAAGCAACTATTGTCCTCTTCAACAAAGCTTCAATGATGCTACAGCAGAAGAGCAGTGACTGAACTGATTCCACTCATCAGTCAGGCTGAGAGGACTTGATCCAAACATCAGTGTGGATGCTGGCTCCGTTCATCAGAGCGAGGCTGGAAACGGCGAGATAAATGCCACAGACTCACATGAGCTTAAACAAATGCTTTGGGAACTTCATTCTCCACAATGAGTTTGTTATTCACACATTCACACTCCTACAGAACTTATCTAGTTTTCATTATAAAATGGGATTGTTCATCGTTTCTTTTCCAGTCCATATATTGATCCCTATAAGCTAGCTCAATGTGCTTTGTTTACGTCACTGAAATCTTTGTCTTTTGTGAATTTAATTAGCCACTCTAGAAATGTGTCATAGAAAAGTTGTTTGTTCAGACTTGAATTGTTGCAGACTCACATCTTCATGGGTGAACGCTTCTGTGACTGTAACCCCCTTTGGGCCTTCAAGGACGGTGGAAAAGCGCTATGCAAGTTTACGCCATTTATTGCACTGTATCCATAAAATAACTGAACCCCAATAGGCACAGAATGTACAGTTGTTATGAGCAGGGAATGGGGCATTTCTGAATGACAGGAGATAAATAAGCGAACTCCACACATCAGTTTTGATCAGGCCACAATTCGCTGAAAAACACATTTTCCTGATTCTCAAAAACACCAAATAAATACTTGCACATATTTGATGAACAAGTAAGTAGCATATCGTCTTCTATGGCAGCTCTGGTCTGGAACAATGCAGTTGGGTCCGCCCCTTTACCGGCCACGGCTGCAGGAGCGTCCACACCCGCCTCCATCGCATACACCACCTCCAACTGATTCCCACCAGCCAGGGTCTACGTCAGAGCTGACGCACTCCCAGCTCAATCATTACAAAATGCTCTCAATTTATACGGCAAAAGAAGTCACAGACTTCAACCGTAAAATGTCACAAATGAACCCTAAAGAAAAACTGCTACTATTTGGAATCCAAGTACAAACAAAACTTTAAAAATGTCAAAAAACAACAAAATGGATCTGGATGGATCTAGATCCCAGACGAGGGATTGACAGATCCTGGACGAGCCCCCAATTTATGTTACGCCCCATTTTGTCAAGGGGTCTGGGGCATAGCATAAATTAAATTAAAGTAAAATATGTAACAAAAAGACAAAGAACAGCTCCATAAAAAAAGATCCTAAATTTATGTACAAGATTAAAAAACAACAATAACTAAAAAGTGAAGCAAAAAGGCTTCAGGGTGAACCAAAATAACAAACAGAATCCCACCTAAATCAACCCAGGGATCTTACCTGAAAAACAAAGGAAAAAGAATAACAAACCTCCCAGGACTAACATAAACAGGAGAAAACATTTACTAAAGAAAATAGCAGTTCACCCCTACAGCTTCACTTCAATTTAGCAACATTCAATACTGAACAACAGAGTGGACTAAGTGGAACCAAAACACAAAGAAAGTACAACGTGCACACAAACTAAAACATGTGGCGAAGCGCACCGAGCTGCAGTGGCGACTGCAGCGACCAGCTTCAGACCATTAGGACCATGAGGAGGGAGCTCCTCATGGTCTGAAGGTCCAGATGGTGGTTTTATAGGCTCCCTCCAACAGCTGGTATTGATGGAAGCCACGCCCTCTAGCACCACACCTGAAAGATACAAAAGTGGACTGAATCTAGGACCTCTCAGACTGACAAAGCCACTTGATCGACATCAAGACAAAAGCAAATAAGCTACCACGGAGCTCTGGTATCTTGCAGTCTAACCATGGTGTGGGTTGAGGAAAAAACTACTTCCAGCAGTTTCATTTCAAAAGACCAGTGACTTTTATAGTTCCTCATTTTACTTCTCTGCTGCTAGAGAATGGAATGACTTTCAGCCAATTCTAAGGCTCAACACGTCCGTGCCAGTGTCCTTACATGATGTAAAGGATCTAAGATCCCAGCACACGATGTCACCTGTTCTCCTTGTAAGACTTTTCTGTATGCTAAAGGTCCAGACTCATTAGTTGTCAAACACCTGGGTGTATGAAATTTGCATTTGACCAATCCCCTGGGGGGAGACATAAGCTGCAGATACAGCTGCAGTCTGGAACCATTTGGTGGTTTAACCCCTCGATCCAATCCTATACTGTCAAACATAGACAGTGTATAGAGAGAACTGGACTGATTCTCCCCCTCAAGTTCAAACAGGAACTACTCACTGGTCCCAGAAAGTCATAATAAACATCTATCACTCAGTCATTCTGTTTATCAGAATAACCATTCTTGCTCTGGTGTCTCTCTTTAACATGCACTTGCTAAACCTGTTTTTTTCGTAACATATTGTCTTTATCGTAAGTAAGTCAAGTTATAATCTAGCCAATCAGATGCCTCAATAAGAGCATGTGGTGCCCACTGGCCCCACCTCAAACGTTTCTCGAGATTCTCAGACCAATCACTGCTTATTGATGTCATCTGGTCCTAAAATGGTGAAATTGGGTGATATCAGACTGCATGGCGACTCAATTGACTTCAGTAATTTACTTGTATTTACTGTTTTTGTGTCTGATTCCTTTCTGTTTTTATTCTATTTTTATTTTCTTGAATCTCTTAACCTCTTTCCTTTTCTCAAAAGGTCTTGCCTTTTGCCAGGCTACAGTTGTAAATAAGAATGTTGTTCTTAATCTGTCCTGCCTGGATAAATAAAGGTTAAATAAAAAAATAAATAAAAAGTCACAGCCTTGTTTTGTCTCCATTTATGGCAATACTGTCCAGCAGGGAGGAATTAGGTCCCATTTTTAGTCTTTGTAATGTTGTGGATTCAAATCCATTGTTTGGCCATGACAGTCTCAGGGCGAACACTAACTTGATCAAATCAAACTTTATAAATAAATCATGTTGTATTTATTATTTTTTGTGCATTTCTATATACCCAAGCTGCTTTTTTCTCAATAGTTTAAAGGGGCCCTACCTTGAACATTCTACTTTTTGAGGTTTTATATACATTTTACTGTTCATTCCTCCCTGTAAAGAACCCAAAAGTGGTATTTTGATGCATTCAAGAAATTTAGATTTGCATTCATAACCTCCTTTTTGTTTTTGTTTATTTAATAAATGTGAACAATGTCTATTTTGGCACTAACAAAAGCAAAAAAAATGTATAAAAAGAAACTAGCATCTCTCAAAAAGTGAATTTTTTTACATTTTTAACTTTAATAGCAAAAAAGCTAGCTCATTGCTTAATTACTAGCTGAACTCCAATGTAGCCTAAAACGTTAGCATGTTGCTTTAATAAGCTATATTTTAAATTATCCCAAAAAAAATTTCAGTAGATAGCAGATTAGCTGAAAACATTAGCATTTTACTAAAATATTAGCTAAGCTACAAATTAGCATAAAATGTCTCCGAAAACTTAACCAAAAACGTTAGCATGTTGCTAAAATAGAAGCTAAAATTGTAAATTAGCCAAAAAACTCCAGTAGGTAACACACTTGCCAAAAATATTAGTAAGTTGCTAAAATAATAGCTAATCTCCAATTTTTTTTAAATGTGCTATCATTTTATTTCTCTTCTACCAGAGAGCCACGATGGAGAGAGAAAAGAGTCACATGTTGGAGACCTCTGGATTAGGATCTCCATCCATAATTCATCATCTGCATTGCATGACTTCATTTTTCCCTTTTCTGCAGGAACTCAAAACTTCTTGATTGCATCAGATGACCACTATTCAACAAGGCCAGCATGTGCTGCTTTAATGTTTTTCTACTGTGTCTTGCTTTTGGGAATGAACCCTTTAGTTTAGTGCATTCTTTGATATTTATAACCCAAATTATCAACCCCAGACAGTTAAAAATCCTCTCTAAAGTTTCCTCAAATGCTGCATTTTTCAGTCACAACAGGGCTTTTAGTTTCACAGATTTATGTAGAAGTGATACAGAACACAATTTAGCAGAGTAGAGATTGAGTTTCTGTGTGAAGTTTGGCTCTTTTGATAGATTTGTTGTCTGAAAATCTGTCTGCAGTTGTCAAATGGGACGGAGAGGAAACTGACCCGGGACTGATAACACCCCCCCACACAAGGAGGGTGAGCAAGTCAAACCTCTGAGGGGGTTTCAGAGACTTTTGAGTTATTGAAGAAATATCCAAAAGCACTTCTCAACATTCAGGGCATGACTGACCCCAATCGGAAAGGTTAATGTATCTTAAATCCTCACAGAATCACAGCCTCTACAAAAAAGAAGAAAAGTTCATTCTTCTTTATCTCCTTTAATTGTTCCACATATTGTTGGGTGTCAGTTTGTTTAATAGATCCAGTTTTCTCTTACTGACCGTTGCAACATTTTTAATAGCATTTTATTTTTCCTCAGCATTGCTCAGAACAGTTCCAGTATTGTGGATTTAAAAACAGAAATGGTGGATTTACTCATCTTTTTTTTTTAGTTTTGGTTTTTTATTTTAGGAAAATAAATGTTGGGGCTAAACATGGAAATATTTTCTTATAATAGACTTTTCATTTATACTTTCATAGTCTTTGTCACACGAATAGCAACATTCAAAAGTGCTTCTGATTGATGCAACATTAAAAAATAAAGAGTTTAAATCTTGGTATTTTGTAATTAATACAGCGCTGAAAAAACAACTAAATAATTTACAATAAATAAACAAAAGTGTATCATTTAGTCATTAAAAACAAGAAACTACAATTATTTGATTTACAAAGATTAGATTAAATTAAATAACAAAATGCAAAAGAAAAGAAAAAAAACAATATATTTAAAATGTATAAATTACAACTAATAAAATAGGCAGTCGTTAAATTTAAGAATTTACAATTAGAATATTTTAAAATTGTTTTTTTTATCATTTATATAGAAAAATAAAAGTTGAAATTTGTTTAAAAAAAATGTAAAAATTGTAAAGTTTCAGCAGCTCCAGTTTTGGATCTTAGTGTTACGTTGTAATGTTTAAGATATTTATTGCAGTAGGATAAAGCTAGGAAAAGATCAAGTTTAGAATTGTTCGGAAGAATTGTTGTGGAAGAATCAAGAACAGGTTAATGGGAATAAATCAAAATA
The DNA here is from genome assembly GCA_003999625.1 of Oryzias javanicus. Classification (NCBI taxonomy): domain Eukaryota; kingdom Metazoa; phylum Chordata; class Actinopteri; order Beloniformes; family Adrianichthyidae; genus Oryzias; species Oryzias javanicus. The sequence continues at coordinate 6,227,255 of CM012457.1, forward strand.
TTTACAGCAAATAGTAAATCAACAGACAGAATGACCAAACACTGCAGAAAAAAAAAAAAGAAACCCAGAAAACTAAAGCGAAAACAAGAAGGTAAACATGATTACCTGCAAACAAGCGTGAATGCAATGTAAATAAACAAACAAAAACACAGAAGTTAGAGAGTGGAAAAAGTAGAACAATGCAGGAAGGAAGACTTTAGATCGATAATGAGCTTCACTTTCAATTGAAATATACAGAAGTGTTGAGCAGAAAGACTCAGGCTTCACATCACTGTTCTGTTCGCTGTTGTTAAACTCTACAACATTTTAATATGTATCGTTTTATTTTACTTTCTTTTATAACTTCAATGAAGAATTTAATTAATTTCCTGTTTGGCGCTGTGCTTTTATTTTGTTAATTTTTAAAGCATTTTAGTGGCTTGGTTGAGAAGTGTATGGTAAATGAAGATGGACTGGACCGTTTCCAGACAAGTTTATCGTTGGTTTCCTCTGTGCACGCAGCTTTTTCAAGCATCATCACTGACGAGGCTGAACGTTTGCTTTTGTCATCAAATTTTCCAGCAAGAATGTCTGCGAACAGTCCCGTTTGAGGATGATGTCAGTTCTTGTGAAGTGAGCGCAATGCTATGGAAAAAAAAACACAAATCCTTCCCCGACGGGTTTTTGCTGAACGAGCCTGAAGAAGAAGGACACAAACGACTGCAGACGTGAAACATTTCTATTATCAGAACTGTTGCAAGTTCTGAACAAAACCTGTAAGGTTTCATTAAAAAATATACATTTATATAGAAATGAGAGTGAACAACAAGCATTGGAGATGTGTTTCTTTAATTTAAACATCTGCATGAATCCAGCTGTGTGGTAATGTGTTAGCATTGTGTTTAAGCAACAAGAGAATTTGTAACAGGAAGAAAAACTATCACTTCAAAGGGTTAAAAATGTCAAAATAATCTAAGAATTGAAGTTTAAATGTGGAAAACGTATTTCACCTTAATTGAAAGGGAGGGGGGCACCAAAAGTATAAATTCTTTACAGCTTTTAACTTATAATCCTGGGAAATTTATTGAAATGAGGATGTAAAAATGGCCGGGGGGTGTCCAGGTCTCGGTGGTGCGGGATCCGGTCCCTGCTTTCGAGAACTAGTCCTCTCCTTAACTCCATCAGTGGGTGTGCCTGGTCGGGCCTTGTTTTGTACATCACTCCTTGGGGCCTCTGTTTCTCTTGGGTTCTCTTCTGCTCGGCGGTGGTGGGCGGCCTCTGCCCTGCTTCTCCGCTGGACCTTCGCGGTGGGGGCAGGCGGTTGTCTGGAGTGTGGGGTGGGTTGCCCTTGGGGGGGCCCTGGCTCGTACCTGGGGTGGGGCGGGGGGGTCCTCTGCGCCACTGGGTGGTGGTGGGCTGCTCCTCGGGGGTTGGGGCTCTCCGGGGTGGGGTCCCGCGTTGGCCCTCCTGGCGGGGTGGGGGGGCTGCTCCTCTGGCTGGGCTGGGGCCTGCACTCTCCGTGTTCCTGTGCCTTCCTGCTCTTGGGTGTGGGGGCCTCTGCGGCGGTCCCGCGTGCCCCGGTCTGGGTGCTCGGCGGGATTGCCCGGCGGGCGGTCTCTCTCCGCGGCTCCACGGCGGGTGTTGGGGGATCTTGGCTGCAGCTGCTGCCCCGGCGGGGGGTCTTGGCGTGGGGATGGCCGGGCGCTCTCCCCCTGAGTACATTCCATCACCACCCACCTCAGTGAAACATAAACACTCACCTGAGCACTAACCGTTTGTGTGACAGAATGAAAGTCTTTATCTGAATGGGTTTGTATGATGGAGTGTGTGAGCTGCTGTTATAGCTGAATTGCGTACATGTGTAGTATATGTGAGTATGTTTAGTTTAAATGTAGAGACTATTTTGGCCAACAAGTGTGTGTGTAACTATAGAGCGTGTGTGTAGACAGGCCCCGCCCATTCTAGTTTATCACTTAGTCCTGGTTGTTTTATGATGTTGCTTCCCTCTGTTGCCATCTTATCCCCCCCCCCACCCCTCCCCCACCCTCTTCCCTTTTTCCGTCCGGTCCAACGACAAAGAAAAATAAATAAATAAAATAAAACATAATCAATATAAATAAAGTTTAGCATTAAATACAACAGGAGTTTATACTCAATAAATCCCTGTTGTGACAGTAACATCTGCCCAACACAAGAAGCTCTCAGCCCACATCTGTTGGCTCAGCTGTTGGACAGGACAAGTTAAAAGAAAAAAAAAAAAAAAAAAAAAAAAAAAAAAAAAAGAGGATGTAAAAATGGGAAAAAATGGGGTAAAACTATAAAAAATAACCAGAAAAAATGTCAGAATATTTTACATTCGTTGATTTTAATCATTTTCATCCACATCAACACTGATTTGTAACACTTGTGAAACAGGTTTTTATGTAAAGACTTCACATGATGATTCTCACTAACTAATTAGAAATTTTAAAAAAGTCATTTCTCTCTTTGTTTCTCCTTTTCTGAAGTACTAACAGAACAAAAACTGTTGAATGGAATCAGAGAATGAAGATGTTGACTCCCAGGTTTGCAGGAAAATGTAATAAAAAATGTATCGTCATTGTATTACATAAGAGGCTGCAGTAAACAGACATTAAACCTAACGTACAATAATGATTAATAATTACCTGCTAAGGAGTCATCCCCTTTGTTTCCATTGAAGCTCGACAGAAAACATCTTCATGCTGCACCATCATCTTTAGCTCTGTTAGCAAAAAGCACTAAAGTAATAAAAACTTTTTTACATAATTGTTCATTTGAAAACTTGATTATATGGTTGTGTAAGTGTTTAATTGACAACATTTGTCTCCAGTTTCAGTGCTGAAATGAGACTTGCTGCATCACTCGTCCTCTCCTCACGCCATGCACAGCTTCAGGAGCACCACCCACAGACACACCAGTTGGAGGTTCTCAAACACAGCGCCTCCAGCATCCTCCCCCTCATTCCATCCCTCACTTTTCCCGTCTCTGATATCACCTGAGGTGCACCTTTGTAGCCGCTCAAATGTGACGGGGCAGAGCCTGCGGGATTAGATGTGGGGCTTTGAACACGTCAAGAGGAACTCGTCTGAGATCTCCTGATGCTAGCAGTCAGAGAATTCCCAGAAACTGCCCATGCCAGATGACTGTACTGCTGTAGCTGAGTGAGGAGTGATCAGAGGCAGAGCTGGTTTTGCAGACGATTCATGATCTGCACAGAGGAAATGTGGTTCATAAAGGGGCTCGGATAAGGGAGAGATCAAAGGAGTCAGCTGTGTGTTGACCCTGAAAAAACGAAATGTACTCGAGCTTCTCAGAGGCTCAGAGAATGAGACTCATGTTTGTCTGCAGGAGGCAGTGCAGCTCTAAACATACATCTTTCAAGAGGGTTTATTCTATAATTCTATAGGATTGGATTGTGTTTATAAATGTCACAATGAAGAAAACCTCAGATCATTAAATTCATATTTAAGAATCCAGATGTTTTCTGCAAAGTAGCATGAATAAAATAAAAAAAAAAAAACTGCATCCACTGCTGATTGGTGTCCTTTAGGAAATGACTCTCCTGTTCTTCACAGGCAAGATCTTGAACTTCTCAATGAATCCACTAAAGAGATGATATTTCTACTTCTGAGAAGCAAAGCAGGAACTCAAAACATAATTTAGTTAAAAAAGAATAACCAAACCTGCTAACAATGGGTAATACCACACTTTTGAGATGCTACAAGGTAATGATTTTGCATAAAATATTCAATATTGATTGCTGGTAAATCCTTATTTGTTATTTTTTTTTGCTCAGTCATTTTATTTGTTAGCTAAAAATATTTTGAAAATTACAACAAAAAAAATTAATAAAATAAAGTTATTTCCAGGGGAAAAAAAAATATGTAAAAAAATGAAACACAAAGAAAAAACATAAAAGGATATGCATCACTTCATGTCAAATAACTTCCAGTTAAAATTATGGGCTAGCGTCAGTGATATCCCATAGTATTTGCCTTTCACAGTTTCTCATCGTGTTACATATTTTAACATTTCACTTTAAATCCTTTAAATTACTTTTAGAACAAACTGTGTGGGATTACAAGTGAAATTAAAGTACTGTTAAACAAGAGGCCAAAATGCTTTCTAACAGTCATTAAACTGATGGATTTAACTATTTTCTTCTAAATTCTCTGGGGAAATCACACTTTCTAATATTTTCCTAAAGTACTTCACACATGAGGTTCAATAAGGCAGAAGTGGTTGTTGCTGCTCTGCTTCCTTTATTCTTTGGTGAAAACTCAAAAGTTTTACATAATCAAACAATTAAAAATAATAGACAAATATAAACACAAGTAAATGCAGATCTTAAATGAAGGTATTAAAGAGATAAAAACCGTGGACGATCCAGTGTCTGATCCACCGTCTTTGCAGAACATTTTCAAATTAGATTTTTACAATTAGATTTTTAAGGTCAAGTGACAAAATCCAAAGTCTTAGTCACTTTTGAGGTTCTTCCAGCCACCTTAAGGGATATCATAAAAACAGAATGTACCATTGTAGTGATTCTGGTAAAGGTATCGTTAAAGTATGATGCAAGTAACACGTGCAGGGTGTGCACGAGATACACAAGTATTTGTGGGCCCCTCGTAAGATGTCCAAATACATTACACTGTTTTTCTAACTTCCTCATTTACATAACAGTCGCGCTTCTCTCAAGAAGAACACACTTTTCACATAAACAGCATTAACTGCCTTGCATAGTCAAAAGGATTTGGGGGTGTAGACATTTTTTTTTTTTAATTGTACGACATGCCTGCATCTCACCTACCATGTTCAATTCAATTTATTTCAATTTTATTATATAGCCCAGTATCACAATAAAGTTGTCTTATTGGACTTGACCCTGAAATTGTACAAAAACATACAGTCAGTTGTAGAATGTGAACAGTGGATAAACTAAGCTAAACAGACTAAATTAAACTGGTTATCCGTCCCCCTTAGACTCTCCTCGGTCAGGAAAAAAACATAAAAAAAAAAAAAACAGATTTTGGGAAAAAAGAAGAAACCTCAGGTATATCCACATAACTCTACAACAACATGTTTAAAAAGTGTAGCAGATAGGCTTCATCCAGATGGAACTGCGGGACCACTGGGGGTGCAAGACGAGCCAGAGGCCAGGTCCACGGCCAAGACGAGCCAGAGGCGAGGTCCACGGCCAAGACGAGCCAGAGGCGAGATCCACGGCCAAGACGAGCCAGAGGCGAGGTCCACGGTCAAGACGAGCCAGAGGCGAGGTCCACGGCCAAGGCGAGCCAGAGGCGAGGTCCACGCCCAAGACGAGCCAGAGGCGAGGTCCACGGCCATGACGAGCCAGAGGCGAGGTCCACGGCCAAGACGAGCCAGAGGCGAGATTCACGGTCAAGACGAGTCAGAGGCGAGGTCCACAGCCAAGACGAGCCAGAGGCGAGGTCCACGGCCAAGACGAGCCAGAGGCGAGGTCCACGGCCAAGACGAGCCAGAGGCGAGGTCCACGGCCAAGACGAGCCAGAGGCGAGGTCCACGGTCAAGACGAGCCAGAGGCGAGGTCCACGGTCAAGACGAGCCAGAGGCGAGATCCACGGCCAAGACGAGCCAGAGGCGAGGTCCACGGCCAAGACGAGCCAGAGACGAGGTCCACGGCCAAGACGAGCCAGAGGCGAGATTCACGGTCAAGACGATTCAGAGGCGAGGTCCACGGCCAAGACGAGCCAGAGGCGAGGTCCACGGCCAAGACGAGCCAGAGGCGAGGTCCACGGCCAAGACGAGCCAGAGGCGAGGTCCACGGTCAAGACGAGCCAGAGGCGAGGTCCACGGCCAAGACGAGCCAGAGGCAAGGTCCACGGTCAAGACGAGCCAGAGGCGAGGTCCACACTCAAGACGAGCCAGAGGCGAGGCCCACGGCCAAGACGAGCCAGAGGCGAGGTCCACGGCCAAGACGAGCCAGAGACGAGGTCCATGGCCAAGACGAGCCAGAGGCGAGATTCACGGTCAAGACGAGTCAGAGGCGAGGTCCACGGCCAAGACGAGCCAGAGGCGAGGTCCACGGCCAAGACGAGCCAGAGGCGAGGTCCACGGTCAAGACGAGCCAGAGGCGAGGTCCACGGTCAAGACGAGCCAGAGGCGAGATCCACGGCCAAGACGAGCCAGAGGCGAGGTCCACGGCCAAGACGAGCCAGAGGCGAGGTCCACGGCCAAGACGAGCCAGAGGCGAGGTCCACACTCAAGACGAGCCAGAGGCGAGGCCCACGGCCAAGACGAGCCAGAGGCGAGGTCCACGGCCAAGACGAGCCAGAGACGAGGTCCACGGCCAAGACGAGCCAGAGGCGAGATTCACGGTCAAGACGAGCCAGAGGCGAGGTCCACGGTCAAGACGAGCCAGAGGCGAGATCCGCGGCCAAGACGAGCCAGAGGCGAGGTCCACGGCCAAGACGAGCCAGAGACGAGGTCCACGGCCAAGACGAGCCAGAGGCGAGGTCCACGGCCAAGACGAGCCAGAGACGAGGTCCACGCTCAAGACAAGCCAGAGGCGAGATTCACGGTCAAGACGAGCCAGAGACGAGGTCCACGGCCAAGACGAGCCAGAGGCGAGATTCACGGTCAAGACGAGCCAGAGGCGAGGTCCACGGTCAAGACGAGCCAGAGGCGAGATCCGCGGCCAAGACGAGCCAGAGACGAGGTCCACGCTCAAGACGAGCCAGAGGCGAGGTCCACGGCCAAGAAGAGCCAGAGGCAAGGCAAGTTTATCTGTATAACACATTTAATCTACAGAGACAATTTAAAGTGCTTTACATAAAACATTAAAAGAAACAATCAAAGAAATAGTAAAGGTGTGATCATTAAAGTAAAATTAAAAAGAAAGCAAAAAGATTTTAATTTAAAACAGGCATAGATAGATAAACCATGCGGATGTAAACTTTTGAATCCATATTAATCAAATGCAGCTGAGAACAGGTGAGTCTTAACCACTGAGTGTTTCAGCTGATCTAGGGTTTTCTGGAAGTCTGTTCCAGATCTGTGGAGCATAGAAGCTGAACGCAGCTTCTCCATGTTTAGTTCTGACTCTAGGTACGGATAAAAGACTGGATCCAGATGACCGGAGAGGTCTGACTGGTACATACTCGGTCAAGAGGTCAGTCATGTATTTTGGTGGTAAATCATTCAAAGCTTTATAAACCAGTAACAGAACTTTAAAGTCATATCATCTGGCAGACAGGTAACCAGTGCAAAGTCCTCAGAACTGGACTGATGTGGTCGCAGCAGAGTTCTGAATCAGCTGCAGTTTCTTGATGGATTGTTTTGGTCGTCCTGTAAAAACACTGTTCCAGGAATCAAGTCGACTAAAGATGAAGGCATGCTATAGCTTTTCCAGGTCCTGGTTAGACATCAGATCTTTAATCCTGGAGATATTTTTGAGATGATAATATGCTGATTTTGTGACTGTCTTAATGTGATTATCAAAGGCGAGCTCCACGGCCAGGGCGAGCCAGAGCGGAGGTCCATCACCAAGAACAGGACTACAATCAATCCACCTGGAATCGGAAATTCCTCCCACTTCTCTCTGGGAGAGTGAGAAAGAGGAAGAGCACATGAATCACGCTGCATCAAACAGAAGCATAGAGAACTAAATAAAAAAAGAAATAAAGAATAGAGGAGAGGGGAGAGGAGAAGTAGAAGAGTGTTTTTACCTGTTGCCTATAGAATGTTTGTAGAAAAAATGTGCACAAACAATTTAAAGGTTCTCAAAGGAGTCTACGACCTCGACTATTCATGTGGGTCATGAAGGAGTCCCGTACAGGTTTGCCGTGTTTTTCATCCACAGTTGTGACTTCGGCTTTATGTAGCTGCACAAGTCTTCACATATTTATTCTTCTACAAAAATATCTACAGTTCAATTTAAATTTATTGTGATTTGGTTGCTAAGAACAGCTTTTGTGACATGAAGAAAGATTATTTATTTATTCTTTTACGTTTTTTTTTAAATCCAGATTTGATTCTTTCTTTTTTTTCTCAGAAAAACCTTCCAGTTGTGGTAATCACTTTTCTGATGAATGACATCATGCTCATGCAGACAGAAGCCTTGGCTCTGAGTTTTGGAAACCACATCTGCACCTTCATTTTAATCTACAAGTGAAAAGATTGGGTTCAGTTTCCACACAGGCAGCCTCATTTCTTTGTTCTCATCTTGTTAACTCCATTTCACTTTCCCACCTTGAAACTCCGCCTTTTTTTCCATCTGTCTGTGTCACACAGACGCCCTCAGTTCTAAACTAGTATTTTTATACGCTGAAAATAATGCATACGGGGAACGACAGATTGAGCGTTAATTTATGTGAAAGACAGAAGCTGATTTGTGGCTTTGCATAGCTGTCTCATTCAGTTGCTTAGCAAGCGCCTAATTTCCACATCTGCATGCTGTCAGACCGATGAGCTCGTCTTTGGTTGACGGAGCTTGTAAAATCGGCATGAAGAATACGTCTGACAGTTCTACGGCAGTCAAGGTGTTTAGTTTAATCTAAAGTTCTTAGAAATTTGAAAACCAAATGCATTTATTTCTCTATTTTCTCACCTTTTTTAGATTTTTTCATTATGTTGACTGACTGACTGTGGAAGCCGGAAAACTCGTTTGAATCAGATTTATTGGAGCAGACAAAAAAAATTGGTAGAAATTTGAAGATTTTTTCACCGGAAGCTGTCTAGGAGTCCATCCAAATGCATTCATTTCCTTGGAGTGCAAAAACGTCACATTGATTTATGATATTTGTTCACATTATTTTGGTGAACACATGTTCTGTCACAGCTTTAGCTGATCTTTTAGGGCAGGGGTCGACAACTTTAAGAGTAAAAGAGCCGTTTGGGCTTGTTTTCTACTGATCAAAACCTAAAAAGAGCCGCATTGACTTACGTTAGCCTTTAAGAAATTTGGATTTGCATTTATAGCCTTCTTTTTGTTTTTTTTATTTAAATAAATATGAATAATGTCTAATTTGGCATGAACAAAAGCAAAAAAAAAAACATAAACAAAGCTATTATCTCAGAGAAAGGGATTTTTTTTAATTACATTTTTAACTTTAATAGCAAAAAAGCAAACGTGTTGCTTAATTACTAGCTGAACTTCAAATTAGCATAACATTTCTCTGTAAATTAAATCAGCTAAAAGTTTTAGCATGTTGCTGAAATAAAAGCTAATTTCAAAATTAGCCTAAAACCCCCAGTAGATAACAAATTAGCTAAAAATGTTAGCAAATTGCTAAAATTTTAGCTAAACTCCAAATTAGCATAACAAATGAAATTGAGGCCAAATCCCACCCCCCCCAAAAAAAAGCTAGCTTGTTGCTGAATTACTCGCTGAACTCCAAAATAGCCTAAAATTTCTCAGTAAACTAACTTTGTCCAAAACGTTAGCATGTTGCTAGAATTGAAACTAAATTCTAAATTATCCCCCAAAAACTTTCAGTACATGACAAATTAGTTGAATACATCAGAATTTTACTAAAATATTAGCTAAACTTCAAAATAGCATAAACCAAATTAGTCTAAAACGTTAGCATGTTGCTAAAATAGAAGCTAAAACTCTAAATTAGTCTAAAAATCCCAGTTGATAAATTAGCCAAAAACATTAGCATGTTGCTAAAATAATAGCTAATCTCCTTTTTTTTTTTTTTTTAAATTACTATTTTATTTTTCTTCAGCCATAGAGCCACAATGGAGAGATAAAAGAGCCTCATGTGGCTCTGGAGCCGCAGGTTGCAGACCCCTGGTTTAGCGTGATCTTTAACATTCAATTAACAGCACATATGTATAGTATGATTCTTCAACAGTTTAACCAGAACACATACTATTATGCAGTTCCAACACAAAAAATATTTTTTATATTGTAACAATTATATGCATGAATTGCACGCCTGCATGTCACAGAAAGGAGCCTGAGGCACAGCAGAACCAATCATGTCATGTTGTTGGCAATTTGGCACAGTCAGCAAAATAAGTTTTGAATAAAGACTTTGATTTGCAAATTGTTCGCTGTAATAGACATCTTTGTAAATATGGACTAAAACAGGTTTTTACATAATAATAATGCAAAGAAAAGTGCTCAGGAGAAAACTGAACATAATAGAGACTCAAAAGGCAAGAATAAGATAAATTAAATAGGCTTTTAAATATGAAACTTTAAAGGAAACAAACTCAAACAACTCAAATGAAGGATAATGTCATGATTCAATGCTTGGGTTTTTGTAGTGCTTCTGTTCTTCATGTCGTGTTTTCCCTGTCAGTCTCAGTTAGTTTATCAACCTCAGTGTATTTTATTGTCTGGTTTTCAGTTCATCATTGCCGAGTCATCTGTTCTGGCACCATTTTGGCCATTTTGGGTTAATTTATTAAATATTTTAAGTTCCTGCCTCCAAGCCTGGTCTCCTGGATTTGGGTCTTCCACCACTTCCTTTTGGGCATCTGGGGCATGCCCTTTTTGGGGAGGGGTACTGTGAGGATTGTGTATTGGGTCAGTTATGTTATGTGTTTTGTTCTATTCTAAATTGTCTCTCAGTAAAATCAGTTTCAGGTTTGTCATTATCCACAGCTGTCTTTATTTCCGTTAATTACCCTCAGTCTTTGTAAGTGTCTTCAGTTCTCTTCCTTGTCAGATTTCCTGTTCTATTCTGTCACAATTTTGGTTTCATTGGGTATTTTTCATGTTTTGGTTTATTTATTAAATGTTTTAAGCTTCTGCCACTTACCGGTCTCCTGCATTTAGATCCTCCACCACCACTTCCTGACAGATAACAAAACTCAACTTTTTGAAGTGGAATAGGAGAACTTGTTCTGATTTGGTTCCAGATCAGCGCTGGCATTCATTAAGTATAGAAGAATTCTCACATATATGCCCCGCAATTAAATTAATATTTGCAGAAATTCATAAGAGCTGGCAGAAAAATGAGGAAAGACGCTTAAAAATGCAAAACAAACTGATCAAAATGTTTAAAAAAAAAAAAACCTGGTAATCAGTGATTTAGACAGAGCAAGAGAAGTCATTAAAAATCTTGTTTAGCTGAGACAATTTTTATCTTAATGTGAACTCTGAGATTAGACTGACCCTCTAGAGGGAAACTGATTTGATAAATTGTATTTATTTTCTTTGAATTTGTTGTATTTTCATGCTTTTTTCATTCAATATTCACATTTGGACTTTGTACATTTCTTAATTTTCCTTTCCTCAGAACTAATTCAAACAGATTTTTTTTTTTTTTTTCTCCAGCGGGCTCATGATAACACTTCAACCAGGATGAAGATCTGGTGTGGGCGGCACAAGGGAAGGACTTTTGATCCAGCCGCTTTTAACATCTGAAAACCTCCTAAAGGCTTAATGGCCTCAAACCAGAACGGTTCAGAGTCAAACTTTGCTTCATCGCATGTCCACATTTTCTGCATGACAGAAGATTACACCCACATACTTGGTCCTTGACAGAAAGTTTGTGTCACAAGGATAAAGAGTCCATGAAATGTAAAGATCAGAATTCTACCATTAAACTTCAAAACAGCATTTTAAATGATAAAACTACAAATAAAGTCCTCAAAACCACATTTAAGCAAACAACAAGTTTATGCCGCACGTTATTAACCAGGCAAGAAACTACACACTAAATGCTGATAAAATAACACAAAAAAAGTTAAAGAAATACAATAAAACAACAATAGCAAAAAAATATGTAATTTAGTTAAAACTTGAAAACAAAAGTATGGCTTTATCTGAATTCGCTCACAACTTACTAGTGCATTCTATAAGGCAGGGGTGTCAAACTCAATCGCAAAGCTGGCCAAAATCCAAAACATACCTTAAGTAGCGGGCCGAACATGAGAAACATTTATAAAACATTCTAAACTTAATTGTTAAAATTTAATGTTTAAAACATAAATATGAATAAAAACAGACAGGAATATTCTTCCAGAATAATCTACTTAAACCTTAAATAATTTTTAATATTTGCCCTCCATAATAATATATTTTGTCAAAATTGTCCAAATTGTACATAAAGGAAATGGTACAAGAAAAAAAATCCTAACATTTCTTTACAATTACATCATTTTATATAAAGAAAATAATACATTTGTAAATATCCCAAAAGGTTTTGCTCTCCGTAAATTGTACAAAAATGAATATGCTGCAGAACAAAACGAACAAATATAAATAAAAGTTGTGTTTTTCCTTAAAAAAACAAATCAAATCGTAGTTGTGTTTTCTTTGCTCTTGTGTAATTTGTGAGTTGGACTTCTGGCATCAATTTTATTTGCAAAACATGTCAGAGTGATTTGGTTTTTAAAAACCTGTTATTGTGAATCATTTTTTAAGTGTTAATACAGCATTACAAACTAAACCAAATAACTTATCACTTAAGATTACTCCATAAATATATAAATATATATATGTGTGTGTGTGTGTGTGTGTGCGTGCATTTATATTTTCCGAATTTGTGCAACTCCAACAGTAAATACCTCCTAAAAAATCTTTTAAGCATTTATAAACAAATAATGTATTCTTTTTTGTATTAATATCTGAAGAAGCACGGCTGTAGATAGTATGAATCATGAATTTTCCTTATGGAAAATAAAGACATGCAAAAAGAATGTCTACAATATATAAACAGTCAAAGAATTATTAGCAAAGGCGGAGTCAGTTAAAGACTTGTGATATTAGAGATTGTGCAAACGTGGCGGCGCTGTTTCACCTCACAGTCTGCAGCGTAATTTTAAAGGAAAAACACAAAATATAGCAAAATGACATTCAGAGAACAGACTGGTGAGGACATTATTTTTTATTAGTTCCTCACGATAGCGAGGCTAATGTTTAGCGTGTAACAAACCAGTTCTCCAGTTACTGTGACGGATTCATCTCTGGTTCTTCTGACTGGGCTCAATACTCCTTATAGGTTAATGGTTTGATCGATAATGCAGAAAGTTTTAGGATTAGCTTCACCTTTCAGCAGGGGGCGTCATTTCAATGTTGATGGGTAATTGTTCCACAAAATGGGTCAGAGTCATGTGGATCAAAAATAATCATTAGAGGAGATTTATGAGGAATCCAGAGGATTACAGAACAAAAAAAGTGAGAATGAGTGAAAGTAAATTTATGAACTTAATGAGAAATAATTACCAAACAAAAATCATTAGTGATGACAAACTAAAACAGGAAGAAATGATGACTTGAGGAACAAAATCAGAACTTTTTCTGTTTTAATGCAGGCACAAAACAAGGTGGAGACTGGAGTTTCGCTGGGAAAATTCAGGGGTCCTTCTGACCAGCAGGTGGCCACAGATTCATCAGAACCATAGAGTGGCGAGCATAAAAAATAAATAAAATAGTGGTCAGTGTCCATGAGAGACAAAAGCTGCTGGGAAACAGATGGCCACACTTCTCTTTTGGCAAACTTCAGTCAAACATGAAGGATCCGAGCACAGGAAATCCGCTCTCAAAAATCTGAATCTGTTTCAGAAGGAACAGAAAATAAGGTTGGAGCGACAGGCAGACACAGATACAGAAAATAACAAACAGGCTGGAGGCAACGGCAGCAGAACAATGCACTCTGGGACCAGGAAGTTGGCACTAAAGATAATATTGTGGATTCTATGGCTGCGTTTAGATGTCTGACAAAGTCTCACTCCCACTGGTTTTTTTGATCTATTGCAAAATCGTTCCTAAAGGTCTTTTAATTATGAATTTGCTGTTTTTGGCCAAATACATACAAAAAAGTAATTTTCTAGGACATAGTTTCTGCAGAGTGGCAGGAGCTCTATAGAAGTTCCCCTCCCTTTTTACATGTTAGCTTATAACTCCTCACAACCCCAATCTAAGGGAGTGTTCAGACGGGCAAAAGGATCCGTTTTGGGTCATGTCCTGAACCTAGTGTTTGGTCTGTATTCTGATTGCAGTCAAGCAGACTGTAGTTTTCCAGACCAAAGCTTGTAAACAAAACCATGTGACTAAAGATCTCTTCAGCCACAGGCAAACAGTTGGGAAAACAAAAACATACAGATAGAGGTGCTGCACTATGCAAATCCTCGTCAGGACTGTTGACCTATTCAAACTTCTTATTTCGCTAACCAGTTTTGAACATCTGTATGCAGGCTAGGTTCAACACTTTTTTTTCTTTCAATTTTTGGAAAAACAGTGAGAAGCAAAATGAAACATATCAAAAGTTGTTGTAATGAGCCTGTAATCACGTTTAAGTGAGTTGCTGTTGCATCGCTGCTCCACATTTGTCCAGTAATGACCAGCTATGGTGGCTGTTGAGGTTCAGTTGTTCCGGTCCCAGCCCGGACCGTATATGCAGACTGAGAAATTTCAGAATGAACCGAAATTCAGTTGATTTGGAAACCAAACTGTCCTGGTGCTCCCGGTGTTTCCTTCCTGATTGGACCCAGCTGACTACAGTCATCCATCACTTCAGGTCACTATTTAAGATGCACCCTCTCCAGCACTCACTGCCGGCTCCTTACCTTCACCGGTGCAATACTTTGGCCTCGCTATGCCATCGCTAGTTTTTGTGCCTTGTTTTGCTCTGCCACTCACTGCCTGCTCCTCTTCCAGGATTATCCCCACCATCTCCGTCCCGCTACCTACCGGGGTCCAATAATACACAACTGTTGCTCGATTCCGCGTCCAGTCTTGCCACCTGTCCACGCTACCCTGCTCACACTCACCTTCCTGAGACGTGCTCTGAACTCCGTCATCTGTCCGAGTTCTAACTTCTGGGTCTGCTACGTCTAGCTCAGCCATCATGGCAGATTCAAGACCACCTCGAAAAAGATTAGGGTTTGCTTGGGCGTATTCAGACGGAAACTTTGGTTCACCTAAAGCTGGCCAGATGTGTCCAGTCTGAATACACCCTAACCTAACATCGAGGTGTCCAACGTCCGTCCTGGAGGGCCGGCCTCCTGCAGAGACCCGCCTCATCTGCCGCCAATTATCTGGATCAGGTGTGTTTGTCCAATAAGGAGCTTCAACAGCAGGTTGGTTGAAAAACATGGTGAACAGCGGCCCTCCAGGTCTGACTTTGGACACCCCTGCCCTAACGTGCAAAAATTGTTGATATATGAGCTATCCAGCAATACAGTTCTGAGCCAGATGGCAGCTCAGATGAGGAAAATGAAGATTTTCCAAATGGATATATCAAAACTGGAGCAGATAAATGCTGTCGTAGCTTCTACGCCACACCTACAAGCTTTTCTAACTGCATTTTCTCCTCACAACCATTTGAAGAATACTCAGAAATTATAACAAAATATCTAAATCTTTATCTATACTATATAAAATAAAACATTATTTAAACCAGTCATCATTAAAAACTCTGTACTGCTCATTTATTCTTCCCTACATGACTTATTGTGTGGAAGTGTGGGGAAATACATACAAAACATCCTTAAATTCAGTCTTTCTTCTTCAAAAAAAAGCTATAAGAATAATCACCAACTCTCCTTACACTGAACCAACAAATCCACTTTTTATCAAATTAAAACTGTTGAAATTTTTTGACTTGATTGATTTCAAAATACTCCAATTCATGTTCAAAGTAAAAAACAAACAATTCCCAGAAAGTATCCAAAAGCTCTTCCAGTTAAGAGAAAATAAATATACGCTAAGAGGTACAAACATTTATGTCAAACGACCTGTAAGAACAAACATTAAACTCCACTGCATCTCCACAAGGGGGGTGCAGTTATGGAATAATTGTAGGGAAGATATTAAAAGTTGTCAAACTTTACATAAATTAAAAATACTCATCAAATGTGATAAAATTAAAAAATATGAAGACAATGGTAAAGATATGTTGAATTTTATATGAATATTAGTATATATAAATGTTGTGATTGTTTTCGCTGTTCTTTTCATTAATGAAATGTAATCTATTTTTTTTTTTTTTTTGTAGCTCATAGTGAATGAGAAATTGTATATTTAATTTGGACTGGAAAAGAAAAAAAAAAGAAAAAAAAAAAAAGGTCAAAGGGGCTTGGAGTTGATAAGCTATTAGCTCCATCCAAAGCCCTTTTTCGAACTATGAACATCTCTTGTTGCTTTCAAGAATGATTGTGAGAGAAATTGCTTTGTTTACTTTGTTTCTTGTTTGTTTGTTTTACTCTTTTCATTTCTTTCTGTTTGTATCGTTGTTCTTGTTCGAAAATAAACTTAAAAAAAAAAAAGAAATGCAGTTATTACCTTAATTTTCCTCATACATGAAAAAATGCCATGTCAAATGCAGTGAAACAAGATTTTTATCAAAGTGGGACTTTAAAAATGTTTTGCTAAAATTGACATTTTCAAGCATTTGACAGAAATTCTGGTTTGGGTTTTATCTACAAGTTCAATTCCTGCTTTTATTGAGATTTTTCCCTTCATGCTGGAGTACAAACGTTAATGGGAGTGCATAGTGGTTTTAGAATAATGACTTTTAAACAAACAATACAGTTCTATAATAGAGAGAAGAGGAGCTCTGGTATTGACAGTCAACAGCTGACAGAGATGACTCAGCGTGATGGACCTCTAGAATAACAGTGAGTGCATCACAGTCACTGATACAGCTGGGTGTGTTTTGGGACACAAAGCCGTCCTCTTTGTGACTGTTTGGAGGCCATGAATCATTTTCCAAAAACAAATAAAAGCTGCGGGAGCACAAAACTGTCGCCGTGGCTCAAAGGTATCCGTCATTTTAACCATGACAGACGGGAGGGATTTTTTTTTTTTTTCCAACTAAAACTGAAAGACAAAATGTTTACAGATTTTTGGGTGGGTGCTCTGGGGGTGACAAAAAGTCCCATATCTGCAGCAAAGCAGGCGGTCTGATGGACGCGAAAGCCTCAGATAGTGAAGCGAATCAACAAAGAAACAGACACCAGCTGTCAAAGGCTGAACAATGACGACATCCGCTTTGACTCCGTATTTAAAGTCTTCTACACACTGTGTGTTGCCACTCTTTATAGTTACTACACTTGTTTGATCCACAAGCAGTGACAGTGAGTGGCTGCGTATTGAAGCAGTCATTCAGCCGCCTTTGTTATCTGCTCAGATCCAGACCCGCTGTGCAGTCGATGATGCCAAAGAAGCAGTGCATTACCGCTTTTAGCGGGCCAATCAATTCAAGCTTCTCTTACAGCGGAGAAACCACAGGCGCACCTTTTCCACGTCCACACCTCGTGGAAAAGGATCCGATCGGGTCACAGTGTGTGGGAACTTCTTTGTGCGATGCGTGCGTCACGAAGGCTTCATGTTGACTTACAGTGTGGAGGTTAACAGTGGAGACGAGGACGAGCGGCTTTCAGGGCAAATCTGGAACCAGAAGTGAGACTAAAGCAGAATTTAGACAAAAAACACTTCAGATATATGCAGTCATTTGAAAATGTGTGTATCTGTATAATGATGTGAAGAATTTTAAAGATTCTTAAGTCTAAAAATTGCAACATACCTCCAATTAAAACTCCATTTTGACGTCTGTTCAGTCGCTGCACAGAAACATGAATTAATTTTAGTTCTAGAAGTTTGGATGGTAGATTTACAGCTTATGCAGGACAAAACAAAGTTTTAGATCCTGAAGTCCAAAAACAGCATTTTAGAACCTTGTAATAAATACATAAAAATGTAGTTTATTTTGTTCAGATTTTAGCTGTAAAAATCTAAATTAAAGAACGACTTTCTC
The DNA here is from genome assembly GCA_003999625.1 of Oryzias javanicus. Classification (NCBI taxonomy): domain Eukaryota; kingdom Metazoa; phylum Chordata; class Actinopteri; order Beloniformes; family Adrianichthyidae; genus Oryzias; species Oryzias javanicus. Next base: position 6,244,954 of record CM012457.1, read on the forward strand.
CTACTTTTCACCTGAAAAACATAGCCAGATTCAGACCTTTTGTTGGTCACATATGTGGACCCTTTCAGCGTATTTTTAAGGCGATAGATTTTGTTAGAAAGATCTGGACAAATTTGGATCCTTCCATCTACCGAATCAGGGTTGCTGGAGCCTATCCCAGCTACTGTTGGATAAAGGTGGGTTACACCTGAATTATGTTTTTGGACTGTGGGGGGAAAACCAGGAAAACCCGCACAAGGAGGCAAGAGGAGAACATGCAAAGTCCACACAGAAAATTCCAGGCCGGGATTTGAACCAGGACAGTATGTCCCTTTTGTTTGTTGACCATATGACATAATTTAGATGAGAACAATCACTTGATTATGTTCTTTCTTTTGGCAAACTGGGACTTAAAGAAAAAAAAAATATTTCACTTTATGATGCTTTAGTTGTATTTGACTATTTTAATTTTTTTAAGTAGATATTTTCAATCAATCATTCTCTTGTTAACTTTTTCTGTTTTCTTATAACATTTAACTTCATGTCAGCGTTTTTTTTTTTTTAGATTTATTTATTTGTTTGTCTATTTATTTATTTATTTAGGTGGCACCTGGTGTTACTTCCTCCATCTTCAGGCCCACAGATGCTACATTTATTCAAACTACCTGTTTGACATATTTGTTTGTTTTCTATCACGAGCTGCATTTCCATTTACTACGAGATCGCACAAATTGGATTTGCGATAATAAATTTGCCTGATTGAAACATGAAAATTACTTTTGTTTACTTTCATTTACCTAAAGAAAAAAAATTAAGTTTGAAGGAGGCGGTTTATGAGGCGTATAAAAATTGACATATTTCATAAAACTCCAATGGAAACTTGAATTTAAGTTTAAGTTTATTTATTTATATAGCGCCTTCAAATGACCATTGGCCAAACAAGGCGCTGTACATTAAAAATCCAAAGAACAATAAAAACAACAGTTAAAAAGGTTAAAAAAAAATATATAAATAAATTACATAAAAACACCAGATAAAACCAAAGATAAAACAATAAAACAGTAAAACACACCAGCAGAACAGAGTCTCATTCAGTGTCAAAAGCCTGGCGGTAAAAATGGGTTTTAAGAAGTGTTTTAAAAATGGTCAGTGAGGTTGCCTGTCGAATGCTCAGCGGCAAGGCGTTCCACAGCATCGGTGCACAGATTGAAAACGCTCGCTCCCCCCTGAGCTTCCTCTTAGACCTCGGTACCTCCAGGAGAAGCTGATCAGCTGACCTGAGTGATGTGGTCCCTCTTACGCGCTCCAACAAGAACCCGAGCCGCAGCGTTCTGGACCCGCTGGAGGCGTGAGAGGGACGACTGACTAACATCAAAGTAAAGAGAGTTACAGTAATCCAGCCGGGATGTGATAAAAGCACGGATTACTGTCTCAAAATGACGTTTGGATAAAAATGGTTTCACCTTCACCAACTGCCTCAGATAAAAGAATCTGGATTTTACCACTGAGCTGATCTGACAGTCAAGTTTAAAATCACTGTCCATCTTAAAACCCAAATTTGACACGGACTGTCTGAGATGAGGAGTCACAGGAGCTGCTAGGACCAAAAACCATCACTTCCGTTATTTTTATCATTAAAACTCAAAAAGCTGAGAGCCATCCAGTCTTTAATGTCTTGAAGACAATGAATTTCATTAAATGAGTCACGTCACCAACAACTGGAGCATCACAGCTCATCAAAAGTTGAGTTTTTCATGTGGAATTGTTGGATCCTGAAAATTTTGAATGACTTATTGTTGAATTGATTTGTGTCTATTCGCATAATTATGATTTAATGGAGACAGTGTAATTGCAAAATTGGGCTTTTTCAACATTTCTAGAATTCAGATGAAGTTTTGTGCATATATATAATGGAAACACAGCTGCTGGTTGTGATTTTTAAAATGATGTTTGTGATTTACTCTTTGAGAAAAGGGACTTTCTCAAAGTTAAACCTGAGCTGATCTCCTGCCAAACAGGTGAAGCTGCACTTCTGCCCCTGTGTGCATAAAGCCAAAGCTGTGATTGGCTCCTGAGTGGCTCTAGATGTTAGATAAACAAAGTGAGGACAGGACAGGGGTGTGCGAGGGATGCTCATTTCTGAGCCGCTCAAAAGTAAAATGTCAGCAGCCTGAGAGGACGAGAACATCGAGTTTCTTGGAAACTGGAAAGAGAAGCAAGAAGATCATTTTAAAGGTGAAAGCAGAAAGGATGCGCTGGGCAGTTCTACACCTGCTGATCTTGTGGACGTCCGTCAGTCAGGCCTCGGCTGAAAATGAGGTGGAGGTCGCACCTTCATGTCCCGGCGACCGGAGGGCCTTCGGGAGGTCTTGTTTTGCATTTGTGAGCCAGCGGCTCTCTTTTCACACGGCTCAGGATTGGTGTGAGAAGAGAGGAGGACACCTGGCATTTATACCTGATAAAAACACTCAGAGTTTCTTTGAGAAACACTTGGACCCCGATAAAGACGCGTGGCTGGGAATGGCGCTCACCTCCTCCCGTAACCGCCAGCATGTGGACGGTAAGCCAGCAGAGAAACCGAAAACCAACCAATGTCTGATTTATAAAACACATTTTTGACCATTTTTCGGTTGACTAATCTAAATTTGAAAAAATATTTGAATATGTCTGTCCTCCTCAAACTTACCATGACTTTGACACAGAGGTCTATGTGGACACTAGAGCAGTGGTCCCCAACCTCCGGTCCGCAGACCCCTTGCCACCGGGCAGATTTTTTTTAGCATCAATAATGATTTATGTGTGTGTTACATTTTGTTCCTATTTATTTTATTTTTTAAATGAGAATAACTTATACATATAGTAAACACCCCACCCCCAAGGCCCTGGTAAAATCTTCACGGGTTGACCACAAAAAGATTGGGGACTACTGCACTGGAGGAACACAATCGAGGTTATTTAAGATTCAAGTCGTCTCGAACATAAGAGCTAAAACCTAAACCTGGTCTTTAAAATGAAATCCATGTGAAGTAGATGAGCCACAGAGTAACAGCACCACCAATGACAGTACAAATACATGTGGACCCGGCAGCTGTTCATAACAGTGTTTATGAAGGAACATTATTTGACAGTATGTATTCAGTCTATGAGACTTTTTCCTAATTCATAATCTTATTTATCAGTAATTTAAAATCCTAAATTCATCTTAAATCAAATTTGAAATATACATTTTGGTGCCTTCCTTCCTTCCTTCTCTAACATATCGGGCACATGTTTTCTATTGACAATTTTGCAAAAATAAAAATCAAATTTAATTTTTGTTAGCAACTTAAAAAAAAGGATTTGCCTTTAAATATGATGTATCCTCATTTTATTTATTTATTGCTTTAGACTATGAAAGTTACGGATGTCTTAAGGTTCTATCTATCTATCTATCTATCTATCTATCTATCTATCTATCTATCTATCTATCTATCTAGTTTGCTATTAACAACTTTTAACTAGTAAATATTGTTCAAATTTAAGCACAAATTTGAAATTAATACAAACATTAACTCCACTTAAAATATCCAGCGTCATAAAGAAAAGCCAGTAAAGTTTTCTTCTTTTATATTTTATTTAATAACTTTACTGTCTATGTTTTTCTTGATGAAAACCAACATTTTCTCTGCCGTTTTATTGGAACCTGTTCCTGTTCTCATCAATGTTTTGTGACTGAGTCAGACTATTTTGAGTTTCTTAAACTCTGTTTTGTTGCGGATGGTTGTTTGTGATATGGCTGATATGATTTCTTGTATTTAACGATGTTTTGTTGTTACCCGCTTTAATAAAAGTCAAACTTGCACATAATGCAGCAATAATGCTAGTGCAATGTTGACAGTAAAGCACCTGTAATGAGCAGTTGTGTTTTAGTGCACCAAACTCCTCAAACTGGTGCCACATTGTGATTTGTTCATGATATGCAGTTCAGAGACTTCTACTGGGTTTTTTTTTTTTTTTTTGTTTAAATAAAAAATAAAGCTTAAAATATACAGTGCTAATCAAAATAATGAACAAGTCTGATGATTGGGGCCAATTTCCTATCACATGAATTACAAATAGCTGGATTGATGGATGTTTTAACAATATGTTCTCATTTTTGTCAGTGTTCAGACATCTTCATATATTAATTTAATCCTCTAAAAGGTGTTTTTGTTCATCAGGTGCTCTCTCCTGGCTCGATGGTTCACCCCTCACTTACTCTAAGTGGGCGCGCAGCCCCCATCCCGGCGCAGCTTGTGGACACATCCTCAGCAGCTCCAGCTTCCAGTGGAAGGCCACGAGCGACTGCAGCCCAGAAATGAATTTCATCTGCCAGTTCGGTACGTCCCACACAAACAGATTGGGTTACCCCCGCCTGAATAACTCGTCTTCATGTGCCTCTCAGAGTCTGGGAGAAGGATTGTGTGCGCGGGTCACGACACCTCCCTGCAGTGCAGTTCCAAACAAGTGCTAATGATAGACAGGGGCTTCTACGGCCGCCAAAACAGTCATTACTGTCGATCCGGAGCCGCTGCACCGCCGTCCGTGGAGAAAGAGTGCGGCTGGGTGGATGTGAAGGAAACCATCAAAGGTAAAGAGTTAAAAATGTGATTTGTGGTTTATTATTGCAATAATTATTTTGTCAAAATGCGATCCAGATGTGGAACTGGGATTTTTTTTATTGGATATCCTGAAATGAAAGGTTTGTTGGTGCTTTTCTATTACATCTAAAGCAATCGGGTCTTAATTAAATCATTTGAACTGGATTACAATTTTCTGGACTAATTTGGATTACAATAATGATTTTTGATTTACAGCACCATGGAACAGTTTCTACTAGGGATGTCCCGATCAGGTTTTTTTGGGCTCGATCCGATTCCGAGTCATTGGATTTTGTGGATTTGCCGATTCCGAGTCCCGATCCGATACTTTTTTTAAATTTAAAACATGAACAACTTGAATAAACAGATTTGTTTTGTCCCTTATTTATATTTCATTAACCTTCTTTTATCATTAAATACTTAAATATAATACTTCTTTGAAATAGCTTTATTAGCCAAGTAAAAATAGAGCAAATATAAATTAAGGAAAAAAAACATATTTTCTTGTTCTATAAGTAATAATTAGTCATGTGAGAAAGTTTAGTGACTTTAGCTTTAATATCTTTTGAGCTACTGAACATTTTTGACCAAATATGATTCCTGTCCTTTTTAGAATTCTTAAAAAAAAATTATGACTAGCTCATAGTAATAATTTTCATTTATTAGTTTTTTCTTAGTTTGCTTTTTAAGATTATGTGCTTCTTTTTAAACTCCTCAGACATCCCATTTTCGGTTTTATTATCAGAGTAGTTCATTTTCTTCACCTTTATTCCTCTTTCAGATAAATAAAACAGGCATATCAAAGGACACCTCGGGTCCTAAGGAGTTAAATCACGGCGCTAGCATGTAGCAGTTAGCAGCTACTGTTTAGCATCTCTCTGCAGCAGTTTAACATTAAAAAGAAACAAAATTCTGTCTTTTTCTGTTGAAATGCCTTTAGAGGTTGTTTAGAGACACTAGCTGTTAGTTTAAAGCGTTTCAAAAGAGTTATTGATCCCGGAAGTCTGAATTCGTGATCGGCTAGCTAGCTATTATTGATCTGTTTACATCAGTCTTCTGCTGGAACTGTTGCTGTTTTCTGCTGCGTTTTCCAGGAATAACATTCAATGATCTGTTCATGACATGCAGACTTCTAGTGGATGATTTATCCGGAATAATAAGATTGAAATATAAAGTGTTTATCATATTAAGAATAAATGAAATATCCGATCCTGATCGACAACGGAGCCCGATTCCGATCGAGTCTTCAAATACATGATCGGATCGGGTTTCTACCCTGTTTGGTTGCTTTATCAACAACCCACTTTGGCTTTTATAAGATCAACCTCAACAGAAATGTGTAAAACTTGAAACTAAATCCTCTTTTTTATGTAATGTTTGCCAGGAAGCTCAAAGAACACATTGTCACGTAACAGACTTTTGTTTAACCAAACAAAAACTCAAACCATTAAAGCTTGTACTGTTAATACATAATATAATGTTCCATTCAGATGAAATGTTTACCTTTGCATCAGCTCATGAGGGCTGCACAGCTCAAACAAACAGGACACTCATTCATTTTCTACATACGCTCCTTTTGTGAAGCTTTCGGGGAAGATGCTGAAGTACCCGAATGAATACTTTCTAATGTGGTGTTTACAGGAATAATATTTATCAGAAAAGTCTGCGAGGCCAGTGGAACAATCAACCTGTAGCTTCAACCTGAACAATAGAGCAGGAAAAGTTCACATTTAAGAAAGAATTATGCTCGGTTCAAACTGGACTTTTTTATATGCGTGTGTTTTGATTGATATGATTATTTTCATTAAACAGCCTGTTTAGATACAACAACTTGACTGCATTTGTCATTTGCTGTGTTTTTTTTTTAACATTGTTTTATACATTATTCATTTACCTTTAGATCTTAGTTATAAAATATACAAAATATTTCTTTTTTGTTTTTTGCAGTAAAACTTATACAACATTTACAACTCAGATTTAAAGATTTTTGTGCAGTTTTTTGGTTTATTATGAAATTATTGTGTAATATAGAAAAAAAAAAAAAAGCTAAGTTTTTACTAACAGGATGGATTTAAAACAGAAGAGTTCTTGTATTTTCCGTTGATTTCTAGTTGGGTTTTGGGTCTGAACCTTCATGATGGGATGAATGTGTTGCTTACAATAGAAAGGCTTTATAATTAGCATTTCATTATTGTTTTCCTATTGTGTTTTACGAGCCTGTCTGATGACATGGAACAAAATACAAATTTGTGACAACAAAAGCTGCAAACAAATTAGGCAAAAATTATAAGTTGTGTGTCGTCAGGTAAGAAAAGTTCAAGAGGAATGTTATATGATTGACAAAAGCGTTAAGAGTTTGGTTTTAGGTCATGAGTGAGGTACAGATGCATTTTTAAAAGTCTGGCATTGAAAGAAATCAATTCTGAGAAAAATATAGATTAAGTAATAAAAAGTTTGGCTGCTGTTCTGGTAAAGTGGACTCAAGTATTCACCCAGCAGTTCATGGACGTTATCAACCTCAATATAGGTGTTTCACAACCACAAGTTAGCATTTTATTTCTATAATTTCACTATTTTGTGGCTGCATGTTTGTGTTTTGTTTGTACAGTTTTGTGGGAACTAAGAAGTTTTATTATTTAATTTTTTTGTGGCCATGAATTTGTTGTTTGGACGGATAAACAATTTTATGACAACAAATTAATCCTTCAATTGATACAATTTACCTACATTGTGGCCATGAATAAGTTGCTTGTGCAATTTATTATGTGATAGACACAAATCAATGATTTGTAAAAAATAATTGCATGACAAAAAATTATTATTTTAAATGATTTAACAATTTTGTTGTCACAAATTTGTCATTTCTGTGATTTTATGCCGACAAATTAGTATTTTTTAGTACAATTTATACCTTTCTGTGCCAAAAATTTGCCATTTGTCCAATTTAATTATTTTATAGCCCCAAATCAGTATTTAAGATTTTATTTCAGAATAAAGTCGAGAAACAAGTGGATTTAAATTTCACTTTAGCACCTCTTGAGTCAGGATTATTATAGAAGACAACAAAATAACAAAACTTGATCAAGAATCATAAATAAAAACACAAATAGAACTTAAAAAAAAGATTTAAAGAGAGGAGAAGATGATGCAATCATAACCACACGTTATTCCAAAAAAGTCCCAACTTTTCCATTATTGCACATTATGTTACTGTCGTCATATTTGTGACGCATTGTTGGTTGGACTTTGTTTACATTGCAATTAAGTGTTTTATTTGTTTTAACTATTTTATGGTCATAAATTAGGATTTTGTTTGTGCAACTGAACTATTAAATATCTGTTTTGTTTTCTGTATCATTTCATCAGATGGAATCTTCAGGGTTTTTTTTAATAAACTTGACAAAAGAAGAGTCTTGTGTGTTCAATAAAAGTAAATCCTAATCAACATGTTAGTTGTGTAATATGTGTTTTTTATAAAGCTTTTTGTTAAATCAGAACTGCAGTCTTGAAATTCACTTAAAATATAATTTGACTTTTTGTAAACTTCAGTCAAAAGGTTTCAGCAATCGTATTTTATTTTGTTCTTTAGTTTGTTGCATTTGTTATCAGTTTTCTTTAGTCCACAGAAATAAAACAATCTTTTTTTTTTATGTCTGTGGATTTCAATGGAAATTTCTATTGTGGAAATTATCAGTACAAGTCTCCCTGCAGTCAGGGATATTTATATTAATTAATTAATTAATTATATTTATATAATTAATATTGATTAATTATACTAATCTTCACTATTAAAAAATGACAATTTTAAATGAGGATTTTAAATGTTTTAATAGAAATGTGTCCGTATATTTTTCTGTCTTTATTTATCTTCGTGCTTCAACTGTCTTGCTGATGTTCTTTAGTATTTATAACTCTGAACTAATGTTCAAAAGAGTCTTTGAAAGATTTCTGTGTGTAAGTGAGTGAGCTTACACTGACTATCTCCTGGAGGATTGATTTCTGACTTTCGTGCTGATACTAAAGCACTGCCCACTGTGTAGGGATGCCTTCTGTGGTTTATCAGCTGCTCATTGTGAATCTTTCTGTTTTTTTTCCAGCTCGCTGTCATGGCCGACGCGTCTGCAACATCACCAAAGTGATGGATTTATTGGATGAACTCTGTCCTCAGCTCAGGAGTTACCTGTCTGTGGAGTATCACTGCAGTGAAGGTATGTAAGTTTCATAGTTTTCCTTATGAAGATGTTCAAGGCTTTGCTGCAAAACAAACGTGTTTTGCTAGAGAATGTCTGGAAGAAATGTCTGTCAATGTTCTGCTTCCTGAGTAATGTGACTGGCGTTTTTTTTTTCCAGAGTCTATCCACAAAACAAAACAGTGTGTTCTAATAAAAAACGATTTAAGAAATCTATAAAAAACGAGCTTTATGCTCCAAAGATCCTCACAATATATTAAAGTGTTTATAGAAGATCGGTAGTAAAGTGCGTAGACGGTCACATATCCCAAAACACCACCTCACGGTGACCCAAATGCACGTTTTTCAGCAAATTCGGCATGTGGTCGGTAGGTGTCGGACACGTTGAGGTTTAAGAGAAAGTTACAGTTTTACGGCGCCAACTTTTTGATATTGATCAGCGGCCGCCCGCGCACATTTAGAGGTCACACGGTGGCAGTGTTTGGCAGCACGATAACTGTCACGGTTGGGAAATCAGGAGGAAACACAGGTACAGAAAATAATCACAAGCACATTAAATGTATAGTTCTGGGACTTTAAATTGACACAAGTCATAGTAACAAACCTCGCAGGGCTGAGACAACAATCCAGGAAACCAAACAAGTCAACAGTGAGGGCTGCAGCAGAGTTCCTTAAATACACAGAGCCTAATTCCTGAAGTGCAGGCAGCTGTGACTGATCAGCAGGATCCACAGGAGAAGTGGTGGAAGTATGATGGGTATAAATAGAATGGTATAACCCAAAGATGGTACGTCCCAGCAATGAGGGCATGGCTGAATCAGATTATTTAACTTTTAAGTTAATATTAAAGTAAATATTAAACAGCAGAAAGATTGATTTTTTTGTTAAGTTCATTAAAATGTTAAATATGTTTTCTAAAATTGCAAATCAATTGATTTGTCTGGAAGATTGTTCTGGGATCGATTGGTCATGACTTCACTCGCCACTAGAGGGAGTCGCGCCATTCCTCCTCATTGCAGTAAACACCTTTTTTCAAGTAATGATGACCAAATATTAACGTTTTTTTTTTCAGAATCTAGTTGTGAAACATATAATGTATATATTTTTTAAAGTTATTTTGGAGTTTATAAAAGTTTGGCAGCTTTATTTGGGATTTTAATTTTGTAACAGTTTTGCCTCCGCCATCTTGGGTCCTGATCATTTTATTTTAGACTTGACGGAGATGTAAAATCAGCTTTTTGTTTCCTAAAATATGACACTTGCTCAAAAGAATGTTTAAATGTTTATTACTTTTGTTAATATTGGAATTGCAATAAACACCAACACGAGGAACATGCAGAAATCACTCTCTCCAGAGTGGGGTCTCCAAGGTCCCCAAAACTGTTTGATGATTGGACGATTTTAAACTGCCGTCCCACTGCCACTGTTTGATTGTTATAAATCATACGGTAGCAGCGCGGGCGCTCGACGGGGGCTGTCGGCATGGGTCGAGGGCCGGCGATGACCGGACGTCAATCTGGCGGTCCCGGCCACTGTGGGTCCGATGCCTCCCCATCGCCTGACGGCAGCTGCGTTTGTGACCGTAGCACGGTCAAATCAACGTAAATCAGCTGATTCTGACGCAACATGCATGTTGAGCCATACATGTGACTAAGGTTTAAAGTAGTGCCGATGCCTATTTCTGCATGAAGTTGTGATGCAGAGCATGTATAAAAACCATCACGCTGATTAATGAGACAAACAAACATGAGATTAAAATAATCTAAAACATAATCAGCATTTCCCACATTTAGATGCCATCGAAGGCCCTTCATCTCCAGAGGAGCCTGTTTGATATCAGCATTCATGGACTGTTGGATCAACAGAAGCTTGAGTCCATTTAAGAACCCTTAATGCTAACTGCACTTGCTTAGTTTGGATTATTGCTTTCATTAACGCCAGTCTGAGGAAAGATGGAATCTCGTATCAACAGCATAGGTCTCGTTGACTTTTGAAAGCTTTTTTACAATAATGGAAAAGCAAACCAACATTAAAAGGAGATAAGAGAGGCTTTCTGAAAGAAAATCAACAAAAAACTGATGTTACTCAGGAGAAAATCCGTAGATGCTTAAATGTTTATCGTCCTGCATCCATAGACATCACAGTTTCATGCAGTGTTCACTTCTCCTCCTATAAAGCCAAAAATGCAACTTAAAGCTGTGAAAATAAACTTCTCCTCCTTTGTCGTTCTTGTCAATGTGCTTTACCCATGAAACCTGATGCACAGAATATAAATGAATCTATTAAACCAAACAGCAACATCCTGCATCTTAACAGGCTGAGACATTATTATTTAAAGTTTGACCAACTTTAATGTACCTGCCAATCTTTCCTCAACTTATTCATTGTTAATAATTTGTAGAGATTTTATTAAAGAGGAGACATTGATTTCATTAAAAGAACTCTAACAAATCGACAGAAAACGCAACAAATAAATACTGTCAGGAGAACCGGCCTGTCTGAACTTATTGAATTAACTTAAATATAAAAGAAACTTGGAAGCAACAAAAGAGTGACAAAACAGAAGATCTGACGGGAAAAACTGATGACCAAACACTTCCTGTTGGGTCTGAATTCTGTCAAAGCTCCCAAACACCTGAAAGTTTGAACACATGCTCACTACTAATATGTTTGCCCACTTTTTCCAAAACCTGATCAAGATGAACATTTTATTTAAACTATTCATGAATTCACTGTGTTTTGAAGATGAAAACTTGGATGTTTTATGAATAAAAGATACAATTTAAATATATTTTTTTCCAAATGACAAATTATTGAAACACAATGTTTTGAGGTCAACGTTTCCCAATCATGCAGTTCTCCTGCAGAGACTTCTGGGAAATTCCCTGGGGCACTAAATTTTGGAAATCTAAGTTGTGTCCGAATAGTTCACTATATCACTGTAAAAATTGAAATATTAGATCAATAATTCTGTAATTTGCTACATTCAAAAATATTAGTTTATATCAAATTGAATTACTAACATTTTTAATTTGATTAAAACTAATATTTCTAAATATAACAACAGAATATTTGTTAATTGATCCAATGTTTCTGACAGCAATCACAGTTTCACTTTTTTCAGTCGAGGGCAGGGGTGGGCAAACTATGGCCCGCGGGCCACATGCGGCCCCTTAAGCTACTTAATCTGGCCCTCCAAATTAAAATACATTGAATCAAAAATCCTAATTAATGTTTTATTTTCATTGTATTTCTGGTTTCTTCTCATGAATGGTGTTGTTTCTCTGGCGTTCGTTTGTGTTTTTTTTCTGAGTCAGAAGGTGATTTTTCGGATTTCTTTGAGTTTGCATTTTCCTCTGAAGAACACCAACCCATTGGATCATCAAAAAGAGAACAAAATTCCAAATTTAGAAATTAAAATTCCCAAATTTTCTGTTTTTAAATGAATATATGTGAATTTTAATCCAAATCAAAGCATGTTTTTCTCTAAATTCCATATTATCTTTTTAGTTTATGAGGTTCATTATCAAATCACTCCTTCCATCTGCTCTTTGTCCGGCCCTTATGCCAAATTTTAGAACCCTTTCTGGCCCACAGATCAAAAAGTTTTCCCACCCCTGGTCTTGGGTATTCTGTTTATTTGTAGTGCTGTTCGAATCTACAAATCTAAAATCAAGTGCTGTAAAATCTCCCAGAAGTCTCTGCAAACAACCAGTGTGAATTGAGGACCAAAATGCATAAAAAATGAACAAAAAAAGGGGATTTACATGTATTTTTTCTTAATAAACTACCTATGTTCAATTATCTTCAGAACACAGTGGATTTATACATAGTTGTCGTAAAATACTCATATTTATTAGGTTTTTACTCTTTGAAATCTGCTATATTAATTTTTGGAGATTTAGGAAAAGAAATTTAAAAAAGTAGTGGATATGGTGTCCAAATTGCTTTGAAAATCAAGGGTACTAGACAGTCCTACACTATTTTTTTTTATGTAAGTTGTTAAAGAGTTGGGAGGCAAGTTGGAATTTTTGAGCCCTTAAAAAATGGCGCCCAACTTATACGGTGCTCTGAAGAGTGAGAGAATTTCGACAATCCTTTAAATACACTGAGGATCATTAACACATATCAGGACAGCTGTGGATGATTTACAGCCTAAACCTGGTGTGACTGACAGGACAAACAAATTAATCCACAATCCTCCTTTTTTCCAGCCCTGAAATACAGATTCTTTTCCAATTGAATTATTCCACGTAAATATTCTTTTTTCATCATGTCTGATCTAAATATTTCTTTAAAAGTAGCAGAAATGAAAATAGTTGGCAGGCTAATATCAAACTGTGATCGTGGATGGAAAGTCAGCAGTTCCCGATGAGCCATGAGCGCCGATCCACTGGCGTGTTCAATGTCACGCTTGACTTATTGTTCCTTTCTTTGCAGCCTCGCCACACTCTGGCCTGTCACATTTCTAAACACGGAGAGGCTCTGCGGCGTGCATACTCGTCAGTTCATGAATATGTTTCAGTTCCGGACGGCTTCCTCGCTGGGAATATTTTCTGCACTTTACCATTCAACCTACAGTGTGTGTTGTGTATGTATGTGTGCTCATTCACATTTACCAACAGCGTCGTCAAAACGTGACATTCAGGTTGAAATCAAGGGGAGATAGCATGAGTGAAGTCCGTACTTGATTTAATTTCTTTTTCGTAAAACTTTATTGTTTTATAAGTTTATGGAGGAACTTCAATTTGTATTTGGAACTGAGCTTTAGAGCATAAACACATTCAGCAAATTCTCAGAAATAATTATGGTAGAACAAATAATTTGTGGATTAATTAAGTTCAATACCACCTTTGATTGGCTATAGGGTATCTTTTAAAAAGTGATTTTAAAAAGAATGGTATTATTAAAGTGCAACAGATGAACGACAGTTCCGATTTTACTGTTAATAAATACATTATACAGGAAATCCAATGTCTACCTATAAATATCTGGGTGTATGGATTGATGACAAGCTGTCTTTTACTTCTCACATTGAGCACTTACTAAAAAAGCTAAAAGCACTTCTAGGTTTCTACTACAGATATAAATCTTGTCTAAGCCTGGGTGTGAGGAAAAGACTTGTTCAGAGCACCTTCCTCCCAATTTTGGACTATGGGGATTAGGGCTGTAGCGAGTATCCGGGTGCTCGGGTATTCGCGATCTGCTCCCGAAAATCCAAGTATGAATATCCGCGACGTCCAAGATCGCTGATTTGCGATCTTTATAAATATAGTAAATTGTAGTAAAATATGATCAGAATATTATCCGTCGATGATGTATTTTTCTTCTGGAATTCAGATTAATGTATTATTTTAAGTTTACGAACTAAAACAAAGCCGAAAGAGCCGCGTTAGTAACCGAAAGTAAACACTTTTTAGTCACGGAGAAACTTCCAGTTTTCAAAGTAAAACTAGCGAGACATATTTTTCCATTCAAAAACTGAGACTGAAGTTCTGTTCACTGACATAACTTCTGAAAAAATGAATTAGCTTTAACATCTGAGCTTCATCTCAGTGTTTATATTCTTTTGGTTATGATAACTCTTCAACAGTTGAAGCAATTAACGAAACTCCATCTTATTCTGAAGAAACGCAGAATGAAGCTGCTGAAAGGAGGATGGAATCAACGTGAACCAGCCGATTCTGCTGCAGAAAAAAAAAATACTTTTTTCACACGGGCTGTACACTGAAAAATATTGAAGAACTTTGAGGACAAAAAAAATGTTCGAAACATTTTTAAGTTTTGTTGTTAAATGATCCAAAACGGCAGTAATTTTTATCCTCTTTATGTTGTTTATGTTACATTTGAACTTAACCAGAAGGCTGACAAAAAAAAGTTTAAAATGACAAACAAAATTTCTTTCTATCTGAATCTTTTTGGGTTTTTTTTTAAATCAGTTTTGTTGATTCTGATATACTGTTCTAAATAAAGATATAAATGTTGGTGATTTAATACAAATAATTTCAATTTTCCTCCATCTAGTAAATATTCTCATAGCAATAAACATAATATTAAAAAGTAAGAATCGTGGTTCAACTCGTGAATCGTTGAGCTTGATTCGTGAATCGTATCGGATCACCACCTAAGCAACGATCCACAGCCCTAATGGGGATATTCTGTACATGAATGCTGCCTCTTCAACTCTCCGTAGTCTGGACACAGTTTATCACAGTGTTTTATCACAAACTCTGCTTACAGAACTCATCATTGTGAACTGTACTCTCTGCTCACTTGGTCTTGGCCTTTCTTGGTAAACTGCCTCAATACCTGTGCCGTCTTCTGTCTCCTGTTAACAGCATATATAACTCTCGCTCTCCACTGAAATTGCTTCTTTCTGTTCCCAGATTCCACACTGAATTAGGGAAAACAGCCTTTTCTGTTGCTGGAATAATATTCAAAACTCTCTGCATCTAAGTGACCTCATTCCCTTGAATTGTTTCAAAGCAAAACTTTCTTTAAAAGAAATATGCACATGTCACTCTTGACTTTTATCCATACCACTCTCAATTAACCTTTTATTCATTGTCCTGTTGTTATTTTCAATTGTATTTAATTGTATTTTATTTCTATTTTAATTGTTTTAACTGTATTTTATTCTCTTGTGTTGATGCCTTTTGGTCCAGGTCTCCCTTGAAAAAGAGATGTATGTCTCAACGGGATTTCCTGGTAAAATAAAGGTTAAAATAAAAATAAAAAAAATGCATACCTCCTTGGTCTGTGTTTATGAACAGGTCAGGTGAGGAGTTGATATTAGAACCTTTATTTTTACGGGTAGATTGAGATTAATTTCTCATTTACAACGATGACCTGAGTCCGCACCAGCAATATTGTAACCTTTATGGGTTATGAACTGGTGGAGATGCATCAGGCATAAGCCGCTTTTCTCCTTCAGAATCTGCTGGAATTACGTTGATCTTGTTAAGAGTTACACTATTTATGTGTTTAAGCGTCACCGACGACGTCTCAGATGTTAAAGGGTTCAAACGTTTTCTTGGCGTCCTGCTCGCTCTAAATACAGGTTGACCTATTTTTTAGTAAAGTTTCGTTACAAAATTTAATGAAATGCCATTCATGTCCATGTAGTTCTAAGAAAACTCAGGCAGGAACTACATTTTAGCTGTAAAGCTGCCACCGTCCTCCGTTTTTGAATGACACCTAAATTAGGCAGAAATATTTTGATCCCGCGGCCATAATTTATTTTGTAATTGGACAGTTTAAGGCTCAAAACTCAAACTGTCAACCAGCATTTTCTTTTTTACCTTTTATTCCTGGCAACTTTTAACCGTCACGATCAGATTCACGAAATCAGATTGTTCTTTACTGACGGCTTTCATCTTCCACCACCAGGGCTCTCACTGTCTGTGAGGAAGGTGGCTGCTGTTTTTGAGGATGTTGTCATGGAAGTGAAGCTGCTGGCAAACGCGCAGGATCTTCTCTGCAGGCTGCAAACAGGAGACGGACAAACCTTTTCTTTCCGTCCTACTGAGGGGTGAGCAGCAAGTTCACAGACTGACGCTTTTCAAATTTAGCTGCAGAAATAAAACTGTTGCGCACATCAGAGTCCACTTGGTCTGAATCTCTAAATGAGTGACCTCCAATGTTTGGTCACATTTTGCTCAGTCAGTTTTTTATGCTCTGTAACTCACTTTCTGCCCTTTTCTAGCATCATTTGATGAAAAACTCACATATCACAAAACTCTCTTTCTATATTCTTAAAAACAATAATTTAATAATAGCAAATTTGATTAAAAATAAATAAATATCGGAAACACTGGGCCGATTTCCACACGTGAAAACGCTGATGATGAATTTTAATCAAAATAGGACTGATGTGTTATTAGACGATCAAAAGAGGAAAGAAGAGCCAGAGATGTCTTCAAATGTAAAACTGTCGCTTAGCAACCAGACGCCCTGGAAGCTGAGGGAAGATCACAGAAGCTGGGCTTTACTGTAACCATCATGAAAAGGAAAGAAGAAATTTTTATCACCCTTAAAGAGATAAGAACACTTTAAATTCAGTTTAGCCTTTAAGAAAAAAGTCATTTTTCTCCAGTAACCTTTATGTGACACGTATTCACTTTACTTTAAACCTCACAGGTGGGTCTTCTGCAGGCAAAAATGGGCAAATCTGTACAGGGGATACGTGAAACATAAAGGTTATAGAGCATTCATTGAACCCATGGAGAAAAGAATGTAAAATATGACCCACCGCCTCTACTATAGTAGTTTTGATCAGCTGGGGGCGGGGCAAAAATCAACCAGGATTGTTAAAGGGGGAACAGTTTATTTTGTGAGCAGTAACACAGTGTAAGTGGTTTTGTACAAGTCCATTAAAATAATAACAATCAATATGCGAAAACATGTAAGGAAGGGCAGGAATGGGTCATTATTAGCTGGAGGAGGGGTGTCTCGAGACCCCGCCCCTCTGTCAATTCCTCGGACGGACAGCGTTTGCAGTTAGTTGCTGGTGTGGCTTGGGAAAAAAAGTGGACCTTGTCTCAAAAAAGGTTGAAAAACACAGAATTAGACAGACCCACTCTCACAAACACTACAATCAAACAATCAGTTGTTGTTTACTGCCCCATTTGCCCGCACAGACTTCGAGAGGAAAGCTTTTGTACATGCGGCTCCCCTGACCTGGAACATCTTACAAAAAAAAAATGAACACTAACCAAACTACTGTCTCTAAATGTCTTCAAGGACAAGCTCAAAGAAACAGAAAATTCCACTGAATCAGCCATTTCACTATTTCTGATTCACTGTTTTTCTTTTTAAAATGTTAAATTTTAATCAGTCTAATGTTTGAATGTGTCTGTAAGTTTTAAACAGACTCCTGGGAATATCCTAATAATAAAACAAATAATAATGCTTCCAATTCAGTCTCATGTTAAGTATTTGTTGGAACAAAAATGACTTAATAACAGGTTTTGTAACATAATAAATATTGCAGTCATCTGATTACCATTATGCTATTTGTAATTGTGCTGTATTGTTTGTTTATCCAACATTTTACATCATTTTTTTTTTTTTTACTTTTACATCTAAACCTGCAGCTCCAGAGCCAAATGTGACTCTGTGGTTAAAAAATAATCTTTTTTTTTAATAAAAAAAAAATAGTAAAGTAAAAAATAACTAATAAAGTAAGAAAAAGTAAAGTAAACTAAGTTACATATTACTTCACAGTTCCTGACTATGGTAGTTGTATTATCTAACAACCATCAATCCTTAGTTTAGCAGTTATTTGTCTTTTATTTGGAGAAGTTGGCTGTCCGAGTGACGTTGACTTGAGAGAAAGGGGATGACGACATTTTTTATTATACTAAGAATGGACTTGGTGTCTGTAAGTATAGAAGTTTTACCAGGATTTTACTGAGAAAAGGTAATTGGTAAGGGTGGCAGGTGAGAGGATAGAGTCTGGTTTGGTGGAAATGTAAAGCTTGGTGTCATCAGCATAGCATGAAAATCTATTTGCTAATGATGGAAGAAACGACCAAGGGAAAGAAGGTAGATGATAAACAGCAGGAGTCCCAGGACAGAGCCCTGCGGCACGCCTGTGATGATGGCAACTATAGGGGAATATTCAACTTTAGTTCAATAGTCTGAATACGCCCAGAAAGATCAAAACGAAACCAGTTGAGGATTGTTTGTGACACCGATGGTCAAGGAGAATGGAGTGAGAAATGGTGTTGAAGAGCAAACTCAGACCAAGGCGGAGAAGAAGGTTATAAACTCCTTCATCTTTTGAAAAAGACTATCTCTGTAAGTTTTAGTTATATCTAAAAAAAACCCAATAGTTTATTCATTTTATATTAACAATAACATAAATACAGTATTTCATTTTTCTAAGACTTTCTGGCTCATTCTGGGTTTATTTTGGCTTTGAGGAATGTCTCTTTAAATTTTGAAGGTTGCAGACCCCTGAACACAACTATTTCTACAATAATTTTCCTTCTAATATTTGCATTGAATCCTAACTCTTCTCTAATGTTCTTTTCTTCAGGTTGAAGAGCCGTGTGATGCACAAGTACACTAATCCAAGAACATTTGTTGTCAAATGTGACTGCTTTAGCTCCAGCGGTCACACGCACTTTACGACCCATAAAATGGTTACTATTCAAGAAGCCATCACAAAGATTGGTGCCATCAGGTGCTACAAAGGAAAAAAGTCTTTTTCTGAGTCCCAGTGCAGAGCTCTGTACGGAGAAGCTTTTCACATTCAAATGGAAGCGAAAGCAGGTTAGCAATAATGTCAAAATCATGTCTAATAGCTGTTCTTACCCAGTTTGACATGTTTTTTTGTGATTATAGTGTTTTTATTCAACCTTTCTTTAATGTTTGACATTTGAAGCAATTATTTTGAAATTTGACTTATTTTTCCTATTTTCAGGTACAAACGTGGCCTACAGAGTTCAAAGTGGCGACCAATTTCTGGCTGGTTTATCTGTTTTGCAAGGAAATGTACCCAAAAACATCACAGTGACGGCAGAAAGAGTTCAACAGCTGGGAAGCGGCTGCCACCGACTGACCATTTATGCTTCCAACGCGGTCACAACCAGTGAAGTTTCCTCAGACCTGCAGGTTAGTCTAAGTGATCGTTCTCTTTAAAGATCCAGTACAATGAAAGTGATGCTTTGAACATGCTTTTGTGGTATTTTTCTGACGCATATATAAAAAAATTCTACGTAAAATTGTATTTCAAAGCGTTTCTTTATTCAAATGATTGTGAATCAGGTGCAGATGAATAAAAGCTATTTGAAAAAGCTCTTATTTTTGTGGGAGAAAATTTGCTGGGAGGATCCAGATGTCGCTGACTACATTCGTCTTCGTTTTACTATGTGGCTGGAAAGCTTCAATATGGTGAAATCATTGTTAAAAAAAACACTGGAAACACTTTTAAAATAGATTAAAGAGGATCGGTGTGGGACTCTAACCAATATATATCTAGATTTTAAAGTTGCCAACCTCATCGTATAACAAAGATCTGATCGAACTCTTTTATCTTACTTTGTAGGATGAAAGATAAACATTAATAAACAACTTAAATCAACAAAATTTATATAATTTTAAGTGCCCCAATTTTACATTAAATTCATTTTAATTACTGAATTAAACTGAATGCTGAATGCATTTATATTTTAATTACATTTTTGTTCAAGTTAATTCTTACTTTAATTTACTTTAATTACATTACATTTAATTTAATTTAATTAATCACACCCTTAATTTTTTTTTTTTAAGTTCATACACCAAATTAAAATTCTTTCAAGAATTACTCCAAAATATCATCAACAAAGAGCCAATAACATTTACCTGAAAAATCCACACCACAAATTCACCAAAGCTTAGGGCTGGGCGATAAAACGATAATTATTGATATCACGATAGGACACTTTTTTGATAGAAGAATGAGTCTATCGCGATAGACTTTTATTTTGAAGAGTCCGCAAATAACACTCGCTAGCGAACAGTTTCTCCTATTTGACGAGTAAAAGTTAGAGAGTTAGTCTCCACAGGGCGAGTAAGTGTTTGTATCTAATTATTGTGTTTATTAGCTCTCATTTCGGTCATTTTTTTGGACTCCACTCCGCGTCCTTCATCTCCATGAAAGGTAAACAAACGCGCACGAGCCGACTTCTACCAGCAACCGCCGCTGCTGCTGCGTACCTCGCGCCCCGCGTGCGGTATTACAATCAATTTTCTGTCCACGCCGAATGCATTTGGGGTCAAATTAATTTACTGTACAATGTATTAGTTTTAATAAGCGTCAGATTTTATGCTTGTCAGTCATCAGAAAGTCTGTCGCTCTGAAGTTCCGCTGAGTGTGGGAGCTTCCGTCAAAACTTTTCTGGAACTCTTCGTGAAGAACGCGGATACTGAGAGATTGATTTATTTAGAAGAGCTGAATAAAAACATCGGTACACATCTCCGTGTCGGAGTTGAGGAGACCTTCCAGCGAGGAGCGGCCGCTGTCGCACTCCTGCACCCAGCTGGCAAGAGCCGACAGTATGTATGTAGAGCTAAGGCAAGCCGTTCGGGTCAAAAATAACCAGAAAAACGCGGGTATGGCCGTGCGTCACCTGGACATGTGCTATGGTTAATAATACTTATTTGACATATTTAAATGTTGCCACAGTAAATTTCAATACAACAATTAATACCAAAAATAATGAAAGTTTAATTTAAAAATTGCAGTTTAATTTGGTGGTATAGCATATTAAGCATTCCTTTCTCTCAGTTTTTGCAGACTTGTCTCCAGACATGTACATGTAATCAGAAAATACATGTTTATTTATGTTCAAAGTTCAAAATGTGTGAGTTAATGCTTTTAAGTACTTTTTTTTAAAACATAAATTTTTAACTTTTTAAAAAAAGTAATTTTAGACTTTTATCTTCTTTTTTCTTGTTGTTTTTTTACTTGGTACTGATCCGAAAATGATCCAAACCGTGACCTTCAAGCTGTGACACGATCAAGCCATGTGTTTTGTGATCCTTACATATGTACTATACAAAAATAATATATGAACCCTGAAAACAGAATTTATTTGTAGACTTAATGCTTTGTTTTTTTTAATGGAACTGAAGAAACAGTTTAGTAGTCTAATATGAATAAATATAGTCAAATATAGTTATTTGGTTTATATTGTGATAAATATCGTTATCGCGCAATATGTAAAAAGCTATATCATGATATAAAAAATCCCATATCGCCCAGCCCTACCAAAGCTACACCGCACACCTACAAGTTAAACTTAAACTCACATGAAACTAAAAAGTCCGACTGGTACCTGAAGTACCCCCAAACAATTCCAAAGTGCACCCCCCCGCTGCCACAGCGCACAATACAAGCAGGAAACAAGATAACGCAGCTCTTCTAGTGCTCGGACAATGTCACGTCTTACCGGCTGCCTCCTCTACAGTTGGATGGCAGACGGATGGCAGGTAGGCATGCTTTACTGAAGCTTGTTCTCACCGGTGTTTCTCCTGAATGGAGTGAGCGCGTCCTCATTAAATGTCCGACACAGCACGCTCAGCTGCTCAATGGTTCCGTGATTCAGACTCAGCGCAACAGTGTCTAAAATTGACATTTTGGGTGTGTCCCCAACTTGTTGTTTTTCTGACGTGTTAGCTTTTTCCAATTAAATCAGGGGTCCCCAACCTTCAGGCAGCTAACCAGTATGTTGACCGCATCGGTACCCTAACCCGGTATCGGACGCAAATCAGTACGTTAATGAACGCGGTACTAGACAGGGACCGATACCGGGTTCAGGTGCATTCACACCAGACTCGACAGAGAGATTCTTGCCAACATTTCCGTAGAGCTCTCCAAAAACATATAAACCCAAGCTACTTGCTCAACATCATTCATGTTTTCCATGATATGGCAAAGAATGAATTCAGAACAACTTTGGCAGTCGCTTCTCAGCCAAAGCGTCGAGCAGTAGAATTGACTCGTGTCAACAGGGAGGCAGCAGACGCCGCTTTGACACGCAGTGACTCTTTGGAACAACTCCGGAACCACCAGTGTTTATGTTCTTTGATTTACTGTAGCTTTTCTTTTTTTTAAAAAATTCAATCAACTTAATTCCAGCAAATTCTGAAGGAGAAAAGTGGTGCAAACCAGCACGTCAAGAACCAACAAAATGTTAAAAAGTGATGCGGAGGGGACCTGTGACTCTTCTCATGACAACACAGGTCGTTTTTTGCAACGGGCGTTTATTTCTCTTCTGCAACTTCGGTAACACTTCGTGCCTTCATTTTCTTTACGCCGTGAAAACTATGAATAAAGCATTACGAACATTTAACAAAATAAAACTTGATAAAACAATACAAAGTAATACAAACAAAAAGCACAAAAATACTTTGTTTCCGCTTGTCAAGAAAAGAGTCTCTTAGAGTCCAAAGCATCGTGCCTGCAGCTCTTTCTTCCAGCATGAACTTCTGTTTCTGAGAAAAAACTGCGGCCAACGTCAAAAACTCAAAATTCTTGCGAGAATGATCATATCGCTCTGAGCATACTTCAACCAAAATTCACAGTACAGTTCCAAAAAATAAATCAAATTACAAGTTTTACATATTTCAAAAACTCATGAAAACCTTAATCAAATGTCAATATGTGAAGACTTGGGAATGAGAGTGAGTAGGTCCGTTTGATTATTCATTTATATTTTTCAAAGAGTGAACATGCAACAAGGAGCTAAAGAATGGGATTAGCTCAGTCACACAGGTCTCCATTTGATGATCAACTACTCTACTGTTCGAATGTTTTTTATATATAACTTTTGAGGATCTTTGACACTTTTTAGGAGACAAATTGTTAAGGTACCTATAAATCATTCAGACTTTTCCAAACATCATTTTGCTTCTTCAGGTTTGCGTTTTAGAGAAAATATCTGGGCTTCAGGCGTCCATCCTGGAAGACGCAGTCGACCGTTTTGGCGCTCATCGTGTTGCTGTTGAAGTTTCCCTCCAACACGGAGCTCCTGTGCGTCTCAGCTTCCTGATGAAAGGAGAACAAAGCTCGCGTTTAGAAACGAGAAGAATGGACGTTAAGAGTGGAGTTTATTTCTTTCAGTGTCCAGCTAAAGGTAGGTCTGCATCGTTTAGTCAGGATTGAGATGTAAGCCAACACATTCTAAAAGAGAGATGCATATATATATATTAAGTTTACCTCAAATTGTACAATTGCTAGATAATATAGGAGCTCTAAAGTATTTATTTTGGAAAATACTGTTGCTTTTGGATATCACCACAACACAAAACTCTTCATGACCCGTTTATCCATTTACTAACTCAGTAAAAAAAGTAAGTAAAATGAAAATGTTAACAATTTCAGATGAAAAACTCTCACTTGGTCCAAATCAGCTCAGAGGTTTGGCTGAGAAGTGCCTCCTCTCAGCCTCCCCGCTTGACACCAACCATGAAAGGGTTGGATCTGGGGGTTAAAGCACCAAATGGTCGCTGAGTTTCCAGCTCACTGCTCCCCTCGCGGAATCGGTCAGACGTGGGCAACAATTTCGGCACACTCAGGTGTGACATCTGACGTGACCTAATCCTGAGAAGAAACTCTTTGAGAAGTTCAAAAGGAGCTGAATCTGTCGTGTGTAGATGTTTCTCTGATATGAGATGATATTTGAGATATTTTTGATGCTCAATCTGAGGTCTGTTCATCACTCGCTCTGTACTGCTGCTACTTGCAGACTTCTGAGGAATTTTATATTATTTTTGTAAACACAAAATATGCAAAACTCTTTAACACTGGACCTGTTTGTGTTCTTTGATTTACTGTAACGACAATTGCAATCGAGCTAATTCCAGCAGGGAGAAAAGCGGTGCAATTACAATATGTTAAAGATTTTTGTGTGTAAGCATCACTGGTTACATCTCAGGTGTTAATTGGTTTATGCAATTGAACAGCCAAAAAATGATTTTTCTCCACTTTCTTTATCCCAGGATGTGTGCAAATAAAAATCAGAGCATGGAACGCTTTCTCCTCTCAGAAAGTTGACATTTTGATCGGCTTCCACGCAGAACAGGTAATTTACTCTGCAAATGTCAGAGAATATTTACACCCACATTGAATTTTTAGAGAAGTTGATCCATCAATGAATTTTCTTTTGTTGATTTAGGAAAAACGACTTGTGAGAGATTCTAGATCTGTGGTGACAATCTCTGCATCTCCCCCCTCGGTCTCAAGCAGAGCAGACTCCATCACACTGTCTCTGTCTGATCAGACCATTCTAAGCGGTGTATCCAAGTTTGAATGGAAATGCAGTAAGACTCCTTCATTTCGGTCGTTTTAAGAAGAAAATCATGTTCAATATTGCTGAAAATTATATTCAAACTGTATTTGAAAATGTGGAGGAATCTGTATTTTATGTTTTAAAACTGTGTCAAACCAAAAAATGCTCTATTTGTGATCGCCGTTTTGTGCGACACACCATGATGTTTGTAATTCATGAAGACAAAAGTGGACGAAACCTAAAAAAAAAGTTTTTTTTTAAAATTATTTCTGTTTTTATTTTTTATTTTTTTGTTTTCCATTATGAAAACTGAAGGAGCTAAATTACAAGAACTGCTGCAATAAAAACACACAAAACCAAGGATCCTAAAACACCAAGACTTAAAAAAATGAAATTAGAAACAGAAAATACAATCACAGATTCTTAAGTTAGTATATTGTAATATTTTCATACTTTGTTCCAAAATATCCACTTTGAATGAAAATCTTATTTTAGTAAAGAGCTGGATGGAAAAGAATCAAACCTTATTGATCCCACAAAGAGGAAACTGTATTTTTGGCATGTCTGATGATGGAAGACATATTTAAGGAAAATTAAGTTTAAAATTGTATTTCTAAGCATTTAAATCAAATCAAATCAACTTATATAGCACTTTTCAAAAAAGATCATTTTTAACCAAAGTGCTTTACATAAAAAAAAATTAATAAAAAAATAACAAAATGTTAAAAACAAAGGACAATGCCCCCAAACCCCACCCCCACCCCTCCACACACTCGCACAAACACACATCGACATATTTCCACACCGTGATGTTAAAAACAATAAAAGTAACTAATTACTAAAAAGCTGGAAAATAGAAATCTAGAAATCTGGCTTCGTACTGCAGTGAGGAAATGATATTTTAGGGATCTGTCCACACCAGTGACCCCCAATCAAGTTCACAGAGTACGCCACTACAGGACCCCCCCAGATCCTAGCAAAGAGCCAGACCCGGGAGGTCCCACTGTGGCGATCCAGTTTACTGAGAAAGGGCAATCACTGATGTGGAGGATCCCTCAGAGGAAAACACTGGAGTTAAAAATGTAAAAGGAGTAAAAAAGATAAAAAAACAAATGAATAAAAACAGATATACATATCAGTTAAAAAAGAGAATATACACATACATATGCACATAAAAATACACATAATTCAGTAAAAATAAATAAATATTAATGAAGTAAAAATAGAGGATAGCAAAATATCTGGTAACTGTCAAAAGTTTAACTAAAAGCCAGATTAAAAAGGTCGGTCTTGAGCCTTCCTGTAAAAACATGAACAGTCTCTGCGGCCCTGATGCATTCTGGGAGGCTGTTCCACAGGCGAGGTCCATAATGACTGAATGAGGCCTCGCCGCATGTTTTAGTTCTAACGTTTTTTCTATTGTTGTGAATCAGGAGCCATTTAAAAACACAATTTGAAAAACAGCATTTTTGACGTACCGAGTACAGCTTGCGGGCCACAAGCTTCGTGCTCCAAGTTTTTAGCAATGGGGAGGGGAAGAGGGGTGGTGTTGCTCTGCGCCAACGGTCCCGCCCACAACTCAGACGCAAATTTCTAATGAGTCCTGCAGGAAATACGATCTAGAATAAACGTTTATTTATGATTTTGACTAAAGTTGACATAATATTTAAAAAACCGCTGCGGACTCTTTTACTATAGAGCAGAGGTGGGCAAACTACGGCCCGGGGGCCACATGCGGCCCCCAAAGCTACTTAATCTGGCCCTCCAAATTAAAATACATTGAATCAAAAATCCTAATTATTTTTTTATTTTCATTGTATTTCTGGTTCCTTCTCATGAATGATGTCGTTTCTCTGGCGTTCGTGTGAGACTTCTGAGTCAGAAGGAGATTTTTCGGATTTCTTTGAGTTCGCATTTTCCTCTGAAGAACATCAACCCATTGGATCACCAAAAAGAGAACAAAAATCAAAATTTAGAAATTAAAATTCCCAAATTTTCTGTTTTTAAATGAATATACGTGAATTTTAATCCAAATTAAAGCATGTTTTATCTAAATTCCATATTATCTTTTTAGTTTATGAGGTTCATTACCAAATCACTCCTTCCATCTGCTCCTTGTCCGGCCCTTATGCCAAATTTTAGAACCCTTTTTGGCCCACGAGTCAAAAAGTTTGCCCACCCCTGCTATAGAGGGTAAATGACGTATACTTCTATAGTGCTTTTCTACAGATCTCTATCAGAATAAGAAAAAGTCACCTGTACACCAATAGATCAAAAGATGATTGGAATGCGTCTCTAAAGCTTTAACTTGGGGCTTGTTTACATTTCTCTTCCTTCTTTCTGAGCTCAATAAACTACAGAAAAGTTTGAGGATTTTCATTGACAGTTGGCAGTGATCCTGCTGTGCATGAAGAGCTGGTGGTTCCATCACAAACATGAAAGATTTAGGTTTTGATCTGCTACTGCAAAGTGTAGAGGCCGTCCGTCAGCGAGTCGGAAGGGTTGCTGACAGCCAGATTCCTTTGACATGAGTGAAAATGCCACACATACACACCACCGCCGCCACATGAACCGCTGGTGGAAATATAAAGAAGTTTTCTTTAGACTTTAGTTTGGTGCTGACTGGGCCTGTGTGGGCAGAAAGACCAGTCACAGATGCTTTTACGGGCTGTCCGCAGGCCAACCTGTAAAGGACATGCAGGTGACCCTTAAAAAACATCAAAGTTTTTGACATGCACACAATGGTACGTTCCATTTTTGTACGAGCCTCAAGAGAACTGCAAGACTGAGCTACTTTTAAGATGCGTCCTGTCCTTTCTATGACCCTCCACGGGTCTGGACGACCCACAAAACCTGCAACAACCTTACAATTCTTTTTTTCTCTTTTTTCCAAGTATCAAAAACCAATGTGTACACATACATGAAAAACAGGAAAAGCTGTAAAATAATATTAAAAAATGAATAATTATACTAAATAAATTAATTAATATACATGTGTATGTATATATATATATATATATATTATATATATATATATATATATATATATATATATATATATATATATATATATGAAAAAATAACAACAAAAGGGGGGGGTGACAAATACAGAAATACAAGATAGTTATTTTTGTTTAAGTACATATCTTACAGTGTGGAAGTCTGTACAATTCACCCCTTGTGGCTAAAGTTTAAACACATTTTCCAGCGTGTTTTGCATATATAGCAACTTTACTTTTCATGTAAAGCAGCATTAAATCACTATCATATATCAAAGCAATTAAAGAGTGAAAAATATTAATTAGAACATTAAATCATTACGTTATTCCAGGATCCTCTCAGGCAGAACAAATTAACGTAAAAGTTGTTTGTCTCTCCTATAAACTCAAACTGTTTTAGATAACAGCGGCCGTGCTCACCAAACTATATTCATTTCAAACCCAATTTCTAAATTTTTTACACTTCTAAAGTAAAAATAAGAGTTTCATCCATCTTTTTGGTGCAGCATGTCTCTTTTATTAGACCAGTATGTTTCTTATTCTGCTGACTGTGATAAGGAAGAGAATGTCATTCATTTCTGGACAAACCAAGATTTCACAGTTGATGAATGACGCACTGACCCTTCGCACGACTCCTCTCTGTTTTCTTGCAGAAGGATCATGCAATTGCAAAGACAAGTATACTAATCAGAACAACCCTGTAATTAGTGGAAGCTGCCTGGAACCGTTTGACTTTAATAAATATAGTTTGGATTTGAAGGGGAGCTCCTCGCAACTCGACATCAAGGATGTTTGTACCACACTCACACCAACTCTGTACAATGGAAATGACATAAGGTATGTATGTAAAAGACAAAGACATTACATGTGCTGTACATGTTTTTGACACCTGATTAACAAACGTGTTTTATGGAGAAGCTCACAGTTTTGTGAGGATGTATAGATCAGTAAAGATGAAAGTTAAGGATACTGGAAGAAGGGGTCTGCAACACGTGGCTCTTTATCTTTAATTAAAAATGCTAACAATTGACAAAAAAGAAGAGATTAGTTAGTTACGTTTTGTCATTTCTGTTTAGATTTAACATGTCAAGCATCTAAGAAAAAAATTAATTTACTGTCAGAAATTCAGTAGAAATTTTTTTTTAATTTGTATTTGTAAGTTAGTATTTTTTTTTTTTTGGGTAAATCAAATCAAATCAAATCAAGCTTTATTTATATAGCACCTTTTGGGAAAAATTCATTTCGATCAAAGTGCTTGACATAAAAACAATCAGAATTTAAAAAGAAAAAAGAAACAAAGAACAGGAAACATTGTGGGACCTCGACCAGGGGTGGGCAAACTTTTTGATTTGTGGGCCACAAAGGGTTCTAAAATTTGGCATAAGGGCCGGACAAGGAGCAGATGGAAGGAGTGATTTGGTAATGAACCTCATAAACTAAAAACAAAAGGATAATATGGAATTTAGAGAAAAACATACTTTAATTTGGATTAAAATTCACATATATTCAATTTAAAAACAGAAAATTTGATAATTAATTTCTAAATTTTGATTTTTGTTCTCTTTTTGGTGATCCAATGGGTTGATGTTCTTCAGAGGAAAATGAGAACTCAAAGAAATCAGAAAAATCACCTTCTGATTCAGAAAAAAAACACAAACGAACGCCAGAGAAACAACACCATTCATGAGAAGAAAACAGAAATACATTGAAAATAAAACAATAATTAGGATTTTTGATTCAATGTATTTTAATTTGGAGGGCCAGATTAAGTAGCTTAGGGATCCGCATGTGGCCCCCGGGCCGTAGTTTGCCCACCCCTGACCTAGACGATGTCCACAACCCCCCCCCCCACCTCTCCACATACATGTCCCCAAAGGTTGGGAAAATAAATAAATAAATATATGGAAAATAGAAATAGAAATCTAAATAGAAATCTGGCTTTGTACTGAAGTGAGGAAACAATATTTTAGGGATCTGTCCACACCAGTGACTCCCAATCATGTTCACAGAGTACACTAATACAGGACCCCCCCAGGTCCTAGCAAAGAGCCAGACCCGGGAGGTCCCACTGCAGCGACCCCGTTCACTGACAAAAGACAATCACTGATGTGGAGGATCTCTCAGAGGAAAACACTGGAGTTAAAAATGTAAAAGGAGTAAAAAATTAAAAATAAATAAAAACAGATTTAAATAACCAGACAGGTAAATAGATAAAATAGACAGACATTAATCAGTAAAAATAAAGAAATATCAACTAGGTAAAAAGCATAAAAAGAGAACATAAAATCATGAAACAAAATAACTTTCTAGATTTTAACTAAAAGCCAGACACTAAATGACACTAAAGAGGTTAAAGTTTTTGTGTGTGTGTTTTTGTTTTTTTTTTAATAAATAGATTCTACTCAAATGTACAGTTTTGAGATTAAAAGGAAAAAAGAATACAAAAATATCATGCTTGAATGAAATGCTTTTTTATTTCAACCCTAGAACACTTTCGTGCTTAAAAGGTTACAGCATCACTTTTGCTGGGTAATTTTTACCTGACATAATATACCCAATAAAAAGTATTATTTTTTATAAAAAATACATCAATATATGATAAATTAGAGTAGCTTTTTTGGTTTATGTAGGAAAATGGGAAATGTAAGCGTAGAAAGATCCTAAAACATGTTTGAAAATGACATTGAGAACAAAAATTTCCCGGGACCCAGACACTCAGAAAAATGCAATATATTGAAAATCATGTAAATACTTTTGCTCAGGTGAAAACCACCCGGCAATACTGCTCTGGGGTTAAGTGAAGCTGCTGGAGAAGGAGAACTTTTGGACACAGAGTGGCTTTTATTTTTATTTTTTTAAGGAACTAGTGTGCACTGATGTCAAAAGTAAAATAAGTTACAACTTAAAACATATAGTAATTCAGTTATTGTAATATTTTCCAAATGTATAAATAAATTCTTAATTGCCCAAAAAGCATCAATATTGTGCATTTAGCATTAAAGGTTTCAGACCCCTGTACTAGACGATCAGTACCAGAAACACTGTCTGGTTCCAACTAGTTCTGCCACAAACGATTATTTTAATAGTCGACAAATCATCGATTAATATTTCAGATTAGTCGACTAATCGGATCATGGACAAAGTGGATGTAAAGAAAATCTGAAATATGATTAGCTTTAAAACTAAAAAATCCTAAATAAGCTAAAATCGCTAGCATATAGCTGAAATATTAGCTAAACTCCAAATTAGTCTAAAAAACTGTAAAAATTCCAAATTAGCCAAAATAGCTAGCATGTAGCTGCAGTAATAGCAAAACTCCAAATTAGCCTAAAAAACTCTAAAAATCCCAAATTAGCCAAAATAGCTAACATGCAGCTGAAATATTAGCAAAACTCCAAATTAGCCTAAAAAACTCTAAAAATCCCAAATTAGCCAAAATAGCTAACATGCAGCTGAAATATTAGCTAAACTCCAAATTAGCCTAAAAAACTGTAAAAAATCCCAAATTAGCTAAAATAGTGAAATATTAGCTAAACTCCAAATTAGCCTAAAAAACTGTAAAAAAATCCCAAATTAGCTAAAATAGCTAGCATGTACCTGAAATAATAGCAAAACTCCAAATTAGCCTAATAAACTGTAAACATTTACAATTAGCAAGCTAGCATATAGCTGAAATATTAGCTAAACTCAAAATTAGCCTAAAAAAACTGTAAAAATTCCAAATTAGCCAAAATAGCTAACATGTAGCTGAAATATTAGCTAAACTCCAAATTAGCCTAAAAAACTGTAAAAATCCCAAATCAGCCAAAATAGCTAACATGCAGCTGAAATATTAGCTAAACTCAAAATTAGCCTAAAAAACTGTAAAAAAATCCCAAATTAGCTAAAATAGTGAAATATTAGCTAAACTCCAAATTAGCCTAAAAAACTGTAAAAAAAAATCCCAAATTGGCTAAAATAGCTAGCATGTACCTGAAATAATAGCAAAACTCCAAATTAGCCTAATAAACTGTAAACATTTACAATTAGCAAGCTAACATGTAGCTGAAATATTAGCTAAACTCAAAATTAGCCTAAAAAAACTGTAAAAATTCCAAACTAGCCAAAATAGCTAACATGTAGCTGAAATATTAGCTAAACTTGAAATTAGCCTAAAAAAACGAAAAAATCCTAAATTAGCCAAAAGAGCTAGCATGAAGCCTAAATTTAGCTAAACCTTAATAAATGCCAAAATAGTCTAAAAAGCTAGCAGAATGTCATTACAACTTTCAACTTTACTACAGCCATATATTATAAAGTAACGACTAATCGACTATTAAATTAGTTGTCGACTATTTTAATAGTCGATTAGTCATCGATTAGTCGACAAATCGTGGCAGCCCTAGTTCCAACATGGCGGCGTTCCAGTTAACTTCATGTATTTGGAGCCAGAGAAAACCCTTTTCTACTGGTGATCAGTCGCGATCACTTTCTATTTTAATAGTTTACTGTGTACTTTCTTTGGCAAAGATGAACTTTTCCAATAACTTCTTCTTCCCAGATTTACTTGCACGGATGGCTGTGACACTCAGGCACAGACGAAAGATGCAAATATTCAAATGGAGTGTGATAGCAGTTGTCCAACAGCTGATTGGTACATCAAGGAAACAAATGAGCAAAAATGGGACGTAAGTTAAAATGTAATAGAATAAATACAAAACAAATATCTTCATGAATTAAATTTGTGTATTTACTCCTAGGCACAGACAAAGGACTGCTTCATCAATGCAAACCAGATTCCACTAGTGGAGAAAGATGCAGGAAAAACAAATTATAAAGTGAAAAAAGCAAAGATTTCTGAGGCCAAGAATCAGAATAAAAATGTCACTGTGGTCATTATTTTTGGTGAGTTGACGTCAATTCTTAGCTTTAAAAAAATTAAACAGATTAACACTAAAGCAGTTAAATAAATGAGTGATATATGTGTTTTTTAATCTTTATTTTACCAACTTTATTATTATTATTATTATTATTGCTATCATGCTCTTTGACTTTTAGAATTTAATTTGATTAGATTAGATTTTTGATTTGATCGGACGAGATCAGATTTGATTTTGGATTTAATTTAATTTAATTTAATTTAATTTAATTTAATTTAATTTAATTTAATTTAATTTAATTTGGTTTTATTTGATTTGATTTGAAACGAGCCACTGTTGAAAAAGTAAAATAAAAAAACTGGTTGCCACACAAATCGCAATGTAAAGTTGATAGAAAATGTGCATTAAAAAGTCATTCATCGCAGTATTTTGTTTTCTTTTTAAGGCCAAACTACTCTACAGTACTTAGAATATATTTTACAGACAACTTCACCGTCTTCTCCATCTTCTCCATCTTCTCCATCATCTCCATCTTCTCCATCTTCTCCATCTTCTCCATCATCTCCATCATCTCCATCATCTCCATCTTCTCCATCATCCCCATCTTCGCCCTCATCACCGTCCTCGCCGTCATCCCCGTCATCATCCTCTCCATCATCCTCATCCTCATCCTCTCCATCATCATCATCCCCCTCATCCTCCTCCCCTAGCCAAACAAACCAAACACAACCAACAACCGTTGAGCAGCTCTCGTGCGTCCCGTCCCCTCCCAGTGGAACGATCCTCGATGCTTTTAACCTGACCTGCACCACTCAGCAGCCTTGTACAGGCTGTCGCTTTTGTTTTACAGCAGACCGTGCGTATCAAAGTATTGAAAATCCAATCTTTTCATCTTTTCACATTAAAAAACCTATTTTTTATTATTTCCAGACAAAGAGTTGGTTTGCAGTGAAAGTAAAGAGGTGCAGACAGTCTTCCTCCCCCTTGGAAACAGCAGTTCAGACTTCAGTCTGCGTATAACTGTGACTGTGACAAACGGCAGCCAATCACTTAACACCACCTTCACAGTTCAAGTTAGTGAACAAAGAAGAAACTTTGAATTTAATCAGCTTGAGACTCCCTACAAAATAAAGCGTTTTTGTTTTCTCAGGTTTTGGATTTCACACCAAAACCCAACTCCAATGATAATCTGCGCGCTGGAGTGGAGAAAGCGTTGGAGAAGCTAAAGAAAAGCGGTCGACTTTCAGGAGAAACCGTTGGACAAATGTTTTCGTCTGTGGCCAAAACCCTACCCAACAAACCCGATGCGTCAGAGGTGAGCGGAGGCCTGCAGCTAACTGGGATTTGTGGAGTTAGTAACTGAGAGGCCGTCACCAGTCTGAAGAAAATCAGATTGAAATGTCGAAATGAGGAGTCGCCGTGGCGACCTATAAAGGAAACAGAGGAAAAGCAAAGAAGACTCAAAATACAAAGATGAAGCTTTTGGGCCAAAATTGATTAAATGTGGATTTAATTTACTTGTTTTCATTAAAAAAAGAAATAGGACAATAACAATTACAAAACACAGATATATCAAAACTATTTCATATATTATGCTATACATTGACTCGAGTAGAAAAAAAGCCTAATAAAGAAAAAAAAAAAAGAGGTTGAACAAATGTATGTATTCCTGTTTGTTAAGTCTAAAAATACAAAATTCAAAACAAGTTGTTGTACAATTAAAGACAAAAAAATCGACATTTTTTTTGTTTTTAAGATGCTCTTGTGGCAATTTCCTGATAATTGGGGACATAAACAAAAAAAAAATCTTTAAAATTTTTTTCTAAATATTTCTTTATTCAAATTGTTGTGAATGAGAAGTGGACGAAAAAAATGCAGTTGGAAAAATACTTTATTTGTGGAAGAAAATAGCCAAAACCTTCCTGCTTTCCTTGACTCTACAAAAAGGGGGCGGGGACGCTCTGTGTCAACAGTCCCGCCCACAACGCAGAGGTAAACTTTTTGAGAACTAATGCCGCTCTGCAGAAACTATAGCTGACAGTTTTTTTTTTATTTAAAAAAGCATAAACATGATTAAAAGACTACTTAGATCTAGTGCTGCCACAAACGATTATTTTAATAGTCGACTAATTACTGATTATTCTTTCTGATTAGTCGGCTAATCAGGTCATGTGCAGCCTGAATGTAAAGCACAGATCTTAACCATTGTTAACTTTAAACTAACTAAAAATTAGATATATAGCATTATCTGCGCTGATGCTAGTCTGAATGCTGTAAGCTGAATTTGGCCACTAAAAATGCTAGTGCTGATAGCTGAAGATGCTAAAATTGATAGCTGAAATTGCTGAAGCCGATAGCCAATTGAAATATTAGCGAAATTCCAAAACAGCCTAAAAAACTTTTTTTTAAAGCCTAGGTTAGCCAAAATAGAGAGCATGCAGCTGAAATATTAGCTAAACCCCAATTAAGCCTATAAAAATGAAAAAATCCTAAATTAGCCAAAACAGCTAGCATGTAGCTGGAATATTATCTAAACCCCAAAATGCTCTAAAAAAAAAATAAATAAAAGCCTAAATTAGTCAAAATAGCTATCATGCAGCTAAAGTATTAGCTTAAACTCCAAATTAGCCGAAAAACCTGAAAAATCCTAAACTAGACAAAATAGCTATTTATAGCATGTAGCTGAAATATTAGCTAAACTTCAAATTAGCCTAAAAAAATCTTATTAGATGCCAAAATAGTCCTAAAAGCTAGCATAATGCCATTTTATCTTTCAACTTTACTACACTCCGACTCCATATAATATAAAGTAACGACTAATCGACTATTAAATTAGTCGTCAACTACTTTAACAGTCAATTAGTCGTGACAGCTCTACTTAAAACACTTTAAAAATAGATTAAAAGATGACTGGATTGGGTCCTTAAGCAACTCAGTTCAAAAAATGCCTAAATACCCCCCCACACACACACACACCCTTTTTATTATTATTATTTTTTTTTATGATGATGCAACAAAAGTCATATTGTAACGTTCATTTTATTGTGCTCATTTTTTTTAAAGCTCAGAGAGGAGATGGTGGACGCAATGGCCGACATCATCAGTGAGGCTCCTCCCAGCTCTCCAAAAGAGGCGGAGTCTGTATGTGAAGGACTCACTGCTTTAGTCCAGGAAGGAGCTAAACTCCGTGTGTCTGTTCAGGTACTGTCTCAAATACCACTTTAGAAACGTCATATTTAAACTAAGATGCAGAGAAAAGGGTTTGTAAAACTACAACAGTTATTGTTAAACAATAGAGGAAAATACATCTAAAGTTCAAGAGTCCAGATATTAAACATCAAAAGACATTAAAATGAAACATAACATTGTTGTGTGTGTGTGGTAAGTGTATCTTTGGTAATGTAAGAATCACACACTTGGGACATACAGCTGATGACATCATCAGTGACTGGAATTTTACACTCGCAGTTCATTTAAATTCAGATAACGTTGTTTAACCTGACGGACACCACAATGACGGAGCAAATTTTGTCCAGAAAAAAGTCTTTATTACTGCTGATTATGACATCTTAATTGAAGACATTAAGAAATGCCAAACTTCAGACACAGAGAGATGAAGACTACACACAACTAGATAGAAAATGGAGTAAGTTACTGAGCAAATGTATCGTATATCTCAGCACTGGAGAATGCAATTCACCCCTGTTTTTTATTTTTTTTGTCTCTGTATTGTTTGTTTCTGTTGAGTGGGCAAACACACCGCTTCCTCTTCTGCCTCATCGTTTAGCAACGCTTTGCAGAAAGTGTACGATCAAGAAGTGAATGATCCAGATACTTTTCATGTTGAAAATAAACGCTGAAGCGGATCGCTTCACTTTAAAAGTATATATGCCACTTACAGTTACAGGCACTACCACCCAACATTAGCAGGAACTGGATTGTGCGATTGTGGATACGATTGATGAGACAGCTGATCATTATGAATACAAACCACAGAGTACGATCTGATTGCGTAATCATTGACTTTTAACAGTCAATGATGAATGTGTGCGAGAAGCACTGATTTATTCTTACATGCTGTATAAAGCGTTCACCATGACCTATCACCCTAATGCCCGTAGGAAAAAAATTGTATTAACATTTTTGCTTTACAAGCTCACCAAGTACGCAACAACAGCAATATTTCATGCCCCGCACAGGTTTCAACTGCCACCCATGAGGGCAGTTGTGACAGACCTCTAGCTAATAATAATAATAATAATATTTGATGCCTGTAAAAT
The DNA here is from genome assembly GCA_003999625.1 of Oryzias javanicus. Classification (NCBI taxonomy): domain Eukaryota; kingdom Metazoa; phylum Chordata; class Actinopteri; order Beloniformes; family Adrianichthyidae; genus Oryzias; species Oryzias javanicus. Next base: position 6,281,662 of record CM012457.1, read on the forward strand.
AAAAATAAATTACTAATAATAATATGAATCAATTTAACAACCCCGGTTTGCTGAATTAAGCTTTTTTGAACTTGAAAGCCCTTGTAGAATAAACAGGGAGTCTATTGAAATACAGAAGGTAGATTTAAGGGTTTTTTAAAGGGTAACCAAACAGGGAAGCGGGAAGCTGACTCCACCCACAGCCGAATTTTGAAAATCCAGTCCTGGGGAACAGGACTGTTATTACTGGAGCTGAGATAATGAAATGAGACTTAAATGGTTTGAACAATCACAAAATGCCAATGTAATATCCCATTTCAACCTGTAGGGGGCAGCATGAAGATAGTTTTTGACTATATTTTCAAGATTGAAACAAGTTTACCAAGAGATAGCACATTTAAAGCCCAATTTATAGAGATCAACAGCCAAAAAAAGTTGATTTATGGTTTGGTTACCTTTTAAGGAACAATTAAAGTCTAATTTAGGATCGTATATACGAAGGAAGGAAACACACAATTTTCTTGCTATTTGAGAACCATTATCCTTATTGAGCTAATTTAATATATATTTTGGCAAACCTACAGTTTGTTTCCACTAACCGCTTGTAATGGTAATAACTATTTTTAAGCAATGTCTTTATTTCTTTCTTAAATTAGCACTTCCTGCACCAACTATCATGAGCTCATTAATTATCAGGGGTTAAACAGCTAACTACCAGTTCATGACCTTGCAGTATATTTTGGACTTCTTTTTTCACGACAGGAAGTCACTCTTGCATTGATGAGAAATAATTAGGACCCATTTATCAAAATGAAAGACAATTTCATGCATTTAATTTCAGATTTTTTAACGAAAAGCTTGAAAATCTGTCGTTTCTCTGGTCCTCGCATGCAGGTGTCTGCCTCCTCTCTGTTTGAGGACCTCAGCTTATCTCTCATGAACATGAATGTGAGCAAAACAGAAGAAGGCCGAAAGCAAATGCACACAGCTGCCAGCGCCATTGTGGAGGGAATCAACATCCTGCTGATCAATTCTGTCATGGTGAGTTATTCACTTCCAACCAGATCGGGGTTTTCTTCTCAGAAGAGAAGTTGAACTTGACACTGTTTAGCTCTTTATAAGTGTATTTCAGACCTGTTAGAGCTGGAGTCTGCTTTGGTCACAATCTATCATTCATAGGCTCACACCCTATGAAGCATTAGAACCAAACCGGACTTTAAAATTTAAGGTTGTTGCTCGTCCAGTTATACTAAATCTGTTTAACATCTCAGTATTCTGAAACTGATCCAACTAGCTATTAAAAGATTAACTTCTTTTTGGAAGAAGTCCTTGTTTAAGGACTCAATCGAAGGTTTTAAGTCCAGATGCCATGAATTCACTTCAAGACGACGTCGCCTGGATGAATGAGAACCACGAACTCACAGCGCTGTCATGTCTTTGCAGAAGAATGTTTCTGATGCTCTTCTCGGTACGTTGAGTAACATCCAGAGTGCACTGCTGAAACTGAAGGAGCCCAATGAGGGACCGACTCTGATTAACACAGAGCTCATCATAGTGCTGGTGAACAGGTGAGTTTCCTTAAAAGCTGTCACATGAACAAGGAGGCAACATTTCTTTTTTTAAAAGACCCTCTCAAATTATCTTTTCCTCCATTTTCAAAGAGTTCTCAGTGGATTTTTAGATGTTATTATGCAGTTTTAAGACACAGAGTGGCAGTTGTTCACTGGAATATATGGGCAGGACTGCTGGTGCAGATCAACTTACCCCCATTATTCTGAGCTAAGAGCAATATTTTCTACATCCAAAAACAGCTATATTTCTAATGGCAATTTCTCAATCTGCTCTTGATTCACATCAATTTGAATAAATAAGTTACTGTGGCCGAGACCCGCCATTGCAGCAAAAAAAAAAAAGTAACTGCAAACAGAAAAATAAACTGCAAATAAATTAGGCTGCTGCAAATAAAAAGAAATGCTGCTACAAATAAAAATACAGTGCTGTTAATAAAACAATAAATGCTGTTGCAAATAAAAGTAACACTCTTAAAAATAAAAGAAATGCTGCTGCAAATAAAATAAACAATGTTACAATGAAATGTAACACTACTGCTAACTGCACTAATGCTGTTACAAATAAAAATACAATGCTGTGAATAGAGAATACTGCTGAAAAATACAAAAATGCTTCTGAAAATAAAAATAACACTGCTGTTAATAAAAAAAGAAATGCTGCTGCAAATTAAGAAACACCACTGAAAAATAAAGAAATACTGCTGCAAATAAAGAGAAATGCTGCAAATAAGAGAAACGCTGCTGCAAATAAAAGTAACGCTCTTGCAAATAAAAGTAAAACTGCTGCAAATAAAAAGAAACGCTGCTACAAATAAAATAAACAATGTTGCAATGAAATGAAACACTGCTGCAAATAAAAAGAAACGCTGCAAACGAAAGAAAAACTGCTGCCGTTCTTGTCATTGATAATCGCACCAACAATAATGCAAGTCGTGGGTAGCAATAGTTATTTGGATGAATATGAAGTTGGCTTTTGCTTTGAATTATTTATTAAATTTTTTTTCAGCCTTCTTTTTATTTGTAATGTTTCTTTCACTTGCAACATAATTTCTTCTTCTTTGCAGGAGCATATTTTCTGCCGTGTTTTTTTTTTTTTTTAGCACAGTAACTTTTTTTTTTTTAACTGCGATGACAGGTCTTGACCACTGTAAGAGACACAAAAAAATAAACTTTTGAGTATATATATATATATATTTATATTTCAGTGTATTCCATCATCAGAAAAATGGCAAAAGAACATGTTCAAAATACCAAAAGCAGGATTTTCCATCAGGGTTAGCCTTTAAATGAACTGCACCCCGTTAGATTTTAGCACCAACACCCCTGATCCAAGCTGTTGTTTTGTACCTATGACAAAACCAAATTTTAATTAAAATATCTCTCAATTTTTTACCAGATGTATCAAATAAATTCTGCTGTGCTCTCTCTTCTCCACAGAGTGACACCAGACAGCTTACTAGCTCAAAACCTGAGTTTTCTCGACAGCTCCCAGCCAAACTTTTCCCTCCCACAACTGCCCACTGACCTGTTGCCCTCGGCGGGGCCGGTGGACATAAGGGTGAGTCTGTGTGTTGGTTGGGTTTGTGCGTTTGCAGCGTACGTGTTCGATTAAAGTTTTTCTCAATTTCTTCCAAACCTGCTTCGCTCTTTTAATGCAGATGCTGAGTCTGGCTAAAAACCCATTTTCTTGGAATGAGAAGGGGAACATCAGCGGCCTAATAGGCTCTCTGTCCCTCTCGACTGAAGATGGGTCTGGTATCCCTGTGGAGAACTTAAGTGAGGATATTGAGGTCAGTGCACCAGCAGAAGTTTGCTCTAAATCGTCCCCACCTGTTGAGGCAGAGCTGCTGTCGATTCACACATTACTTTTGTGTGAGACGACGATGGGATCAGGCTTTTTGAAATTGGTTTCTTCATCATCTGTTCTGATAAAGTGATGACTCATGCTGAGTGCATTACCTCTGAAATCATGAACTGACTGCTGAACATGGAAATCATTTATTTTAAATCTTAGTTTAGAGTTTACTTTGCATTTTGGCTCTTATTATTGACTGTGAACGAGAACTGGACCGAGTGAGTGTGATGTCACCCATAGAAAATGGCGTAGTTCTGGCTCCACTTTTTTTTTTTGTTCCAACTAAAAGTTCTCTGAGTGGGTCTGAGTCAACGTTTCTATAGCAACCACTCTCACAACCATGAAAGCAGACAATGCTAAATCTTTCAAATATTTATCATGAGACCACCTACTTTTTTTGAAGGATTTGATTGGTCAGTTTATAACTTTAATAACTTGCAATAAATAAATAAAAAATGTCATTTTTAAGGACAGTTTTTGCACAGCAGGAGCTCATTAAATTAATCTCTTAGTTGTGAGTGTGATCCTCCCTACTTCCCATCATCCCTTTGTTTACACTCTCTCCCTCCAGCTTACAGCTTTTCAGATCACCAACCTAACATTATCGGTGCAACAAAAATGGTGAGCAGTATTGGAGCCACCCATCTATTCAGTTTTGATCCAGATTCCAGCTCATCCATCCATCCATCTTCTTCCGCTTCATCCGGAACCGGGTCGAGGGGGCAGCAGTCTAAGCACAGATGCCCAGACTTCCCTCTCCCCGGCCACTTCCTCCAGCTCCTCTGGGGGGACCCCGAGGCGTTCCCAGGCCAGCCGAGAGACGTAGTCTCTCCAGCGTGTCCTGGGTCTTCCCCGGGGCCTCCGCCCAGTGGGACATGCCCGGAACACCTCTCCAGGGAGGCGTCCAGGAGGACCAGATGCCCAAGCCACCTCAACTGGCTCCTCTCGATGCGGAGGAGAAGCTGCTCTACTCCGAGCTCCCTCCGGGTGACTGAGCTCCTCACCCTATCTCTAAGGGAGCGCCCAGCCACCCTCCACTTGTAGTCGGGATCTCGTTCTTTCGGTCACGACCCAGAGCTCATGACCATAGGTGAGTACTGGAACGAAGATCGACCGGTAAATCGAGAGCTTTGCTTTCTGGCTCAGCTCTCTTTTCACCACAACGGACCGGTACAGCGACCGCAAAATGGCGGACGCCGCTCCAATCCGCCTGTCGATCTCACGCTCTGATCTTCCCTCACTCGTGAACAAGACCCCAAGATATTTAAACTCCTCCACCTGAGGCAGGAGCACTCCACCCACCGAGAGAGGGCAAACTACCTTTCTCCGGTCCAGAACCATGGCCTCAGATTTAGCGGTGCTGACCCTCATCCCAGCCGCTTCACACTCGGCTGCAAACCGCTCCAATGCATGATGGAGGTCCTGGCTCGATGGAGCCAACAGAACAACATCATCTGCAAAGAGCAGAGAGGAAATCCTGTGGTCCCCAAACCAGATTCCCTCCGGCCCCTGGCTGCGCCTAGAAATTCTGTCCATAAAGAGTATGAACAGAACCGGTGATAAAGGGCAGCCCTGCTGGAGTCCAACATGCACCGGGAACAGGTCTGACTTACTGCCGGTTATAAGAACCAAGCTCCTGCTCTGGTCATGCAGAGACCGGACAGCCCTGAGTAAGGCTCCCCGGACCTGATACTCCCAGAGCACCCTCCACAGGACACCACGGGGAACGCGGTCGAACGCCTTCTCCAAATCCACAAAACACATATGGACTGGATGAGCGAACTCCCACAAACCCTCCAGCACCCTGAAGAGGATGTAGAGCTGGTCCACTGTTCCACTCAGACAAGGAAAAAACAAACAAACACGAACATGGATCTATTTGTCTACAAGTAGATGCAACAGAATGGAGCGGAGCAGGAAGCTTGTGCATCATAGCTACAACTTTTTTGAAAACTTTCTTGTCGTCTGCTCCTGATTCACTGCAATTTAAGTCAAGAAATACAATTTTGAGTTCAATTTTCATTACATATGTCTTCTATTAAAACTTATTGACCTAGTTAGTCTAAGTATCTTAAAGTTAATGCTCAAAGCTAATCAAAGTCGTCTGCCACATGAGATTCAAAATATGTTCACAGAAAGAAATAGTAAATATAACTTAAAAAGTTATGAAGTTTTCTCCTCGCCAGAATTCAGATAGAAAGTCAAAGAAAGATGTATTTCAGTTCCAGGGGTTCAAATGTGGAACGATCTTAAACAATCAATCCAAAAAATTAATACAATTAATAGCCTAGTTTGTTAGGTTAAGTAAAAAAAAAAATAGGATAAAAACGCCCCTGTCTTGATGTCTATTTAACTTCTTTTTTCACCTTTAAATACTAAAAACTCATTCATATAATAATGTGTAGTTGGTTATAGATATACCTTTTCTTTGTTTGTTTGTCTTTACATTTTATTCATTCTGCTAACATTCATTTCCTCAGTAAACCATGCCGTGTGTTTTTTTAATGTATTATGTTCATGTTTTTCCTATGGAAATGAATAAATTAAATAAATCACGTGAAAAGTACCACAAGAACGTGTCGACAATACCAAAAAAAAAAAGAATTTTCATAGTAGCGGAGAGAAAAGTGCGTAAATATTTATGTCTGTAATAATTGATCTTTATTTAATGCACTTTATCTAGTGTGGGTTATTTTTAGAACATAAGTCCCACAATAAGTGAGGGACCGCTGTTCTGGATCTGTCATTGCGTCCTGGGTTCTGTTCATCTTCCGCGCTCACCCATGAATTAGTGAGACAAAAAGAGTCAGTGAAGAGATCTTTGAAGGTGTTGTTGGCTTTGTTTCCCAACAGGCCATGTTTCCCCCCCACCCATACTGAAATGCATGAGACGAGCCTCCTATTCAGCCCACTTTGGATCCCCAGGTGGGCTGCAGGCTCCGAGAGTGAAAGTACTCAGCGTGCCGTGTTTACTCCATCCCAGGTGTTTTCTGTTTGGGCCTGTGAATGCATACATTAATTATAAAATGCAGAAACAAACAGCAGTAAATAATAGGGCGCAGGCATTTTGTTGAACCTGAATCAGTCATTTTATTAACGCTCAGCCTGCTGCGGTTGTTTGCACACATTATCGCAGAGGAATGGCGGAGGATTTCAGCGAACAATTACAATCAGCTGCATGAAAATACCAGAGGAATTACAAAATTCAAACTAAAGGATGTAAAACATGTTTAGCTTGAGCTGATTAACAAAAATAATGCAAAAATAAATGTGATAAATCTATTTGATTCTATTCTATTTGAGCAAAATGTTGATTGATTTTTAAAAGGTTTTTTATTTCTTCTTGAGGCAGATTTGGTTGCCGAGGCCAGATGCAGAACAAGTGAACACCACCCTTTTGGACCTGGGAAATTACAGCACGACAATCATAGACGTCCCTTCAGCCGACACCTCCCTGGTTATAAAGGTCAGCTTCATGACAGCAAGTTGTTTAGTGTTGCACAGTTTTCCCTGCAAAGAAAATGACATTAATGATGAAAAACTGGAGCCTTCACTTTTGAAATTTTAGCTTATTTTTATTTCTGCTGATTCTACGAGTTTGTCTTTTTAAGATGGAGCCTTCGTTGGATCCTTTACCGTTCAAATTGTACCTGGGTTTCACCGGTTATCCCACGGAGACCGATTATGTTGCCATGACTCAGATGCCTCTGCAAGGAACGACAGAAGGTAATGAATATCTCCTTAGCCACATGGGGTTGACCTGCACTGGTGTTTTTGGGTCGTCTGTAGGCGTGGCTTGTGCGATCATCTCACGGGGATGTTGTTAAATTGTCATGTGTGAAGTATGTCTAAGGCTAATGGGAGTTGCACCACTTATGATGTACACTCTAGAGGTGGGCAGACTTTTTGACTGATTAATAGGGTTGGGCACCGAAGTTCGTTTCCAAGTAGGAACCGTTATGATTTGCGCGGTTCTACCGAAAGCGAAAGATGCGGCTGCATTTCGGATTTCGGTTCCAAATTTCATTGAAGTTTCATTTGTCTGTGGACATGTCAATCACTTGTACTCCCTTCTGATTTTTTACGATTCAGCCTATCTATTTACTTTCTGTGTTCGTGCGGGCTCATATAAAACCGCCAACAGCGCAAGCGCGCGCATCTAAAATGCCGAAGCGAAAGCGCTCGAAAGTCTGGCTGTATTTTACAGCAAAAACAGAAAATTCAGCCACGTGCAACCGATGCAGCAACAAGTGGGGGAGTGTCACTTTGAGATGGTCGGCTTCCGCAACGTCGGTGGGCGGGACTTTCGCTGTGAATAGTGGAGTTTCCGCAATTTTTAAACAACGCTGGAGCCCCATCCCAAAATGAAACAATGAATCGTTTCCTCCTTGTTGGGCTGCTAATAGCAGAAAGCTCGGCTCGGCTCCGCCCACCACCACAGCGGGTCGTCATCATCTGCTGCGCTTTGCAGCCGTGTGATTGACATTTATCTTCCGCCTTATTTTATTGAAATAAAATATTGCTTTTGCCCAAAAACAACTGCAAATAAATGCCAAATTCCTGATTTAATTTAATAAAATGTCAGGCTAAAATTTCAAGGACGTTTAAGTTTATTTAAGACGGAGTTTTATATTATGCTTTATATTACGTGCGCACAGCTGCACAGCAGGAGGAAGTCTGCGCTTGTTTGAAGCCGTTCTGCTTTGGATTTAGGAAGATAAAGGCATTATTTTTTATTACTGAAGTACCGCAATAAGCACCGAAAGGGAACCGAAACCAAAGAACCGCGGTAGCACCGGAACCGCATCAGATCCCATCGGTGCCCAACCCTACTGATTAATGCTTAGTACGGTATAAAATGAAAACAAGAAGAAGCCCCTCCCTGCTTGTGCAGTGTGAATACCATTAGCATACAAGAATGTGCATTTGTAGAATTCTTGAAGGCGCCTCAGATGTCCGGTGTGTACGAGTATTTGACCAGTTAAGACTTTAGTTTGTATTGTTGCAGAGACAAGATAAGGTTGTAATTTTTTGGTAATTTGGAATTTTTAAATATTTTTGTACAGCACTTTGAATTGCCTTGAGTAGGAGTTGTGCTTTATAAATAAACTTGCTTGCTTGCTAGTTTGTTTTCTGCTGGATTTTCAAACTGATGATTTTGATAGTTGAAAATAGACTCCATGTGTGTTTCTGACACAGAGGAGAAGTACACATGGATTGTCCAACCCGAGGAACTCAAGGGAAACACCGGAGTCCACTACCTCGTGGTGAGACCGATCGTGGGTCCAGGTATAAAATCCATCAATGCCAGTTTATCAGTGACCCCCATCGCATCTTCATGTCGATTTTGGGATGAATTTATACTGGATTGGAGCACAACCGGATGTAAAGTAAGCAAAACTTTTGAAGTTTCCTTTCATCTGTAGCAGAACGCATTTTTATGACTCCAAATCCTTCAAGGTTGGTGTCAAGACGACACCCACGGTCACCCAATGTCTCTGCAACCACCTCACTTTCTTCGGGAGCTCTTTCTTCGTCACTCCCAATCTGGTGGACCCGTCGCAGACGGCTCAGCTCTTTGCAACGTTTGCAGAGAATCCAGTGGTGGTGTGCTTTGTGGGAGCTCTCTTTGTGACTTACCTGCTGGTGGTTGTGTGGGCGCGACGAAAAGATATTCAAGATATAACCAAGGTACCGACTCCTGAATCAACACAAAACAAAAACATATTTTTTTTGGGACTTTTTAAAAAAATATTTTTTACACATTAATGTTTTCCAGTTTTCTGTTGAGGGGCCTATATCCTGTATAATCAACCTTTTTGAGCTTTAAAGTGTATTATAATGTTAGTGGTATTTCAATCAATTCACGCATTTCTAAAACCTCCTGAGCACCAGCCTCTTCCAATCCATGAAAGCATTGGGAAGTAGGAACAGTCCCTTCCACGGAGAGTCTGCGCTGCACATCCGCAAAAGCGCGGATGTTGTTTGGTTTTGTGGGTGAAACACGGAGGCCGGCTCTAGAATGATGTCATGAAGTGGGAGGCACCCACAAGGAGCAATAGGTGGAGCTTCAAAGATTGAATAATCTGACTAGTGAGGAGTGGCTCCTGGTGGCAGACAAGATGGCAGCTAAAAATCATTTGCGGGAAAGAAGTGCAAGACTGGAAAATCATAGCTTCTTGCCAAACATTTCAGTTGAAAAATACTTTTGTTTCTGGTAGAAAAAGTCAGACATTTTTTTTCTTAAGCTTTGGCCTTTTACCACCTGAGCTGTTTTTGTCAAAACCGACATACAGTAACTCCACACCATCAATGTGAATTAGCTGATCTGCAGGGAAAAACGGTTTAGCAGTGGTAAGCAACAATTTAAAGCGGTTTTTCACCAATATGCGCCACATTACCAATATAAATTCCTTAAATATCAGTGAAAAGCCACTTTTCTCTATGACAGAGCTGATTTCCGCTGATCACGTAAAGAGTTACAGTTAAATACGGTCAAACGTAAACACTGATCTGGAGCTAAAGCTCCAATGTAAAAGTCTTACTTTTTACAAATCTAAACAATGTTGTTAATATCATTTGATAAAGCGTTTGGCGTCTTTCAACACATTTTAAACTACTTATAAACATTAAAAAAAATAAAAATTAAAATTGGCAACATCTCTGAAATCTTGTGGATTTTCTATTTCTGGCTAATGATTTTCAGCCACCATCTCATCTGCAACCAGGTCTTCGTGGGAAAAGGGCAGCAAAAATAACTATTTCATTAAAATAATGTTATTTAGTGTGCTAAAGGTAATATATGATCATATATATGGATATAGTTTACTGTGAAAAGCTTAAGAAAAGCATGGTGTATCCCCTTTTAAATGTAATTAAATATGGATTATATATATGATTCTAAATGTTTGGTAACAAACAGGTGAAGGTGACAGTTCTCCATGACAACAACCCTACGGATGAATACCGCTACCTTCTGTGTGTGCGCACAGGCCATCGGATCGGAGCCTCCACCTCCTCTCAGGTGAGCACGTTTCCAATTCCCCGACTTTTAGCAAAGTCTTCATCGAGGATTTTCCTGGCGGAGCTCATTGCTGCATAATTGACAGACATAAACATAAATCCTGGCGAACTCATCAATACTTAACAGGACAAATGAGTGGGAGGTTGGTGTGGTTGATCGCTCTACAGAGAATTGATAAGAGATGCAAATGAGCAGCAACGGTTTGAATGTCAAAAGCTGTTATGGAGCTTGAAAGAGAGGACACATTTACAAAAACTCATTTCCGATGTCACCATATGTATAATTGGTTACGTCCAGAGGAAGCCAGGTGTTTTAAAGACTCAATTTTAATTAAATCAGGTTGGGTCAAAGACAAAAGACAGCAGTTATCAGTGGGACGAACATAAAAGTGGGGAATAAAACATCTAAACAAAGTGAGAACTGATTATTTTTTTACCTGTGATATGGTTCTTGCTTTTAGAGGATTTAATAACTTTTGTGGGACCCCTCCTTCTGTTGACAGCTCATTTTTCAAAGCTTTTGCTCGGCTCCAGACCACCCACTCTGTTTGTTAGAAATCCTCTAATTTATGTCTGTAGTTCTTCAACACTTTGCAGCACTTATCGAAAGAGCCCAAACAAAAGCTGGAATATGTAACACAGCTCAGAAGGTGAGGCGTCACGGTTAAGTACAACACAAGGGCCTCACAAACTCATGTTACAGTAATTTAGTGTCTTTCTGGTTGGCAAAATTAATGTGTTCTGGTATATTTTTGTTTAGGGAAAAATACCTTTTTTCATCTGTGTTTTATTAAAATGATTTTTCTTAGGAAAGAAACAATAATATTCTGACATTTTTAATAAAAGCATATAGAAAAAAATCACAATAATTTCTTTTAACCTGCTAAACCAGAGGTCGGCAACCTTTAACAGTAAAAGAGCCATTTGGGCTCGTTTTCTACTGATCAAAACCTAGAAGGAGCCGCATTGACTTATGTTAGTCTTTAGGAAATTTGGATTCGCATTCATAACCTTCTTTTAGTTTTTTTTTTTTTTTTTTATAAATGTGAATAATGGACATTTTTTGAAAAAAAATATATATATAAAAAGAAACTAGCATCTCTCAAAAAGGTATTTGTTTACATTTTTAACTTTAGTAGCAAAAAAGCTAGCGCGTTGCTTAATTACTAGCTGAACTTCAAATTAGCATAACATTTCTCTGTAAATTAAATCAGCCAAAAATTTTTGCATGTTGCTGAAATAAAAGCTAAACTCAAAATTAGTTTAAAACCCCCAGTAGATAACAAATTAGCTAAAAATGTTAGCATATTGCTAAAATATTAGCTAAACTTCAAATTAGCATAAAAAACTAATTAGAGGCCAAAATTGCACACAAAAAAAATCTTGGTTGCTTGTTGCTCAATTACTAGCTGAACTCCAAAATAGCCTAAAATTCCTCAAGACTAATTTAGTCATAATCAATCAATCAATCAAACTTTATTTGTTGAGCGCTTTTCATGTACTTCTGTACAGCCCAAAGTGCTTTACAAGTTAAAAGAAAACATATTTCAGCAAAATAGATCAGAAATATCCACCTCATCAAGACAAAAACAGCATAAACAGCATGTGTTCATAACGTTAGCATGATGCTAAAATAGAGGCTAAAATTCTAAATTAGCCTAAAAACTCCAGTAGGTAACACACTATCCAAATTATCTATCTAAATTATCCAAAATAAATTTCAGTAGATAACAAATTAGCTGAAAACATTAGCATTTACTAAAATATTAGCTAAACTGCAAATTAGCATAAAATTTCTCAGAAAACTTAGCCAAAAACGTTAGCATGTTGCTAAAATAGTGGCTGAAATTCTAAATTATCCTAAAAACTCCAGTAGGTAACACATTATCCTAAAACGTTAGTATGTTGCTACATTAATAATTAATCTCCAATTTTTTTTTAAATTTACTATGTCATTATTTTTCTTCAGCCAGAGAGCCACAATGGAGAGACAAAAGAGCCACATGTGGCTCTGGAGCCGCAGGTTGCAGACCCCTGTGCTAAACTATTAATAACAAAGCTTGAAAATGATTTACTGCATCAAGCTTGTTGATTTTTCAGGTGATAGCTACGCTTCTGGGTGCAGCCGGAAACAGCGAGCCGCACCACCTGACCGACCAGAGGAAACCTCTGTTCGAGCGAGGCGCCGTGGATATGTTCCTGATAACCACGCCCTCCTTCCTGGGGGAGCTGCAGGGCATTCGACTGTGGCACGACAACTCAGGCAGCCACCCCGCTTGGTACCGACATACACAAACCATGAGGGGAAAACAGAAAAAACATACCTTTTGGACCAAAATCATTTTTTCATTGCTTCCTGCTTGAATAAACATCTGTCGTTTTTAGGTACGTGGCCAATATCATGGTACAGGATCTGCAGACTGAACAGAAATGGAATTTCCTGTGCAATTCTTGGCTGGCATTAGATGCGGGTGATTGCTGCATTGATAGCATCTTTCCTGTTTCAACAGAAGAGGAGCTGAAGAGGTTTAGGTGAGGAAGAGGCCCATTTGATACAGCTCCATTAAGCAGTGCGGTGCTGAAGCAAAACCAGAAGCTAGAGATGCATCGAGTGTCATTTTGAGCAACCTAAATACCAAAGACAATTTTTAAATAGCAGGATTTTCAATTTTTCCTGAATAACAGTTGTTGTGAGCTTTTTGGCTCTTGAAAAGGTTTGTAATCACTTTATAAATATGTTAGATAAAGACTAAAAAAACCCTAATTAGACTAAATGGGTAATTTGACAGCATAGAGTTTTAAAAACCGGATTAAAGGTAAAACTACTTTAAATGTTCTAAAAATCTCTGGTCAGAATAAATCCAAAAACTTGCATAGAAATGTTTTTTTTAATGCAGAAACCCAAAATGCACACCGAAACATTTTTTTTTTTTTAACTTTATTCAAACTCAAACTTTATTTATTTAGCGCCTTTCCTTCAGACGAAACACAAGGCGCTTAACATAAAAGCAAATAAAATACATATTAAAAACACAAAAACACAGTGTTTAAAAACAAACGTACACAAAGACACAAAACAAACATCCCTCTCTCCCCCAGTACCCCCACCCCACCCCACCCCCCAAGTCCCCCCAATAAGACCCTTGCCAATAAAACTGAACAAAGCTATAAAAACTGCAGATGTAACAAAACAATCTGGCTTGGTACGACTGTGTAGAAACGATATTACGAGGATCCCCTTATTCAAGAACCCGCCTGACCACAGGGGGCATCGCCGCTGCGCCCACCCAGCACGGGGCAGCGCAGGACCGGCTCTACCGAGCTGGACCCCAGCCACCCCAAAGAGAACAGGCACTGCAGCAATAGCCCCCCGCCGCAGAACAGAGAATCCCCGTGAGGAAAACACTGGATTTTAAAATAAATAAGCATTAAAAGAAGATAAAATTAAAAAAGAATGCATAAAGAAATAAATATAGTAATAAAAACATGGTTTGCAGATAAAAATAGTAAATACATTCATAAAATAACTATAAAATGATTCTTATAGAAGTTAAAAAAAAGGAGAAGATAAAATGCAATCACTAGAAAAGTCATGTAAAAGTCTGTTTAAAAAGGTGAGTCTTGAGCCTCTTCTTAAAAACCTCTACGGTCTCTGCGGCCCTGAGGTTCTCCGGCACGCTGTTCCAGAGGCGAGGACCGTAATGATGAAACGAAGCCTCACCATAAGTTCTGGTCCTCACCTTAGGAACAACTAACAGGCCGGTGCCGGAAGACCTCAGGGTCCGCGAGGGTTCATACTTTAAAAGCAAATCACTTAAATAAGAAGGCCCAAGACCATAAAAACATTTATAAACCATTAAAAGAATCTTAAAATCAATCCTGAAACGCACAGGGAGCCAATGCAGCGATTTTAAAACTGGTGTGATGTGTTCCCGCCCCCTGGTTCCCGTCAAAACTTTTTTTTTTTACCTAGACTTTTCATTGGAAGTGGCCGCTTCCACCCTAATTTCCAAGCCCCGTGTGAATGTAGTATGAGGGTTAAAATAGTTGTTTTGTTTTTGAGGGATCAGATACAGTTTAAAAATGTTGCTTTTTCAGTAATCTCTTCTTCATGAAGACAACGAGGGATTTCTGTGACGGACACCTCTGGTACTCCGTGGTCAGCCGACCAGCCGGTAGCAACTTCACCTGCGTGCAGAGAGTATCCTGCTGCTTCTCTCTGCTGCTGTGCACCATGCTGACCAGCATCATGTTCTACGGGATCCCAACAGACCCGTCCGAGCAGGTCATGGACCTGGGTACTCCCTGCTTTCTTTTGCAGTTCATTTATTTGCTGAGACTTTTTAAGAAATCGACCGATTGATCTTCGGCCACCCCTTTGTCTGTCTCTTCAGGTCAATTTGAGTTTACCTGGCAGCAATTTATGGTCGGGGTTCAGAGTTCCCTCATCATGTTCCCAATAAACGTGCTCATAGTTAGTATCTTCAGAAACACTCGTCCACGAGAGAGTTCTTGTTGTGGAGGCAGGAAAAAAAAGCCTAAATCCATTCAGAAGGAGACAGTTTCCTCACAAATGGACACAAAAGCTTTTTTGGACTTCATCACCAAGGCAAGGACTTCTTTTCTACATTAAGTATCTATGCACAAATACACAAAACTCCCAGAAAATCATTTAGTGACCGAGTAGTTGTTTATAATTTTGTTTTTACATAAATTCCAAATATATTTCTCAAAGGTATAGACTTTAAATAATAAATTTAGTAATCTTGTAATTTGGGGACTATTGTGTCTATGACCAAATATTTCAACATCCGGTTTTTGCCTGAGGAAAATATTGTCACTATTTCTGCTACTTGTCAATATAGACATTTTTGTGTTAAAGTAAAACCTGTCCTGTTTGAAATTCTGTCTCAGGATGTCGCAAGACTGGCTGATTTGCTCTGTAAGACGACAAAAAACAACATCCCGACCACAGAGTCCAAGTTTGGCCCCAAGGAAGAAAGCGAAATTAACAGTATCCTCTCCAAGATGGAGGATTTCATCCAAGAGAGGCGCAAAACAGGAGACAATAGACCGTTTCATCTGCCAGGTGTGTTGAGCAGGTGGCTTTCATGCAATTACAGCCTATGAAGTCAACAAAAGTCTGGGGCCTTTTACCTTTTCAGGCTCACTTTTGTTTCGAGAAAGTGACTCCATCATGTGTATTTTTGTGAAGTGAGATTTTTTTTTCATATGGGTGCTTTTGAGTTCCTGATTAATGCGGAGCGTTGGGTCAGGAAGGGCTATAGACGTGAAACCACAGCTGAATCAATCATGCAAATCACAAACAGAAGAGAAGCTCCTAAAGGTCAAACTTGGTGGAAAAGACATTCACAGAATGAAGATTCAAAGTTTGTTGTGATTTGTTTGAGCCAGCTGATGCAATACCCTTTATAATGAAACCAACTCAGCAGGCATCTAAATTTAAGCTATTTGTGACTTTAATTTCTGCTAAATAGCACTATTTTTATTTTATTTTGCTTGTGGATTAATTTAGTAAAAATAATTCAATTTTTCAGCTTAAACCAGGGGTCTGCAACCTGCGGCTCCAGAGCCAATCACTATTATTTTAGCAACATACTTATGTTTTTGGCTAATTTGTTTTCTACTGGGGTTTTTAGGCTAATTAAGAGTTTTAGCTTCTATTTTGGCAACATGCTAACGTTTTTGACTAAATTTATGATAATTAAGAGCTGTAGCTAACATTTTAGTAAAATGCTGATGTTTTCAGCTATTTTTTTTGTGATAATTTAAGATTTAGCTTTTGTTTTAGCAACATGCTAACATTTTTGTCTAAGCTAGTTTACTGTGGAATTTTAGGCTATTGTGGAGTAATTAAGCAACAAGCTAGCTTTTTTTTGCAGATTTGCCCTCTAATTAGTTTTTTATGCTAATTTTGGAGTTTAGCTAATATTTTAGCAATATGCTAACATTTTTAGCTAATTTGTTATCTACTGGGTGTTTTAGGCTAATTTTGAGTTTAGTAGTTTAGTAGAAGTTCAGTAATTAAGCAACAAGCTTGCTTTTTTGCTATTAAAGTTAAAAACATTTTAAAAATTTCCTTTTTAAGAGATGCTAGCTTTTTTTTCAAAAATAGACATTATTCATACTTATATATAAAAAAGAAAAAAAGGTTATAAATGCAAATCCAAATTTCTTAAAGGCTAAGCCAATGCACAGCTCCTTCTAGATTTTGAATAGTAGAAAACAAACCCAAATGGCTCTTTTACTGTTAAAGTTTGCAGACCCGTGGCTTAAACTAAGGAAAATTGTCCTCTGCTCTAACAGGAAAAGTACAATAATGTGTTCAGCAGTGCCTGGTTTTCCTAATCCATAAGATTAAAGACAAATGAAGAAGAAATAAATCGTGACTTCCAGCCGCAAAACATGCTAATTTAAATAATCATGACTTTAATGCTTTAGTCTTTGTGTGACGAGCTCTGGACAGAGACATTCTGGCAAACAGGTGGTGCTTTTTCTGTTCTTTTATTGATTTGTTTATTAGAAAATTACATTGCATGATAACGACTATTTGATTAAACATGAGTAAACACAAAGGCTAATAGCCAAAGGCTAATTTTCACCAGTTTTTCCCAAAAGACATTGCGCGTACATAGTTGATTAATTTGGTATAAATTAATAATTGTAAAAAAAAAAAACTTTACACTTTGCTTTATTAGTGTTATTAGTATTTATCAATAAAGAGGATTGTTTTGAGGCAATTAACTTTAGCCTTAAGTCATATTTTTAGAACTCTGAGTATCATTGAGGAGTGTAAAAACAGCAGAAAAGTGTAATAGAAGAATAGAAAATTATGTATTATTACAGGTCTATATATCAACATGAAAAAAAACTAAAGACAAAAAGGCGATCATACTAGGATCTCTAAACAGAGGACTGGTATCAAAGAGTGCTCGCTGTGTGTTGTGCTGGTCTAAGAAAGCCACAGTCTAAAAAAATCAAAAATCCATCCAGGATCAGAACTGTGTTCAATAAATAAAAAGCAGACACAGAACTGAGATATATACCATAAATACATGTGTATTTACAACTAAAAGAAACAGAATACCAGTGCTCTGCTCATTGAAGGACCATTTATATTGGCAGTCTTCCATTTAAATGTTCAGAAGTGTAGATCCATGAAGTTCAGGAAGTTATAAAGTCAGGATTAATTGTAGAGACTATTTCAGCCAACAGGTATATATAATAGCTTTTAATTTTTTTAATAGAAGTCTATGGGATTTTGGATTCTTGGCGCCAGTGGGTACTTTCTATTTGAAAGCGAGACCAGTACTTCTGTACAGTCAATGGTTTTTACAGAGCAATAGCTGTGGTGAGAACTTCATGATATTAGACTGTGTATTCTGTTATCCAGTGACAGTATCATGATGGATGTTCTAGATGTTGATATGCCAGTCAATGGTAATTATTCAAATAATGTAACGTCAGTGTAGTAAGACAGAAAAAGTCAGATCGTCCAGACTGAGTCCTGAACCTTGAGCTTGGTCTGTATTCAGACAATCAACCAGATTTTACTGTTTCAATCCAAAACTTGAACCAAATGCGTTAAGTCTTATTTTTGGAGCTGCATGAAAGCACCTGGAAAAACTACACGCATTGTTTTCTGAAAACAAATGTACTTTTTCAGAGAGCGGTGGTCATGCGAATCCTCCATCGGTGCTGGAAGCAACTAAGAAGAAGAGCAACAAGATGCAGCATCTATACAGGAAATTGTGTCAGATTGACAAAGAGCTGAGCTTGTTGGGTCCCTCCAGCTTCCAAAACCCACACAGTTACAGCCAGGCCGTCCTGCAAGTCCAGAATATGAAGAGTCTCATTGAAGACCAGCTGTTCCCACCGAGCCACGTCAAAGTGGACGAGCCAAACCATAAGAAGTATTTCTTTACTTATTTAGTTTTAGGTTTCACTTCCAACTTTTAAAGAATTACAATAATACAGTTTCTCTGCCTTGCTCACAGGTTTCGTCCAACAGAGGTCGCCGCTATTGACGTCAAAAGGAAAAAAAGTTCTTGCTGTCATGGAATGCTCCCCTGGTGGTTCGTCTTTGTCGGCTGGCTGCTGGTGATAGCGACCAGCGTCGTGTCCGGTTATTTTACAATGCTGTACGGACTAAAATTTGGGAAGCAACGCTCCATAAGCTGGTTGGTGTCGATGAATGTCTCCTTCTTCCAGAGTCTTCTATTCATTCAGCCTCTGAAGGTGAGAAAAAAAAAACATGTGCACACATGACAAGTAGATGTGCAGAGTAGTTGACCCACTATCTGAACTCTCCCACCACAGGTGATATGCCTCGCAGTCTTTTTTTCATTGATAATAAGGAAAGTCGAGGAGGAAGACTTACACGATGTCGAATTTGTAGAAGACAAGAGAACAGGTTGAGTATTATCAGCATTATTGGGTAAGATAACTGTCAAAATGAAATGAATGCTGATGGACAAACTTTGCAAAAAAATATGAACATAATGTAACTCCGCCTACCTGTACCCTATAGGTAGGAGTCTACTTAAGCTCAAAGATCTTATCTGTATTCCCGTAGTTCGTGTAGAAGGAATGCTGTATTTAATACTGACTTAGTACACCCTCCCAACCCACAGTGACACACTCAACACAATTTTAAATATAAAATAAAGAATTTGAATTAAATTAGAAATTTATCAGGTACATGTCAGGAAAAAAAAGGAAACCCGTAAATTTAAAAACAAATTGGTAGAATAAATTTCACTTATGGTTCAACATTATGAAAAAAACAAAATAGGCAGAAAATGTCTGTATAATCATCACATAAGAAACAATAACAGATTCCAAATCCATAACGACTCTATGTTGGACCAACACTTTAATTTGTAATAAATGTAAAAAAAAAAGTGAAGTCTTTCAACTCTGAGGGTCTCAGGGGAAAAAAATATTTAAAAAATTATGGGAGAAGAAACTCCAGTGGCGGAAATAAATGCAGGATTGTTAAGAAAATAGAGAAGTTACTTGGAAAATCCTAAGAATGGGAAATCCATCTTAACCTCCTTCCGGTTGGGAAAACAGGTGAGGCCACAGCAACAGCGTAGATTCTGTTTTGATCCTCCAGAGAATTGAATTGAATTGAATTGAATTGAATGCCTTTATTGTCATTGTGGATGCCACAATGAAATTTAGGTACAGCTCACACCGTTGTGGACAAGAAAAATACAAAACACAAACAGGGAAGAGTAATAAAATACAAAATAAATAGAAGGAGGACATCTAACTATACAGATATGTGCAAAAGAATGGTCCGCTCTCTGAAGGGGTGAAAAAAACCCAGCCTGCATACACGTGCGAGGCGGTTAGCAGATTCGAGCTATCCTACACATTCATTTTAAATCTGACACATTCATACATCTCAAAATTAATAAAAACAATCCCGCTTTCTTAAACGATATTTCCGTTAGATTAAATAAAACAAATAATCCAGCAAACATCTACTTTCCCCGGCTCCACACGCCAGCACTTTAGCTTGTTCGAGTGCTAAGCCCATTCAAGCAACAAAACTAAACTTGCTACTCACCTTCAAAATCAGACTTTGTGAAAATCCTGAAACACATAAAAGTATTTGGAACGGGTGCTGAATTATGTACAGCAGTATATTTACATTAAGGTCACTTCTTCTCCGGTGTCGTCTCACTTCATCTTACTGTGTTGTCGCGGTCAGATAAGAATGTGAGGAAAAGAGCGTCTCTCAAAACCCATCGCCCCCTAGTGTTGGACCACCAGTACTGAAGAGTTATAAACAGTCCACAAGGTTATGAGAGCACTTCAAAAAGTAATCGGGGTTACAATAACATTTAGTTTTACATTTACCATGTCTGCTACAAGTATGTTTCATCTTACAAACTTTCCTCTGTGAAAAAGGGTCAGAGGTAAACTACCGTTTAAAAGTTTGGGGTCATCCAGAGAAATTTGTGTTTTACGTGAAAAACTGCAAATGACTTGCAAAATGAATGAACACGTTGCGTAGTGGCAGTTATATTTGTGACCGTATAACATCATAAAACTTGTAAATGTCAGGGACTGCGGTGGAGGACCCAAATGCAGGAGACCAGACTTGGTGGCAGAAACATAAACGTTTACTAAAACAACTTAAACAGGACAAAACCAGGAGAACAAACCAGTGAGATGACAGAACGTAAAAGAGCAGATGACCTGACAACGAGAAACTGAAAACCAGACACTTAAATACACTGAGGATGATTAACTAAATGAAGACAGCTGTGGATGATTAACCTGAACATGGTGAGACTGACAGGGAAAACAGAACATGACAAAACCTAAGCACTAAATCATGACAGTACCCCTCCCCAAAAGGGCAGATCCAACCTGTGAGGAGGGGACCTAGAACAAAAACACAAGTCCAGAAAACAGGGATCCTGCAGCCAGACAGACATGAGGGTTATTGAAACCCCTCCAGGAACAGACGTGGAGAGGAGTGGTCCTGGTGACTCTCCCCCGGGACAGGAACATGAAGAGGAGCAGTCCCAGCGACCCTCCTCCAGAACCAGAAACAGTCTAGGGGGGGCATACGGCGGCCATCCACAGGGACAGGAAGGAGCGGCCCCGGCAACCCTCCACAGGAACGGGAACATGAAGAGGAGCGGCCTCGGCGACCCTCCACAGGAACGGGAACGGATGGCCCCAACAGTCCCCCCCTCAGGAACGGAACGGGTGGAAGATGACAGATGCAAAGACGGCTACAGAAACCCCCTCTGGCATGGCGTGGCGATGTGTGGCATGGCATGGACAAGGGTCTCCTGCTGGGTCCAAGGTGGTCAGGTCATACTGTCAGGGATGGTGGTGGAGGACCCAAATGCTAGAGATGTCTAGCTCGACACACCCTCTCGACACTGCATCGATCTCTTTTAACCAGAAGTGTCGCTCAGTATCGATTCGAGCAGACTGCACATCACGTGACCGATAGAAACGAGGCCTCGTTACGTCACATCAATTGTTAAGCACATTGACATTCTGTCAATGGCCGAGCTGTTTGACGCGCGATTTTGAAAGAAAAGGTGCAGCACTTTACAAGGCTTAATAATGGACCAAAATATTGTTGCCAGAATTGGTTTATTGTATTGATAAAAATCCCGGTTCTTCTTAGAGACGTGAGATGATGCCGCTCTGGATTGACGCACTAAAAAAAAAAAAAAAGCGTCTTTCGGCTCCCAAACCACTCGGTAGGGTTTTTTTTTTTTTTCTAATAAAATAAATAAATATCCCCCGCCCCGTGTTATTCGCGACTGAAACATCCTAGTGGAGAAGATGATCATCCTTCCCAATTGTATATCCAAAGCCTATTATCCAGCTTTGATCAAACATTTCATAAAAAGACAAAACATCGACTGAGCCTTAAAGTTTTATTGAAGTCATGAAGTTTAGACAACATGCACGCTTGGACATATATTGATAACCAGCAGATGTCGCCATTTCTCACAGAAATGATTCGAGCAGAGTGTCGATCTCAGCCCAGATGTGTCGAAGGGTGTCAGTGCTTCATGAGGCATCAATTTGGCCATCTCTACCAAATGCAGGAGACCAGACTTGGGGGCAGAAACATAAATGTTTACTAACTCAACTTAAACAGGACAAAACCAGGAGAACAAATCAGTGAGGTGACAGACATAAAAGAGCAGAAGACCCGACAATGAGAAACTGAAAACCAGACACTTAAATACACTGATTTTGATTAACTAAATGAAGACAGCTGTGGATGATTAACCTGAACATGGTGAAACTGACAGGGAAAACAGAACATTACAAAACATAAGCACTAAATCATGACAGTAAACTGTACATCAGTAGCGTCAGAGGCGTCTTCAATCTCTAAATGTTACCTGCTGCAAACTCCCAAGTGTTCACACATAATTCTTGAATCAATGTTTCCTACAGTAATGTAACAACTTTGTATTACAATGAAAAGTTGTTTTCACAACCAATATGCAACAATTTTCATTTTATTTTTACCAACTGAGAAAAATCTTTATTTGTGAGCGTATGCTTTATTTTGGCAGTTATCTTACCCCGTACAAAACTACAAACATTCTGGTTTGTGTAAAACGGTTTGACGCATTAACAAGTGTGGAGGCATCAACAGGTGAGACCAAGGATCACGATGCACGCGGAATGAAAAGACTCCTCTATGAGCCACCTCCTCCTGCGGCCATTGAGAGGATGAGAAGGAACAAGATAATGCAGCAGAAGGCTCACGCTCTGCTCAAAGAGATACTGAGTGAGTACACTTAGAGCGAAATGCAAGCCTAATCTCAGCGCGGATTTGCAAGTCAATTAGGATTTTTGCTACTCCAGCAAACTCTCGCCTGCGCATAGAAAACTTTTAAAAGGTTTCATTTCAGCTGTTTTTCTCACTGTGATGTACAGAATAGAAGCTGTGGTTTCTCTGCAGCTTATATCGGCTTCTTGTGGATGTTGCTGTCGGTGGCTTACGGCCAGAGAGATCCCAACGCCTTTTACTTGAACCAACACATCAGGAGTAGCTTCACTGGAGCGGCCTCGGACAGCATGAGTCTGCAGGATGTGTTCACATGGGCCAACACCACCCTCCTCACAAACCTCTTTGGAGACTATCCAGGTAGAAATGTGTCCTCCATTTTAATAAGATGGTGTCAAATGTGATTAAGTTAAACTATTCAGTGTCTTTTATGTTCTTTTACATCCAATGGAAGTTTGAAAAGTTTCTTTCAGTAACTTTAAAATTGGGAACGTTTTAAAGGATGTGTTTTCCTGTTGCCTGAAGGGTTTGGGTGAAGTCATTTACTGCATAAAGCAGCCCTGCTTCCATCGCGGCATATTAAGCAGGTATTGACCTCATACAGAAGGAGCAGAGGTCTTTGAAAATTTCATACCATATTGTTCCACCTTTTTAGTATGACGGTGATTCATTTTTTCCGTTTTGACCTCATCAAACTAACTTTAGTCAAGCAGGTTAGAGATGCAGTTGAGTTTTTAAATGATGTGATACAAGCTTACTATACTTTATAGTTGTCAGACTTTCTAACAAGACTAAATATTAATTAAGATAATTACATTTATTTGAATTACAATGTTTTTTAAATAATGAAATCCACAAAAATATCATTTGTTTTATGATATAAATATAGTATCAGTTATGATTGGTACATTTTTGCATCCAACAATGTTAATTAAGGATTGTAAAAAAATTAGACATGAGTGTTCAGGAAAAGAAAATATCTTATTTACATACTGTCTCAAATATGATTTATACATTTATACATGGCATGAATGTATTGTAAGTTGTCAAAAAATGTGGAATTCTTAAAAAAAAAAAAAAATCAAGTAGTCATTTAAAAAGAGGAATAGCAATAGATGAGTTTTGCAATGCAAAATGTTTTTTAAACTAGTTAAAAAACTTTTTTTACCGCCAAGTGTTTTTGAAATTTCATGGAAGCAGCCATTTTGAAAAAAGCAGAAAAATCCTTCTACTGCCTCTAGTGGAACAAGGATGAACTACAGGGTGAAAAACATGGTTCAAGTTGTATATATATAATGAGTTTTTGAGGAAAGCTTGGATCATAATGATGAGACAGGGGTGTGAGAAATTTAAAATGTGTTAGGAATGCTTATATAGGCTTAGGAAACTCATCTATGTCATGGTTGAGTTAGCAAGAAGTGGCCCAGAAGAACAAAAAAATAAATAGTAGCAGCAATTTGGTCATAAATGGAAACCAAGAATGAACAAAGATTAAAAAAATAATAATAATAAAATAAAATAGAATAAAATATGCTGACAATACTCAAACTCTACACGGCATAAAAGAAAATAAAAACAGAACTTATCAGGAACCCCTCCCCAAACCATCAACCTCTATGCTAAATAGGTAATCAAGGCAACAAAACAGCTTTGATGATTGAAAACTTATACCTGCAGCGATCAAAGCAAAGGCTAAAAAATAGAAACACTCGACATGTTTTTAAAAGAAAATGTTGAGGATTTGCATGAGGTCCTTTAGCTTCTGAGTGCTGAAGAGTTTAGTTTGTGACTTCTTTCTTCTGCATGGTGCAGAGGGCGTGAGTCACCATATGTCTGATGCAGGCGGTGACAGGAAGCCTCTGTAAAAATCTAAACAGCGGCGTGACGAGAGTCCTCTTTGACTTGATACGTGCAGAAGCATATGGGATCAGCTGCAGAGGCGTGGAGCTGGCCGTCAGATCTTAACAGGAACCCCTTTTAGAGGGACAGCAACCAGATCTCCTTAAAAGTCCCGGAACATGTACAGATGAAAAAAGGTAGATTATTCCAAGTGGCAACATTAGGTCAGATGGACAGCCATGCACGAGAGACTCAGCCATACAGTGGACTACCAAACCTGACGTTAATGTTACATAAACCCACCCAACCTCAACAACAGAAGAGTGGAAAAAGGAGTTTTTGAAAATAGTATCTGTTTCTACTAAAACAAGAAAGCAATCTGCCTTCTCTTGGCATCCATACCACGTTCAGTGTCTCTTCAATTCCCTTCCCAATGTTTGGTTGTTGTGGGTGTGAGTGAGAATCTGCAGTGAGGTGGGATTTGTATTCATAATTAACTGAATTAGTGTAGAAAATCAAGTGGCCAACAAAACATCCGCAGTCCTGATGTGATTAAAGCATTCTATGTTGCAGGTTTTATCACAGATGGAAACTCCAAACTGGTGGGTAATGCCAGAGTTCGTCAGCTGCGAGTGAAGGGAGACTCGTGCCAGACTGCGGGGCTCATGCTTCCACTGGCGGCAGACTGCAACGCTCCATACTCGTGGGACGCAGAGGACACGGGCTCCTACGAAACTGGCTGGAATCGCTCTGGCCGAGACAATATCTCGGCAAGCACTTCGAGTCCCTGGAAGTACCGGACGCAGACTCAGCTCAGGGGGAGATTGTTCTGGGGCAAAACGGCGTTCTACAGGGGAGGAGGCTTTGTGGTGGAGCTTGGCCCGGATTTATCAAACGCAAGCAGGTATCTGCGGCAGAATAAACTGAAGTTTAACGGAAGGGAAGAATCATATTTTTCTCGTCTAAAGCTTTACTCTCGAATGCCCTTGAGGGTAGATACAGGCAAAAAAATGGGCCAACTTGTACGAAACGAAATATCAAGGTCACTGATCGCTCGGTGAGCCAGTAGAGCTAAAATGTTTGTGCACTTTTATTCTGGTGTGAACGACAGGTCGTAGGGAATACCTCTTTAAGTAAGATTTTTCATCTTTTTACCTCCAAGGAGCCCTTGACGTTCACAAGATAAGTGTGTGCTCCTTGTTTACAACCTGAGTGTTAGAAACTAATAATCTGAGTGTCCCACGTATCATGTGCACACTCCATAAATTAGATTAGATTCAACTTTATTGTCATTGCACATGTACATGTACAGGGCAACGAAATGCAGTTTGGCATCTAACCAGAAGTGCAATAGGCAGTAAGAGCATGTGGTATAAATATTATGATAAATAAGTATGGTACAGGTTGTTATACAGGATATGGACAGTATTTACAGATCAGATATATAAAGGTGAGACCATATACACGTTAAAGACCAAGATATATATATACATAATGATTGAGGTAGGTACTATGAACATATTATACAGATAGATTGTTTTAAGAGGCAGAAGACTATAAACAGAACTAGCTTAACATAATTTACAAAAGAAAAAAAAAAAAAGGGATGGCAGATGATAAATATGACGGGGCAAAAACAGATGACATGGGCAATTTACAGTACAAGAAGGTATTAATAAATAATATCAGAGCCTATTTAAGTAACAAGACTAGTGCAATTTCGGTACATAGTACTGTGCAAACGGATTGTAGATATGTGCAAGGAGACCAGGGGTGGGCAAACTACGGCCCGGGGGCCACATGCGGCCCCTTAGGCAACTTAATCTGGCCCTCCAAATTAAAATACATTGAATCAAAAATCCTAATTGTTGTTATATTTTCATTGTATTTCTGGTTTCTTCTCATGAATGGTGTTGTTTCTCTGGCCGTCGTGTGTTTTTTTCTGAGTCAGAAAGTGATTTTCGGATTTCTTTGAGTTCGCATTTTCCTCTGAAGAACATCAACCCATTGGATCACCAAAAAGAGAACAAAATCAAAATTTGGAAATTAAAATTCACAAATTTTCTGTTTTTAAATGAATATATGTGAATTTTAATCCAAATTAAAGCAGGTTTTCTCTAAATTCCATATTATCTTTTTAGTTTATGAGGTTCATTACCAAATCACTCCTTCCATCTGCTCCTTGTCCGGCCCTTATGCCAAATTTTAGAACCCTTTCTGGCCCACAAAGCAAAAAGTTTGCCCACCCCTGAAGTAGACCAATAGTGTAATGATGAAGGTGTTAAGTCTTGGGTCGGTGATTGGAAGAATTGGTGCAATTGGTGAAATGCACCATTGGCAGTAAGGAATCAGTACTGGCACCTTGCTAATGACTAGAGCAGGCGTGTCCAAATTCAACGCATTCTCACTTCCAACTCATCATATGATTTGGACCCGTCCTTCTCACTTTTTGTTGTTTTGGGTGTCCCCAACTCATCATCTTTTGATGTGCTAGCTTTTCCCTTTAAATCAAGGGTTCCCAACGTCCTGGCTACGAACTGGTACCGGTCCAAGGCCCTGGCCCTTACCCTCAGGACGCGGGTAATAGTTCTGCCACAAACGATTATTTTAATAGTCGAATAATCACAGATTATTTTTTCCGATTAGTCGACTAATCGTGTCATGCGGAAAACTGATGTAAAACACACATCTCAACACATTAAACTAACTAAAAACTAGAAATATTAACACTAGCATCATCTGCAATAATGCTGTAACCTGAATTTGGCTGCTGAAGATGCTAGTGATGATAGCTAAAGATGCTAAAATTGATAGCTAAAAATGCTGAAGCTGATAACCAGCTAAAATATTAATTAAATGTTGAATTAGCCTAAAAAAAATCCTAAGTTAGCCAAAAGTATCTATCATGTAGCTGAAATATTAGCTAAACTACAAAATTAGCTTTTTGTAGTTTTTGCAATTAGACTGTATAACACTGCTGAGAAGGGGAGGGCTAGAAGGGGACCCTGATTGCACTGCTGTTTTTATTGTCTTTTACTGCTTTTATGGCTTTTTAATGGTCTAATTGTCTAATTTTAACCCCCAAAATATGTTTATTGTTGTTTATTTATTTATGTATTTTAATGTCTTCTTTTTATCTGTGTGAATGATCTGGAGCTGCAGACTGCCATAATTTATCTTGGGATTAATAAAGTATCTATCTATCTATCTATCTATCTATCTATCTATCTGTCTGTCTGTCTGTCTGTCTGTCTGTCTGTCTGTCTGTCTGTCTGTCTGTCTGTCTGTCTGTCTGTCTGTCTGTCTGTCTGTCTGTCTGTCTGTCTGTCTGTCTGTCTGTCTGTCTGTCTGTCTGTCTGTCTGTCTATCTATCTATCTATCTATCTATCTATCTATCTATCTATCTATCTATCTATCTATCTATCTATCTATCTATCTATCTATCTATCTCTATCTATGCCTAAATTAGCCAAAATTAGCTAGCACGCAGCTGAAATATTAAACTCTAAATTAGCCTAAAAACTTGAAAAAAAAATCCTAAATTAGCCAAAGCAGCTAGCATGTAACTGAAATATTAGCTAAACTCCAAAATAGCTCCAAAAAAAACCTAAATAAATGACAAAATAGTTCAAAAAGCTAGCAGAATGCCATTACAACTTCCAACTTTACTACACTCTGACTTCATTTAATATAAAGTAACGACTAATCGATTATTGAATTAGTCGTCGACTATTGTAGTAGTAGATTAATCATCGATTAGTTGACTAATCGTGGCAGCCTTAGCAGGTAATGGGGAGGGTTGGGAGTGAGAACGTGTAGCCAAATCCAGGCCCCGGGGGCCGGCCAGCTGCTGGTTTTCCAGAAACTCTGCCTTATCTGCTGCCGATTACCTGGTCCAGGTGTGTTTGGCCAACAACCAGTTTGAATGACAGGTTGGCTGGGAAACAGGTAGGGCACCAACCCTCTATGACAGATTTGGACACGCCTTGACCTGAGACACCCTATGACAGCAGTACCCTAATTTCTAATACTTCAAAAAACACTTACCACACACACGACAAGCCTCAAGAGAACTGCAAGACACGCCTGCA
The DNA here is from genome assembly GCA_003999625.1 of Oryzias javanicus. Taxonomy (NCBI): domain Eukaryota; kingdom Metazoa; phylum Chordata; class Actinopteri; order Beloniformes; family Adrianichthyidae; genus Oryzias; species Oryzias javanicus. The sequence goes on from CM012457.1 coordinate 6,310,333, forward strand.
TTCTCCTAAAAATGCGGCCGGTCCTCTCCACGACCCTTCATGGGCCCAGACAACCCAAAAACCAGCAGATTAGTTTGACAGATCATGGTACCTTCCTTAAATACTTTTATTTCCGTCTTCCACAGCACACTTGAGTATCTTTTTGAGAATAAATGGCTGGATATGTACACAAGAGCCATCTTTGTTGAGTTCACCGTTTATAATGCAAATGTGAACCTCTTCTGCATCATCACGCTCTTGATGGAGACCACAGCAGTAGGTAAGAAAGATTGTAATCACGGTTCATTTTCAGCTTTATTACAGATGCTCAAAATTTACATGGAATTAGATTTATTCTTTTACGAGTGGGTGCCAGTAATTGCATCTCTGTAAAAAAAAAAAAAAAAGTGTACCTACATTAAACACTGTGATTTACTGTTGCAGGAGTGTTCCAGTTCTACAGTGAGCTGCAAAGTGTCCGCCTTTACCAGTCAACAGGCGGCCTCTACTTCTTTGTCATGGCTGCTGAGATCATTTATTTACTTTTCATCCTTTATTACATGTTCTTGCAGGTAAATGTTAACCCTCATAGATGCAGACAAAACCACTGAAATTATCCCTACCCCTGGTTAATTGTAGACGCATTGTTCCCATGTTTATCCATAGGATTGCTTTCTAAATATAATCTGCAATATTGAGGTTATAAAACCCCTCACTACACTCTTTTCCATACACATGTTCATACTTTTCTCTCTTTTTAAAAAATCTAAAGTTCACAAATAAATCCTGTTTATTAGAATGAAACCAACAATCTGTTCAGTGATTAGAGTCTTTTGTAAACTTGACAGCCAATCAGGACGCAGAACTCAATCCACTCTTTAAGTTATGCAAAATTGTATGAAATAAAATAAATCTGTTTAACAGTAAGAACCAAAATGGTAAACCACGTTATAACGAGGGAACACTGTACAATGATTTTGTTCGAAAGTAAAAGTTGAGATTTAGACCAAATCTAAATTCTGCCCCTATGGGTTCTCCTTACCCCAACAATTAGCCCTCCAAACGGAGAATTATTGAAAAATATTGTCTTCAAATTCTGACATTACTCCCACTTGATGACGTCATCAATAGTTGATCAGCTCTGTTAGCGTGGAGCTGCTAGCGCTCAGAAATACATCACAACATTGGTTTCAAAACTCAAAAAAGTCACGTTAAAACAGAAAAATCATGACTTACATTTAAATCTAAACTTCTGTGAATCAGAGCAAATCCTTTTGAAGAAATGAGAACACCCTCCCAGCGAAGGAATGTATCCCTCCGCCTCAAGGGTTAGCCCTTGAAAAATCTGTTTTGCACAACCCTACCCCTTCAAATGCCTCTAAAATTGGAGAAGCTGTAGGGGTAGGGGAATAATTCGGATAATTTTGCTCTTTTCTTCATCACTATAATATCTCTTATCTTAGTACATTCTAGGAGCCTTTTGTTTCACCTCTAGCTAAAAATAAACTTTTTGAGTGAATAACTTTAATAAGACAAACATTTCTAGGGTCTCGAATAACGAGATGACAAAACATGTTAACATAGAAAAACCTCCTTGATTAGGCCACAATGAACATACATGATAAAAAAATTTTTTTCTTGTAAAAAAAAAATATTTTAAAACAAAAATATCACTAATTTTGTTGTTGGGAGCAGCTGGTGCTTTGGGAAAAAACATCATTACTTATATTACAGGATTATAATTTCAAAAGGTTAATTGAAAATCAACAGTTAATCAATAAAACTCTTTGTTGAATTTGATTAAAAATGAAAATGAATGTTATTTATTTTGTCTTGACTTGATTAAGTTTCACTTACATAACCGACGTCTGCTGGTTGTGTTCATTTTCAGTCGGGCGGCTCAGGATCACTAATGCAGCACTGAGTCATAATCTATTGACACTTTTCTATTTTCTTCAAGGGCTGTTTTTCTGCTCATTTGGGCTCCTCCATTAACTGAAATTTGCCAGTAATGATATCATTTTGTGGCCACCTTCGTGCCTCCTTTAGACTGTTTTGTGGAGATACTAATAAACAAGACTAACCTATATAATATAATTAAGCAAATCTTTCAAGTATTTATCAAACACTTGAAAGTTTTTCTGACTAAATCTTGTATATCACTTCATTTTTAAACAAATTGCATGTATAAACTTGAAAGTTTCAACATTTTTTTTTTCCTGATAGAAAAACTTTATTTGATTTTTTTAAGACAAAGTTTTAAAAAATGACCGTTTCTCTTTTTTTCCTTTCCAAATAGGCCAAATTAATGAGGCAGCAGCGCTGGGATTATTTTAGAAATAAGTTGAATCTTCTGGAGCTTAGCATTATTCTTCTCAGCATGAGCGCCGTGGCCGTTTTCATCAGGAGGAGTCTGCTTGGAGACCGTGATGTGGCTTATTATCAAACCCACAGAGACCAGTAAGACCAGCACAACAACCGAGAAACAATCATTCATTTCTGAGCTTAATACTATCTTTAGAAAAGACCCACTCCAGTGAAAATAGTGTTTTTGGTGTTTTTAACATGTTCTTGTGCCGTTATTTTAAAAGATTCAAATATCATTCCTGTGTATTTTCTTTATTTAAATCTCTGTGAATCAAGATCAGAAGATTAAAAAAGCTTTTAGCAGTGATGTAGAGCCACAGTTGAAGGCCGCTCTATTCTGATGCATCCAATTACAGACAAATAGATCCATGTACGTCTTTGTTTTCTTTGTTTTAGCTGGAATCTTGCTCTAAACTAGGGGTGTCCAAACTTCTTGCAAATTTGGTGAAAATGTTTGGGGGGCCAATCACTCGGCCTAACTTTTTTGTTTTTTTTAGCTATTTGATGAACGTTTTATTGCAATGCCATACTTTTAATTTCTTCACATAGAACAAATTTAAATCTAAATAACTAAAATTATCAATTTGTTTTTTTTCCCATTGCCCAAATAATTTTTTGCATCAATTTTTTACTCATTCTCAGTTGGCTTTTCCTCTCGATATCGACCTCCTTGAAAACAGCTGCAGACTCTTGACATATGAGGCAGACAAAGTTCTTTCATATGTCAAGTTTCACTTTACATTCAACTTTTATTTTCTATTTCCAGTTGACCTTTGAGAAATAGGCTCGAGACTGTCATAAGCTTTGTTTCTATTAACGGAAATTTTGCAAATTGAAATTTTGATAATAAATTCTCTTAATGGAAACAATTTTGAAAAACTCGCATTTTTCGAAAAAAATAAAAAAGGTTTTGCACTGAGAGGAGGGGGTATTTGGGGCGTATAAAGGCATTTTTTGCAAAACTGTAATGGAAACACTTTTTTTCTAAATAAATGCTCTTCTTGTTATGAAGTGTCTGCTCTGAGTGCAGCACAGTGGGAGCAATGAGAGGTCACAGCTCATTATGAGTTCAGTATCACATGGAATCGTCCAGCTCCTCCACCAAACCAAAGTTTCGTCTTTGCTTCAGGCTGTTTTCAAGCCTGAATTAGATACGGAAGTCTCCTTCAGGATGAGCGCGAGCGCCGTGACAAGTTGAAATGGATCTTGTTATATTTTCAAAGATTCCAGCTGCTTACTTGTTCAAATGTTTTTTTTTTTTTTTAAACCGCTGAACAGGCTTGATGAGACTAAATGGACTAGCTGTGCTGCATGAGGGCGGGGCCACACTGCAGTGATGTCACCTTAATCAAATTTTAAAAATACTTGTTCTCATCCATCTCTGTGCTTTTAGTGATTTATCATAAGAGTTGGATTGTGCTTTATCGCAAAATTATAATTTAATGGAAACTGTCATTTCAAAACTGTTATTTCAAAATTCCTAGAATTTAAATAAAGTTTTGCCCAAGTATCAAATAGAAATGCAGCTATAGAGGGTCACGTGACAGTGTTGCTACAATGGCTTAAAATGTAATCAATCAATTTAAATCAGGAAATCGTGTTCTGTTTTACTAAATGCTATGGATCATATATTAGTGATTTTATGCCGCTGGACATTTGAACACGGGCCGGACTTTGGACATGCCTACTGTAAACTGTACATTTGGATAGTTCTAATATTGCTATCTATTTTTATTGCACTGTTAATGTTAGGTCAGTTGTTATTGGCTGTTAGTTAGCGGGAGGGAGTGTAAACAGATAGATGATGGGAAGTGGGGCGGGGTTACTCCATACACAGTTTTGGCCACAACTCAGTAGAATTTCGAATGTATGAATGAACTATGTCCCAGAAAATACTTTTATACTTTTTATTTTGTCTTAAAACATAGATAAATTGTTAAAAATTTTAGCATATCTTTCCAATCATTTTGAAAACATCTTTGTTGTCCATCTAGATTTGCCAGTTTCTACGACACGGCCACAGCCGACCAGCAGCTGCAGTATCTCATCGCGTTCCTGGTCCTTCTTGCCACCGTCAAATGTTGGCACCTGCTCAGACTCAACCCCAAAATGAACTTGCTTACAGCCGCCCTCCATCGAGCCTGGACCGACATTTCCAGTTTTCTACTCATCTTCGGGGTGTTGTTTGTGGCGTACTCTGTCACGGTGAGTTTTTGGAGCTTCATGAGCCAGATTCACTACAAACAAATATTCATCTTTTGCAATTAAAATGCTATTAAGACAAAGTCTTTACTTTAAGTTTATTTAAAACAAGATTATGATTTAGATTTATATTTGATTGCATTGTAATTAAATGTATAGTGTTTTATTCCAAGACAAACATAATTCTTGCCTAAACATTTCTAATTATAGACACCTATTTCAATGCAGAATCTACTGTACAGCAAATTGAAAAGTTATTAAGGATGTGTTCAAAATCTGGAGATGACAGCCCAGATTCTTCAGTTCTTCCTTCCAAATCTCATTAGTTTCATTCAAAGTGAAAGGAAGGGGAGATGTTTTAGTTTAAGGATCAATCATTGTGTAGCTAAAGATAAAATAAGCTGAAAAATTACTTTTAGACTCAAATAGTTAGGCTTTCTGAGAAAGTCTAAAGTTTTACTTCATCCTTTCTCCACAATGAAAAGTATTTTATAGATGCTTCAGCCGCACAATGAGTCGAAGGGGCTTGTATTAAGCTTTAGATCAGGGGTGTCCAACTCATTTTGGTTCAACCCATCTGATCTCAAGTGTACGACGGAGTATTAGGGTCACTTTATGAAGAAAAAAATATTTTTAAAATTACGACTTTAAATTTACAACTTTTAAAGTCGTAAATTTATGAGAAAAAAACGTGTAAATCTACGGGATTTAAAGTCGTAAATCTACGAGATTAAAAGTCGTAATTTAATGAGAAAAGAACCAAAGTTGTCTGTTTATCAGAGCCGTGCTTGAAGATGAAAGACCTGGAGAATCTGGTGCAGATTATGTCCAGATCGGTGTTAAAAGCAAAGAAATTCTGAACCTTTTGGCGATTCCAAATCAAATTATTCCGGGTTCGGTGTCGGTAGTGCGTGTGTTGTCTTGCGTATCTTCAAGTAAGCAAAAGAGGCGCTATTATTGTGTTAAACAGACTTTTTATTAACAGTCTCTTCATTCTGCTACACTGTGCATGACTAGCGCTCATCTGCTTACCACTTGCCGTGCACCGAACATGTGACCAGTCGCTTGGCCTTCTGGGTAATGCAGTTCTTAAACAGCTAACTTCAATACACAACAGTGCGGAGTTTCATATGTAAAATAAAGAGCTCAGAAATACACGTTCATCAGGATCGTCACTTTATTACGTCTTTCATTTCCTTTCATCACTTTATGTCACGTCTCTGTCATGCTCAGAAACCAAAACAGAATGTAAACAGAGCTCCGGACGCCTCCTTCCCCAAATGAAACGTCCCGTCTCAACACAAAACAACATTGAGAAATGACAACGTTAGCACAAGAACATTGAAAATTCCAAAAACTCGTCCTCTTCAGACGGAAGCATCACAGAGTTGGAGGAGATCTGGTCTGTCGTAGAGGAAGAAATGACGTGAAGTGGACAGCTGGAGGATATGGACCGCTTCATAAACGGGATCTGCAGAGATCCTGCAAGCATCATCAATGAATAAACATTAATACACTGTAAATCAAATAAAGGAACTTCCAAATATTTGAAATATTTTAAACATTCAGTTTACCTGATGAAATCCAAGACGCTTTTCACAGTTTGGTTGGTCTGCTTCAGTTCACGGCATAAATTCGCTGGAATGTAGACTCCCCTCGATTTTAATAAAGTTATGAGAAAAAAGTCGTAAATCTACGAGATTAAAACTCATACATTTACGAGATTTAAAGTCATATATCTACGAGAAAAAAACTTGTAATATTACTAAACTCATACATTTACAAGATTTAAAGTCGTATATCTATGAGAAAAAAACTTGTAATATTACTTTTTTTTTTTTTCAGTGACCCTAATACTCCGTCGTACAAGTGGGCCGGACCAGAAACATAACAAATAACCTTTGTTCAACTTGTTATCTGTAGCTTTTTGCTTTAGTTTTTTTTCTTAGTTGGTAAAAATGCTTCAAACAACCTTGTAGTCTAATCACTTATCATTACACTTTCATAACAGAGTCAAATGCATTTCAAATAAAATGGATTCCAACAAAAAAAAGGTTTATTCAATTTTATACAGACTGAATGTTTTACATCTGACATGAAATTTTTATGAAAAAAATATAAATATTTAATTAATGAAAAATTAAAGTAGATTAACCCTCTGGAACCGACGGATGCCCTCAGGCATCCTGCTGTCCAGATGTGAGGTCAACGTGATAAAACTCTGTCTAAAATAAACGTTTTTATGTTTGTAACTGATATTTTATTGAATGAAATGCAAAATATGGCCTTTAGTTGTAGTTTTTGGACAAAAGCAATTTTTGATTTTAATAAACAAGGTGGAAGACGAACTTTGATCAGATGGCTGCAATGCAGGTCAGCTCACCTGCGGTGGGGGCGGAGCCAAACAGATCTTTCCGCTATTAGAAACGCCACAAGGAGGAAAGTGATTTTAATTTTGCTTTAGGACAGAATCTAAAACATCAACAAACACCTGCATTGCCAAAAAAAAAAATCACGGAAACTCTGTTTTTCTCCGCAAAAGTCCCGCCCCCCGCCGTTACGAGAGGCAGGCAACAGAGCAGGCAGACACGCCCCCACCTGAGGGAGAGCCGACCTGAAGTCCAGATGGATCAAACTTCTCCCTAAAACCTTTTAATTATTCCTCACAAACACAACAGGGAAAGTTTATGATGAAAAATAAGAAATGAAAAAAGAAAAAAAAGAGAGAATTCCACGAAACGTTAAAAGGACAGCTGAGCTCTTAGGAGAGAAATTCTTATTTTTTGGCTGCCTGGAAGCTGAAGCTACAGGCAGACTGAAGTATTATTACTGTCTGTCTGACAACATATAAAGGTCACATCATGGAGCTGTGAGTCTGTCATGTTCCTCTACCAACACAAATTCTTCAGATTTCCAAATAAGGAATTTTACCTGGAATTGTTTTTTGTATTTTAATTCAAAAATTTGTTGATTCATTTGTTGACTAGATTTATTCTAGTAGTTTTAGTGAAATTACACCTAAAACTTTCATCCTATGTTGTGAAACCAGTTTGGAAAATTGGGATTCATTTTGCTGTGGAAACCTCAAACATCTTTTCCAGACGGAATTTTCTGTTTTTGCATGATTTTATGTCTGATGTGTGAATAAAACATGGAAAAGGACTTAAAAAAAGGCGGTGTCACATAGGTGAAGTAATCCTGATGAAAATGATCACAGATAAACATGTTAAATTAAAAACAGAGGTCAATTCAAAAGTAAACAAAAACAGTTTTAGCCCCTTGGTTCCAGAGGGTTATACTCGCAAACATTTTGACATTTGCCTCCCTTTCTCTCCCCAAACTCGGCATGGTTTGGCATTCATCATGTTTACTTCTTGATCTCTTGAGTTTCCTTTGCTCCCCCTAGTGGTGGAATTGCACATTGCAGTCATTTCTTTAAAGAACCACAACTCGCCACAGGAATGCGAGAAACTTGCTTTCTTTTTTGAAAAATGTACACCATCTGCCGGGAAGGATGTATGTTTGACACTCCTGCTTTAGATATTTACTCTGCAGAGTAAACTAGATCCTTAAATATGATAATATATTGCATTCGTCAGTCTAAAGAACTAATTATTTATGAAATATCAGTAATTTTCGTGGCTCTTTTTCTTACCTGGAAGTAAGATGACTCGATCTCCTTTAACTTCTTCTGGGTGCCGCCCATTTCATGACATCAATCTGGAGCCGGCCTCTGCAGCATGCCTGCGTTTCTCCCACAAAAAACAAAAACTTGGATGGATGTGCATATTGTGCTTTACCGATAACTGAAAGCTCCGCTGAGAAAGTGGGTGTGTGTTTAACCCGGGGGTGGAGCTGGCAGCGCAGACTCTTTCTGGAAGAAGCTGTGGAAGTAGATGCAGGATTTAGCGTTGTCTGAGGAGTTGATGCATCTTAAGTAGAGTGCAGGTGTTTCTGGCAGTTCCTTTGAGATGAGAGTGGAACGTACCATTGTCCTGCAAGTGATAAGAGCATCATAAAGAACCTGTAAGGCTAATGGAAGATGAGGACATGCCACCATCTCACCTACTTCAACCTTACTTGTTTAAGCGTTCACAACACTGTTATTCACAGTATGCCTGGATAAAATGTACATGAACATTTGAGCTCACCAAGCAGTTTTGATATTTTGTAGGAAGTCGAAAGATATGTATGTGATTAAATTTCAAAATATCAGATTTCAAAAAGGCAGCATAGAGACATTTATTGATGAGAAAAACTTAAATAATGACAGCTCTAAACTCAAATACCAATGACACAAAAAATAAATAAACCTGAAAATAAAATGTTCAAATGGTCTGAGGAAAAATGTGGATGAAACAGCCTGAATCAGCACAGCTAGGATGAGATAACTACGTAAAAATGCAGAAAAGATTCCATCCCAGCATATTTTAAGAAATCTGAAGAGTTCATGGGGCTCAGACATTGAATGAGCGCCTCAGAGGAGATCATGGGTCGACCCCCACAGAGTCGGAGAAGACTTTATGCAGCAGCGCAGCTCTCCAGTTATCAGTTCAGGATCTTTTAGGTCAAATTCTTCTCTACATTTATAACCCAAGCAGTTTCAGATCTGTTATGTCACTAAATGAAAGAAGAAAACGAATGGAAATGAGTTTTGAATGATTAATGGTCATCTTTTCAGAGCAACTTGATTTATGGCTGGAAGCTTTCCTCCTATAAGACCTTCACAGACTCTCTTCTGACCGTCATCAGTTTGCAAGCAGGGATCTTCAACTATGATGAGGTTTGTGGAACGCTTACCTTCACTTGCATCTGATTCTAGTACAGTCCAGCTTCATTCACACATTTAAGCAAACGTGTGACATCATGTTGATGACTAAATATTTGCTGGTGGTGTTTTCTTCCAGGTCTTGAATGGTGACCCGGTGCTTGGTGGATTACTTGTCGGTTCCTGCGTCGTCTTCATGACATTTGTGTTGCTTAACCTTCTCATCTCTTTGCTTCTTGTGGCGCTGAATAGGGAGCAGTTACACCACAAGGTAATGTTCATGTTAGTCATTTCATTCTTTCACTCTTAAAAAAAAAAAAAAAAAATGTATATGGAATTTTTTAATCATGGAGCTTAAACTGAAACTTAAAGATGCTTCCTGTTTGTTTAGGAGTAGTCTTGCTTTTCATGGTTAAATTTGACATTCAGTTAAACACAAAGAGTCATTAGAAAAAAGAAAATAACCATAAAAATATTGTTTACATCTTCACTAATCATTTCAAACAATATTTACTTTTGTAATGTCCTTTACTGATCACAGATCATAAAAGGGAAAAAAATATTTTTTTTAGATGCATAGATTATGATCAATAAAGGATTCAGAACCACTTTATGAATTTTAAATAATTGATAATTGAAAAATTAATATTAATTAAAGTAAAAGTATCAAGCGGAATTGAACGCAAAGCGTTTTTCACTCTGACATTTTTAAAGAGCGCGCAAACATGGCTGACCTTCCAGATCTCGTCATCCGACCGGCCCAGACTTCTCTTAAAACTACTGTTTCAAAGCATTTTGGCTTGTAAACTATCGACAGTCAATTCAATAAAAAAGTCACATGGTGTGTAAGTTATGTCACACCAAAGCTAAACATGTACGGAGCAGAAGAAATTAGCTAAATCCCAATGTGCGGCAAGGGAGACACTAATTATATTATCTTAATCTGAGTTACAGGGAGTTTCATTAAAACTGATATAATGATAAAATATAACTTTATGTCACTTAAGGTTATTGAGTTCAGGGAAAATATTTCCTCTTTGATGCTGTGAAGAAATTTCACGTTCCCCATAGAAGTTGAGTCAATTAATCCCCTTGTGCGCTCGCGTTCAGCGCAAACATGTATGTAATGACCGTTCATGCACATCTGGAAGAGAAAAAAAAAGAGCACGGCTCCCGCTAAGAAGTCAGAAGGGAAACCGTTACAAAGCGGCGGCGTCACGGTAACTGGTCAAAGTTACAGTAAAGTTTTGGTTAAAATGTAAAGTTGTATGGTGAAGAAAAAATCTCGGATTTGCTTGAACTTGGGTTAATAGTTGCGATCTCAACATCGCAAAATCCTGGAGGGACTGACTGATGAGCACGCATCCGCCCACACAAGTGTACACGAGTGTGAGACGAGAGGCGTTGTGTCTTATGTAAGCAGTTCGTCTTTGTTGCTCTGCGTTGTGTTCAGGTCAGGTGAATGAAGATCAGGCTCCAATGCTGATTCAGTTTTCTTTATTCTTGCTGACATTAAAAACAAATGTTACACCGCTGTCCGGGATTTTCCTCAGTGCTTTCCCCTAACGACCGAAAATTTTCACGAAAAAGAAAAGTCAACACAAAAATACATGAAAAATGGGGCACTGGCTCATTTAGAGCGAATAAAAAAAAAAAGAATAACACAAACCGAGGAAAATGAATGCAGTAAGTCCATCCACTTTGGTTAGATCCAGAAAAAACAAAAAAACGTTTGAGCAAAGATATGATTATAAGAACGAACACATGGAGGAGCACGTCTTACCTCAGCCACAGCATGCTCAGCACTGTCCGTGGTGAGTTCAAGTACCCTCGGACAACCAAACACCCAGGTAGGAACGTTCATAAAAACTATTTACATTGAATTTTGAACTTAACAATACACTTGCAACACTTATAACTGAAAAGGAACAAACAGTATTTGATCCTTCTGACTCACTTTTATTTTTGACTTCCGGGTCAAACTGACCCAAACTGGAGCTTTGCAATATAAACATGAAGGACAGGTTTTACAAAAATAGTAACTAAGTTATTTTCATTTCAGATTTTCATTTTAAGTATCTTTTTTTTTCAATTTTATAAAAATGTAAAATGGGTCAATTTGACCCAGAGCATAAAAGCAGGGTTCAAATCAAAGCAGGTTTGTGAATAAAAAACGTAAAGGGACCAAACAATGTTAAGATGTTTAAACTTGTGAGATTAATGATGAGACAAACAACCACGACTTATACCAATGTCTCTATTGTTTAATGTCTATGATCTCCTGACGTTTAAGATTCTTAATTTTCCAAAATTCAAAACCATTTGGAGAAGGAATGGTGGAGGACAATTACAAAGCTGCAAACTTAGAAAAACAGTAAATTTTACCTCTTGACTGTTCGCATTTTAAATAATGAATGACATAGAAAAATGTTTTGTTAAAAAAAATGTGAACAGCAAGTATTTAGTTGACAGTTGCTTTAACAGTTTTACAGGTCTGGCTCCTTGGAAGCAATTAGGTGTGATCTATTGATCTATGGGCTCATAGATCAATAATGCTTCTGTGATACACAAAATTCACTCATAACCTTGACAGATTGTCCTTCAGTAAACACTGACCTGCTAAATTTTCTGTCAACACTGAGGAAAAGTCTTCATGCACAATTACCTTTCACTCACATGGTGGTTTAAACCATCTACAACTGCATTGTTTTCCCCCCATTTGCTCTTCTTGCATCAAATCTCACATAAAAAACTATTTACTCTGCCTCAGAGTACCTGCAGATGTTTGCACCGATATATTAAGTCTGCATCTGGCACCACTACTATGTATTGCAATGTTAGCAAACAAAATATCACCAGTGAGATGGACTAACATGCTGTGGCATCAGTATGGCATCCTAAGCTGTGTGTATTGGATGAGGGATTTGAAGATTTGACGTCTTGGAACATAAAAATATAGATTTTAGGTCGTCTTAAAGGATTTGGTAATGGGATAAAATAGCAAAAATAGTAGTAGACATTTGACACCCGTCATACTGAGAGGGTTTGTTTTTCTTAGATGACATTTGATCGATAAAAAGTTAAATCAATGATTTTATGACACACTGGCTCCATGATTTATGGCTTATAACCAGTCTTATTAGTTATTGAGTCAGACCCCCAACATTTTAACACCCCAATAAGAAGGATATGGTTAGACCAGAGGTCGGCAACCTTTAAGAGTAAAAGAGCCATTTGGGCTTGTTTTCTACTGATCAAAACCTAGAAGGAGCCACATTGACATATGTTAGTCTTTAAGAAATTTGGATTCGCATTCATAACCTTCTTTTAGTTTGTTTTTTTTTTTTAATAAAATGTGAATAATGGACATTTTTGGAAAAAAAATATATAAAAAGAAACTAGCATCTCTCAAAAAGGTATTTGTTTACATTTTTAACTTTAGTAGCAAAAAAGCTAGCTCATTGCTTAATTACTAGCTTAACTTCAAATTAGCATAACATTTCTCTGTAAATTAAATCTGCCAAAAATTGTAGCATGTTGCTGAAATAAAAGCTAAACTCAAAATTAGTTTAAAACCCCTAGTAGATAACAAATTAGCTAAAAATGTTAGCATATTGCTCAAATATTAGCTAAACTCCAAATTAGCATAAAAAAGTAATTAGAGGCCAAAATTGCAAAAAAAAAAAAAAAAAAAGCTTGGTTGCTTAATTACTAGCTGAACTCCAAAACAACCTAAAATTCCTCAAAACTAACTCAGTCAAAAATATTAGCATGTTGCTAAAATAAAAGCTAAATTATAAATTATCCAAAATAAATATCAGTAGATAAATTAGCTGAAAACATCAGCATTTACCAAAATTTTAGCTAAACTGCAAATTAGCATAACATTTCTCAGAAAACTTAGCCAAAAATGTTAGCATGTTGCTAAAATAGAGGCTAAAATTCTAAATTAGCCTAAAGACTCCAGTAGGTAACACATTACCCAAAAACGTAAGTATGTTGCTACAATAATAATTAATCTCCAATTTTTTTTTTAATTTACTATTTTGTTATTTTTCTTCAGCCAGAGAGCCACAATGGAGAGACAAAAGAGCCACATGTGGCTCTGGAGCCGCAGGTTGCAGACCTCTGGTTTAGACTGTTTCTTTGGTAGAAAATTTCAAAAATAAAATCAGTGTAAATATTAGAGATAAAGCTTCTGAAGTCTAAAAAAAAAAGCTCGTTTTTCAATGAAGAGATTGAGTCCAAACAGAAAAAAAAGCAAAACTGTTCAAACTATCTAATTAATTTAACAAAAAGCACAGTCACCATTATTTCATGAAACAGAAAGCAGCAACAGGTGAGTGAACAAACAAACCGACAAATAAAATGTCTCATCAATTGGTAGACATTCTGGTAAATAAAATTCCATGCGAAAAAAAATATTTGATAAGTATAAAAGCCCATGACAGTTTTAATCTGTTTGTTCATAAACAGCAGATGCTGTTAATTTGCAGGCCTAACCGCTCGTCATTAAACAGAGGCAGGGGGCTGTCTTGCAGCAAAGATAAATTGACTTCATCTGGACCAGCTTGGCAGATTGGCCAAATATCGCTTTATTTTTTAAATGAGGTGCAACTGAAAAGAGAAGTCTAGTTTAAAAACGTAAGTTTAAAAATTGAATAAATTAACAAACAAAAATGGGAAAGTTTTGCAGAGAGGTGAAGAAAATAATCTTATGCCATGCACTCACTTGTTTTGTTTGCTTCTTGGCAAAAAAAAAAAAAAGCTCAGCCAGTGACGGCACATTGAGCCCACCAGATAATTACTATGAACGCAGTGTAGTCAGCATGGATGGAAGAGTCAAAAGTTCAATATCTAGGATGGAGACCGTCCTTCCCAAAAATAAATCCATAGCATGCCATCTGTTGTTGAGAGGCGCCGCAGTCCCGCCTTCTGTATGCTAGAGGGTTTTCCTCATGCAGTCGAACAGAAAGGCTTTGGGATGAAGCCTAATTGTACAATCATCCTTCCATCAATCCATTTCTGCCCCCCAATCATTTCTATTCAGGGATGTGGAGGAGAATCTGTCTTATAATTGTCATCTAGAAAGTCGCGCTCACACTTACTGCTTTGGTCCATTAAAACTGAAGAAATCAACCTATGGCGTGCGTTTATCTGATACATGAGAAAGATGTACAACACATTAATGTGAATATCTTCAAAATATATATAATGTATTTCTAAACAAATATGTCTACATATATATTTTGGAGCCGTATAGATTTACTTTTGATGATAAATAAGATTTAAGATTTATTTTGGAAGGAATGATAACGAAATAAAACTTTTTATGTTGAAGTTTTTTATATTTGGAATGGATTTGCTCCATTCTGTATCCTGGGGCCCGTTTCAAGAAGCAGGTTTTGTTGGAACTCTGAGTTCGCGAACTCCAAATTCAGCAAAACTCTGAATTTTCGGTTTCAGAAAGAGAGATAACTCAAACCCGTGAAAGTGGGTGAAATCAAGCCCGTTTCAAGAAGCGGGTTAAGCTGAACTCAGAATCAATCACTGTGGCAACTGAGTCTGTGAACGAAACCTGGTCTGGAGCAGGTTTTCTTCAGGAAACTTAGAGTTCTCTGCGGTCTCCGCCCCTTTTTAAAGTGAAAGATGTTCAAATCTGAGTTCTTCATTAATATTTAGAGAACATTCACATTAGAGACGTCACGTTTCCACTGGCAGAAACCAAAATGACATGTCCATTCATAGAGGATCATGTAGAGAGGAGGCTGGATTAATCCAAAGGAAATGTTATTTATGTCGGGAGAGGATTTGAGGACACGAGTCGATTAATGCAGTTTCTACGATTCATCTTTATTTGAGCTACATTATAAATAGTGAGTTTTTCCAGGGATTTACAGTTAAAAATAAAGAGTTTTATTTTCAGCATTTGAAACCCTTAACAATGGAAATCATTAAATTTCAAACACCAGGAAATGATTTCAACTCCCCACCATGTTGTACACAATAAGTATTAGCTCAATTGTCTGGAATGCTGCCTATAACTACAACGTCTCAAGTTCGAGTCCAAGCTCCGGCATATAATTTTTATGGGGAAAAAAAACCTTTTCAGAGAATATCTTTTAAGTCTTGAGAATTTTTAAGAACATTTAAGTAAATGCTTATTTTAACATATCCCAGGCAGCTACAGAGTTTCGTTTTAGCGTGCAGTGATATCCATGTGTGTGTATGTGGTGGTGGTGGTGGTGGTGGTGGTGGTGGTGGGGGGGGGGGTTGAGGAAAACGGTAATTCATGCGATTATGGAGATGACTGGTTAAATTATTAACAGATCAAGAACCATTCCTTACTTTACAAGTGACAAAATAACCTTCCTGATATTATTATTTATTCGTTATTTGAAATGATTCAAATGTAGACGTATGCATTAACTCTGCAGATGTTTTCTCTCTGTTTTACCGCTGCAGCTGGGTTTATTATCTTGCTGAAAATGTTCTTGTAGTCTCATATGCTTTAGGAACTTATCAATTTCCGTCGCCGGAAGTCTCAGTTGTTCGTTCCCGTTTCCATGGTGAATCGTGCTGTCTTTGCTCCATTGATCAGGGCTTTTAATGCTGGCGACGCTCGCACCTGATTCTGGTTCTAACAACTTCAAGTTGATTGAACCAAACATTTTCAGCTTTTCTGAAACCGAAAACTCTAAGTTCGCGAATTCCAGTCCAGTGACTCTAAGTTCAGGTTTCAACTCTAAATTTGTTGAACCCGCTTCTTTAAGCGGGCCCCTGGTGAGCCCATTTAACTCGGCTTAAAGGTTTTTCATAATCGCAAAGAACGCAGATCATTAAAATCCATAGCAAACAGAACACCAAAGACACCGACCATTTTGGACTCATTTTGAAAATAAATCATTTTATTTTACAAGATGAAATCCTCGAGTACTTTTTTTGATTGCGAGTCGGAATCACGCTCCTCCCTGGAACGACCAAAGTGGCCGTAACAATGTAAACCATGTAAACTCCAAACCGAGCAGTGAGCAAGAGTCAATAAAAAGAAATCGGAGTGGAATCAATCCAGGCTCTGGTGAATCGAATCAAATTGATTCTGGAAATGATTGGCGATACCAAGCCCTCGTCTACACATCCATCCGTCTTCTGAACCCAACAAATCCCGTTTAGGGTTACAGGGTCCCTGGAACCTGTCCTAGAGGGGAGCGAGGAGCACTCTGATCACCATTTTTGGTGAAGTCTGGGGTTGTGAGGGGCTGGAAGCTTTCAGGAAAGCGTGTAAACAAAGGGATGATGGGAAATCCGTTCCATCCACAACTCAGAGAAAAATTTTGGAGCCAGAAACTCAGTCCTAGAAAACGTCAGATTTAGTCTAAAAACGGCACAGTCATAAATAATCAAGACTTCTGGGAACGCTTTGAAAATAGATCAAAAGATGATTGAAGAGGGTCTTTAAATATGGTTTCAAGTGCTTATACTGTATATCTTAGGCCTGTTTTGTCACCACTGCAAACAGGACCTATTTTCTCACAGGAGAGTTTTTCTTTTTAATTGCTCTGACCACATTGTTCAACAAAGCAGAATAGCAAGAAACAAGCACCGCCTCATTTCCATAAAGGTAAGGTAGGACGATACCCATGGGGCAGCAGGAAGTTCCACTGAGTTGGGTCATGGCATACATTTTAATTATCAGTCCTAATTGATATATTGTGCATTCAGTCAAGCCGGCGTTTATCATTAATTTGTTTTAATGGGGTTGGAAATTGCTGTGTGTCGTCTTTAAGTAAAGTGTGTCGGCCTGGAACCAGAGTTTAACAGCCTGTCTTTATTCCCAGCGTGATTTTTTTTTTTTTTTTTTTTAATCATCCCGAAAAGCTACGTTATAAAGGAACTGTCCTAATTAACTACAGTTAGTAAACTGAGCTCCAAAAGTGGCGCATATCAGTCTAAGAAAAGAAATATGAGCTAAAATCAATGCAGATGATTTCTGTTTAGTATTCTGGAGCATCTATCATGTTATCTGAAAATGAATTGGATTTTATCTGCTTTTGTTTCACGCAGCCCTCAGAGGAAGAAGAGGTTGTTGACCTCCTGCTGAGCAACATCTTCAGCCTCATTGGCATCAGATATAAAGACAAGAAAGACACGGTGACTGACAGCAGCGGCTTTGCCCTTAATAACACCAAGGACATCTCTAAATCCCCTTAACACAACTTTTGTCAGAACCGTGACAAATAAATATCAGCAGGATGTAATTCTTCATATTTTTAAGCAGTTATAAGTTTCTTTGTGCTCATTTATTTAGTAATTTCCTGCTTATTTATCCACAGAAATGATCAACTCAGATCTGTCTTTGGTTTGTTTAGATTTTTTTTCGCTCGTATCTGCACTCGGGCTTTCAGCCCCGCTCAATGTTTATTGAGTTAACCACCTCACCTGCAGCCTATTGTCAGTCAGGCTTTATTCACACTGAAAGGTGAATTTAACAGTTTTTTTTACCCTGTTTAGATCTAAATACTATACAAACATTCATTTTTCTCCCTTAAATTCAGCCAAAAGCATACAAAAAGTGCAGTCCTAAACTGGTTGTTTCTCATCTTTTGCAACATGATCTTGTCCGCACAGTTTTACGTCTCTGATAACAATCAGTTCTTGTGCAAAGTTGGGTTTTGGATAAAAATGCAGCGGGACAAATTTCACATTTGTTGAACGCAACAGACTGAATCTGTAATTCTGCTAGCGCAACACATTTTACTTTGCCAACAGGCGATGAAGAAGTTACTGGAAAAAAGTCACTCTTTTGAAAATGAATGAATATTTATTTAGGTCTGAAGCAGACCCAGCAGGGATTATGAAGCTCTCTGCACGCAGCGTTCTCCACTAGAGACGTTAATCACAATGGAATCTAATATACAGAAAAAAAGTGTAGAAATACACAAAAGAACTTACTTGTCCAAAGAAAGTGATTTGCTGATTAGGAATAAAGTAAGCTCAACCCAAAAGGATTCAGCTTCCTTTAAAACCACTAGATGCAGGTTTAAGAAGTCAGCAATTTCAACTTTATTCCCATTTTTAAGTCATTTATCAATTGAATTTAGTTTTATTTAATCAATCCAATATCACAAAACAATTGTGTCAATGGGCTTCACACCTGAAATTGTACAAAAACAAAGTCAGTTATAAATTGTAAACAATAGCTGATTGCTAAACTCAACAGATTAAGTTAAACTTAATGTATTCGACCCTCCTTTAAGGAAAGACTCTTTAAAAAACAAGACCCCACTAGATTATGAGCCAGAGGCGAGGTCCACGGCCAAGAACAGGAGCACAGACTGGCCACCTGGAATCGTTTCCCACTCTCCCCAGAGGCAGTGGGAAAGAGGGACAACACCTGAATCACACTGCACCAAACAGAGGCATGGAAAACTAAATGATAAAGAATGGAGGGAATGGAAATAGAGGACAGAACTCCAGTTCATACTGGTGTATATGGGTTTTACTTTGAAAATAAACTCATATATGACCTGGTATCAACAAGTTCTTTAGGCAAATGAGAGATACTTTTTTTTAAATAACTTTCTGGGGGATGATCTTTTTTGATTGGCAGGTGGGTGGACCTATTGACATACACATTAAACTCATTTTACTTTGTTGCCATTTTCAAAATGTTGAGGTCAATCAAAATGGCTGACCCTTTAACACCAGAACAGAACTTAATACACGCTCCTTGAACAACTAATCCTTAAACTGTTTATGGAATTATCGTGAAACCAACAGATTCTGATGCTGAGAAAAGTGGTTTTGAACAGTCACGCTCTATTTACATGCCCACTTCTGTGGACATTGTCAGGAACTTAAACATCTAATGAATAAACTGACAAACGATGGAGGTGACAACAGAGCAGATCATAGGACCTGATAAGGTAGAACTGAAGGCCAGACACTAAGTAGACGGAGGGTAATTAACTGAAATGGAGACAGCTGGAACAGAACACGACCAGAACCAGATGTCTTGAACGATTTAAGTGTGAATGTTTTCATTTTGGACCTTAAACAGTCATGAGTCTTTGGCGGTTGGGCTCTGGGCTGGAGACCAGCATGCTAGTGATGTATGCCAGTGATGACCTTGGACCAAGTGAAGAGACCCCAGATGCTGATACTGGTTAAGACAGATGGTGCCAAATCAAAGGAGAGCGGGGCGGAGGTGGGCAAGCGCAATGTCCATCCATCCATCCATCCATCCATCTTCTCCCACTTCATCCAGGACCGGGTCGTGGGGCAGCAGTCTAAGCAAAGATGCCCAGTCTTCCCTCTCCCCGGCCACTTCCTCCAGCTCCTCTGGGGGGATCCCGAGGCGTTCCCAGGCCAGCTGAGAGACAGTCTCTCCAGCGTGTCCTGGGTCTTCCCCGGGGCCTCCGCCAAGTGGGACATGCCCGGAACACCTCTCCAGGGAGGCGTCCAGGAGGACCAGATGCCCAAGCCACCTCAACTGGCTCCTCTCGATGCGGAGGAGAAGCGGCTCTACTCCGAGCTCCCTCCGGGTGACAGAGCTCCTCACCCTATCTCTAAGGGAGCGCCCAGCCACCCTCCGGAGAAAACTCACTTTAGCCACTTGTAGTCGGGATCTCGTTCTTTCGGTCACGACCCAAAGCTCATGACCATAGGTGAGTACTGGAACGAAGATCAACCGGTAAATCGAGAGCTTTGCTTTCTGGCTCAGCTCTCTTTTCACCACAACGGAGCGGTAGAGCGACCGTAAAATGGCGGACGCCGCTCCGCCCCACATCGCCGCTGTCGATCTCACGCTCTGATCTTCTCTCACTCGTGAACAAGATCCCAAGATATTTAAACTCCTCCACCTGAGGCAGGAGCACTCCACCCACGAGAGAGGGCAAACCACCTTTCTCCGTCTTGAATCTGGATAAACATTGAATTTAGCGGGAGGAATTCGATTGTGATTGGCTTTTCAGACAGTAAGCACTTCAGCTATTGGCTCAGAGAGGAGACCAATTGATGACGTGAAGAGTCTCAGCATGCCTGAGATGTGGCAGACCTTCCTTATTAGGTAGGTAGGTGACAAAAACCAAACCAAGGTTCACAATCCTCACAGTAAGAGCGGGTTTCAGCCTTCTGCGTTAAAAACTCGTGAACACGGAGCTTTGCACATATTTAAGACTGTTTTCAGATTCTACATACAAACACAGGCTAAATGCATGTTGTCTAGTGCGTTCTTCAACATGTGTCACACACCTTTAGTGTCCGTACATTTACGGTTTACTTATGTCACTATCGTGCAGTGTTAGATATTAGCACAAAGCTACTTTTCTCAGCTTCCAAATCCAATAGAATTATGTTAATTGCATAAACGGTTGAAGAATTAGGGTGATTGAAAGAGCTTCAACATTAGAGCTAAAGCTCCAGTTAAGGGGCTTCATTTTCAGCGTTCAGAGGTTTTCAAAGATGTCTTTCTAGTTTTGGTTTATTCTCCATTCTTTTGGGTTCTACTTTAGTTTGTTTAATATTTATTCTGCTCTTTTTCCCGACGACTGGCTTCAGATCTTTTGCATTTGGGTGTTTTTAATCAGCCAGTCATGTGTGAAGAATAAAGTTTTATTTTATTTTAAGAGATATTTTTACTTTTAAAGCAATATCAAGCATTTCTTTTATAAATCTTGGGTTTATATGTCACCGTACATGTATCTAAGATATGTTGCATGTTATTCCTTCATGTATACTGTGACTGTTCTCTTGTTCTTTCACTGTTACTCTAAAAATGACCCATAGATAAATCAGTTAAGTGACAAAATAAATCAGTAAATAGTACAAACTTGATTTTGAGTTTTCCACTTTAATTATAGACAGTTCAGTCCAGCTCTGACTATACTTTTTGCTTAATTTCTCAGAAATCATTAATTATGTTGAAAATTGAATTTATCTTTTGGATTTATCAAAGTACATTTGAAGGAACTTTGAAAATTGGTCTGAAGAGTTTCCTTTTCTGATACATTTTGAACTAGTATTCTTTCTCCTTGTAAAAAGTTTTCAAAATTAAGTAAATGTTTTAACTGATGAACATGTTGGAAGCAGAAGAGAAGTAAAAATAAAAAAGGTCAAAATAATGAGCTCTCTGAGAACTCATTAAAGCTTTTCATAAAACTAAATCTCATTGTCTAAGTTGGCACATGTCTCCAATGGATCTTCTGCAAATTGTTCCATCTTCAAGCTCAATTAAAATCGATCTTAATTTACTTAAATCAGTTCAACTCTGCACTTTTTGGAGATCGTCTTCACTCTAGTTTTATATTTAACGGCTTACAGAAAGACACTATTGTTAAAAATGCCCAGTAATGTGTTTTGGGATTGAAAATATGGGAAAAAATGCAGAAATATAGGAACATGAATTGCAGAACTTTATAACAAGATGAATTTGTTTCCCTGTAATATGATTAAGACTATGAAGCTATAATTCATATCATATTAATATTTGGTATGCTGATCTTTGTTTATTTTTATTTTATTTTGGTTTCTTCTGCATTCTCCCTTTCAAATGTGTCTGTATTATTTTTGTTGTTATTGTCACTTTACTATACTCTGTATGTGCCATATTCCATGTACTTTGCTATCAACATGTTTGAATCAAATCTAAATAAACAAATTAACAAATTCCAAGTTAAAAAAACAAATAAATAAACATACTAGATTAATTGGGTCTATTGTTTCCTTGAGTAATTTTCTGATCACTGATCAAGCACGACTCATCTGGTGTGAACGTAGCTTATGTTCATCCTCAACTCCAAAACTCATCAGGCCAAATCTGTTACTTATTTTGATTTCTCCAGACAGGATTTTTTTTTTTCTTTTTGAAGTTTAGTCATTTAATTGCTCTATTTTTAACACCAAATATGGCATCACCAATCTGCCAAAGTAAAAGTCTAACAAATATTTATATTTTACAAAAAATGATGATGAAAAGTTTGATTTATGAGGCATTTTTACAACTGACAATTCATTCAAATGCAATGCATTGTGGTCCATATTCACCAATCTAGTGAGTATCAATACACACTAGACCTCTAGAAATTTTTCAATGTACTGGATTTTAGAATCCACCCAGATAAAATGGCAAACGCCCTATATAATCCTGGTTCTTTTGTTGATATTTTTAATTTCCTAAAGCTGTGCCGATGTTTAACTGTGAAATTACAAGATAGTGAATCTTGAAGGATCATTTGATCCATCCGTGTATTCATTTATCATCCACGTTCACTCCAGTCCTGATCAGAGCGATGCTGCCTCAAAAATCTGGTTCTTAGGAAAGTAAACTCTGGACAAGATGGAAAAGGTTAACTTACATGATCACTTTAAATTCTGAAACATATCTAAGAGGGTTCTTGACCACAAGTGGAACTGAGCTCCAGAGAACTATCAAATTCAAAGATGACAACCTTTCCCTTTGACCTCACTGCCTTCTTTTTCCATCCAGAAAATGTTTTTTTCACTTGAAGACACTGATATTTTTGATGTTGTTAAGGGGAAATAATAACTGGTAATTCAGGATTTTATTGAATATTTTTAGCTTTTAACATAACCTTGCACACAAAAAAAAAATAAATTCCTCAATGGCTGCAAATACACAAAACAACTGAACTGAAAAATATAAATTCCTTGATCACGAGATCAGAGGCAGCTGGGTCAAGGTGAAGGATTTGGAAATGGCATCACAAAAAAAAAAAAAAAACAAAAAAAAAGGTCTTCAATGAGTCTTTGATGCACAAGTTCATGGACGACTCTTCTTTTCAGATTTCCAGGAATAATACATCTAGCATTTGCATGAAGCAGAATTTATGAGTTTAGATCAGGGGTCTGCAACCTTTAACGCTAATAGAGCCATTTAGAGAACCACAGTCCCACTTCATGTTTAGAAAAATAAACTAAAACTTATTTTTGTGAGCATTAAAAGTCATTAATTGCAGCTGTAAACTATTTAGAAATATTTAATTACAACAGAGTCATGTTTCTCTACAAACAACATTTTACTTTTACCAGAAGTACATCCCAGCTCCTTTCAAAACAAAATACACTTAGCGTCAAATGAAATCTTCCTGTTGTTGCAGATCTATTTGAATTAAAAATGCAAAAGCAGCCCATTTTCTATCATTATGGGATGACTGGACTAAAGATGAAACCGTTTACCATCTTTTACCAAGAAATTAACCTATAAACTTGTTGGACTCCAAGCTGGACTGGACCGCCAACACAGACCAGCTCTACAAGAAGAGCTAGTCCAGGCTGCACTTTCTCCAGCGCTCATTTAACATCTGCACTAAGCTGCTGCACACGTTCTATCAGTCGGTGGTGGCGAGTGCTCTCCTCTATGCTGCTGTGTGCTGGAGCAGCACCAGCAAGAACAGGGGTGGGCAAACTTGTTGATTTGTGGGCCAGAAAGGGTTCTAAAATTTGGCATAAGGGCCGGACAAGGAGCAGATGGAAGGAGTGATTTGGTAATGAACCTCATAAACTAAAAAGATAATATGGAATTTAGAGAAAAACCTGCTTTAATTAGTATTAAAATTCACATATATTCATTTAAAAACAGAAAATTTGGGAATTTAATTTCTAAATTTTGATTTTTGTTCTGTTTTTGGTGATCCAATGGGTTGATGTTCTTCAGAGGAAAATGTCAACTCAAAGAAATCCGAAAAATCACCTTCTGACTCAGAAAAAAACACACACGAACGGGGGGGCCGCATGTGGCCCCCGGGCCGTAGTTTGCCCACCCCTGAGCAAGAAGAACATCTGCCGGCTAAATCAAATCATCAAGAGGCCGAGCTCTGTGGTGGGACTGAAGCTGGCTCCTGTGGAGGAGATGGCAGAACAGAGAACTCTGACCGTCTTCCGGTCCATCATGAAGAATCCCTCACATCCCATACATGAGGCAGGAGGAGAACATCCAGCAGCAGACTGCTGTCCCAGCGCTGCTCCACGGACAGAGTGAAGAACTCTTTCGTTCCTCGTGCCTTCAGGCAATATAACTCACTGGCTGATCATCTGAGAATCTTGTAATTATTTTAATCCATTAATTTTAAATCTATTTAATCCATTTATATTTAATATATTTATTCCTGTAATTTTTTTGTTTATTTTTTAATCCTTTAATTTTTTAATATTTCCTAAGGGATTATCAAAGACATTATCAAAAAAAATCAGTTTATTCAAAATTATCTGCATTTTTTTCAAAATCAAAAGGTCTCAAGAGACATAAGAGCTGAGTGGCTCTGGTCAGCAGGTTGCAGACTCCTGGTTGGGAATTTAAAGAAAAAATATCAGTTATATTTTAGCCATCACAAAAATATCATTAGTTCTTAGGATCTGCATGAGATTCAGACATGATGTCGCTGAAATGCATTACCATTAAAACCCAAGTTATGCACAGATGTCGGGATAAATGTTTGAAGCATTAGTGGCAAAACTGAAACAAGAACTCAACTAAATAATCTAAAAAGAGTTTTAGATTATTATGTAAAGCGGCTCATGAATGTTTAATCACTAAAAGTCTCATCTGATCATCTTTTCATCCGATGAAAAGCATTTCCAATGGTTTTCTCAGTTATAATTATGACGTTTTTATGCTTAAAAACCCCTAACTGAGCTGTGAAATGCAATTTTGAGCTTCATTTTCTTTGCATACATCATGAGGAAAATGGGTGTTAAAAAAAAATACATGAAACATAAACAGAGAAAAACCACACCAGTTAAGCACTGTAAAAATATTAATAAATCAGAAAGCATCAAAACAATCCTTTTAAATGAAACTAAAAATATCTCCAAGTTGCAGAATGTTGAAAACGATACATTCATATGCTAATTCGGTCTTTAACACGTTCATTTTTATGCTAATGCGCCGCGACCAGCTAGCGAAAACCATAGGCTCAGTCTACTTCCTGAAAACAAGCATCACAGAAAAACGAAATTACACAGACTATAAAAATAAATAAATTAACTTATCCCTTTTTAGATTTATCACTTAACATTTTCCAAAACTTACAGCTTTGGTTTTGGAGGTTTTTGGAGAGATTTTAAGACACAGCAGAGCAGTTTGAACAATACAAGCACTTCTCAAGGAAAACGTGACTTCCTGCTACCCAGAATGCAATGCAACTACTATCCCACCAAAATAAAATACAGGAAATCGCTGTTGACAAAAATCACTTCTAACTTAACTTGAATGGAAAACAAAAAACAAGTCATGAAATATTTCTTAAGAACATAAATGAGAACCTTTTTCCTTCTTCTTTTCTTTTTACACTTAAATCATTTTACTGGGGCATAACATGGGTTCTTTAAAGAGAAAATTAAAATTTTTCATCTTGATAACTTACCATTATTTTAGGACACAAAGGGAGGTCAGGTACATTTCTTAGATTTGGAATTGTTTCATGATGAGGTGATGCAACTCTTCAGGACTTCAGGACGTTCTCCTCCACACAATCTTACTAAAGAAGAGGAAGAGAAGCTCAAGGAATCAAGAACCATTTAGAGACGATGGACACAGAAAAAGCTGTGATTTTTTCCTGAGCTGTAAGTGAGCTCCAGTAATGAGAGTGGAGATAATTTCCCTGTAGGTGTTTTAGCCTTTTATAATTTAAAATTGATCAAACAATTTTTACTAAAGGTTATAATTAAGCTTTATACCCAAACCATCTAAATGTTTTCAGTTGCATCGGTTCAGAGAAAGGTTTCCAGGATTTTTTTTTACTTTTTTGGGATTCATACGTTTCCGTTTGCAGATCTTCTGTCAAGTCCTAATGATGGGTTGAGCATCATAATAATCCTCATGTAACTGCATCCAGCAGAGATGGCATTTTATGAAAAATGTCAAATCAAACGGTTACGTCCATATGGAATGTGCTCCGACCGTCACAAAAGGACACGATTGTCTGTGAAGACACGTATGATGAATGAAAAAGCTGCAAAACGTGACAGATTTTCCTGGAAATCAGAGGTTTTTATTGTCACAAGTTCTAAAGGTCTCGCTTTTGACCAAGCAGCTTCATCGCAGGAGGCACAAGGA
The DNA here is from genome assembly GCA_003999625.1 of Oryzias javanicus. Taxonomy (NCBI): domain Eukaryota; kingdom Metazoa; phylum Chordata; class Actinopteri; order Beloniformes; family Adrianichthyidae; genus Oryzias; species Oryzias javanicus. The sequence goes on from CM012457.1 coordinate 6,336,723, forward strand.
CGTCCCGCTTTGTCAATTCTGCTCATTTTAGGGAATGAACAAAAACAAAAAAGTTCCTCCAGTTCTTATGCAAAAAGCTATTGAACGGTAGAATCACAGAGCAGAACCAAAGACAACAAACGCTTATACACTCGCCCGAGTGTGACATTAGTGGAAAAAACAATGTTTTTGATGATTAAACACCAGCTTTAACAGTCCGTGTTAGACTATATTGCAGCTAAAATCCTTATTTTCCCACTAGAGGCTGAAGTAGAGGTTGGTAAACTACAACCCGGAGGCCATATGTGACCTATTGAACTATTGAGTGCTGTTGAAGCGAGGCCTCGATCGAACCTCCTTCTGATGTGGGTCTGGAGTTCAGGAAACCTCAGAGTAAAAGTCAGTCAGAGTTTGCACCACAGAAAGTTCAAACCAAAGTCAATGTTATTTTTCACCTTCGCGAAAGGAGATTCCGATCAATCACATGGCAACAAGGCCCTCTCTGATCAGCAGAATCTGGTCTACTTCCGCGACAGGTTAGTTTTATTGATTCATGCAGTATGTAAAAGCTGTCATCCAATCACAGAATAGCACACGTCCATTTTCTCCTAAAAAGGCAGATTAACCTTTGCTACAGACAAAAATGATGTTTTTCTGCAAAGCTGTCATTTCATGGCCTGTGTAGGCGAGCTCTCACTTCCTGTTAGTTTCACACCATGTTGAGCACCTCTTTCTTTCTGTAACTGCTCTGCTATTTTTAAAACCACATGACAAGTATTTTGCAGGCTTCATGACAAACTTTTTGAACACAGTTTAAACAATATTTTCCTTCATTCCCCCTTTTGAAATCTTTTAAGATTTCACCATCCATAGTAAACACATTCCAACACCAAATAGCAAGATCAAAATATAAAATGTAAAATATAAAATGGCCAAAAAACTTCAAAATGTCAAACCAACCCATCAAAAACATTAACATTTCATCTTCTAATGAAACCCCAAAATCTGTGAACCTGACAACTCTTAAAATGACACCAAAATACATTTCACTAATACTAAGAGCATGAGCCAGAAGCCTGCGGTTTTTATTGAGAAGCACAGCGTAGCGCACACAGCAGAGTGTATGAGAGACCTTCTGTTCTATTCTAGATCTGGTTCACCAGCTCATCTGAAATCAACACAGCATAAAATCACAAAATCATATACTCAGTAAATGGTGACACAAAATACACATCAAAGTAAGTAAGTAAAGTAAGTAATCAAAACCTTAAAAATATAGAAATACCCTGAGAAAACCTTGAACTAAAAAACCCTTAAAAACCCAACTTGAAAGTTTTCACCATATCACTAAAACCCCAATATAAAAATCTTATATGTAATAGCAAAAAGCATTCAGCCTGCGTGATTTATTTGATAAGCACAGTGTACAGCGGAGCACAAAGTATGTAAGAGGTCCCCCTTTTATTCTAAATCTGTGGCCACATTTTTACCTTATTCTGGGCACTGCTGGAAAGGAAGTTCACAATAACTCCAAAAAATCACTGTCACCATAACTATTGAGAAAACAATCAATGGAAACAACCCTTCAAATGGCATAATAATTAATATACCTGCAAAAGAAAAGGTTAAGCACAGAAGATCACATACACTCCAAAGTATTTTTTTTTTTTTACAATATCAGTGTCTCCTTTTTTTTTTTTTTTTTTTAAGTTCAGTTCTTGATGTCTTCAGTGAGAGGATTAACTCTCACCAGAGTCCAACGAATGGCGAGAGCTTATGCTCGATCGCAACGCACTGGATCCGATGACGGTGGGCAAGGTGATCTGCGCGGTTGATCACCTGCCTTGCTGCTCCTTCCTCGTTCCTGTGGATGCAAGCGATGTCAATGTTTTTTTTTTTTTTTTTTTTTTGTGTGTGTGTGTGTGGCTGCTCTCGAGCCACACGCTTTACTCCTGCTCCAAGGGGGTTTATTATGCCCCTTTTCTGTGTGATACTCCTCACGAGTGTAGCAGAGGCGGCCCTGCTAGCTCCTCCTGCTCCAGGACTCGATTTATTTGATCCAGTGGTCGTGATGGGACGTCTGCAGGTGTGCACTGGCTCCAGTGATACCAGCGCTCTCCTTTTCCTCTCAACCTGACAGCGTGAGACGTTCTCTCCACCACCTCGAACGGACCGGTCCACCTGGGTTCGTTCCACTTCCTTTTCAACACCTTCAGCAACACCCAACGCACCTCCGGGTCTGCTCCTTCCTCCCCCTTTTCACCAGCGGTCAGTCTGGGCAACCTGGAAAGAGCTTGGACTAGTTTGTTAAGTGTGTGATAATGTACCTGATATTCTGGTCTGGCGGCGTGCATCTGCTGTCCTGGGCAGGTCGCATGTGGTCCAGGGAAGACACGACCTGTTTGAAGTTCATGAGGGGTGTAGCCGTACGCTCGAGAGACAGAACATCGAATTGACATGAGAGCTAGAGGTAATGCATCAATCCAGTTTAATTTAGTCTGTGCACAGATTTTTGCCAATTTGGTTTTGATGTTTCGGTTCATCCGTTCAACCTTTCCTTGAGACTGGGGGTGATAAACTGTACCATATGCATGCTTCAGCCCTAAACATCTTTCCACTTCTGTCAGATCTTTTGCACGGAAGTGTGTGCCGTTGTCTGATCGGATTTTTCGAGGAAAACCATGTCTGGGTATGTACTCGTTCACCAAGCATTTAATCACTGTTTTGCTGTCCTCCTTTCTCGCTGGCCACGCTTCTGGCCATCCTGAGAACGCGTCCACGCACACCAACAGATACCTGCAGCCTCTGACAGGTTCGATCATGTCGGTGTAATCAATGATTATTTCTCTACCAGGTGCAGTCACTTCCGGGAAAATTCCCAGATGTACTTTCACTCCTGGCTTTACATTGTGCTCCCTGCAGACTGTGCATTCAGAGAGGAAATTCTCCACCATGGATAGCATATGAGGATGCCACCAGTGTCTGAGATTAATCATCATCTGTGTTCTCCCAACATGTCCCACTCCATGTGCTTCCTGGAGCACACTCTGCTTCATTTTGAGAGGTAGTATGGGCCTGCCTTCTGGACCTCTCCACACTTTGTCTGGAGTTTGATATCCTCCTTTAGCTTTCCACACTGTTCTTTCCTCTGCACAGGCTTCCGCTTGCTCTATGCTGAGATCTTCCATCGAAGGCGCACCTGCTTCTGTTACCACCATCATACTTCCTGTCGTGTAGCCTGCAGTTTCTTTCGCAGCTGTATCAGCCGCTCTATTTCCTCTTGCAATGGGGGTTTCCCCTGCGTCATGTCCTTTACATTTCATGATCGCAACTTTAGCTGGGAGCTTTAACGCTTCAGCCAGAATCTGCATTTCTTCTTTGTGTTTTTGATAGGTTTCTGTCCAGCTGTCAAAAAGCCTGTTCTTTGCCACTGAGGCAGTTCCACATGTACTGCACCCACTACATATGCTGAATCTGAAAAAATGTTAACTTCTTTTCCTTCTGACATTTTTAGTGCTTCACAACAGCTAATAGTTCTGCTCTCTGTGCTGACTGCGATCCTTCTAGTTTTCCTGTTTTTACCGTAAATAGATAGCCCTGATGTTCCTCTACCACTGCATATGCTGACTTCAGTCCTCCTATGGGATCACGAAAACAACATCCATCTGTATATAGGTTCACAGCTCCTGGTATGGTGTGGCTTCTAGGTCTGCTCTGACTTTATCTTCTTTTTGCCACGAGGTCAGTACACACATGTGGGGTCCCTGTGGTGAATTTTTCTGCCATGTTTATTCCTTCGTGTGTGAATGTGATGTGTGGTGCTTCCAGTATTTTGCTGAGCTTTGCTGTCTGTGTGGTGCTAGAGTGAAGGCCTGTGAGTTGATGTATGCTACTACTCCGTGTGTTGTGAGTACTCTTAGTGATGACCATGACTAAGTGTGCTGTTTTCTGCAGGAGTTTGGCTATCGCGGCTGCATGTCTGGTGCATTCGTGGTGTCGTTTTTCCATATCTAGCAGTACACTCGCGTACATTAACACTCTCCTTACTCCCCCCTTTTTGAAACAGGACACCGTTAGCTTCATGTCCTGTTTCAGAAACATCCAAGAAAAAGGTTGTGTGTAATCTGAGTAGCGAGTTCTGCTGCTGATGAGAGCTCCGCTTCACTGTAGTGAAGGCCTCCTCAGCTTCAACGGTCCAGTTTAATTTAGCAGATAGGTTTCGCATGCCTGTTCTTTAACCATGTCACGTAGAGGTTGTGTTAGCGTGGCGTAGTTGGGGATGTAGGATCTGCTATATCCAGTCAGCCCAGAAATGACAACATGCTTTTCACTGTCTGCGGTTGAGGATGCGAAAGGACAGCAGATATGTGTTGCGGACACGCTTGTTCCTGACTGTGATATGACGGCGTCCCAGAAACTCAACTTGGCGTCTACAGATTTGCAACTTTTCGCGGCTAACTTTGTACCCGTGTTTAGCCAGATGTAATAACACTGTTCCTGTGGCAGTTAAACACTCGTCACTGTTGGAGCGGCGATGAGGAGGTCATCTACTATTGGATGAGGGTGGCGTTTTGAGGCAACTCGCATGTGGATAGAGATTCTTTCAGGATTTGGTTAAAAATTCCTGGAGAGAGCGCAAAACCCTGTGGTAGGCGGGTGTATCTCAGTTGTACACCCTGATATGTGAAAGCAAAGATGTCTCTACAGCGTGGATGCAGTGGGAGTGAGAAAAAAGCGTTGGGCTAGATCTATACAGCTAAACCAGCAATGAGAAAGTGAGATGTTGGTTAGTGCGACGTATGGTTAGGTACTGGAACAGTGGGGGTCAGTAACACGTCATTAATAGCTCTGAGGTCATGTGCCATGCGATATTTGCCAGTATTCTTTTTCTCTACAGGAAGGATGGGTGTGTTCCACTGAGAATCAGCGAACTCCAGAACTCCGGCCTGCCATAGGCCTGAGATGGTGTCTCTGATTCCCTCACCAGCCTGAGGTTTGTGAGGATATTGAGACACCCAAACAGGATGGGGAGAGCTAACCTCGAAAGAAATGGGTGTACATTTGACGAGACCCACGTCTGTAGGTCCTGTGACCATAGAGATTCAGGCATGTCTGCAATAACTGCGGACGCCAGGGGGTGGTCAGTGCGTTCACAGTCGTGACTGCGGTCAAGTTGGACATGCTGTAGAGTAGCAAGGTCAGTGCTGGAGTTGTGGATGCGGTATGTGTGTAGTGGAGGGTGAAAAGCCTAACTAATGGAATCCTAGAGTCCTGCCAGTCGGTCAGAGATAAGGAGCGTTTTAACACCCTCCTAATTTCTTTTGCTTGGTGGTCGGGGTGAAGTGCGAGTGAGACATGAGGGCTGGCGTCAGCCGACATCATATACCACTGCTCCTGGTCTGGGGTCAGGAAAACCTGTGCCACCACACCCTCAGGTGCGATGAACAGATCTCCTGAGGTAATAGTCCATGTGTCACCTTCTATGTCAGTCTGAAAAGCGTGTTTGTAGGTGTCATCTTCTGTTCTGTCATAGTTTAAAGTCACATGTAAGGGGTCAGGAGGTGAACGTAAGGCCCCAGGGTGGAGACCCAGGGTTTCCAAGACAGATAAGAGGACAACACGCCGCTCCCTTGTGGGGTCTCTGGTTGCAGTAGCCCCCAGTAAATGTCCACTTGCTTGTCAGGTAGAGGGCTCAGCAGGTAAGCACCTGAGCTCGAACCCGTGGCCGAACAGGTGTAAGAAGTTCCATCTTTTAGAGTCACTTGTAGTCCATCTGCACCACATAAAATAGTTGCTCCAAGTTTCATCAACAGATCTCGTCCCATGAGGTTGACAGGTGAAGCAGAAGAGAAAAGAAACTGGTGGTCAACCGTCTGCGGACCCAGTGTGGTCAACAGAGGTTTTGTGAAAGGCAGAGTCTGTTCTTCCCCCGAGAAACCCACCACAGATGTTGTGCGTGTGGAAAGGGTAGCTGGTTTCACACTGTTCATGGTGGACCACGTGGCCCCTGTGTCCACCAGGAAAGGCTTCTGCTGACCCTCAATGTTCAGAAGCAGCGTGGGGTCTGCCGTGCCCCTACTGCTGCTAGTGCTCGGTGGGCAGCGTCATTGGTGGGAGGGGTCCCAAGCATTTGGGCCATCCCACTGTCCTGTAGGCATCTGGCGAGCTGGACCTCTGCCTCTCATCATCGGTCTCCCTCGAGGAGGCCCTCTCCCGTTGCCTCGTCCTCTGAACGGGCGGCTGGGTCTGCCTGACCCATACGGACAGTCGCGTGCCCAGTGTCCAGGACTCCCACAGAGGAAGCAAACATCATTGCCCCTACCCAGCTGTGGTCCCCACTGAGCCCTCCCCGGGCCTGGCTGTCCCATCCCCATAGACCCCTGCTGTGCGTACTGTAAAGGTGGCGGAGGTAATGGAGTGGCAGCGGGTGCGCTGCTACCTCCAGGGCCCTCGTACATTATTTTGGCCGTCTTTTTGTCTTCTCTTTTATTCACCCCCTTTTGTCGTGCTTCAGCTATTTGCATTTTAAGTAATTGAGTCTGAAGGTCTTTTATCTGGTCATCTGCTTTAGTCTTTTCGTCTCGTGCGCGAGTCAGGTGATGAATAAAATGTCTGTCCCACACAGTGGAGTCGGCACCTGGGAGGTCTGGGTTTTCTTTCATGGCGTTTTGTACTGCAGTGGGAGCTCCTTCTAACAGAGCGCTCCTGTACCATTCTCTTTGGGGTGTGTCTCTGTTAGGATTAATCCCTGTCTGGTTTTCCCACATAGTTTTGCACTCCTCCAAAAACTGACGTGGCGTTTTCAAGGGATCCCAGGTAAATTTAGGGATACTAGCTCCCGTTGGTAGTGGAAACTTTTCTCTAAGCGCTTTTCCGATCCAAAAACTGTGATCGCTGAAAAGTGTGTCATCCGGTTCATTGATCGTATCTGCTGTCTGTTCGACCTCCCTGGCCGCAGAGGAAGTCATACAACGTGAAGCTACTGCTCGATAGTCTCCTAAGGCCAATGTGGTGCCTGTGGTGAACCTGCTGAATGCTTGCAACCACGGGCCTGCTCCCTCGGTTACAGGAGGAAGTTTGTCACACAGTGTGGTTAGATCACCTAGGTTGTATGGCTTGTATTTTATGTCACCCTGTCCTGTTTGCAGTAAGGGCTGTTGCAGACGTCTGCCTGACCTAGATAACATTTCATATGACGGTTTGTGTGGAGTGTCAGAGTTGGCTGAGTCACATTCTGCATTAAGAGGGGATTTCCTGTCATCTGGCTGCTCGCACACACTCGCAGCTCTGCTTCCTGTTGAGCTGCAAGGTGTTGCGTGCGGAGGAGTTGAAGCGCCGCTGTGTTTCATGCAAAACTCAACACGCTCTTTTCTGCTTTTTCCCTTTTCTTTAGTTTCTTTTCTGTAATTCTCTTCTTCCCACTGATCGGTTGTAATCCAATTCCCATCCAAAGCCATCTCAACTTCTCCTCTACATCTTCTCCCAGCATTTTCCTGTGATTTGGAGCTAAGAACCCCCGCATTTCCCCGTGTTGGCTGTTCTCTATTTTTTCTATCAGCAAACGGATCTACCAGGTGTTCCTCTCTGTCTATGTTTGACAAAGGAGCTGTTGGGCTCACTGGATTGAACAAAACCTGTCCGACGTCACCCCCAGATATTTCTAGTCCATCTACTTTAAGTACCCCCCTCTGAACTTCGAGAATGGGATAGAGGCTAGCTGCAGAATAAGGAGGAGGCTGTCTCTGTTTATTTTTCACTGGTTCCATCATCTCTGGCTTTGAACCTGACCACCACATAAACCATTGTTCCCAATATTTTACTTTCTGCGAAGCGTTCTTACATTTGTCTTTTAATTTCCCCTTCTTAATCCACGAAGCTGCTTCTGCTTCCTTGTCACACTTTTCTCCCTCGTTTCTGGCCTCCTCAGCCTTTAATTTAAACCATTCTCCTAAAGACACCCGTTTCACCTGGTCATTTTCAGTCCACCTCTTGGACACCTGATCTGCCATTCCTGTCATTAATTTTACGGCTTCCTTTTCATCATGAACTTTTCTAATCGCCTTTCCTAATACTGCTAATTGTTCTTTAATAGTTAGAAATACTCCGTTCGGGCCCCACCCGTCATCATGAGTTTCACGGTCAAATTCACCTTCCATTGTGCCTCCCTGAGGTCTTACACCACAATTTCACCTTATAAAAATTCACTTAGATTTTTGGGGAGGATCGGCGATCAGTCACTGTGTACCTTATGAACATCGACTGTATCAGGCTTCTACAGGAATATGTATCCCTGCGGACACAGCTGTCATAAGTGTACCAACTTTTCAATTCCGATCGCTCCCTTTACACAGAAAAATACAGTTGTTCTGGGTCCGGACTGCGTCCGGTTTCAAATGATCCTCAGAACAATCAATCACACCTATTTCTCATTCACAACCTACGTGTGTGCATCCGTCCAGTGACCTAATGTCCACTCACGGTTATTTCATTTCCACTCTTGCAGACATCCTCTGCTCATGGTTATTATATATCATGGGGCTTATGTGTGATGTACTTATCAGGGATCTGACTGTGAACATCCTGTCCGGGGGATGGACGGATTTCACTTATGAATTTTATTCTAAATGTGTCTCGTCCTGAACTGTCTATTCTTATTTCTGGCCAACCAAATTGTATGGCACGCTATGTCCCGAACATTTGATCCGGTCAATCAGGTACTTAAGACTCTGATTGAGACACCAGAAATTTATGATGTGTTATTTGGAACAGAAATCCAATCTTCCTCAGAAAATTTTCATTCTGCCCAACATTCATTCCGTTGTTATCCTATTATATCTAGTCTTTTTCTACTTGGTTCCAAACCAAGGTCCGTTTTAGAGATCGACGTCTCAGGGTTCCAAACCCACACAAATAGATCCCAGATCTACACAGTTCTTGCGGTTCCTGACCGCTGAGTCCCAGACTCGATTATTTCCTGTGGTCCCAGACCATTGGTGATATTCGGAGTTGCCTCAATTCTCCAGGTTTTTCACCTGACTTCTATAGAAGTTTCGTCAAACAACTATTTGATCCGTCACGATCTAGGCGAGTCCCAGACTCAATTCACAATCATCCATTACGTTTCAACTTCAGTTTCTTATACCCTTTAATTCATTTGTGAACACAGAATTTACTTAGACCAAGGACATGAAGTAATTTAGCGTTTTCAATCAGCAGTTTTTATGAAAAAGGTACTGCCTTACCTTTTAATTATGCCGCGGCTTATGTCCTTCGTCCGTTCGTTCCGGTTCGTGGTCAATTCACGTTCCCTTTTCTCCAATGCCCCACGTTGGGCGCCAATTTGTTGAAGCGAGGCCTCGATCGAACCTCCTTCTGATGTGGGTCTGGAGTTCAGGAAACCTCAGAGTAAAAGTCAGTCAGAGTTTGCACCACAGAAAGTTCAAACCAAAGTCAATGTTATTTTTCACCTTCGCGAAAGGAGATTCCGATCAATCACATGGCAACAAGGCCCTCTCTGATCAGCAGAATCTGGTCTACTTCCGCGACAGGTTAGTTTTATTGATTCATGCAGTATGTAAAAGCTGTCATCCAATCACAGAATAGCACACGTCCATTTTCTCCTAAAAAGGCAGATTAACCTTTGCTACAGACAAAAATGATGTTTTTCTGCAAAGCTGTCATTTCATGGCCTGTGTAGGCGAGCTCTCACTTCCTGTTAGTTTCACACCATGTTGAGCACCTCTTTCTTTCTGTAACTGCTCTGCTATTTTTAAAACCACATGACAAGTATTTTGCAGGCTTCATGACAAACTTTTTGAACACAGTTTAAACAATATTTTCCTTCAGTGCGGTCCGCCAATCTGGAATAAATTTATATTGACATTTCTAATTGTTTTATTCTCCCTGTAATTCTTATGTCTCCCTGTTGATGGTGCACTACAAATTGACCTTTAAGATGCAGAAAATGTTTCGTTTATGTGATTGTCGTGTGTTTTTCAAGTCGGACACACACTTTTTTTAATCATCCAATTCCACATGAACGCAACATTTCTCTTAATTTACATTTTTTTCCTGAGGGATATTGCAATAAAATGAGAACAAAAACCACACATTTTTGAATAAAAATTTCAAAATGTTAAGTTTTAATATATATAAAAAAAACTTTCAGTGTGTTTTTGGTCCTTCCATCTTTTTTCTTTTTATGAGGTGGATTACCAAAACACTCCATAAATTTGAGAACCCTTTGTGGCCCTCGAATCTAAAAGTTTGTCCACACCTCCCTTAAAGAAAAATAATAATAATAAAATATATATATATATATGTATAAGAAAACTATAATATTGGGAGTATTTCAGTATACTGAAGAATATTGCTTCTATATATGGAATAAACTGTAAATATGTCAACCCATGGAGGCTGAAGTAGAGGTTAGTAAACTAAAGCCCGGAGGCCATATGTGACCTATTGAACTATTGAGTGCGGTCCGCCAAACTGGAATAAATTTATATTTATATTTCTAATTGTTTTATTCTCCCAGTAATTCTGATGTCTCCCTGTTGATGGTGCACTAAGTTGACCGCTTAGGTGCAGAAAATTATCCTTTGGTGGTGGAAGATTTGTCATTTATGTGATGATGGTCGTGTGTTTTTCAAGTCGGACATACACTTTTTTAAAATCATCCAACACCACATGAACGCAACATTTCTCTTAATTTACATATATGCAATACATCTCAATATACGGATCGGTATATTTCAAGAAAACGGTAATATTGGGAGTATTTCAATATACTGATAAATATTGCTTCCATATATGGAATGAACTGTAAATATATAACTCCATATATTGATAAGTATATTGTTGTTTCATAAGGGCTGGTCTATAGTGACAGCAGTTGGGTGTCTGTGGATTTTGGCTGTGTTGAGATTGCTGCCACTCTAGTTGATTAGTTTTAGCACGTCACCCAATTGAAGACATTTATGGCAACCAACTACACTGAAAAAAGTAAACTTTGCTGTCAGTTTAATGAGTTTTTCCTCATTATATTAATCTGAAAATATTAATTTAAATGTAATCTTTTTAAGTTATGCTATGTATCTTTCATGATTTTCACTTTACTATAACGTAAATGATAGCAGGTCACCAAAGTGTTTTTTTTTTTTACATTTCATGAAAGCAATATTATTAGGTTGAATTGGATGTGCGCATGCGCACTATGAAAATTTATTTTGGCGGGCCGTAGCCCAATCCAGCCATTTTGTGAACGGCTGTTTCAATGCTGGACTGCAACTCAGAGCAACAAGTTGCCCAGGTAGGTAAAAAATATGATTAATTTTAAGTTATTTTAATGTAATTTAAGATAAAAATACTGGACTATAGAGTTCTTTAGAGGAATCAAGGAGCTGAAGGTACTGTTGTGGTACCAAACATATGTATATATGTATAAAATGAGAATAAAGAAAAAAAGAAAAGGAAATGAACTCAGTCCGTTTGTTGAGTTTAGTGATCAGATCCGGGTGGATTTAGAGTCTTCCCGCAGTTTTTCCCTTCTACAAGTTTTGTGTTAGGGTGTGGAAGATGTGCTTCATGAAGAGGAGAGAAAGCAGAGTTGGTTTTCCGTTGCTGAAAGAAGAACATTGAGTAGCTTTGTTTCAATTCTGAATTTCCATTCTCATAACCTTAGCATTCTTGCTTGCACGCATGTCGCCATGATGACGCATACGCTAGCTCGCTGGCATTAGCTTAACTCTTGTACTCAACAATTCTTGGTGCTTATGGACTTAAAAAAACACCCATAATTTAATGTTAGTCTATAATCCCTAAATCTACAAAAATATTAATACATAAAACAACCAAAAAACAGGACGAATCTGAGGTAAACTTCTGACACGTGCATACCTGTGCTTTGTGACTCCCTCTGTGTGTATATTTCCACTGGAAGCAGAGCAAGCCCATTTATAGCGGGTTCCAGTCCTGTGGACCGTGTGATTGGTCCATATGACCAGTCCACATAACTCAACCTTCCAAGTGAAAAGAAATAAAAAGCCTTGAAAGCTGACGTGTGTTACACAATTCTTTGAAAAAACAAATCAAATAAAGAAAACATTTTCAGGTCAAACATAATTGGTAAACATCATACACACCTCCACACACTGCGACTAACCACCGATAACCACCAGGATAAAGTGTGGAGTTCAGGTTCTTGCTCAAGGACACTTTGACACATGGGCAGGCAGGGTGGGAACCAAACTACATGTTGACCGCTTTACCACAGCCGCCCCAGACAGACAGCTAAATTGTCTTCTAATGTAAGGAGTATTCCACACACATCCTGCTACTGGGCCAAGATCCCAAAGGAGTACAAGGAGACCTGGTTGAAATCCCTGATCTAAAGCAGTGAAGGCAATTCGTAATTGATCTTCATAAATATGTAACAGGCGGGATGTGTTGTAATATTGATTAGACACCTACAGGAACTCCAACAACCAAAACCACAGCAGGCGTGTCAACCTCAGCTTTTAGCACAGAGTGTTCACACTGGACTGTTGCTATCCGATACCTGCCACCTACAGTTGGAAGAGTTTTGGTGCGAATTGTTGAAGCGGGGGAAAACTTCCTCTTTCACAGCTCTATTCAGATATATGGAAGACTTGGTGTCGCCTGATTTCATCCAGGTACAAACTGCAGTTATTAACTTATCCTCCATGATCAGTTTAAAACGGTTAGTCTTTCTGTGAATTCAAAAGGACGCCATTCATCCATTGCTACGAAATCCAAGTCCTTCATTGGTCAAAGTTCAACTCGTTTAACTTTACTTTAGTCTAACTCTTGTTTTGTACAGAGCTTGAGAACAGACTTAAAAACTTGTCTAGTGACAAATGAATGTGAGAGTTTTGAAAACGGAGACGCTGACTTCTTAATCGAGCGGCCTCTGGTCACACGCAAGATAGCGTCAGATCAATCTACAGCCGCAAGCAGAAATCGTAACTTTCGCCGGCTGCGTAAGCAGAGATTTCCTAAACTGTAGAAAACCCTTTCAAAATAATATTTTAAAACCTTTTCAGAACTATAAGCTTTTACGCCTTTGAATGAAAATAAACTATGAGTTTCCTCTGTTAATCAGCTGATCAGAGGCACTGAAATTCATTTTTTTATAAAGAAAAAAAAACTGCAAAAAGGGTTGACAAACGAGAAAAAAGGGAAAAAGGTCGAAAGCTTAAAACTATATTTTTCTTGCGGCCCGCTCCGACAGGGGGAGGGGCTTCCGGCTATTAATTTTTGGGCACCATTTTTTTTCTCTGTAGCCACATCCTCTTGTTTTTATTTTTTTAGAACTCTTTATTTATACTTTTTTTTTCTGTAACAAAACAAACACCAAACTCCCAATGACAAGGTTTGTTAAACAGTGCCTCCACAATAATTAGAATATATCACAAGGTGAGGTTATTTAAAACAAAAAAACAAACAAACAAAAAACAAACAAAATATAAAAACACCAAATACCAGGGCAGATTAGATTCAAAGAAAATTAATAGATAAAGAAAATTACATCAACATGTATAAAAAAAAATTTTTAAAAAAACTCTCAAAACAAATCACAACCCTAAATGGAGTTTAACCATGCGCCATCTTTGTTCAAAAACTGCCATTTTTAATTATAAAGATGCATTTTTTTTTCCATGATGTAAACCCGTTTTACTTTGTTTCCATTTCTTTACAGATGGCGGTGTAACATTTTTCCAATTATTAGTTATAATTTTCTTAGCAACCAATAAGAGTATATGCAAGATGTATATTCTATCAGCATGTTACGGCCCCAGGCCTTTGAGGATGTATCTGTGTATCTTTGTATGCTTCTCCTTTACAGAGGGGTTTTTCCATCCTGCTGCCTGGCTCCACCCCTTTCCAGGAGATTGCAGCTTCCTACCCTCCACCAATCACCAGGCTTGGAGGGAAGCATAAAAACCCCAGCAGACCCTGGCCCAGTGGCAGCTGAATTCCTTGAGAGGAATCAGTTTTCTCAGCTCGCCCCTGCTGTCGGTCTTGGCTTTGAAGCCTTAGTGAATGCCTGGTGTTCCTTCCCTTGGTCCTTTGTGCACCTCATATGTTCCTGGTTTTGTGTCCCTCTGGTTTATAGGTTTATTTTGTTACTACTTGTGTTTTACCTTTTGGTGGATGTACTTTTCATAATTGCTAAATAGTGCCTGAAGCTTTAAGTTTGTAACCCTTAGTCCGCTTTTGAGTCATTTGTTCAACTCCCGCAGCTGTACCCTAAATAAACGGCTGTCTTCCCTCCTCCCGGCTTAAATAATCTTCTTTTTTATTTTATGTTACCTATTTTCTCCCTCCCCCTTTGGGTGGGACGTAACACAGCATGAAAATCAGGAGGTACAACACAAAATAGAAAAAACAGCACATTGGAAGGAATCTCTTGTCTCAAAATTCCCTCTATTTTGTCTTTAATTTTTTTCCAATAGCCAATAATTACAGGGCAGTCAAAAAAAATATGCGTATGATCCCCTATTTTCCCACATTGTCTCCATATCCTCTTGTTTTTATTGGAAGTTGTCAGTTTTTAGCCGATTGTCGAGCCCAGTGTGAACGTAGATGTGCTGGGAAACGACGACTCCTCTCAGCGACCCTCCACAAGCCTTGAAAACACAGAAACTCGCAACACCAAGACCACGCATAGAGGAAGACATGTGCAGGCCAGGCATAGCTTATGCAACCTTGATGGCAAGTGGACGTGGACTTGTCCTCCGAGCCTGCGCAGTGGAATTTTAAGGTGTGCGCAGTCCTGACCCCACCCTTTACACCCGTGGTTCATCTGACATGGTCTAGCAAGCTGGGACGGTGACAACGAGGTCCATGGGTCGTGGGTTTTATATCAGACTGTCCTTGTCCTAGTCTCTGGCTCAAAAATCGTACTCAGAGGCACGAGAAGTATGTTGGTCAGTGACCTCATGATGAGGTTCAGACGCCCGGAGGCATAGTGTCACAGAAACGTGACGATGACCAGAAATCAATGGATGCCATGCAGCCATTTCTGGATTAAAAAGATTCATCGTTACCCTGATGAGGGAGGCTAAGGGTGTACTTGCACTTGCCCGAGGTGCACACCCAGGCTAGTGGAGGGAAGGAGACGCCTTACTACTCCATTCTAGACCGGCTCCAAGCAAGTCTAGCCACTGCCCACAACAAAGGGTAAAGGACTGGTCTGAGAGGCAAAACAGTTAGTTTGAAACGCTGACTATTTTCCCAGAATTGATGTGTTAGTTTGCAGAATTACATCTTTAGCTTCACAGATGTTTCGTGCCGATTTCAAACACCACCGTTGCCATCAGCCGCTTTGCAGCTTTCAAAAGTGTGACATCAGTTTCATTTACAGATAACAAGTAATTAAAAGTCAATAGAGAAGACAAGAAGAAGAAAAATAAAAGTTCTCAGACCTCGTTGTCTGCTTTGCTGGTACCACAGAAACTGAAACGCTTCACTGCATTAAGATAAGGCAAGCAGTAATAATCATAATGATGATAAACATGTCATTTTCTGTTGGCGGTCACATGACTCTGCTGGAGCACGTCTTGTTTGTCAGAGATAAAAAGCAGGGCAGACATACGTGAGAGATGCAAATGAAAAAAAAAAGTCACGATTTGCCTTTTATTTTCTAGCAATTATCTTTATGGAGCAACAGATGCAACCGCGCGACACCTGAGGAGAATCTGAAATAATGGTTTAAGGCATCAGATAACTGACACTCACCTGGGATTCTGAGCTTGTTTGACAATTTATTAAATCGTCACTATCATTTGTCTTTCAAGCATCAGTGAGTGACAACAAACGAGAACAGGTACCAATTTACTGTCCCCGTCTCGCTCGTCGTTCTGATGATCTTCTCTCTGTTCCTCATGTTCCCCTGCTATGTTCAGATTTAAAGCAGTCTGTCAGATTTCTGCTCTGCATGTTTTTTTTTTTTCTAACCGTCTCCTCTGAGATGACAGTGGGTTGCAATCTTTTACATTAACCTGAGGCTGTTTAACTTCTTCAAAAGACCCGGCGAGTGATGAAACAATGGAGAAAAAAAAAAAAACAAACTGATGAAAAATTACATTTTTCTTTTGTTAAGCTAAAAATCTACAATTATTATGTCAAATTTACCACAAAAAAGCTAATGAATCAGTTCATTTTATATAGATGTACAGAGATTTTTCAGTTCCAATTATCTCTAAAAGGGATATTTGAATCAACTGGTTCCCTTAGTGTCCTTTTATTCAGTAATAAAAAACTTTTTTTTAATTTTCTGCAACACTGCATAATTCTGTTCAAAGCATGCCGTTGTTCTGCGAATTTTTCTCCTTTCAAGGTTCGATGCCAAAAATGTGTCACAGAATCCGAAGAAACTATAGGGGATTTGCTCCGAATGCATGAGGATTCTTCTTTAAGCCTCATGTAACCATGGTTACAGTGTCTAACCAGGGAGTGGAGATGTATGGTGAAGCTCTGAGGAGTTGAAATTTTCCAACACAGATTTGAAATTCCAATTGTTCAATATAAAGTAATCATAGAACGAAGTCTCTGATGTTGCTTCTACACGTTAACACAAACAATTGCTTCTTCATTATGGCGCAAAGCTGTGATCATCTCATTCATAAGACTAGAAAGGCAGAGGACATAAAAGGCCTTACTTTGAGGTCAAGGTTTTCTTTGAACGTTAAATAATTAATCGCTGCATTTGAAATGTTATGATGTCGTGGAAGGTTTTGTGCGTTCTGTTTGATGCAGACGTCTACTTTCCATATTCCCACTGAGACGTTTGATGAAACTAGATGCAGTTAACGTAAAGTGGATCTCAACAGAGTTGTTATTAAGGACAACAAGAGCGTCTCTGAATGGAACAACATCTGCACATCACTCCTACCTAGAAGTTTCTTTTTAATGATTTGTTTCATAACTTGTGGTTGACGATAAATTTCAGTCATATTGGTTCATTTTGAATGATCAAATCAGACCTGAAATTGATTCAGGAGATCGACTGAAAGATAAATAATTGATTACTAAACAGTGAAGCTGAAGTTTTCTTATATAATTTGTTGGATTCTAGGAATATAACACCACTTCAATTAGTAAAACTCTTAATGAAAAGGGTAGTAATTGTCAAAAAAAAAAAAAAAACCTTCATATTAAAAAAGGAAATAACATCAAATTATGTCACATTCCATCACAAAAAGGAATTGCTGATTTGTGTCATTCCATCAATATCCTTCACTGATTTTATAACATCCCATAGTGATGTCTATAAAGGTTTTTTATGCAAACAATGCTTCTACTCATTTCCTGTTCTGCTGCTGTTCTCGACTACATATATGCAAGAATGTCATGGATGTGCTCTTGTGTATCCTAAATATTTTGTGGAACAGTATATCTGAAAAAAAATCAAAAATAGTCCAACAATAAAGTTATTCAAAATTCAATACAGGTCAAAACTCTTTAATGACTAGATAAGCATAAATAAGTGATTGGCTATTGTGGATGTAAAGTGCATATATGTAAGTGTACATAGATATACATGTGTATAAAGTGTACAGGTATTTATATATATGTATATATTCTTTTTCATGTGCCTATGCTGTTTTTCTTTTGTTGAGATAAAGTGAGCTGAAAGGCTTGAGTAAGCATTATTTAAATTAGCTAAGAGGGTGGTTAAGTTCTCTTTCAACTTCCTCCCACCAACTGTTTTTATTCTTTTAAATAGTGTTCAAAATAAACTGAACTAAATGACCCATTTCCTGCGTATCTTAAGCCTTTCAGAGAAAACTGTGTCCATATATAAGATGATATTTTACCTCTGGGACACTAAAGAACATATTTTTATTAAATAAGTTATTCTTGCAGCTATCAAAGCACACTTCTCATGTAAGAACAAAAAAAAAAAAAATTGGATTATTTTATGTTTGACTTATCATTCAAGTATGTCAACCGTCTATGTCTGTTGATTCAAGATGACTTTTACTTTCTATCCATTGCAAAAATAATAAAAACTCTCCACATTTTTACTGATTCATCAGCACTTACCTCAAATGAGAAAATTATTTTTTGTTGCTTGTTTTAACCCATGTGTTTTGTGTGCAGTTATGTCCAAATTCCTTCACTACTGTAGTGCAATGTCCATTTTTTTAGGGCTGTCATTTCTATAATTCTAAAATTGAGTGGCCTAGAAAAAAAAATCTGTTTGTTGAGGCTCACTACATTAGCAATATAGACCACAAGTCATTGCATGTGAAATCTTTTTGCATAAAAGATTTGTTTATAAAAAAAAAAAAAAAAAACATCAGAACACCATGGATTCATAACAGTCATTGGAAAATGCTAGTATTGAGATTTTTTTTTTACTTTGTGAAAATCTGTGACATATTCACAGTTTCAAAATAAAAAAAAAAATGTAAAAGAAAGAAAGTAGTGAGAATGGTGACTGAATTTCTATTAAACTCCAGGGAACTAGATAGTCCTACCTATAAGTTGCAAGACATTCCTGGAAGTCAGATATAGTCACACAATTTATTAGAAAATGTAGAAAACTTCCCATAAACCCCTCTGACCAAACCTCTGGTTCTTGGCTCTATGGGCATTTTAAAATGTAATCCAATACAGTTAAACCCAACCCAGTAACTAGGAACAGCACACAACAGTCTTAACTTAAACTGGGAAGAAACTGAGAGGATCCAACACCGGCTGAATATGAAGGGCATCTACCAGGTGTGTCTGATGACGGTAAAGACATGTTAACACTCCATACAATCAGTTAGACTCCAACTACGAACATGGCAAAGACCAAAGAGCTGTCCAATGACACCAGAGACAAAACTGTAGACCTCCTCAGGCCTGGAAAGGGCAACAGGTCAAATTACAGAGCAGCTTTGTAAAAAAAAAAAAAAAGATCCATGTGGGACAATAGGGGCATCTTTATGTTTCCTACCTTGTTGAATCATTTTTGAGGATGATTGTGACCTCTGCATAGCTGAACATCATTAGTTATCCACATGTTGGGGATAAATAAAGCCTGTTTGAAACGAGAGACTCGGTTAAGGTCTGTTTGGTCAGATGCTGACTTAGACAAAAAAGGAAAAAAATGATTTGATATCATCAAACTGTCACATCATCACACAGTGGTTGTGTCAGAATTTTCCCCAAACTACCAAAAAACTACATAGTGCTCTGGATTTTAAAAGTAATTTGGACACGATGCTCACTATTTTTCTTTTGTTTTTCTAAACACAGGATATGTCGTCACTGTCACAGGGTTTTTGTATACGTTTTACTAGTTTATTTTATTAGTCTTTGGCTCTGGTTCATTCCCATCCTGTGACTCTGGCGGCCAGTGAACGCCTCACAAAACAAACGGATGAGCCACAGGTGTGGGACAGGGTGGCGCTGCATTTTGGACGTTTTGAAACCACAGAAGAGCCAGAGAAGGAGACGACAGGACCGAGGAAGACATGCAGGAAGCTGCCCCAGCCAGGCATGGGGGGGGATTCCCCCTGTGTGACACATCACACAGGGGGAATCCCCCTGTAAGCTGCCCAGCCAGGCATCCAGGGGGGATTCCCCCTGTGTGACATCATCACAGTGATGTCATGTGACTATGTCACCGAGTGATGATGTCATCAGTGACATCGTCACTGAGTGATGACATCATTTTACATCATTTCACATTTTCATTTTTCTTAAATGCAGGGAAGCAAACGGATGTTCCACAGCAAGAAAAGCAAAGGCTCTACCAGAAACAAGAAGCAAAGGATCTAAAAGGAAATCACACTTTTTTGAAAACAATCCTCAGCTTACATCAACTTTTTGAGACTCCAAGACAAAAAGTTAATTCAAAATGTCACACGTGGAAGAATTTCAGATGGATGTTTCCATTGAAGAAATGGACAACATCACAGAGAGAATTCTGCAGCAAAACGACACTTTGAGCAAACACGCCGAGGCTCTGTCCAAGGAACTACGGACAAGGAAAGATTTAGACGCTTCATACGAAGACATGAAAAAATCACGGAAAGCTGCTTTTAAGGAAAACAAAAGACTGGTGAAGCAGCTGGAGGCTCTGAGAGCGGACGTGGAACAGCTGATCCACGTGGAAAAAATGTATGAAGAAGAGAGGATGAAAACGTCTCAGTTCTCAGAAAGTAATGAAGAACTGAGAACAGTAACGGCCGGACTTGAGACCAAACTTCAGCAACTGCGAGCAATGAAAGAACAAATTTCTGGCTTCAAGGCTGAGCAAAACAGTTTGGAACAAGAGAGCAAAACTCTCCAATCTGAACGGACGAAACTCCAGAGAAAGATTGAACGCAAACTCCCCCTGGAACTGGTGTTGAGAGGAGAGTTTGATCAATTCCAGGCCTTGTCACAACAAACTGAGGAACTAAGGCAAAACCTCCAGGAGTTGAGAAAACAAAATGAGGAACGGAAGAGGATGAAGGAGGAATATGACTCAATGACAGAAGAGTCGTACAGCCTCATAGAGTTGAAAGCTCAGCTGGAGAAAGAGATTTTGGATGAGACGAAGCAGAACGAGGAGACTCGTCAGCTCGTTGTTCATCATGAGGAGGAAAAGAGACGACTGGAACTGCTTCAAGAAGAAACCAACGCACTCACAGCAGCAAACTTGAAGGCAAAGAACGAACACGACCTTCTCCTGAGCCAAGTCCAAGATCTCCAGGAGACAAATAAGGAGCTTCTGGATGGTGTCAAAGCTGCATGTCGCAGACTCTCAGAAGAGAAGTCCCAGCTTGCAGAAAATAGAGAGCAGCTTCAGAAGGAGGTTTCACGTATGAATGAGAAGAAACAAGAAGTAGTTGAACTGGCTGTTCAATGCAACACCATGATGGACAAAGTGGGACAACTTCGAGAGGAAACAATTAACCTCAAGGAGGAAAGAAACGGACTGGTTGACCTTCTGCAGCAACGTCAAACATTGGAGACTGATTGTAATGATCTAAAGGCAGACACTGACAAGGTGGAAGCTGAAAACAGTCATCTTCATATTGAAGTTGCTGACCTTCAGAAAAAGCTTTCAAATTTGAACGATGTTGAGGACAGAGTTACAAAGGCGAAGGAGAAAAATCTGAAGGCAAAGAAGGACCTACGGACCTTAAGCTCCAGAGCCAATCCAGGACCTGCAGGTTCAGATCCAGGTTCAACAAAACAAGAATTTGTTTTGTTTGAGAGATGGAAAATCCAAGATCTTTCAGAAGAAAAATTAAGGGATCTGAACGCAGCTTGAAGAAAAGAAGGAGAAGCTTCAGAAAAAGGTTTCACACCTGAAACAGCAGCAAGAAGAAGTAGTTGAACTGGCTGTTCAATACAACTCTATGCTGGACAATGTGGAGCGCCTCCGAGAGGAAACAAATAACCTCAAGGAGGAAAGAAACGGACTGGTTAGCCTTCTGCAGCAACGTCAAACATTGGAGACTGACTGTAATGATCTAAAAGCTGAAACTGACAAGGTGGAAGCTGAAAACGGTCATCTTCATATTGAAGTTGCTGATCTTCAGAAAAAGCTTTCAGATTTGAACGATGTTGAGGACAGAGTTACAAAGGCGAAGGAGAAAAATCTGAAGGCAAAGGAAGAGATGTCCCAGCTTGAAGAAAAGAAGGAGAAGCTTCAGAAAAAGGTTTCACACCTGAAACAGCAGCAAGAAGAAGTAGTTGAACTGGCTGTTCAATACAACTCTATGCTGGACAATGTGGAGCGCCTCCGAGAAGAAACAAATGACCTCAAGGAGGAAAGAAACGGGCTGGTTAGCCTTCTGCAGCAACGTCAGATATTGGAGACTGACTGTAATGATCTAAAAGCTGAAACTGACAAGGTTGAAGCTGAAAACGGTCATCTTCATATTGAAGTTACTGACCTGCAGAACAAGCTTTCAGATTTGAACGATGTTGAGGACAGAGTTACAAAGGCGAAGGAGAAACATCTGAAGGCAAAGGAAGAGATGTCCCAGCTTGAAGAAAGGAGGGAGAAGCTTCAGAAAAAGGTTTCACATCTGAAACAGCAGCAAGAAGACGTAGTTGAACTGGCTGTTCAATACAACACTATGCTGGATAATGTGGAGCGCCTCCGAGAGGAAACAAAGACCCTCAAGGAGGAAAGAAAAGGACTGGTTAGCCTTCTGCAGCAACGTCAGATATTGGAGACTGACTGTAATGATCTAAAAGCAGAAACTGACAAGGTGGAAGCTGAAAACGGTCATCTTCGTGTTGAAGTTTTTGACCTGCAGAAGATGATTTCAGTTTCTAGCGATGTTGTGGAGGACTGAAGACTTCCATACACTAATAGGTATTACTCCTATTAGTTCAAATTAGTTAATTAGGACAAAAACATTTTCTTATGGTAGGACATATTATTTAGGATTACTATTAGTTGAAATTAGAGAGCTGGGGCAAAAGACTTTAGATGCAAGTAGAAAACGCACGCCCCTCTCAAAAAAAAAAAAAAATTAGAGAGTAGTGGTAAAAGACTTTAGATGCAAGTAGAAAACGCACGCCCCCCTCAAAAAAAAAAAAAAATTAGAGAATAGGGGTAAAAGACTTTAGATAAAAGTAGGAAACACACACCAAAAAAAAAAAAAAAAATTAGAGAGTAGAGGTAAAAGACTTTAGATGAAAGTAGGAAACACACACTAAAAAGAAAAATAGAGAGTAGTGGTAAAAGACTTTAGATGCAAGTAGAAAACGCACGCCCCCCTCAAAAAAAAAAATTAGAGAATAGGGGTAAAAGACTTTAGATAAAAGTAGGAAACACACACCAAAAAAAAAAAATTAGAGAGTAGAGGTAAAAGACTTTAGATGAAAGTAGGAAACACACACCAAAAAAAAAAAAAAAAAGAATTAGAGAGTAGGAGTAAAAGACTTTAGATGAAAATAGGAAACACACACACACACACAAAAAAAAAAAAAAAAAAAAAAAAAAAAAAACACCTAATTTTTCCCCTCTGTCAACCGCCACCTTATCGTGGTGGAGGGGTTTGAGTGCTCGAGTGATCCTACAAGCTCATCTGTCCAGGGCTAATACCAATGGTATGGTGTCTTATGACAGATGGATTCTAGGTGACGAGTCAGACTAAGAGCGGTTCAGAATCTCCAAACAACTCAGAAATAACTTGGTCCAACGAAAAGGTGACGTCCCACTCTTATAAAAGTAGGAAGTCCCTCCTTCTAGAGTGGAAGTCACTTCCTGTCCGTCAGTCAGGACTGGCGTGGTGTGAAAAAGGCTTCTGGGGACAGCGCATAGGGGGCGTGTCCTATAGTTAGATACCTCACTTATGTTTACAGAAGAACCAGAGTTCTTCCTGAGCAGCGAACTACCTCACCTGCCCTTTACAAGCCTTTGTTGGTTTTGGCATTAGCATTTCTTTAAAAAATGTACAGTTGCTCAAATAAAAACTTTAAAAAAAATCTAACAAAAAATTGTTGGTTTCATTTTTTTCTATTATATATCAACAATCTCACTGACACCTGCAGGTGGAGTCACTGGTTGGATGATATGTTAAATTTTTTAAAGATTTTCTTGCCAGCCAATAGTAAAAGGAGTTCTCCATTTTAAATGTCAGAGGTTAAAGGTGAAATGCTAAACGCATGGGAGAGAAAAATAAACTAAAAACTAAAAGTTAAAACTAAAGTTTGCCAAGTATTCATTGATTCATTCATATGATCAGTCTAAACATACTTTGCAAATTTTTATTTTTGCAACAAAAAAAAAAAATATGTATATATATATGTATATATATATATATATATATATATATATTTTTTTTTTTGCTGGTTTTCATTGTTTTTAGTAATAATCCATTCATAATAAGTCCCATTACCGTGCAGCCCCTGTCAGTAGGGAGCACACCAGGCATCCTCCGTCGGAGAGAGGCTCGGTTGTTGCCGTAGAAATAGATCACACTGCATGAGGAACCCCACGCATTGCTCCAGATCCCCGTTGAACTTGTCCGGAAGTGCCATCCGCGGGCCCGGTGGGTGAGCAGGTGTGGGATCGGATGCGCTGCAGGTGACGCCTGGGAGGCTGAAGAGGCTGTAGAGGAGACGCTTCTGACAGGTGGGTTGAGCTGCAGACGTCTCATGATGGCTTCAGTTGTAGTGTTCAGACGTTGAAGCTGGAAACCGTGCTCTAACAGTAAGACAGCATACCCGGCCGGGTTTGTCGGGGTGGGAAATCCTGCGGCTGGATCCATGGGGGGCGAAGTATTCTGTCACAAACAGGCAGACAGCCAGTTCCACATGCAGCAGGTTTTATTATCAGAGCTAAAATTCCACAAAACTAAGCAGGGTCAGACAGGCAGAGGTCATACACGAGCTGGGGATCATCCGAGGAGAGACAGGAGAGAAGTCAGAGTCCAGGCGAGGATCGGGGCAACCAGAGTAAGCAGGGTCAGGTACAAACGCTCGGTGTTGTAACGACAATCTCCAAAACTTCTCTTTTTAAATTTATCTTTGATAAATTTATCCCTTGGGGATATGAATAAAGTTCAATTCAAATGTGTGTAGATTTCTGTTACAGAACAGTGTGTGATCTCCCTAACACCTACTAGGAAGCGATAGCATCAGGAGAGTCAGACAATCGATCAATGGAAAACTGCTATGGATGTCCCGATCAGGTTTTTTTGGTCCCGATCCGATTCAGAGTCATTGGATTCTGTGGATTTGCCGATACGGAGTCCCAATCCGATACATTTGTAACATATTTAAAACATGAACAAATTGAATAAACAGATTAGTGTTAGATTAGTGTTATATAGAGCAAATGTAAACTCGGGGGGGGGGGGGGGTTATTTTCTTGTTCTATAAGTGATAATTAGTCATATGAGAAAGTTTAGTGACTTTAGCTTTAATATCTTTAGAGCTACTGAACATTTTTGACCAAATGGGATTCCTGTCCTCATTTAGAATTCTTAAAAATAATTTATTTCTGTTAGACCATGAATTTGATAAGTGTTCATGACTAGCTCATATCATTATTATTTTCATTTATTCATTTTTGTTTGTTTTTTAAGATTATGTGCTTCTTTTTAAGTTCTTAAGAAATCACATTTTCAGTTTTATTGTCAGAGTAGTTAATTTTCTGAGCTTTTATTTCTCTTTCAGATAAATAAAACAGGCATATCAAAAGACAGCTCAGGTCCTAAGGAGTTAAATCACGGTGCTAGCATGTAGCAGTTAGCAGCTGCTGTGTAGCATCTGTCTGCTGCACGAAGAGACCTCAACCAGCTGACGAAGAGGAGGAGCAGTGATGGAACCACCAGGCGTGACACATAATAGATTAACATGTTTTATCCAGAAGTACACAATTATATTTTTATATCATTTACATTGTCCTTGTTGTTCTTTAGTTGTAAAAGCGCTCCCAGTAGTCATTTAATTATGATTTTGCTGCTTTTAGCCAAAAAAAAAAAAATGTTGGACATAGGATATAGTTTTTAACAGCTCATTAGAAATTCACCTCTGAGTTGTGAGCAGAACTGTCAGTCCCTCACACCACCAGCTTTATCAAAAATGAAAAGCAATATCAGAGCTATCTAGTCGTACAGTTTTGATTCAAACTCTTTTCAAACTGCAGTTTTGCATCTGCTCCTGAGTCACAACGATTTGATTAAAACAAATACTAAGAGAAGCAATTTTGGGCTTCATTATTTTCAATATCTTTCCTACATCATTAGAAAAATGCCACAAAAACATGTTGAAAACAAGAAAAATACAATATTCCTCAGAGTTGGTCTTGAAATAAAGTTATACTCAAATACATTAAAAAAAATATGGTAGTTACAGCTAGTCAACTTAATCGATTTGTATTCCTACGATTCAATTATAGATTCATTTCAAAATTAAATAAAACAAGAATCGATATTGGATTGAGACATGTATTTAATCACATCGACCACCACAGCAGACAACACTTGTGATGCAACAAAAATAATCAATTCATTATTACTCTATTGTGTATAAACACTAAATTTAGCACAGGCATGTGACGTTATGTGTTATAATGTTCTAATGATGTTTTTAGATTTGAAAAAACAACAACTTTATGCAACCAAAATGTGAAGGTATTTGTTTGTACACACATTTAATTTACATCTTGCAAGAAATACTTGGAAACTGCAACACTTTACCTGTTCAGTACCAAGTATTTATCTGAGGTTAAAGTTTTGGCTAAAGGCCTGGATCCATTTTAGGTCAGTGAATTAGATCGTTCAAATTTATGAATCGAAATGTTAATCATTAAACCCCTAATGAAAGACAAAAAAAAAAAATATCCCTCTAAATAAAGTTGTATTCAACAGACAGTGGCGAGACGTTCTCTTGGAACAGCAGAGGCCGGGCCAGATGGTTGGCTGCTGCTTCAGAACAAAGCGCGGCTTCCCCGCCGCCTCACTGGACCACAGCGCTGCTGAGAGCTTGTGTTGTCGGCAGTCCAGAGATTTCTTCCGCTTCGTTGCATCTGCAGCATATGTTTAGACTTGCGTCTATGTGAAGAAACACGGGTTATTCTCAACCGCCGCTGGTCTGACGCAGAATATTCCGGCTGCATTTGATCTCGTCTGCAGTGTGTCTGACTCTCAGGGATCTAAATGATTCATGGTTGTCTTTTAATCGGAAACATCCTAACGACTTAATTACCCGCTCGCTCTATAGATGAGGACTTCTGCTTGTCGGTGGCTCTGTAACCCTTAAAGCTATTCTGCTTTGTGCTGTGAAGATTGAAGTGCAACCTCCAGTTTTATGTTTGCAAACTCTCAAAAAGCTTTTTCATTAAATATTTTTCATAGTTTATAATAGATTGACTCTTGAGTTGGAGCAATTCAGCAGAGCCTTCAATGCAAATGAAGTCATGCAGACAGTGTCCTCAAAAATAAACCAAGGCAGGAATCCCAAACGTGGTTGTGCATACAAAAAGTTAGAATAAAGCTTTAATTTTTACTCAGTGAGTGAAGAATGCACTTTTGGCTTGACTATCAATTTGTAAAAGTGAGAATTAGAATCATGAAATGTGGTGCAAAAATATTTTTTTTCAGTGTTTATTCTATATGAAATTAACTTGAAAAGGTATTTAGAAAGGGAAAAGGATTCTGGATTTTTGAGACTTTATAACCTTGACATGTTTTTATCTATCACTATGTTTTTCCAGTAGCTAATGGCTGTAAATAGGAACTGGACCGAGTGAGTGGGACTATGCAGTTTCCCTTTTTTCATGATACAGAAGCTGCCATGTTGAAAATAATAAACAGTGATTTTTTTTTTGAGTCAATCCGAGTCAACGTTTCTATAGCAACCACCGTAGTCATTCAGGAGTGAGCTTGTTGGAAGACCACACCCCTAACACTTGAAAGTGGGCGACGCGAAATCTGCAAAATGTTTCATACGCTTGACACAAGACCGCCTACTTTTATTGAGGTATCTGATTGGGGTGTGTAGAATCTTCTGCAGCGGATGTCTCCCTGGTTACACGTGAGCCTTCTCCTGTGCTCTCTGAAACAGACATCTCCTCTTGATATTACACACAGCCCGGTAATAAAAGAGACTTCAGACAACTCTTCACTGTTCCGGTAGCCATCATATCCGCCGCTCACGAAGCGCACGGGACAGGATGTTCCGTCTTTATTTATACAACAGCGTAACTTTCCGCTGAACAAATTAGTCCCAAAATGAATATATATAGGTGCACTCATTGAACTCTAACGAAACATAAAGGTGCATTCTTCGGACTCTAACAGCGTGTTTATTTCTAAATAGAAATATGTGGGATTTTGGCTTTTGGAATTAGCCGGTACTTCATGTTGGGGGGGCGTTCTCATGCAGTCCAGTTCTCATACAGTCAACGAAACAAGCAAACCAAAATATTAGTTGATCTTACTGACACAAACGCTGCAAAATCTAGATCTACACTGAAAAAACTGTTTAAATTTGCAGCTTGAGTTAAACATTTAAGGTGTTGCCTTCTTAAGGTGCATTCACACTGAATTCAACTCGTGCGGGGGAGGTGGCCAATTTGAATAATACAAAGGTGAATTGAGCCAATCTGAAATCATGCCAAACTGTAAAATATCTTAAGTTTGACAGGTCGTTGTGTTGCATCTGCCAATCAGGAACACATCTTTTGGCAGGTTAACAGTGACTCAATCAGAGGGTAGAACGTTAATCCAATGTTTTTGTTCCATCTCTGGTCTAATCCTAGCCAGTGGGGTCCAACTCTTGCCCCAGTCCCATGGACTCCCCAGCCATGAACCCTCTGGTTCATTGAGACCAGTCTAAAATCCTAACAAGGTCTGTGAAAATACCAGAAATGGTCCTAAACAAACACAAACACATACGAGGACAAACAGAGTTTATTGAAGAGTTCAAATCTAGAAACAGAGATTGCTCCTCAATCTATAGAAGAACAGGATTACTGATAGAAACTCAAAGGTGGTCACAACCACAGTATGGATCAGGAGTCTCCTAAAGAACCAAAGCCAGCTGGAACAAGAGGCTTCTGGGAAATCCAGAGGCACACCTTACTCAAGAGCTAAGAGATTAAAGGATTTCCTGGCAAAGGTTTTCACCTCTTGGACACTGTCTGCCAAGTTTTTTTCATTCATAAAAAACAAATGAGGTTTCAGCAGCTGCTGTCTAAGAGTCAGATTTAACAAAACAACCGTTGAAACGTTCCTCCAACAGTTAGCCCTTCGACACCAGAGCTTTAGCTTGTGGTGATGTTCTTTCAATCATCATAATTCTTCAACAGTTTCTTTTTTTTAAACTTATTTCTAAGTCATCATTTTCAACTGATTGGAATTTATCTTATTTTAAATACATAGACAAAATAAGCTGCTGGATGGCTCAGTTGGCTGAGTATGGGACCGGTGTCAGGAAATGGCATCAGACATTAAAAACTTTGCCGAACCACCTCTGCGAATCAGTGAAAACTGATTAGAAAACCCTGATGGGATGTGGCGAGAGGTGAACAGCAACAATTCCATAGACAAAATTGTAGGAGCCCTTTTGAGAAATCTGTCCTGTGGGTGTCGCTGTTGTCATTTTGCTGTCATCTTGCTGTCACTATGGGTTCTGTCATAAATTGAGATGATTGGCTGACGTCAGACAGGTGTGCGTCAGCCAGAAGAGAAAAAGGTTTTCGACCGCTGTAGCGGGAAATCATGGAAAATAAGGAAAGTCCATATCAGTTATGTAAATAATAAAGAAAAGATTAATTGCAAAGGATGTTGGAGTGAAAGATTTATTTTTTATGCGTCATACAGGGAAACGACAGCCCGCTTGGCGCGTCAAACCAAGTATCTGGCGTCACATCTCAGTAGTACTAAGTTCTAGAATTAGTTCGTTGTTTTCTAGACTCTTAGTTCCTACAAAAATAGTATTGGACACAATTCTTCTTCTGTCCTTTAATCATTAAAAATTGATGATTCTGATGAATCCCTTCAGGGTTAAGGAGTTGCTATGGATAGTTCGCCAATGGGGTTTTAGAAAAAAGTTTTTCAATTTTTTAATAAGACCAACATTTTACCCCAGATGCAGACCAAATACAATATATTTGTTTAGATTTTTTAAAATTATTTAAAAATGTTCTATTTTTATTTTAGACTAAAATGACATAATTATATGTTTTTAAATAAATCAAGAGCTGACCGGAGTGGGTCATTAAAATATAATATGCGCAATTCCAGAATGGTGTCTTATTAATAGTTGTGTTTAAAATGGTTGTTAAAGTTTCATATGTCGGTACAGACTGCATTTAATCTTATATTTTCCTTCTATCAGATGCCAGAATATAAACCTTGTTGTGTGATGGAGCAGAGCCTGCATGGTTAATTGTTTATTTTGCTTCCACAAAGACGTCTACTTTTTGTATTAAATTCATATTTTGATGGGACATTTAAGGACGACTGCTTCCACTTACCGGTCATTTTATTTGATTGGATTTTCATCCTTTGGTGTTTAATGCTGAATAGTTTGGCTTCCTGTTGCTTTTTCCCCCGTGAGCACAGCAGGTTTGGGTTTTCTAATCATGCAGCTGTTTCTGTTTAGCTAATTCATCATCTGTGTATTTAAACCCATGGATGTCAGAAGCTCTCTTAATACTTGGGTCACTGCCTGTTGGTGGGGCCCTTCACTGGCACTTTTTATAGGATTCTCTGTGTTGTTGAAGGTTAATTATTATGTGATATTGAGGCCTCCACCCATCATTGTGAAGTCCATTGTGTTTGAGTTGATCCAGAAGTTTGTGCAACAAGTGAATGTGGTTGCCAGTCTTCTTTCTTCCTGTTTCATGTTAGAGAAGAAGCATTTTCATATCATGTAAATTGTAATTTAAACCACATTCTTGATTTCTGAACTGATTGATATATTTATATATAAAAATTTCCAATGTGACCTTTTATTTTCTCTCTGATTAAAAGTCCATCGAGTAGAAATGATGCAGTTTAGGTAACAATGATGTTCTTTTGTCGAGGATGTTCTCCAGTAAAGTATTTGTCTTATTTTTCCACAGAACAAAGTTCGATAAAGTTAGAAAGATAATAATATATTTTATTTATATAGCGCTTTTAAAAGATACTCAAAGACACGTACAAAACAAATTATATTAAAAACAGTAGTAAGAAGAATAAAAAAATAATACAAATGATAATAATAACAATAATTATAAATAAATAAAATAGAAAGTATGCAGTAAAATTAAAGATTTTGACAGATTTGCACTTCTGGGCTCAATAGCTCTTCAGACAAAGGTTCAAATATGACAATAAGTATCTCGGTCGTCTTGTATCAACAGAGTGACCTACACATCCATTTCAACAGAAAAATATTGTTTTTCCGTTTAATGAGAAGTGTTCTCTTCAAGCTGCAGATGGAGAGACGGCAGCTAAGGGATTGTCTACAAAGTGCATGCTTCTAGAAAAGGCCACTCTGTAGAAATCAATTATTTCTCAAAAACCGATAAATATCTGTTTATGTTAACTAGCGATGTAGATTTATCACCATGTTTATGCTTCATTAAAGATTTTGGGGAAAAAAGTAAATGACTAACCATAAGATCACTGTTGTACTACAACTAAGATTAAGGCAGGAATTTACTGACTTTTTATCTAGATTTTGTCATCCAAAATAT
Source organism: Oryzias javanicus (assembly GCA_003999625.1). Taxonomy (NCBI): domain Eukaryota; kingdom Metazoa; phylum Chordata; class Actinopteri; order Beloniformes; family Adrianichthyidae; genus Oryzias; species Oryzias javanicus. The sequence continues at coordinate 6,367,870 of CM012457.1, forward strand.
GGATCATATTTGATCCAAAATTGTAAAACATTTCTGAAGGAAAAAAAGTTTTTAAAAAATTAAGACTTTTGAAAAATGTTTTGTTTTTTGTACTTTTCGTTGAAGACAAATTAGTCCTAACTGATCAATACCACTTGTTGTTTTTGAAAATACAATAATACAGTCTCCAAACCTTCAACTATGACTAACATTTGTCATGCCAGCCTAAGATCTAAGTGACTACTACTTACGGTAGTCTACTGACTTAAGATTTAAGTCAGTCTCTTTATTTTGTAAGGATTCTCAGTTATGTGAATAATGATTATTAGCCTTTCAAAAATATTAGCTTTGATTATATTTTAGGTGCAGTCAGTAAACTGTGTATTCATACCACTCTAAATGTCAACAAAAAGCAACTTTTAATGATTGTTAGAAACTATTTATTTTGAAACATGTACTGCAATGTAGTCCAAACAAATTAAAGAAAGCTGTCCTTAGTCATATTGGAACAAAACTTATTCAGTGAACATAAATAATCATATATTGCATTAAAACTAATATAATATTTACAAAAGGACATTGTAGTCTTTTAGTTTTCTAATGACTCCATATCAATATCTCTAATTCTTTTCACACAATGAACAAAACAAGGAATCTTTCTTGGCAGGTTTGTCATGTTTGCCAAGATAGGCATTCGATGTGGTACCACCTTCCACAAGCGCCACACTGGATCTGCAAGTGGAAAAAAGCAGGCAAAAGTATATCAGTTGTAATGCAATTTTCAAATCATAAGCCATAACAGTTGGAAATTATACTTTTCCTTTGCAAACAATTTCACAATTTTTTTGGAGGTTGGAGTATGCAAAGTGTCAGATTTGTTTCATGGTCAAAGCTGTTATTTGCTAAGAAACTGATACTTTTAAACTCTAAAACAACATGAAACAAATAATAATAAAATTCACAACCTTTACGTCAGACAACTATGAGAAGAAAAACCAAAATGTCATAAACAGAAAATGTATTGGGATTGAAACGTCTCTATTCCAGGATATCAATAACATTTTTACCCAAATGAATGTCTTCTCTTTCCTTTTTGGAAGATCTTTCAGTCCGCAGAGAGAGCAATATTCATCCTTTGACACTTTAAATGTAGTGACAGAAGTGATGCCATCTGTATTATTGTTGCCATGATCACCTGATCCCTTCATGATGTCCTCAGCAATGTTTCTTCTAAACCTTTTCATGGATTTATTTGAGGACTCAGTCAAATATCTGTGGGACTTCTGAGAAACCTGAAATGACTATCTTTGCCATCTGTAGGAGAAAATAACATGAACTATCAACGTCTGTTATAATAAAGACTTTTATCTTTGAGGACATAAGGAATCTATGACAAAGATTGTCGAGAAACTGTGAAAATAAAAGAAAATGTCAAAATATAAAGGGTGAATTATATTCACTTAAAAATAATCCTATAAAAGAAGAAGTCCTACAACAAACCTCCAGTGGGCATTTCCTATGTTGACAAAGCCAACAACTCTGTATTTGTCAAACTCAACCTGAAAAATTGAAGTATGTGAGTGAAAAATCAATAAATTAGTGATTAAACAACTTATAATATCTTCAAGTAAAACAGAAAATACATATTAATTTTTACGAACCATTTGTAGCCCTTGTCTGGCCACTTCCTCTCTTGTCCCGTGCAAAATCCCTCCCGTGGTGTAGTGATTCATTTGATACAGTTTTCCATTTGGATCTTGTTCTTTAAGGGTTGCCCCAATGTAACACTCATGACACTCCCGATCCGAATACTCCCCTTCGCCCTACCCCTTCAAACTCCCACTCCGCCTTAGCCCTCCGAACGGTGATTTTTAGAAAAGTGTCTTGGATATTGTGTCTTCGATTTCGGACAACACTTTCCCTTGATTACGTCATCAACTGTTGCCGGTAGTCAGGAAGACGTAAGCGAACACGACGTCCGTTTTGTCTCTCTAGCAACATGCAGTCGTCTACATTATATATTTATACATTATATAACAATATTCGTACATTTAAATCTGGACTTCCGTGCATCAGAGCTCGTGCTTTTGTTGTCGCTCATTGTGAAACACTTGAAAAGTACTTTTCCACGCCCACCGCATGCGCGAAGCTCATCACCCTCCGGGCGGAGGGAAAGCTAGTCCCTATGACTCCGTGATTAATTCGGACAACACTAACACTTAATATGCCCCTTGAAACGCAGTGGAAGGGCGAAGTGGGAGGGCGAAGGGGAGTATTCGGATCGGGCCTTAAAGTACAAGGGTGACGTATCATTCAGTGGATCATTAAATGTACTGTAACTAGAAAAAATAATTTACCTATTGAATTCATGCAAAATTATGCTCCATCTACAAATAAATGTAGAAAACGGTTATTTACTAAAACACTTGCCTCCCCAATCAAAAGTTCTTTGGGTCTCAAACTCTGAAATTCTGTGTCTTAGGGTGAAAGTCTGTTTTTGCGATGTGTTTCTGATGATTGCAACAACAACCTGTGTTCTCGACACTTCTAAAGTTGTTCTACCTGTAAAATGTAAACATGTTGTTTGAAAAAAAATCTCTGAATTGAAATTTTGACTGTATTTCGTGAAGCATTCAAGTATCAGTTCTGCCCCAAGAGTGTTTGCTTTGTTCTGTTAGTTATTTTGGTAGCATTTGTCATGCTTTAAAACCTTGTGGATAAAATGCAACTTTTTAAGTAATTGAACATCTGAATCATTTGTTTCAAAACATTTACATAATATTTCTGACTTGAATTTACTCACCAAAGGATTTTCTCCTGATTCTTCCATGGGGATGAGGGATGATTTTAGCTTCTTATGGAGGATTACATTTTCATCTTTCCCCATGGCAATTTGTATCTCTTGTTTTTGTATGTTTCGCATCCTCTTCTGTGTTTCCATTCTGAACATGCCTCTGTAAATTGCCCAGCATCACACCACTCCAGGACGGGAAAAGCCCCAAGTAGTTCTTGAAAAGAACATGTATGATTTCAGGACAGAAGTTAGGGTTTTTGTCTACTCCTTGTCCGACGTTCACTTCCTCTTGCTCTGCTTGTACTTTGTTGTACACTTGCTTAAATTAAGTTGAAAAAGGCGACCCTGGAATTCTGTTCTTCACATTTTGTCTGTTCTCATCATATTCCTCTTTTGTAGAGCATTTGGTGTCTGAAATAGCATCCGTGTCCTTTTCTGGGATCTTCTGTATCACGTCCTGCCGTGTTTTCAAATGACTTTTCACTGAATCTGTGTTCTGCGGTCCAGTCAGTTCTGTGCACATGGAATGGAACACCTTTTGTGCTGATGAAAGGGATGTGCAGTTTTGCAAGCATGCAAATGCAAAAGTTGCAAACTCTCAGACCTTGTGTGCAGTTTCCTTACCAAATAACTGAATCACAGATTTTAAAACGTGTGGGACAAATGTGCACAACTGTTAATGGTTTGATTTCTTGCCAATTTTTTTTTGCCTAAACAAATCTCAAAAGTTCTATTTAAATAATTCACAGACTTCTCTGTTGAAGGACAGCAGAATGCTTTGCATGATTGCCCAGCTGTGGCCTGTTTCAATTTGCCGAATTGATAGCAAAACGCATGAGCCAACTACAATGCTCTCAAAAATTAAAGGAGAACTTTAAAGAAACATATTAGATACATCAAATCTCAATATGAAGTTGGATATCTATCCAAATAACAGGGCAGTGTTTCAGGAACAAAAGGATGCCAAATCTTTTAATGGAAATAAAAGTTTTCAGCCTACAGAGGCTCAATTGTGTAGACACCATAAAATGTAACACCAGTCCTGTTTGGAGGGTTTTCTAATTGTTGCCACTGAAGTGCACCTGTTGTTAATTCCATGAACACCAATACATCTGAAATTGCTTAACGAGGCCCTCAGCTGCTTAAAATGATCAGACAGGTTTCATTCGATTCGTGCCAGGCCCAATAAAAAAAGTGTTCCTTTAATTTTTGTGAGCAGTATAGTTAAGGATGAATTGAATGATCGTTTGTGAGCATTTCACAAACTGGCAGTGGGGGTGTACCTGCCCCATCTCCAGGAAGCGTTGGAGAGTAGTAGAGTATGCGTTTTTTTTTTTTTAATTTTGTTTTAACCAGTAACCTTGGAAGTGACATTGCCTGTTGCATCAAGATATAATGCCAGAGGGGTCTTTTTTTTCTCTCAAATGCTGTACTGTAATGTTCAGACTTGTTTCTGTGTACCCAAATGGTTCGATTTGAAAATGCTGGATGTATTCTTGGAAGATTCAACATCTTCAGAGCTATTAAGCATGTTAGACCAAATATAATCCATAATTATTTTAAAAAAATCTTAAAAAATGTAAAAAGTAAATTTCTGCCATAATCTTTGTTGTAGTAGAAGAGTAAGCTCATCATTAGTCACTGCAGAAAGTTTGGTGACTGTAGCTTCAATATCTTTAGAGCTGTTGACCCTTTTAGATTAAATCTAATTCATATTTCTACAAAAAAAGTGAGATTCTGGCATAATCATTGTTAGAGTAGGATATTGAGGTAATCATTAGTCATCTCAGAAAGTTTGGTGACTGTAGCTTCAATGTTCCAAGAGCTATTGAGCACATTTTTCATGTTTCATATATCTATAAAAATTGATTAAATCAAAAATAATAAAATAAATAAATAATGACTTTTGACAGATGCTCAGCAGTTCCATCACGTGGCTCAAACGCTTAGCGCAACAGCCTCTTCAAATGAAAATATAAGATCGATACTTGGTGAGAACCCATCAATCGATCGCAGGAATAAATATCACGATATATCGATATATTTTGGCACACCTCTTATTGTTACATAAATCACTTGCACTGGCACTTTCTTTTATTTTGCATGAATGTTTACCAGGTGACTGCTACACAGTGGTTGGCACTCTTACCTCATAGTGATGAGGTCCTGGTTTGAATCCCAGCTGGTTTCCTCCTGCAATCCAAAACATGCTTCATAAGTTAATATCTCAAAGTTGTTCCAAGATTTGCTTCCAGCAACCCCATGACCCATGAAAGAGACTTAGCGGGTTCTGAAGATGGAGGAATGGAGAATGTTCACTAGGCAGTCTAACGAGAAGAGCAACTGTTTCGGAGTGGGCTGAAGCTTTTTCTTCTTCTTGACTTTAGTGGCAATTAAGTGAAACTGTGTGACAAAATGCAGATTAAGGACCATAAAAATTAAATGGACCAAAAAAAAAAGGAAGGTTGGTTTGGTGGATGTCAAATTTCACGCGTAGAATTTCACGTGTTTAAAACCCTAATTAAAAATGAGAAGAAAAAACACAATTAATTGGAGGACAAACAACACTTTCTTGTTTTATGTATAATGACTCTTTTATAGTTTGAAATGTTATTTTAAAAAGAGCTTAAGAAACCCATAATAGACAGAAACTGCAAAAGCATCTTTTTTTATGCAGGGCCTTAACTAAAGAAAAAAACGGATAACTATTTTTCTCTCCCATTTTTAACTGTGTTGAACAAACTGTCATTACCTTGTTTTTTTTGTTCGGCATGTTCTAGAAAGGTCTGTTCTTTAACAGAAAATAGAAAAAATATTCTCTTCTGCACTTTAAAAGGAGGCGGGTTACCTGACCGTGTGTGTGACACTTCTCAAGCATTCCCTTACCTTTTCTTCCAAACTTCTCTTAAAAAGTCCCAATAGTAAATGTCGCATCATGAGAGTGGAAAATGCTAACCTGTAACTTTTCATTATTCAGTCAATCGTCCATTAAAAGTCCCCTCAGACTGAAGCACTTACAAATGTTACATAAGAAATGTCCATTTTGGATTCAACAAAGTGCCAAACTTCAGATCGCTTCACATGAAATTTTTTTTTTTTTTTTTTAAGTTGAGCAGTCCTCATTTCTTCACATCCAAGCTGTCAGTATGCAGAATCAAACCTCTTAAAAACATAGGAAAATCTACTGCGCATTTTAATCTTGATCTAGCTCACTGGTTCATAACCTGGGTTTGATCGAACCCTAGGGGTTCGATGGGTTGATCTCAGGGGTTCGGCAGTAGGGTTGGGCACTGAAGTTCGGTTCCAAGTAGGAACCATTATGATTCCTGCCAAAACCGAAAGAAGCTGCTGGAAACGGTGCAGCATGTCGGTGTCAAATTTCATTTGTTTGTGGACATGTCAATCATCTCTACTTACGTCAGTAGAATGAAATCCCAGCCAGTCTCTTTTATGTTCCTACAATTGTGGGCGGGCTCATATAAAGTCGCTGACTAGGCGAAAAACGCGCACGCGCCGCGCAACTCTTCCATGTGTGTCTGCATATCACAGTTTGACAAGTGCTGCATCACATTTGCCAATCAGGAACTCGTGGGCTCGTGATGTTTTCACGGACCCGATCATCGGACAGAATATTGATCCTACACGAGTGTTTTTGATTGTTTGTTCTGCAGCGGTGTTGTGTACATGAGTTCGCGCCATCTCCCGTTAAGGAAGGTATTAATGTTCTGGAGACCTGCAGTCAAAGAGTTGTTTTGTCTATTCATGTCAGAAATTAAACCAGAGAAAACCTGAAGACGCGTCATCCTCCTTTATTCTAACACAACGCCGAGAAACGGGCGAGGCGTTCAAGGACCGGAGGAACATGGGAGACGCCCGTTACACTCGCGCCATACGCTGGGAGACAGACCATTACTGCGCAGGGCGCAAAGCTGGAAGCCCGGAGCGACTCCCCGGCCCAAGCATGGGGAGCACAAGCACCCAGCTTGGCTCTCCTGCCCTGTGATGTTTTATTAGTTTTCGTCGAAACAATAATAAAAAGTCCCCTAAAAGCCGTCAAAACTATTTTGTGTACCAGTAAAAAAACTTGTTTCTAGATTAAAAAAAAAAAAAAAAAAAAATATTTCCACCAAAGAGGGGTTCGGTGAATGCGCATATGAAACTGGTGGGGTTCGGTACCTCCAACAAGGTTAAGAACCACTGATCTAGCTATAAAGTGACACCACATCTTATATTAAATCCAACTTTATTTGAATACCAAAATTAATATGAAAGTATTTGACACAAAAGACGCTTTTAACCCTATATAACCATTTGTATCATATTTGATACCCACATTTCTTTGACTCCTTTTCCATTATCATGAGAGAAAATTTCCTGAAAAAAAAACGTATATAGTTTTTCCTGCGCATTTCAAAATGGCTGCTTCCATGAAATCTTAAAAACCCTTTTGGCGGGAAAAGTTTAACAAATTTTCCAAACTTCTTGGCCAGAATAATTCCTCCGTTATTATTTTTTAATGATCGCCTTCTGTATGGAAATAATATAATTTTGTTGATTATTAATTATTGATTATACAGTTACACTATATAAAAAAGTGATTTTTTTCCTTATCAATTATGTCAATATTTCTGCATCTTAAACTAATGTTTTTGAAAGCAAAAACCTTTTAGAATAATTACCCAGTATGTTATAACTGATAGAATTTCATAAATAACAATATGGTAAACTTTTTTTTTTTTGGTGAATTTATCTTTTCTGTCTTTTTTTTTTTTTTTTTTTTTTTAAACCATCTTTAATTAAAATAATATAATTTTCAGTCAATTTGTTGCCATGAGCTTTACATGGTTAAAATAGTAAAATAATATATTGTTTTAACCAGTCTGAACAGCGTAAATAAAAACCTTTTAATTAGAATATTTATTCTACAGAACTTAAAGAAATATCTTTCATTCTATGGCGTCACTCCTTCAGGTTGGAGGCGTAAATAAGATAATCAAAACATTGTTTCAGATTGCAGCTGCTGGTTTTTCAGTCTTTAGTCCTGACTTGAGATGTCTGTACCGGTTTGCTGTAGCTGCCCCACAGATGTGTTACAACCTATTAATTGATTTGGACCAGGTGAGTATGTCGTCATCCAAAGAAAATGCCTTATTTCCGGCTCAGTTACCATTTTTTTTTGCAATGCAGACTCCGCCATGTTGGAACAAGATGACAGAAGTAATACTTCTGAGTCAACATTTCTATGGCAACTACTCTCAACAAACAGGAGTGAGTCTACACCCTACCAATTTAAAGCGGGTGACATGAAATCTATCAAACATTCCAGTTGGGCACCAGTAGGCACCACACAAAGCTGGTGGCAAATTTTTTTTTAAACTCTTAACTTTGGATTTATCCAACATACCCAAATAGGACATGATCGCATCTGTTAAATGACTGCATGCAAGTAGAAGCTGTTGGCTTAATGCACTAACTTGGATCTGCTGAGAAATGTGCAAATAGAATTTCCCCTTTGCTGCAACAGTTCCAGTTTTTATGTTCACTCCCAAATTATGGGAGCAAACAAATTAGCCATAATGTGCAGTGATTAGCTGTGAAATTTTTGCTTTTGGCTGCTCTTTCCATCAAATCTGCATTTATGTAACCCAGTTCTCTGTATACTTCTGACATCATCTTTCACCGCTGCCATAAATCTCCATCCAGCAGCTGTAATCATTTCTCTTTTGTGTAAATATTTACTGCCCATCACCAAAACATGTCCATGCTATTTCAATCTAGCTTTATCTACAAAACATCTAGAGTAAGCTCTGATGTATTCATTCCTGATTCTATTCATCCTTGTCACTCCCAAAGAGAAGTCCTTCAGTTTAATCTCCGCTATACTTCCTGTCCTTTTCTCAATGTCAACGTCTTCTAGCTGATTGTAATGCTGGGAAACTTGTGCTTCTGTAGCAGGATAAGATTTGAATTTAAATATACTGCTCACAAAAATTAAAGGAGAACTTTAAAGAAACACATTAGATCCATCAGATCTCAACACGAAGTTGGATATCTATCCAAATAACAGGGCAGTATCTTAGGAACAAAAGGATGCCAAGTCTTTTAATGGAAATAAAAGTTTTCAGTCTACAGAGGCTCAATTGTGTAGACACCATAAAATCAGAGTGAAATGAAGATGTGGCAGGCTAGTCCATTTTCTCCAAAACTTGATTTCTGCAACTCAAAATGCTTTTCAGTATCTTGTGTGGCCCCCACGAGCTTGTATACATGCTTGACAGCGTCACGGCATGCTCCTAATGAGACGACGAATGGTGTCTTGTGGCATTTCCTCCCAGATCTGTGTGAGGGCATCCCTGAGCGGTTGTACAGTCTGAGGAGCAACCTGGCGGCGCCTAATGGACCCAAACATAATGTCCCAGAGATGTTCTATTGGGTTTAAGTCAGAGGATGGTGAAGGCCATTCAATTGTTTCAATTCCTTCATCCTCCAGGTACTGCCTGCAGACTCTTGCCACGTGAGGCCGAGCATTGTGGTGCATTAGGAGGAAACCAGGACCTACTGCACCAGTGTAGGGTCTAACAATGGGTTCAAGGAGTTCATCTGGATACCTTATGGCAGTCAGAGCACCATTTCCTACGCAGTAGAGGTCTGTGCGTCCCTCCATGGATATGCCTCTCCAGACCGTCACTGACCCACCACCAAACCTGTCATGTTGAACCATGTTGCATGCAGCAGAACGTTCTCCTTGTCTTCTCCAGACTCTTTCACATCTATCACACAGGTGCTCAGGGTGAACCTGCTCTGGTTTGTGAAAAGTACAGGGCGCCAGTGGCGGATTTGCCAATTCTGGTGTTCTTGAGCAAATGCCAGTGGAGCTCCACGGTGCTGGGCAGCGAGCACAGGGCCCACTACAGGAAGTTGAGCCCTCAGGCTACGTTCATGAAGTCTGTTCCTGATTGTTTGGGTAGAGACATTCACACCAGTGGCCCTTTGGAGGTCATTCTGTAGGGCACGAGCAGTGCTCAACCCGTTCCGCCTTGCACAAAGGAGCAGGTATCGATCCTGCTGAGGGGTTGAGGACCTTCTACGACCCTGTCCATCTCTCCCAGAATAACCACTAGTCTCCTGAAATCTCCTCCATGTTCTGGAGATTGTGCTGGGAGACACATTAAACCTTCTTGCTGCAGCATGTGTGGATATGCCATCCTGGAGAAGTTGGACAATCTGTGCAACTTCTGTAGGGTTAAGGAATCTCCTCACGCCGGGGTCACACTGGACGTGGAAGCGGAGCAGAGCGGAGTCCGCGCCGCTTCCGCTCCGCTCTGTAGTTCACACCAGACATGCATTTTTCCGCGGCGGTCCACAGGCGCTTCTGCTAGAGATTTTTTTGTTTTTGCCATCATGGTTGATAATTTCATAGCCTAAAGACATTCACCCATGTTCCTGCTAAGAAAAACTGCTCTCTCAAAACCCCGCCCACCCGCTCTGTCGGCCCGCTGTACTGATCTGTGTGCACGCGCGTGTGCATCTCTGTTTTGTGTATGTATGTGCGCACGCGCTCGCAGGTGTGCGTATGTGATAATTGTGGGTTAAATCTAATTAATAAACTACAATTATAAACCCATGTTCTGCTGTAAGAGGAGCAGCTCTCGGCATCTCTTTTTTCTCCCAAAAACCCGCATACCCCCGCAAACTCAGCCCCGGAGTCAGCTCACTGCGTCGTGGGCGCGGAGTCAGCTGTCGTTGTGTTGTGTTTTATTATTACCCCCTGTGTTCCGCTAAGATCTAGCTGCCTCTCGTCCCTGGTTGTCGTTTATTTCTCGAACTCCTCTTCCCGTGTTGTGTCTATAAACGTTGATCTGCGTGTGTTGTGTCTAAGTATGAAAAGCTGTGTTGTTATGTGTGTGTGTTGTATTAATGTATATGTGTGTATATATATTGTACTAATATATATATATGGTAGGTATATTATGTGTATATATATATATATATATATGTGTATAGTAGTATGTATGTGTATGTAAATATGTATGTATGTATGTTATTTATGTATTCGTATGTATGTATGTATGTATGTAGTGGTGGTGTGAGTGTACATCTGATGATGATAATAGTAGGTGGTGTGTGCAGTGTTAGTATATGTGTGTATATATCAGATAGATAGATAGATATGGTAGGTACTAGATGTATAGTGTGTTTGCTATATGTGATAGTATGTGTATTGTTACATATAATATACTGGTATACATATAAATATAGTTGTATATTGTGGGTTATGATAAACTCAGTATAGTATGGTGTTGTATAATAGTATATTACGTAAGGTAACCAGCATAGGGCGCAGCCTATATACTGCACTAATTATATGTATGTTTTATATTCGTCTTTCTAATGTACACACTCTATACACCTTGCGTAATGCTTACCGGTTTTATATATCCTCTGCTACCATACGTACACCCGTCTTACAACACACACACACGCATACACGTGTGCGTATTTAAAAAATAGATCGGGAGCAAAACTGAGTTTGGTTGTTCTTTATTTAAGTATTAATTACAAAGTAAAAAGCACATTACCGGTAACAGTCATTAATCAAATCCATCGAAGTCCTCATCCTCTGTCTCAGAATCAAACAGCCGCGCTAAATGCAACATGGCAGGTTCGCTTTCGTCACTGTCGGAGTCACTTTGTGTGCTGTGCGGCTCCTCTGAAATGATGCCGGCTTTTCCGAAAGCTCGAATCACTGTGCCAGCAGACACGTTAGCCCAAGCATCCACAATCCATTGGCAAACTGTGGCGTAACTCGCCCGGCGCTGCCGACCACTCTTCGTGAAGCTGTGTTCTCCTTCCGTCATCCATCGCTCCCACGCCGCTCGCAGCCTCACTTTGAACGGCCGGTTCACACCAATGTCCAGCGGTTGGAGTTCCTTGGTCAAACCTCCTGGAACAACAGCGAGCGTAGCGTTCATCTGCTTCACTTTCTGTTTCACATCGGCTGTGAGATGCGCTCGCATAGTCACAAATCAGAAGCGACGGTGATGTGTGGAAAAAACCTCCCGGTCTCCTTACATACACCTGCTTCAGCCACTCCTTCATCATATCTTCGTCCATCCAGCCCTTTTCGTTTGCCTTAATAATGACGCCTGCTGGAAATGTCTCTTTAGGCAAAGTCTTCCTCGTAAAAATCACCATCGGCGGCAGTTTCTGTCCGTTAGCGCAGCAGCCGAGCACAACAGTAAACGAAGCCTTTTCGTATCCCGTTGTGCGTATCGCTACCGTGCTGGTTCCCTTCTTCTCCACCGTGTGACTCACCGGGATGTCGAAAGTCAGCGGTACCTCGTCCATGTTGGTGATGTGGCTCGGCTGGATGCGCTTGTCGGCGATGTGCTTCTCGCAGTAGGACCGAAAGTTCGCCAGCTTTTCAGTATAATCTGCCGGACGTCGCTGCGCTACCGTAGTCCTGGTCCGGATGGAATAATTGCACAGTTTCATAAAACGTCAGCACCAAGACGGACCTCATTTGAAATGTTCAATTTTCATTTCCTCCGCTAGCGTTACTGCTCTGAGTCGGATGGTGACAGTTGAAACGCTCCTCCCGCTCGCTCTTTGCTCGATGATCCATTGCTTGAGTTTTTCCTCCAACTCCGGCCACTTCGCCTTATGTCCGCGGAAACTCAGCTGAGTCTTCTTCACCTGTCGGAGCTCGTTCTCCAGCTTCCTCCACTTGCGAACCATCGACTCGTTAATTTTATATTCTCTCGCGGCGGCTCGATTCCCATGTTCCTCTGCGTAGCTGATAGCCTTCAGTTTAAACTGAGCTTCATAGGCGTGTCTCTTTGCCATTTTCAGGATTGTTAAAACAGCAATGTTCTGCATAAAGCACATACCTGTTGTTTTACACACAATCCACGCCCACAAATCCCCATTTAACGTTCTCATGTTCTCTACCACGTCCTCCTCAATGAGGACGTGGTAGAGAACGTTCGCCTTACAACATACACAAAGGGCGCTCTGGACCAGAGGGTGCACTGCACATTTTGAAAAAAATCTAAGACCTTTATTTGCGCCCTATGGTCGTGAAAATACGGTATATATGTGTATATATATGTATATGTATGTGTATATGTATAGATGTATGTATATATACATCCCTGCCATTAAGGTGCATTCTCACTGAATTCACACTTGCGTGCCGCGCTTCTTTATCGCCACACGACATTTTGGCTGCTCGTCGCCTGTTAAAAATATGTTCTTGAGTTTGACGCCGCATGTGGGAAGAGCTACCAGCTAATGTTTTCAGGATAATGGCTTTAAGATAACGGTGTGTATGGATGTCTCAAATAGAAAGTATGAAAGACACCAAAGATTTTGAAAAAAATTTTTATTTTTTGTGGAAAGTTCTAAAAAACAGCTAATTGTGTCTTCATGTTTGGGTTTATTTAATTATTAATAAAAGACTTTCCCGGCACCGGGGGCTGTGTCTGAATGACAGCTGCTTCCACTGTGTCTTTACTGTGTCTTTGTGGCTGAGCTTGAATGCTCATATTAATCCGAGGAGGGAAAGTAAAATTAACAGACCTTTTTCTTTTTTTAATGTTTCAATGAGATCTGAACTGGCAGCCTCCGCATCCTGCGGCAGCTCTCTGTCTGCCGGCATATGGAGGGGGTGAGCTCCGCCGCGGGAGCGAAAGTCATTGAAAACGTCACGTACCCAAAGCTGAGCTCCTGATTGGCAGATGCAACACAGCAATCCATCAAACTTCAGATATAGTCTTACTGTTGATGTCCTAGAATGTCATTGTTTAATTTGAATATAAAGATTAACTAGTATCTCTCTACATTTGTTTTCATCATACAGAAGCTGAAATGGGCACCCCAACTGTGTTAATATTCTTCCTGGAATCTGGAACCTTTCCCACCCTGTGCACACTGGCAAATGCAAGAAGCACATGAATTATATAAATCACACGTGTCATAAAAGACTGTAATTTCATACATGGAAAAAGCACAGGATGTATGTAGTGGTTGTGTAACACAGCTTTTAGCACTTATTTTTTCTTCTCTCACTTTCCCTCTCCCCGTCTTGTTTAATTGTCCAGTGAGAGAAATCCGCGTCTTGTGAAATAAACTTTAACAGTCTTTTTATCCAATTATCTATGATTTTAGTTGTATTAGTGTCGGTTAGAGCAAGAACATTTTTAGAATGTGATTGTTTTATTTGAATATGAAGATAAGTTAGCATCTCTCTTCATTGGTTGTTTTTTTTTTTTTTTTCCTAGAAAAACAGTTATATTTCCCTGCTAAGATTTGTCTGTGTTTTCTTAATTAAGCTTTATATTGTTTCCACAGTGGAACCAAACATGTATTGTGCAAATTGTTAAGATATGGATCACACCTGTAATGTTTCTTAGGTATCTCCACCTGTGGACTCAGTCTTCAGACAGCATCTCCATTTCCTAGAATGTTCCTTTGAACTCAGTTCAGCTTTCCTGCTTTGAACAATGAAAGGGAAACATCAGCTTGATGCACACTGTGGTTGACAGCTTTGTAGTAACATCAGTAAATGCATCTCTTCAGTAAAAAAAACAGCAAGGTTTAGAAAAAGCTTAAAGTATCTATTTACCTACTTTACATTGAGCACCTGGTTGTGACCTCCAGTCTTCTGTCTCTCATACATTTTTCTAAAGGTTCCCAACCCTTCTCAAGGTTTTATGCAGAGTATACCTCCGGGAGATACCATTCAAAATGCTTTAAAATGCTACGGAGCACGCCTTCAAGCGTGTCTTACTTTTCTCAAGGAGAAGTTTTGCTTTATTTTTTTATTATTAAATTCTATAAACTCAAAAGGTACAGCCACATCTGCCAAAAGATTGAGAAAATATACAGATGTTTTAAGAGTTTTCAAAACCTGATCTGGGGATTGTCTGCAGCATTAGTTGTATTGTTTCTGTGTGAAATAGAGAAGTCGTCATAGACAGTAAAAATTCTGGAAAACGCAACAGAGAACGGCAACAGTTCAAGCAGAAGAATAATGTAAACAGTTCAATAAAGCTAGCTAGCCGATCACGGATTCAGACTTTCAGTATCTTTTGAAAGTACTTTAAACTGACAGCTAGTGTCTATAAACAACAACCTCTAAAGGCATTTCAACAGAAAAAGACAGAGTTTTGTTTCTTTTTAATGTTAAGCTCTTCGTGCAGAAGACAGATGGCTAAACAGCAGCTGCTAACTGCTACATGCTAGCGCCGTGATTTAACTCCTTAGGACCCGAGCTGTCTTGTCCTTTGATAAATGCTACTGTAATTTATTTTCTGAAAGAAGAATAAAGTTAAGAAAATTAACTACTCTGATAATAAAAATGAAAATGTGATGTCTTAAGGACTTAAAAAGAAGCACATAATCTTAAAAAAAAAAAAAAGAATAAATGAAAATTAGTAATGATATTAGCTAGTCATGAACACTCATCAAATTCATGCTAAAACAGACATAATTTATTTTTTAAGAATTCTAAATGAGGACAGGAATCACATTTGGTCAAAAATGTTCAATAGCTCTAAAGATATTAAAGCTAAAGTCACTAAACTATCTCACATGACTAATTATCACTTATAGAACAAGAAAATATGATTTTTTTCCCCCCTTGTTTATATTTTCTCTTATTTTTCTATGAAAGTTACTTCACAGAAGTGTTCTATTGAAGTTTTTAATGATAAAAGAAGGCTAATGAAATATCAATAAGGGACAACACAAATCTGTTTATTCAATTTGTTCATGTTTTAAATACAAATGTATCGGATCGGGACTCTTTATCTGCAAATCCACAAAATCCAAAGACTCAGAACTTAATCGGGCCCAAAAAAACCTGATCGAAACATCCCTAGTTGCCTATATATTGTCTGTGTCACATTCTCTGGGCTCACCAGCGCCCTCTGCCTTGAGGCATGCGTACTGCGTGCCTCACTGAGTGCATTTCTAACGCAAAACTTTTAGCACATTGTAGTGGCTGTCTTATCATGTGGGTGTAGATGGAGCAGAGCTCAGCTATGCAGCTGATTAGAAACGCAATATTCTACTGTTTAAACTTTTCTAACAGGTGGAAAAAGGAACTGACCCTTCCCTCATATACCACAGGACTCTGAACTGCTGGAAATTCCAGATGTACAATAAAACGGCTGTCCAATATCCTCCTTAGAATCATTTTAACAGGTCAGTTTAACAGTCAACAGCAAATTGAACAACAATGCAAAGGAAATAACCAACTCACTCATGGTTCAACAACACCAGAACCAACCTAACTCCCACAATGCACTCCTGCTGTGGCAGGATCACTACAGTATGTAAAAGACTTATGTCATTGTATCTACACAAACGTCGCTGGTCTGCTCTGTCCATAAAGCCCATTTGGAAGCTAATCTTGTGGTGGTGGAATGTTCCAACCTTGGGTTAGAGTGCATCTCCTTTGCAAGAGTGTTTTGCATGCCATATTACGCCATCACTCAACACAGGGGTCTCCATTTTATTTATTTAGTACACTTAAATCAGTCAATACCCTGCTGCTACTCCAACTAAAAATAAAAGATACTTGTGGGTGGAGAGAAGGATAAAAAGACAGTTCTTTCACAGCAAAGGGAAATTCAACCAGACAGTTTTGTTGGAGCTAAACTTCTATTTTCCCCATGTTTTTTAAATCAAAGCAAAGGGCAATATTTAACATTCAAACAGATGTAAGTGCAGAAGAATTTTTCAGAATGGACTGTCCTTTCCCTTAACACAACACATACTAAACTCTAAATATCCATTTGGTTTATTTCATACTCTAACATCAGATGATATGACACAGGAAATGTCCAAGTGGGCATTCATCAGTCCTATCACCCCTCCTGTCTGGGTAAACATTTGGAGTGGGCTGTATTTAGTCGCAGGTGAGGAGCAGCTTCCTGTTTCTGCACCTCCTCTTTGGTTGAGGTCAATTTGTCAAGCCGGTCAGTTTCCTGTTTCATTCAATTCCTACTTTATCACAAAAATCCCTTTTATCTTCTAAGTTACCAGGGCCATGGGATAAAACACAGGTATTTAATCAAACAAAGAACAAAATGATTAAGTGATCAGTTTTACTGTCATAATTGTACAAAGAAGAACATATGGGGAAGATTAATCACACAAGGAAAGAATAGATGAAGATTGCAGACACCTCTTTCTTTTTTTTCTTTTTCCTGTAGTCTGCTGGGTAAGCAGTGTCGGTATTCATGCTGCCTTAACCAATTAATCAATCTGGCTGGAACTATCATTTTGAGTTATAATTGTGAAAATGTGAGGAACAGAAGGGCTCTGAGTTACCTGCTCTCTGTCAAAAACAATCAATCCAATCCTCCTGTGACTTCTGACTCATCACGGCTCATTTTCAATGGACTCGTTCAACTCTATTAGAAACAGCTCTGTGCAAAATCATTCTTATTCATCGTACGCTTCCATTCACTTCAAGAAATTACTTTGATCGCTAAAGGTATAATGTAGCACAGAAAAACTATTTTGAAATGTTAAAAAATGTCAAAAAGATTGAAAATTAATAAATTCAAAATGGTGTTTGGCTCTTCAATACTTCTTGGTACTAACAGCTTTCCATCTGCTGTTCTTTTTGGTTGCCGTCCACCTGGAAGGCCCATATTACAAAGTCACTATGTGCATTTTCCATGTATTAATTTTGTACCTTTCATTATACACGCGAAATATGCATAATTCAGAAGTGTGTCTCGTTTTGGACAACAGGTTTTTAAGTGAATTGGATTTTTGAGCTGCTCAAAATTTTTGTTCAGTTGAGAATTACGTAGTTTACACGTATTTTACATAGTTTTTATGCAATTATTACACAATTTTAGCGTCATGCATACATTGTTCACACATATACCATCAATGTATAACTTTAGTGTCTCAAATTTGGTCCACACAAGACGTTATTGACGCATAAATCACTAATGAATTGCAAATAAACAAAGTAATAATCCCACACGGTTCGTGTTCTACGCAAATATACGTGTTTTTTGCTTGGTTCATTTGTGAAACATCTGTGAAAATTTCCCATAGAAACCCAGACTTTCCCTACTTTGTTTCATGTATATTCAAGTAGATGCTAAGAATAATGTATAAGAGGTTATTCTAAAAATTGAAATGACTGAGAAATTACTGTTTATTTCGCTATAGAAGTCTTATGAGATTTCAACTTCTTGGAACCAGCAGGTACTTCCTGTTTGTTAGACGGGAGCCGAGGGGTTGATGTGTCCAGTGAATATACAGACAAAGCTGAGAAAAATCTCGTAAGTTTTGGATGGTCTATAAAAATATATACTTGTTTTACTTGTAACAACAGAAGTTAAAACATGTGTCTGAGCTTCAACATTTGTACCTGATGAGGTTCATTGACTTTGAATTGTATTCAATTTGTATTGGTCACATTTCCGCCCCTGACAGAGCCTCTTAATCGGGTTGGGCTCTGTACGCAAGACTGGACCACAAACCCCCCCTTCATAGAGTAATGACAACTACCACGGAGACAGGACAGACTTTACTTTAAAAAAAAAAAATGGAATCTTCTTCCCCGCTGGCATTGTTGCCACACTTTATTCTTTCCAAACTTACAAGGACGCCGATTGCCAGCAGCAGAAAGCCAAACTCATATTTGTCTAAGTTCATCCACAAAATTTTAAGTAGGCTTCCCTCTGGTTTACCCTCCATGCACCCATCAGAGACTCACCTTATCTCCTTTATCCTCAGCCATGGGGGGATTCTTTCGTGTGGTGTTCCATCTGCTGCTGTGTCCTGATCTGTCTGAACAAAGCTTAGGATAAAAACTTTGGACCTGAGCACTCCCAAGTCTTAGACTCATCGGGCTGCCCAACTTGCATTCACTACAAAAACATTAAAAATCTGTTGCGGCTTTCCGATAAGACTAATCCTCATCGCTGCCTAGAAAAACTCCAAGAAAAAATGTACCAAAACACACAACATCCTCACAAAGAACATGCTGAGTGAGACAGTGTTCAATATATTTAGCAATGTATGCAGCTTGCTTTTCTGTTTGCGAGTGCTTGTCTGCTACCTACAGTGGGATGAAACTTCATGTGACAATGTGTGCAGATTGTATTCATGAAAGAAAGATTATAATAATACAACAAGTAATAATAAGTTGAAAAGAAAAAAAACTTCAAGAATGTGTGCAGAATTAGTGCTACATCACAGTTTAGGAACAAGTTTAAGGCCACGTAAACGTTCTTCATTGTTATGACTGAGAGACTGAAGTAATCATTTGAAGGGAATTGTGCTCAATTTCTCCAGTTAAGTGTCAAAGTCCACAATTCACATTTTGCTTGAGATAAAGGTTCAAACATGTGTAATCCCACAGTTCTCTAAGTCTTTCATGGATTTTATTTCCAGAGGCTTCGTCAGGTCCGGTGGTCTGAGAGGTTGGACAAAGATTCGGGTGTTCTGGATCCACGTATCTGTTTCCTCTGTCGTAGGAGTCTCACCTGCTTCACCAGATCAGGATGATATTTTGATAGATACTCATTAAGATAGAAAGCTGTCTTCTGCAGGAGTGTTCATCAGAGCTATCTTGTGCTTTCGATTCACAAACCTGATCAGGATCACTGGTTTATCCATGTCCTTTCAACAGTATTTAGGAAATCCCTTTAGACGCAAGAAATACTCCAACTTAATTCTTCATGGTCGCGTTAGCATCCATCACAGCTCCGTTAGCATCCATGCTAGCGCTGGTAGCACCAGGCCGAGCCCGGGGTTGTAGTTGAACTCCTATGAAAATAACATTTATTCATCTGTACTCGTTGATCCACGTCATGCATTCTTCCCTCCAGGAGATCTTACCGATTATCTCGTTGTCCCTTTTCTTGTCGAAAATCTTCCATGAGTTGTAACGGTGGTGATAGCTTAGCCTCAAGCTCCATCAGAGTTGATAGCTTTGTATCCGTAAGGAGCGCCGGAGATAACTTGAGCTCCGTCAAATTGGCTACACAATTTTTCTTGGGTACCATGTCCATCTCTCCTGGTTGCGGTAGCTGTTTTTGTAGTAGCTTGGGATTAAAGTTGCTTGTGAGCAACTTTAAAAGACTTTAAAAAGAGTTGAGGAGTTGGAGACACACGTCTGCTGCTCGTGAACCGGAAATCAATGGACAAAACAATAGACCAAAGATATAGACAGTGGACGCAAAAACATTTTTTGCACAAATGGAACCCCATAAGGCACAGTCTCTACCAGACTGTGCCTTCAGTAGCCCCAAGGTAAAAAAGAACAGCAGCAGTAGTACTGCATATTACTGTGTACCGCTCATCCATCGTTCTGTCCAGAGTGAACCCTGCTCCCTCTTTTCATGACCTACATTTAGCTTTTGCTGTCTGCTCTCTCTTAATCTTGGCATCTGTTAAAGCTTGTGTGGATTTTAACGTCTCCATTCTGGACCTGCACGTCTGGTACCAGACATTTTTCCTGTCCTGTTGCTAAGGTAACTGACCTACAATTTGGCCTTATGGACCTTGGGTATCCTGCGCTGTTTTTAGACAGATTTCTGTGTTCTGCTGAGTTTCTGGAACAATGATCAAATTGGGCTCAAAAGAAGGTCATGTTTTCAATCGAAGATTTTCATAGAAAAGAAGGATTCTGATAACTGTGAGCCGGTACTCACAGTCACCACCGACGAGGTGACCTTCTCTGTTGGACTGATCTACCCCACCACTGCAACTGCACAGCTAGTACAGACTGTGCTCCATCTTGCTCTGAAGCCGTGATAATCATCGTCTGTCTCAATTCTCACTTCCTGTTTGTTCCATTGCCAACTCTTTGGTGTCATTTCTGTCCCTGCTGACGGTGAGGTTTCCCTGAAGACTCTCTGTCTGCTATTGCGACGTCTGTCATGTCAAACCAGACTTTTTCCTCATCATTACAGGCTAACAGATGTGGTCCTATTCAAAACGTTCGGTATAACGTCATGGTCGTATTTGCACGCATGAAGCCAAAATGGTGTAAATGTATATCTGATAGAATTCAAAGTTTGAAATTGTAAAGGGAGAATTTCATCAAGTTGTTTTTTTTTCTTTCAAAATCAATGAAATTGTGATAATTGATGAGGAAGGGCATTATTACCAAGTTTTGGTTACAAAACTGTTTATAATCTGCTTACTGAAGGTTCTTGACAAAACAACTGTTTTAGTAATGTTTCTCATTTATAGTCAGACTTTTTGAAACTTTGTAAAAATAAAGATTAAAAAAAATCCCTCTTTTGTATAAGACGACGAGTTGCTTGTATGAATGAAAATATTTTTACTTTTTTTTGTCGCAGGGGAGTTCTGACTCAACATTCATTCAAGCAAGTATTTTTCCCACATATTCCATTTCAAGCTAAGCCTCCTCCTCCTCCTTTTCAGAATTCTCCTCTTCACTTCTTGTAGAAAACAAGTAGAAACCTTTTAAATGAAGAGGAATCAAATGCAGAAACATCCCTAGACAAAATTGTGGAAAAAGTCTTACCGTTAAAAGTAGATCCTACTAGAAAGAGATGTAATAAAATAAAGAAAAAATGTCAATGAAACTATTGTTAAAGACAACTATTTATTGGCTTAGAGTCGGCAGAGGGATTGATGTCTGCATTTGCTGTCTGTCATTTCACAGGTTAAATTCGTCTGGGAGTTGGGGGTGGGTCCATTGGTGCGGTCCAATCCCGCAATCCTCCTTGTTGCTGAGAGCTCTCTGTTTACACGCTCTCCCACTAGCTTACAGTCCATCAAACCCCCAAACCCAACATTAATGGTGCAGCAGAAATGGAACCATCCAGCCATACAGTTACGATATAGATTCCAGCATAAATGAGGAAAGTACAGAAGTAGATAGATTTATTGGTATGCAAATATATATAAATATAAAGTCTGCCCAATTTTTGGTGGTTGAAACATGTTTCAAATATTGCAAAAAGAGTACATTTCCTGGGGAAACAAAGTCCTCCTTGATTTGCATAAACAGGCTTTTGACACTGATGGTAATCTTTTCTGATGGTTTTATAGATTATTCCTTTGTGTGATGGCAACAATTGGATTTGTTATTTAAAGATTGTTGTTGGGGTCTTCCTTTATGTTTTTCTTTGTGGTTGGTACTGTATATGTAAATATTTGTGGTTGGAGTTCTTCGTGCTGCTTGAGCCTCAGCCTGGATAATGAGTCAGATGTCATGGTGGCGGTTTCATACCCAGTTTACGCTCTAGTGGTTTCAAGAAGTCCTTGGTGGATTCGGATATGGATGAATATTTAGTTTATAATATCTGAATGATGCTACTTCTCCTCTCTGTCTTAATCTCTTTTAAACCTTGTCATCTTGGAGTAAATAAGCCTTTTGAGCTTGATAAGATTTTAAAAAATGCATGTTGGATGTATGTATACATTTTTTAACTTGAGTGCTTTTCACATTCATCGTAGAAGAATCAAATGACAGTTCTGCAGGAAGCTGCCAAAAACATGAAACATTTATTAGCACAGAAAGTTGCTGTAAGAAAAAAAAAGTATTTATAGATGAGTACTACTGACAAAAACGCTTCAAACACAAACGGACAAAATTAGGTGGAATCCTTTCAAATTAAGGCTCCTTTCAGCTTCTGATGGGAGGAGAGGCACTGACAACAGACAGCTTAAACCGATGGAAGGAATAAAAAAATAAAGAAAAGGCTTTTTTAAAGCTGCTTTAATGATGATAATTTGGTATATTCTGGTTTCTAATTAAAACTGAGCACAACTTGATTCATCTTTTAAGGTGTAAATCTGCTCATAGAACCTAGAAACAATAATAAATGTCGACCCTTTTGCATTAATTTAAATAAAATTGCATTTAAGGGGAAAACTAGATTAAATGGTTATGCTTTACTTGTAGACCTAATTTTTCCTCAAGATTTTTGGTTTTGTCTAAAACCATGTTTATCTTGTATTTGCAACTCAGAGGGCCCAGGTCTCATCCTGGCAAACTATTAATGATGGAGCGTGTCTCATTTTCAGAATTTCCCTTTTAAAGGTAAAACGAATAAAAACTTTGCAGAATGAAACAGAATATATTTAATTGGCGAGTATGAGAACGGCCTCGTTAGCTACATTAAAATTTCTCAAAGCCCTTAACAGTGATGTACCCATCTGCAACAGCATCTCTCAAATGTCCTGGAATATGGGATGCTTTTAGGGTAATGTTTGTGTATTTTTAAACACGACAATGTAAAGCTGAAAGTCTGCACACATTACAAATGTTTAGCTGCAAAACAACAGATCCCACAAAGTGAGCTAACAGGAAAAAAAGGCTGTCAGAAGCCAGGAGCTTTTTTGTTATCAAGGTTTTGTTGCGGTGGGAATCTCTCCATAGTGAGCACCACATTATTGGCTCAATTATAGAGAAAGGTAGAAATAAGTTAAAAGTTGTTCTTTTTCGTGATTAAAAAAAATCATAACTTGGTAGTACTGGTTAAAAGTAAGGGGATATACAGCTAAAGCATTAGTCACAACTGGCCTTCTGGGTGGATTTGGGCTGTCTGCTGCAGAAAAATGGGCCCGCACAAAATATCAAGGTCTATCAAGGACAATTTTTCGAAGGCGATGCTGCAAACAACTGGTCATAGCAAACCCTTATATTTCACGTAAGGGTGAAGTAGGTGAGTCGCAGGTATTGCGCACTGCCCAAAGGGCCTAGTGATGTCCAGGTGTGCAGCCTAACCGACGCTGGTCCGTCTGTGGTGGGTCTCCATTGGGGAGTCCATCTCACAACCGTCAGTTTAATTTGTCTCCGTCTCCAGTCCCTCCCCATATGCATTTTTTGTGGCCTGAACTCTTGGAACTCTTTTGCTACGTGGGGTCCAGATGACCCTGTGTTATTCCTCACCTGACAAAGATGGACAGGATTTCATGTCTGCCAGTGAAAATAAAAAATCATTGGGGAAAAAAAGGTCAGTGTGCCATCTTGTGGCGTCCAGACCACCTCATTCCAAAAGTTAACGTGCCTTGGATAGCACAAGGGCTAAGACCCAAGCTCATTTTTGAGCTAGCCCTCTACATATACAGTCAGGGTCCCAGTTGAGCAGAAGTAACTGAAGTGGTAATATAACGCAAAATACGATGTCCATGCATGTAGAGGTCAGGTCTTGAGAGGATAAGTTATTTTTTTTATTTCCAAAATTAAACTTTCGCAGTCTGTGGCCAAAACTGATCCAGGTGTTAGCTGTGGTGTTAACATCTGGACACGTCACCTTAAATAAAAAAGCAAATAGATTTTTTATTTTGAAACCCAGACCTGTTTTCCGTTTCTCAGTTTTTTGTTTTTGTTTTGTATAAAATTGATGCAACATCAGACTGTAAATGGAAATCATCCATAAAACTTGTGTTGAGTTTCTGAAGAAACCAACTTCAGACGTGATGTAAACACCTGACAGACACTAAATAGTGGCATTATGACCTTATGACAGCATCACCTGAACGTCCTGAGCTCATAAAACTTACATTACCCTTACAAATACTTTGAAATACACGGAAATATTTGTGATGTCTCTGAGGGTATAGCTAAGCGAGCCTCAAGGGAACTGCACGAAACACCTGTGCTCCCAAACCAATGAATTCTCATCCCCAAGTCATCAATTTTTGGTGAATGGGTCAGGACTCCTCGGCGTCAAAAATTGACCTTTTGGGTGTCCCAAACTCGTAGTTTTTAGACGTGAAGGCTGTTCCAATTAAATCAAAGCTTCAAAACTTCAGGGTGGCAAACCGGTACCGGCATGTGGACCACACCTGTACCCTAACTCTAACCCATTACTTCACAAAAACCACACTGGTACCCGAACCCAATTGGGTATGGGACGTGAATCAGTACCGGGAATATGGTACACAAATCAGTACCGGGGGTACTGGATGGGAATAGGTATCAGATGCATATTAGTAAAATGCGGATTACAGTAGTACCTGGGATACCGAACAAGCACCAGGCCGGGGTTAGGGTACCGGCCGCGCCCCAAGGTTTGCGTCCAACAAAACAACCGGACCCCTGATCCAATTGAAACTGGTGTCAAAAAAATGACAAGTTGGGTACACCCAAACATCAAAAAGTGACACATAAGTATCTTTAACCATGTGTCAATATGTGACTACTTGGGAGTGAGAAGGTCATACAGGTCATGTGACGAAGGCTTAGGGTCACCAGACTTTTGTTCAAGTAGAAAAGAATTAAGAATTGACCTGTGAATGAAACTTTTTCCCAGATTTAAATTACTCAATTGAAAAAAATAAAATAACGTGATGAACTATAGTCAAGTTTTGACTAAAGAATCTCATGGATTATTTATAGTCTGCTTTCAAACAAGAGAAAATAATTTGATTGGAATTACCGGTTAACTCGAACATCCTTGGCTGAAAAAAAATTGAAAATTGTTTGGATAAAGCAATTCCTTATGCTAGTTGATGAACGACACCGAGTCATAGTGAGCTGATTTTAAGGCTCTTATTGTAAAGCAGCTTACAGAAAAAAATGCACTTTAACTTGGCAAAACTCATGAAGTTTTTACGTGTCCTTTTTTTTTTTTTTAATGCTCCAAATGCTGAAAGGGACACACAATCAATTCCTGAAAATGGCTTAAAAAAATGCTCATTTTGTGATTAAAAAAAAAATCTGAAAACATCAGATGAATCCAAAAGAAATACATTCTGTCACTTTTAAATCACAAATATCAACACTTTCAAGACAAAAATGCATTATTTTTCAAATATTCCCCAATTGTGATTTTTTTTCCTTCACATTTTTACATTTCACCATGCTCACTCTGCTTTCTTTATCAGAATCAGAAATAATAATCAAGCTGGGAGAGTTAAAAAAGTGACGAAACATTAAAAAACAGCTTTTGTTGCATGCAACAGCATGTTTCTCTTTTATTTGTTTTCTTCTGTAGCTGTCTGTGGACCACAGAGGAATCATGAAGATGATCTCCATGACAGAGAAGGGCACTTATGTTAACAAAAACCCGCCTTTCAACTTCCTGTGAGTAACTTTGAGATGATTTATCAGAATCCTTTGAGTCTTTACGAAGTTTGTGCTTCCTCGGGTTAGGTCCACTTTCAGCTTCACAGTTCACAGTTTGCATCGTAAAACTTCATTCCTGTAGTTGCAGTTTGTTAAAAAAGTGGTCAGATGGTAAGATTTACCTTCATCATCACTGCATCCTCTTTTATTTAGAGAGTAAATAGACTTTTCTTGTTGATGTAGTCACATTTTTGGTTTTTCTTTACTTCCATCGTCACAGCTTCATGGTAGCTTTTTTTAAAATAATCCTCTCGATTGCTACAGCGTTTCTTCCTCTTCCTCAGCTGTTGCACTGGTGTTATGGACCGGCACATTTTCCTTTAGGGAGATGTCGTCCACCTGCTTGGCGCCACTGTCCTCAGGTTCTTCGGGGATGGACGGGTCGGAGTTGGTTATTACATAACCCGGGAGGTTGGAGTATATATTGGCCGCTGGGGGAGCTGCGCCGCGAGAAGTGCGGCTGGAGGCGACCGTCGTGGAGCGTGTTGAAGGCCCGCCCCCGGCCAGGTGGGACTGACTGCTGGTGCTGTTGTTGTTGAGACCCACCACCACAGAGCCGTAACGGTAGCGGCCGCAAACCATCGGACCCTCCCACTCAAAGGCCAGGTTCCAGCGTGTCCAGGTTTTCTTTATTTCGGTCTGGACCTACAGGAATGTGAACATATTTGGATTAAATGTCATTTTTTTGTTAAAAATAAATCAAATTGATTAGGATTCAAATAAAAGTAAACAGGTTTTATTTAATCATGAATTAATAATAGTTTTATTCTAAATTGTAGAAGCAAAACAAGTCCTGATTTGCTGCCAGTATCTGTGTATATTGGACGCATACTTGAATTTTGAGCATTTTTTTCATCTTTTTTTTTTCTAAACTCATCCTGTCCTGAACAGATACTGAGAGCCTCTTGTGTTGGGCAGATTTTACTGTCACAACGGGGCTTTATTGAGTACAAACCCCTGATGTATTTTATGCTAAACTTTATTTATATTGAGCAGTTTGTATCTTTTTTTGGGTTGGACTGAACTGAAAAGAAGAAGAGGGATGTTTTTTTTTTTTTTTTTTTGGGGGGGGGGCAGCAGCACAGGGAAGCAACATCTTCAAACAACCAGGTCTAAATAGCAAACTGAAATGGGCGGGGCCTGTCTACACACACACTCAGTAGTTGCACACATACCTGTTGATCAAAATAGTCTCCACATTTAAACTAATCGAAATGTACACAATACAACTGCAGCTCACACACTTAATTATACAAATCGATATAAAAAAAGGCCTTTATTCTGTCATGCATACTGTTAGTGCAAAGGTGAGCTGACACCTGTGTTCAGGTGAGTGTTTATGATGTACAAATGTGGATTATAATGGAATCTACAAAGGGGGAGAGTGCCCTGCCGTCCCAGGAATCCGCCCACTGGGCAATCCCGCCAAACACTCAGACCAAGGCGCGCGGGACCGCCGCAGAGGCCCCCCAACACCCAATAGAAGGAAGGCACAGGAACACAGACAGTGCAGGCCCCAGCCCAGCCAGAAGTGCAACCGCTTCGCCGCGCCAGGATGGCCGACGCAAGGCCCCTCCCCCGGAGAGCCCAACCCAGAGGAACAGCCCACCACCACCCAGCAGCGCCGAGCATCCCCCACTCCAGGTACAAGCCAGGGCCCCCAAGGGAGACCCACTCCCATGCTCCAGACAACCACCCGCCGCGGAAGGGGCGCACCCAAAAGAAACGGAGATCCCAGAGGAGTGATGTAAACAAGGCCCAACCAGGCTCATCCACTGGTGGAGTTCGCGCACCCCATACCACCCACACCCAGGCCCGGGAGGCTACACGGCGCCCCCGCCCACCCCCATCCAGACGCCCGACCAGACCGGGCGTCTGGCATAAACACTCAGCATAAACACTCACCTGAGCTCAGGTGTCAGCTAATAATATGCGTGTCGAAAAAAATAAAGAAACTGGACCAAATGACTCTGTCAGTGTTAAAGGTTGCAGACCTCTGCAATAAAGAAATGATATTCTTCTGTATGTCTTCAGGCTGTTTTTTGGCTATTTTTGATGATGTCCTTTAAAGGAGTAAAAATCACATTTGTTTGTGGGCTTTTTGTAGAAAAACAGAAATCATGAGTTTCAGGGGATTTTATCAAAACTCACCTCTCCATTGCAGAAGCAATAGATGATAGACACAAAGAAACCCTGAAAGAAAAGATAAAATCATCTCAGTCAAACTAAGACATCGGTTAGACAGAGTGATCAAGTGTTTTCAATAAAAAAAACTTCAAGAACAAAGAGTGATTGCTGAACAGAGGGGGAAGAATCCCACAATTCCTTTGGTTCTAAGCTTCTCAGTTCTCTCCCTGCACGCATAATTACACAAAAAAACCTCAACAAAAATGTGTTTTTGAGCCGATTACATGAAAATGAAGATTCAAGTATTTGCTTCCATCTGTGCAGTTTGTGCAGTTACATCCTGAACGGGGATATTCTGTTAAAGATGATCTGACGGAAACTCTAAACTCGTTTAAAATCCTCTGAAGTCAGGAACAGAAAATACATGTGGGAAAGTCGATGCAATAATATCCCTGCAGAGGCAGCACTTTCTGGGCTCCTAAACTTTGAAAATGAATAATTTTTCAGCTTTCCTGTTCAGTTTGTGATATTTTGATAGAAAATTAGCCATCGCTTCTCCTTTCTGTGATGCTTTCTGCGCTCAAAGTTATGTTTACTAAGCTCTTTTAATTGGAGGAATTTGTTGCTTTAATCTGATAAATACAGGCTGTTTGATTTGGCTGCAGGATTTAGCGAAAATATCCCCTCCAAAAGTGACATCTGAATCCCAATTAAAGTTCAGTTGATGCCATGTTTATCCATTCAGGCACTTGAGATCTTGAGCTTAAGAAATCTTCTCTGGCTGGCTGCTCGAATAAAATGAAACTACAGTGAGATATTATGAAAATGAGAACACATTTTAATAGTTGTAAATAGGCTGCTTTAGTAAATTCAGAACAGAAATGCAAATAAAACTTGTGGATTTGTGCTGCATTAAACTCTTCCTGCTTTAGGAAAGTATTAGTTTAAAGCAGAGGTCGGCAACCTTTAAGAGTAAAAGAGCCATTTGGGCTCATTTTCTACTGATCAGAACCTAGAAGGAGCCGCATTGACCTACGTTAGCCTTCTTTTTTGTTTTTTTTTTTAAATAAATGTGAATAATGTCTATTTTTGGCACAAACAAAAGCAAAACAATATATATAAAAGAAACTAGCATCTCTCAAAATTTAACTTTAGTAGCAAAAAAGCTAGCTTGTTGCTTAATCACTAACTGAACTTCAAATTAGCATAACATTTCTCTGTAAATTAAATCAGCCAAAAACTTTAGCACGTTGCTGAAATAAAAGCTAAACTCAAAAATAGCCGAAAACCCCCAGTAGATAACAAATTAGCTAAAAATGTTAGCATATTGCTAAAATATTAGCTAAACTCCAAATTAGCATAAAAAACTAATTAGAGGCTAAATCTGCCAGAAAAAGCTAGCTTACTTAATTACGCGCTGAACTCCAACATATCCTAAAATTCCTCAGTAAACTAACTTAGTCAAAAATGTTAGCATGTTGCTACAATAGAAGCTAAACTCAAAATTATTAAAACAAAAATTTCGGCAGACAACAAATTAGCTAAAAACATCAGCATTTTACTAAAATATTAGCTAAACTCCAAATTAGCAAAAAAATTCCTCAGTAAACTAACTTAGTTAGCGTTTTGCCAAAATAGAAGCTAAAACTCTAAATTAGCCTAAAAACCCCAGTAGAAACACAATAGCAAAAAACGTTAGTATGTTGCTAACATAATTGCTAATCTCCATTTATTTTTTTTAAATTTACTATTATTTTATTTTTCTTCAGCCAGAGAGCCGCTATGGAGAGATCAAAGAGCCACATGTGGATCTGGAGCCGCAGGTTGCAGACCTCTGGTTTAAAGGGAAGAGAGTCGTCAATGACAACAGGTTTAACACTTTTAGATTTTAATTAAATTGAGAAAAGTGTTTCATGGTTCACCTTTCACAGTCTTGTTGTTTCGTAGCTTTTTCCTTTTTTTGCATTGTGTTTTGTATCCTGATTGGCTGCTGACCTTGTCAATCAATCTCCTCTGAGTGAAATTGAATTCCTGTAGAGAAATCGTGCAGCTTTCCAAAGTTACATAAATATTTCATCAAATCAGATCTTTGTTTTCATTCTATAAAACTGCACTTTTTCTACGAAGGTTTTAACTTGTCGATGCGTGTCTGAGAAAAGTGTTGGAAGTTTGTAGTGAGGGGTTTAGCACGCCTAAGACAAAACTTTACAGATTTTTAGAAAGTAACTTCCATGTTAAATGTGAGAAGACTAGTTCTTTTTCCTGTCCAGCAGCAGCTGAACAAACATATTTGAGCTGAAATCATCTTGTGTTTTAACACATTTTACTGTTACTAAAGCGGCTTAGGAATCTTCTGAGGTGTATTTTGTATTTGAGGCTAAACACTGTAGTTTTAATTCTATTGCTCCACAGATCTTCTTTGGTTTGATGACTTCCAACATCAGATTTTTCCGCCCCCATGCTAGGTCATGTGACCAACCGGATTTCTTATTGTCAACACAAAAACACATGCACTTTCAACTACTGTAAGTCTTCAACCGTTTCAGAAATTGAGGTTGGATGAAAGCATCGGGTTTGCGAACAAATGAAGAGTCCCTGTAATTCAAAGAACTGGTTTGTGCAGATGGAATGGCATGGAGTGAGCCTTCCCCCGTTTCCCATCATCATGATTGTTTTCACGCTCTCCTGCTGGCTTACAGCTCCTTACAACACCAAGAAAATACCATGAACAATGTAGGAGCTGACTAACCGTTCAGTTGTAAAACAGATTCCAGCTCAGACGACGAAAACAAGTGGATGTTTCTAACCCGCCCGGAGTATTTTTGTCACAAAGACTTTAATTGTATCTTCATCTGATTACAATTTTATCTTAAATGTATTTATTATACAAGTCCTCCATCAGAGAAATACCACAAGTACATGTTTTTGCTACACTCTTGTTTCTTTCAAATGTGTCTCCCTCTAAAAGAAGAAAAACACACACATATTTACACAATGTGAAGGTTGTGCACTTTGGTTTGGATTTTTAGTTTCCTGAGTTTGATGCTCTGTTTTCAAGCTTTTCAAGGATTTGGTTGTCAATAATCTGTCTTTATTTGTGTTTTTAAGTGTCTGTCTTTCATGCCTACTTCATTACTTTGTTATTGATAGTGTAACTCTTAAAATCTTTATGCAATTAACTCAATTCCATCAGATTGTGATTGTGAAAACCCTCTATTACTATAGTGTTGCATATTAGCGCAGAGCGACTTTTCTTAACTTCAGAATTAGTGGGAATGGCATTGAGTTGAACTCTTACAGTAAGTCTGAGAACGTCAACACTGGTTCTAAAGGTCCGGTTGGTCCAGAACAGGCACATTTGTTCAGAACATTCAAGTGTTTATTAAGAGAAAACAAACATTTTTTTCTCTTATGGATGTTAGGTAATGATAAAGAGAATGAAAACCAAGAAAAGAGTAGAGTTCAAATTGAAAATGAAAGCACATAACCTTCTATGTCTCCACGCTAACAGTAAGGTCTTAAGGAAAACCTTAAACTCTAAAGATGCATACTTCTTTTTGAAAACTGATCACGACTTTGTTAATTGGTTCACAAGTTCAAGGTCAAAAATGTGGTATCACCACGAGTACAGCCACCTAATGGTATTAAAGTTGTTGGATCAGTTTGCAGACAGCTGTGAAAGTGGATCATTTGATTGTGATAGATTGCTCTATTTTCAGTGTATTATGCTGCGAAGGTACAACCTGTGCTTAATGACTTTTCTCTGAATAGATAAGCCGACTAATGGTTCCAATCATAGGACTATCATCTCTTCTTACATTTACTTTGGACTGATGTGATTTGGAGAGTTTAGCTTAATTATTAACCATTTCAGTCATTATATCCCCAATTTCAAGAGTCTATCAACTCTGACTTTAGCTGGATGTTCTCACAGCCGGGAATGAAAATGATGATTTTACAAACATAATTATGACAAATGATTGTCAAAACAAGATTAATTGCTGCACGGCGTTCATCTATGGTGTGATTTAACGATGATAATGCGGATGGACTACACTTTTACAGTAATTCAACCCAGTTTGTTTGTAATTACCTACAGAATAAGCGAGAGTGACTCACACATCCTGTTTGTGAAGCCATGACTCATCGCTTCCTCCTTGTCATCACGTCTCTACTGAATTATTCTTCATTATTTTTAAGACAAGAGACTAAAAAAGAGGATGTGTCTGACACGTTTCTAGCAGAGTGTCTTTATCAAAGATGAAGGATCTTTCGTTTAACTTCCTCTAATGGATAGTCACAGTGTTTGAAGATTATGGTGGATTCAAGCTATGAAGAGACCCACTGTGCTCAGCTTTATCATCCTTCTCCAACCCCACTGGAGGAGTTTCACATGTCTTACCGTTAACTAAAGTCAGCATGTACTTCATACAAGTCCTTGTTGGAGCTTTTTAACATCTTAAATGAGCAGTTTCAGGGTTTGGAAAATCAGGAAAAACCCCTGAAAGTTAGATAACAGTGTTTTTAGTTTATCTCCAGTTTGTCATACGCATCAAACTTGGGTTGTAAGAATGAGTTCCATCAATGTGCAATACAGAGAAAGGTTTTAAAGACCCACTCCAATGTGTTTTAAATGAGTTTTTGTTGTACTTTTCCTCACGATGGAGGCCATAGATAAAAGAATTTAAGATTAAAACTGCATTTCTGAGCTTTTCTTGACTCAAGTTGGGAGCAGATGGAAAAAAAATGGCATTCTAAAAAAGTTCTTGGGCAGAGCAAAGTCTCCATTCTGATGCATCTACTTGCAGACAAATAGATCCATGTACATCGTTGTTTTCCACGTCTGAACTGGCATCAGGGCTGAAAGTAAGTCGGTATGGTTAAGATGAAAGATCTGAGCTGGATGATTAGCTGTGCTTTTTGCTGCTTTAAAACGAATTCAAAAGCAAGCAGACCACACTTTATCAAATAGATCTACCGTCTATATGGTTTTTAGTGTCTTATCAACACTACAAAATGTGATTTACGTTCCTCGCTGATTCTCTTGCTTCCCTAAACAAACATTAAACAAGCGTATCGTACAGGGTACGTTTGATTTGTTGACCAGGGACCTCAATTCATTGTCAGTCAAGTTGTCATATTTCTGTGTAAGTTGGAAGTTTGTTCATTTGCAACAAGACAAGAAAAACTATAATGAATCCCTCAGTTTTATGAGCACTACTGGGATTAATAGTTCAAGATAAAACCTAATGCAATGGCAGAAGTAAAACATGCAGAAAAGAAATAAAAATATTTGAAAGAGTGATTTAAAAAAAGAACAATGCGGGGAAGATTGTTCAAGACTGCAAGTGAGGAAGAGGATGTACAAGGTAATATAAGAAGAAAAGAAGGAGGTGATTTTCCCGGATATATCAAGTTATTTAGTCCAGTTCTTGTAAAGTATAACGCAGTATTGTAAAGTAGAAATCCAGTTTGAGGAAATTGGGATACATTTGTGGTATAAAATATTATATTTCCAGACCTTTTCAGAAACATTGCAGTTTTTTTTTTAAAGCTTTTTAGATGAATAACTCTTACGGTTTTTAACTCAAATGGGATTTTCAATGAGGAAGTTTAAAAGGTAGAGCTGCACAGGAAGATGTGGATCTAAGAGCTGCAGAATCATCTGTTTCAATCCTTTACTTTGGACGCCAGAAGGAAATATGTATTAAAAAATTCAATTTTTTGATTTTTTTAATACATTTTCGTTTTTTTAATCTGTTACAAAAATGTGAAAATAATTATTCTCAGAGATTAGTCGGTAACTCACTACATTTATGAAGTATTTATAAGTGATAGGATGTTTTCAAAGAACTAATGAGAAAAAAAATGATTATCAAAGTAAAAAGAAGTGAATTAATTAAATTAGTTTTGATAAAAATAATAGTTTATTCATGGATTAATTAGATAAAAAACGACTCGATTAAAGTGTTTGCAAGCTCCCTTCTCATTTTCATTTCCCTTTTCCCTGCTGCATTTAGAAATCTAATTTACATTTTTGCTTTTTTTCAGTCATTTCATGAATTTGGGGAATTAAACGGTGTGAAAAATCAGGCTAAATTTTGTAAATCGTTTGCAAACAGTCGCAGAATAACATTCACTCGCTGAATCAAATGCTTTTGCAGACAAGAAAATCCGTTTTGGAAACTTCATGATCATGTTGGTGGAACCCAGAACTGACCGGGTGCTGTGCATGCTGCGTAGAGAGAGCAAGTACCTGAAACGAGTTGAAGAACAGTTCACAGTACATGCGCATCTCCCAGCTTGGACCCTGGAACGTGTGCGGCATCCCAACAAAGATGATGTAGTGGATTCCAAACACCAGCACCAGCACAAGGGTGGATTTAGCCAGTTTTCTGTGTATAGAAATGCAATATTTCAGTTCAAAAGAGCAAAAAATACGTTCAGCAATTAGTTTATCAAATCAGATTGTTCAGTGTTGCGAGAAAGGGTTTCTGGCATCAGTGTTTTTTATTTTACATGCATATTTTAGTCATGTGGCAGATTGCAATTTTTCAAATGTCTTTAAGCTTTATATGGAGTATTTTGTTTGCAGCGTAACAAGCTGCAAAAAAAGAATCTAGTAAATTAATGTATTTCACCTCTCACCCTGGATTTCAGAGTCGGAATATTCATGACTCTGCTCCCTTCAACACTAGAACTGATGAAATACAGTTTGTGTCGGGAAGGAAGTCCAGCGTAAAAAATCTCTGCCAAACCACAGGTGCGAGTCAGGTGAAAGCTGATTGGCTGTGGTGACCCCTGAGGGGATTATGCCAAAAAGGTGAACAGCATTGTCGTCTTGAACATATTTTTTTATGTTTTATTCATCCAAAACACATATTTCCACTGTGTGATGGATGACGTTTATAAAGTTTTGCTCTAAAAACCCCTTTTGATGGTAAAGCTTCTATTAGTTAATTTGCAAAGTCTATGGTTTTTTTTTTTTCTGTTATATCATTGAATTAAAATATCCTTATTTTATTGGATCACTCGTTTCCTTTTTAATAACAACCTTTGATTCACATCAACTTTCACCGAAGCGAAACATCCTTTTTAGATTTGTGAAAGCCATTTTCCGACTTCTGCTTTTATTATATTAAAAAAAAAAAATATTCTAAAAGTTTATTGCAGAAAGAGAACAACTTGCATGATTATGAAGTCAGAGTGCAATAACACTTCCTTTGAAAACCCGAGTTTAATTGCATAACTGCTTGTGAGAATGTTTCTTAGGAGGTGAGAAACTATATTCTTTTTAACGCAAAATGAATCCACAAGGAAATCATTGCAAGTAAAACTTTTATCTCCTCTAAAGTGTGGATGCTGGTTTGAAAGAAAATGTTTTTTTTTTCCTTCCAAACTAACTGTTTCCTGGAGTTTTTGTAAGGTTTCTCCATCAATTGAAAACATTGATCCAGCTAGTTATTTCATGTAAACAGACTGCATGATGAAACAGTTGTTAGGAATTTTGTCTCACGGTGAAAAGGTTCTGGATCTTTTCTTTTGTGTGGGTTTTCTCAGGGCACCCTTCCTCCTACACTCCAAAAACATGCCTCACAGGTTAGTTGGTTACTCTAAAGCAGTAACTCAGGTCTCGAGGGCCACTGTCCAACATATTTTCCAACCAACCTGCCATTGAGGCTCCATAAACAAACCTGATCCAGGTAATCAGCAGCAGATAAGGCTGGATTTCTGGAAAACCAGCAGAATACTCCTGCTCTGAAGTGTCACTGGGTGTGCATGTGTGAGTGATTGTGAGACCCTGCAACTGACTGCAGCCTGCTTTGCCCAATGGTTGCAGGCATAGGCAACCCCGTCACTACGAAAAGGAAATAATGGTTCCAAAAAAATGGATGGACCATCAATTGCTTGATTTGATATTGATTGATCTT
Organism: Oryzias javanicus; assembly: GCA_003999625.1. Lineage (NCBI taxonomy): Eukaryota > Metazoa > Chordata > Actinopteri > Beloniformes > Adrianichthyidae > Oryzias > Oryzias javanicus. Next base: position 6,403,793 of record CM012457.1, read on the forward strand.
TTTTATATGTAGTGTTTTGAAACAATCTGGGTTTAACTATTTAATACAGGAGTCGTCACAGACAACAGTAAAACATCAGATGCTCTTACCATAGAGCACCGTAACTCGTTAACTATTATTGTAATTAACATGATTCCAACAGATTCTGAAGAAGAGAAAAGCAGAAATATCAACACAAACCTGTTTATCTCCTCGTTAGAATCTGCTGGAGTTACGCTTAAATGGTCGATGAATTACAGTAAATCAAAGCTGTGGGGAAACTAAATTTTGTTTCCTTTGACGCGTTTCGTGACAGAGTGAGCCAGATGGTGATTTCATACCCACCAGGAAGGCACTGGCTCCCATTAATAGGTTCTGTATAGTACAATTCATGATCTCACAGTCTTCCAGTCTCATGGTCAAACCACTCAACCCCTCCTTGGCAAATTCTGCTTTTTGTTTCTTGGGGCTTATTTAAATAAATAATAAAAAAAAAAGATCTGTGTTTCTCTCCACAAATACAAACTTTAATGACGCCTGTTTATAGGAAGAGTGCGAGCTAATTTGGTTTACCTGTTTTCCGCCTCTGTACGTCATCCCCGTCTTACCTAACTTCACTTAGGGGTTTGGGGTGGGGGGGGGGGGGTGGAGGGATATGACACCTGCTGCATTTGGCGTAAATCTACGGCTTACAGTTCAGTTCATCAAATTACTATCATCATCTGTGACGAATCTAAGCAAAACATCCTCTCCTGCCGCATGCCAAATTGAACTCCCCTTTCAGGAGACACTGAAATTATAATGTTTTTATCTGACAAACTGAAGCCAGCCGCAGCAGCAGGGGAGTAAACTACAGATAATTGCAGATGTGGAACTGCATCTGTTTGTGTGCTTGTTTTTGAACTTCTGCCACGTCTCTCTTAATGCTGACCTCCACCTTGAGTGGATCACTTGTCCTCATGGGGACCTCAGAGTAATTAGCCCTAATGTCATCTCTGGGGTCGTGGTGAAGTTAGGATTAGAGACCTGAAATGGATTCTTTATCCAGCCATGTTTTTAGTTTCCAGACAACTGCAGAACATAGATTTGTCGAAGTCTCCAAATTATTTGATAGGGGAAAGAGAGATTTATAATAAAAATTATCTTCTCATCTAAGCTGCTATTACGATACAGACTAGCCACTTCAGAACTTTCTTAATCCTTGGTGGCATAGAACCAATAAGGAAACATTCCATAGAGAGTTTGGTCCATATTAACATGATAGCATCACACAGTTGCTGCATATTTATCAGATGCACAGCCATGATCCCAAACTCTCATTCTACCACATTCCAATGGTCTCTATTGGGTTGAGATCTGATGACTGTGGAGATCAGTGAATTCAATGTGATGAAGAGGCAGAGGCAGATGGATCATGTGCAAACGTAGATTTTAATGGCAAGGGAAAACGGGCATGGAAAAAGGCAGAGGTGTGGTCAAAAAGTAGGTGCAAGGCAGGAAAACGAGGAAACCAGGCAAGTGTCAAACACCAGGGAGATTACACAAGAGACAATGCTCAGACTGTCTGCAAGCCAAAAACAAGACTTCGCACAGAGGAAGTGGCTGAGGTGGGTTTAAATACTAGATGGTAGACAGGAAGTAGACTGGCAGTGGCTGATGGGAGTTGTAGTGAGGTGACATCAGGGTTAAAACTCTAGAGAGGGCTCCCTCTGGTGGTCAGGGGTAGTAACTTAGGGTGGACCCATGACAGATGTCATGTTATTGAAACCAGTCTGAGATTATTCCAATTTTATGACAAGGAGCCTTATCCTGCTGGAAGTAGCATCAGAAGATGGTACACTTTGGTCATAAAGGGATGGACATGGTCAGCAACAACACTCAGGTAGACTGTGATGTTGAAACCATGATCAGATGTTATTAATTAAAAAAAGAAACCTGAACTGTTGATACAAAGCAGGATGGATCTATGCTTTCATTTTCAAATTCTGACCCTACCATCTGAATACAAGCAGAAATAGAGACTCATCAGGCCAGAGAACGTTTTTCCATCTTCTATTGTCCAGTTTTGGTCACTCTGTGTGAATTGTGGCCTCAATTTCCTGTATTTGGCTGGCAGAAGTGGCACCTAGTGTGGTCATCTGCTGCTGAAGTTCATCTGCCTTAAGGTTGTTGTTCGTTCAGAGATGCTCTACTATAAACCTCAGTTATAACCAGTGGTTATTTGAGTTACTGTTCTATAAACTGGACCCAGTCTGGTGATTCTCCTCTGGGACCATTAAGGCATTTCCACCCACAGAACTGTAGCTCACAGGATATTTTCTCTTGTTCTGACCATTCTCTGAGGACCCCAAATACAGTCGTGGGTGAAAATCCCAGCAGATCAGCAGTTTGTGAAATACTTGAGACACCAACAACCATGCTACATTCAAAGCCGCTTCAATAACCTTTCTGCTCCATTCTGATGCTCGGTTTGAACTGCAGCAGATCATCTTGACCTGGGATCAGCAACCTTCAACAGTAAAAGAGCCATTTAGGCTTGTTTTCTACCGATCAAAACCTAGAAGGAGCTGCATAGTCTTACTTTGGTCTTTAAGAGATTTGGATTCATGACCTTCTTTTTTAATGAAAAATAAGGGATTTTATTTTTTCTTCTTAAATTTTGACTGAAGCGCAAATAACTTATTCTCAAAATAAAAATTGCTCTGTGCCAGAAAGGATCATCCGGGTGCAGCTATTAACTATTGTTGTGCAGCATAAGATAATATGTGGTGAAAAGTTTGATCTTTTATGAGTTTAAAGCAAAGTTTTGCTTTGCATTTTAAATCTGTGCATTGAGTCAACAAGACATCTGCAGGACAACAGGGATGAAAAAACCTACATAGTTTATCATCTATGCGCACCTCAGACATCAGTTTATTTAACTAATATAAATTAAATAAATACTAATTAAGCAATCCTTACTTTAAAAAAATTATTATTTGGTCTTGACCATGACTACATGCATTGAGTTCCTGCCACGTGATTGGCTGATAAGACATTTTGCCTTAACGAGCATTTGGACAGGTGTGCCTAATAAACCAGCGAGTGACCAGTGAGTGTATGTGTCTGAGATTTAAAAGCAACAATTGTTACAACCCTTTATATATTGGGAATCAGAAGTTTTTTTTTTTTTGTTAATGCTTCAAAATAGCAAATTTAAACATGTTTTTTCATTCTTAGTATAGTTTTTTTTTTTTTTTTAGTATAGTTGATACAAACCTGTATTGTTTCCGTGTGTCATATCTTCCAGCGTTTGTCTCTCGAATCTTAGTGGCCAGCACTCGCACGATATTCACAAACAAAATGAAGTTTAGCTGAAACAGAAGAAGGAAAAGATTGATGTTATTTTAGATTGGCTTTGCTTTTTTTTCCTTTACTGTTTTAATCTCTTCACTACAAAAGAAAAAAAACATTTTCTATAACCATTCATTTTTATTCCACCAGTAAGTACAATTCCCATAGCCCCACCTTCATATTAGGTATCATTAAAAAGCCCCAAATGTCCTCAGTGGACATTAAAAGGGACAATTTCTGAAATATGCAGATATTCAGGTTTAGGGGTATCCTCTACAGATGATAAGTTTGCATTGCTGATAGTCAGGAGGTGAAGTCTTACTTATACAGCTGAGAACCAATGATCTGAACCCTAAAAATTAATGTTAATAACAAAATATTTGAACTTGACAACACAAAGTACTAATTCTATTCTAAATAAAGCCAGTTCAAGACATGCAATTATTATTTTTAAGTGGAATCTTCTGATGTTAACCCAATAGAGAATTTAGTAATGCCACATTTTGAATATATTCCTCTGTAAAGAGAAAAAATGACCATGATTTAAAAGGGACACATAAAAAAAAATAATAATAATTTTAACATGAAGATAAAGTTGTAATCTGAGCGTGACTGCTTTAAACAAACTCTGATTTGTGTAAGAGTTTGCTGGGGAAGTGTTTTTACATTTTTACTCACATTTTAATTTAAAGCCTGCAGACATTAAAGCAAAGAGAACTTATAAACTCTGTTATAGTAAGAAAAATGGATGATAGTCAGGCAGCAGAAGAAGGAACGCCAACTTTGGACATCAATAGAATGTGGCCCTTCGTGCTTCTCAGCATTATCAAATGATTTTTGATAATAAAAAAGGTTAATAATCTACTCAAGATGGTTAAAGCCCCCCTCCAATGAAAATCATGCATTTTTGAGTTTTTAACATGTATGTGTGAAAGAGAGCAAATAAAATAAGAAAAACTTTTGTTTTTGCATATCTGAGTATTTCTCCTTTTAAATCTCTGTCAATCAAACTGTCACAAACTGACTGAATGAATGAAGAGAAGATGGTATCTTCACATTGACTGCAGTCAAATGAGCCGCCGTTCACATTTCTGTGGTCAAATCAGCATCACTGGATTTTTGGTGTGACTTTCATCCAGTAATTACGGTAGCAGTCCTGAGAACGCTGGAAAATCTCCATCAGACTCCACGGAGCTTCTTGATGTGACCACGGAAATGTGAACGGCGGCTCATTTGACCGAAAGGATTGTAAATCAATGAAAGAGCATTTGGATGTTAGCTTTCATTATTTTCTGCTCTGAGAAACCAATGGATTGAATGGATTGATCACAGAAACCTCAAGAAGAAGAAAGAATCCGGACTTTGGAGGAATTTCGGTCCATGAAGATCTTCACTTCCTCGTCTGAGGTAACATCAGGATCAGAACCACACGGGGCTGGATATTACTCAGATAGATGGACATTTGTATGAAGATTTACGCTAGTGAGACTGAGCTATCATAATCACATCAAGGGCGAGGATACTCAGCTTCAAAAGCCACGCCCCCTCAGAGGATAATTGGGAAACAGAGGCTTCAGGTCAACATGAAACATGAAGTTTTTAACCAAAATCCTACGATCTAAATGTCTTTAAAAAGCCATAATCACTATTAAAACACTACTGGGAACAGGTTTTTTTAATTAAAAAAATTGTCTTATGGGGACTTTAAATATATTGATCACTAATCATATCACTTGGTTTACCTAAATGTGGTTTATGTTAATGAATTTTTTTCTAATGTGTATATTTTTGATATTTAGTTTATATCAATATTTACATATTTATGTGATTTATAGATACTTAAGGATTCTTAATGACGTGTTTCTCTGTTAGTAAGGTTTAATTATCTGGTTACAAGTTATTAACCAGATTATGATAATGCATGTAAAGAAAATGGTAAACTACAGCCAGGGCGGGATTATGTAAATTTGCTTCCTCCCGCTGCTGTTCAAGAAATCTATAATTTGATTCCTAATGCTTAAGAATTTGACTTAACTTTGTAAGAAAGTAAAACTTTACTCTTACTTTGATTGTTTAGAAAAAATAAAAAAAATTTCTTATTTTTAAATTCTTAAAATTTTTAAATCTTAAAAGTGAAGCGAAGACTCCTGGTGAGCAACATTTAAATGGCGCATCAAACATCATACTTTCTTCATTTCTCCTGACTCATTTGAACATTTTTACCCCTTTTTTTTTTCTGTAAAAAAAAAATTGCTTTCTAATTCCAAAAGTGGAAGAATGCACACAAGCGCTGCCTGATGTCAAGCCTTTCTTTCCGTCTCATATCTCAAGGGAAATTATATGTGTGACCCGTAAAAAACACATTTAACAGAGTTTAAACATCAGAAAACAGAACTAAAAGATTGGAAAATAATAGCATATACACTGTATAGCAATTCTTTTGCAATTTCCAATGTTAGTCACTTTTCAAAAGCAACGATAGAACTGCAGCTAAACCTAAATAGTTTCACCTGACAAAAGATTCAGAGATTTTTTCTTAAAAAGTCTGCAAAAACTCCTGAAGACAGATTAGAACATTTCTCTTGATTAATTTAATACCTGGCTGACAAAACCATTGATACTTCTGACATGTATTTAATTTAATCATCAAAAAATATTCTAGATGGATAATTTTGGTTTGTGTATTAATAATAAGAAACTCTTGTTGGAACTACACAACCACACGCCTTTAAAAAAAATGATAAATGACTGTAACATTTATTTAATGAAGCGATGAAACCTTTCATGATAATCATCAAAAGGTTGGTCTTAATCCTCGTGATTTTTCATGGAAAACATTTTTTATTTTTTTTATTTTTTTTTTGCGGAAGCAGAAAATCCATACAAGCTTAAAGTGCCGTTACACGTAATCACATTATCTGCCGTGCTTAAGAACAGCTGGCTTCAGGAGCCCCTTGGTCATCTGAAGGATCTCACACAAAAGGTGTTTGGAACACAAACATCCTGAAGCATTTTGATGGATCAACAGTATTAGACCTATACATTCAGGATTTAAGGATGGAACACTGTCAGTTCACTGACTGAAAACGTCAGAAAACAGTAAATTCATGCATCTCGACACCGTTTTTCCACCTGAGAGTCAGCTTCTCAGATGTAAGCTTTAATCTTATTTAGTAATCTGAGATAAATGAGTTTTAAAACAAAGCGTAGGAGCAAACCACTGCTGTGTCTGCAGATACGCATCAGCGGTTGGCTGCCTCTATCCACTGAGGAGCAGAGGACGACACAAAGAGACGGAGATTTACCTCTCAATTTAGCAGTGGAGATTAAAATAGATAACAGGAACTGGTAATCTACAAAAGGGGCTTTAAATGCTTCAAAAATCATCTATTTCTATTCAGATAGACAATCAACCCCCTGAACCTATAATTGAATGAAAGGATTAAATGAAAAGTTCACGCACACGGCTAATTATACTGCCAGGCATTTTGGATAAATGAATCTTTTTATTAAAAGCTGTCAAAAGGAGGGAAAAAAACTCAAAATGAACACTCTATGGTAGTGAAAGAAATCTGGTAAAAGTAGGAAATAAAGAGTGTTGGTGGTATACAAGGGGTGAAGTGGGACCAATGTGAAAAACTGGTGAAAATGAATCCATGAACTCGTCCAGAAGATAACCAAAGAAGCAGTTTTTGGGTTGCCTGGGCCCATGGAGGGTCGTGGACGAGAGCTGCAGCTAAATGTCAATCATCTCTTTTTTCAAGTGTTCCCAGTGATCTTTTAATCATGATTGTCATTTTCTAGGACATAGTTTCTGTAGAACAGAAGGAATTCACCTGGAAGTTGGTGTGGAGTAAGTCTGCCGCTCATTTCCCATGATCCTTTTGTTTACACTCTCTCTCTGCTAGCTACAGAAACAAATCCTTGTTCTTAAAGAACTGGTTAGATAAAGGGATATGGTCAGTGTTGCATTTGATGGACAACAGTGGAAATATTTTATCTTTTGAATTTTTTTGTAGTAAATTTAATTTAAATGACAGGAAAGAATACAATAAAATAATTAAAGCAATTCCTCCATCTTTAATTCAGTTATCGTCCCCTCTGGTTCAACAGCAAGTGTCAATCCAGTTCCCCTCTTTACTGATTAACGGTCAATCTATCACCAATCCACATATTCCAAATTCATTTCTAAGAGCTTCCATAGTAAAAGAGTTGTTTTTGAATCCATCCAGGAAAAAGGTAATTTCGCAGCATTACACCATAGTAGTTAAATTAAGATCAAATTTGATCAAACTCCCAATTGCTCCAAAATTAAAAGAGATTCCTTTTAAAATTCTAAACTCTGTGTATCCTTGTAAAGAGTTGTTGAGGTTACGATTTGGGTTTCAAGAGAATTCATGTGTTTTTTGTGAGGAGGAAATTGAAACCGTTGATCATTTGTTTTTTGAGTGCAAATATGTTGGTTGTTTTTGGGAAGAATTTTATTTTTGGTGCTCATTTAAGTTTGAAGTTTTATTTCATTTACAAAAGCATGTCATACTTTTTGGTGTAGTCTCTGATGATAGACAGTTTGATTTAGTATTCAATGTTTTGTTAGTTTATGGGAAGTTTTATATTCATAAAAGCAGAAAAAATCAAGCCACTATTCAATGTATTCCATAAAGAACTTTGTCTATATTTCAAATCTTTGAAGTACATGAAAAGCAAAAATGCAAGGACGCTTTACACTTTCATTGAAAACAATAATCTGAATGTAAACCCCTATGTCATTTGATTACGACTCTGTATATCTGTGTTATTTTGTTTTTTGTTTGTCTGTCTTTTGTTTGCCCCCCCCCTCTTTTTATGGTTCAAAGTGTTGTAAAATGTTTTTTTTTTTTAAATGCCAATAAAAAAAAACTCTTTCCTGCTGGCTTTTAGCCCCTCCCACTCCCACCCAACATTAGCGATGCAAAAAAAAATAAAAAAAATGGTGAGCAATATCTGAGCTATCTAGTTTGGAGCCAGATTCCAGTTCAGAAAACAAAAACGTTCATGGATCTATTTGTCTGCCATCGGAATGGAGCAGAGCAGGGATCTTGTGGCCTGCCGATTGTTGACAAAATACAATAAACTGTGCTGCCCCCTAGAGGTTGAAACAATGTTTTACAGTTGAATTTTGTGATTGGTCAACTGGTGTACGTCCCACATCATTTCAAAGGTTCTGCTTTATCGTGCTGAGAGCAAAAGCCCCGCCCATCTTTGCATTAGCTTTAGCATGGCTCGTAGGTTTATTTCCTTTGGTTGTCAAAAATCTACGGGCTTGCACAACTTTCCAGTGGATTTGGAAGTTATCCAAAAGTTGTTTAGTGAAATTGGTATTGAATCCAGCGAACTCCGTCCTGGTGATGGGATTTGAACGTTTCACTCAGGATTCTTTGTTTACTGCGTTAGCCTTTATTAGCTGATGATGCTGATGTCATTTTACCACTGAGACACAAGGAAGTGTAGTGAAGTAAAAAGGGCCAAAATTCAAAGAAATTGAAGAATCTGAGACACTTGTGTTCTTAGTTAGAACTTAGTATTAGTTATTAGTATTTTTAATGTGTCAATCATTTTTCACAAGAACCAGATTATTTGATATGCAATATTTTGCATTGTCATGACATCGTCTACCTCACTCTGCTGCAGCCGGTGTATGACGACTAATCAGAGGATGAAAATGGTACATACTAGGGGTGTGCCAAAATATCGATATTGCGATATATCGCGATATTTGGTCCTGCAATTGATTTTCGATGGTTCTCACCAAGTATCGATATTATATTTTCATTTGAAGAGGCTGTTGCGTCTGAGTCACGTGACGGAACTATTGCGCAGCTGGGCGCTCTGCGTTGGACATATTATGGCGACGCATTCACCTCCTTCAGGAAAAATCACTGTCGAGATACAGGCTCAGCAGCGCGTGTGAAAATCATGCCTACCTCTGTGCAGTTATTATCTGTATAAGAGGCAGCCGGTAAGAAGTGAGTTTCTTTGAGCGCTAGTATGACCGCGATTGTTTATTTCCTGTTTGATCGGTGCGCTGTGGGAACTAAGCGCGTGCTTCGTAGCCGTTTGTGTATACTTCAGGTACCGGTCGTAATTTTCCCTTCCATGCACTTTGATGTTTAACCTGCTGCTGTGTGGTCCAACGTCGGTAAATTTATGGTGTAAGGTTTTCAAATGAACGTAATAACTTTTTGCTTATGTTAATTTAAAGTCATTCTTAAATAAAAATGCAGGATTTGATGTATAAACTTAAAAAAAATGTAATTAAAATAAAATACATGAATTCACGGGAAGTTGCTAGTTAATTGAAGAACTTAAAATTATATAAATTATTATTGATTGAAGTTGTTTATTGCTAATTTGTAATAGAATTCTAATTTGTAAATATTTATTGCCATTATTATGTGTGTTTTAAGGTTTTTACCTTAAAACATACTACTGACTATTGACTGACCAAATGGAAAATAGATAAAAATCGGAGAAATAATCTCAAGTGACAGTCTGAGTAAAATAGCCTTCAATTTTGAATGCTTAGCCCTTTTCAAATGTTGGAAAAGTGCAAAAAAAAATTAGGTAACACTTGACAGAGGCTGTAAAAACGTTATATTTATCATCCTTTGGTGTGACGTTCCTTTGGAGGTAGATACAGTGGTATGCAAAAGTTTGGGCACCCCTCTGAGATTTCATGATAATTTGCTCTAACTTCATAAGAGAACATCACAGCAACAACATTTGTTGTCCTACAGAGATATAGACGTTTGAGTGTTTTCCAGACCAAAATTCGTGAAGTAGAATTACATAGTCTTATTGTTATAAAATAAAATGTAAAAAATGTGATGTGCAAATTTTTGGGCACCCTTTTAATCACATTCATTTCAAGACCCGTAGAGATTTATTACTGACAGGTTGCAGCACAAAATTGCTTTGCTTAGCTCCTTAGACCATCAATTACAAATACAGGTGGAACTAATCATGGAAAAGGCTTTTTAACATTGGTCAGGGCTGGTTGTGCTTGTCCTGGGTTCTTTCTGAGAGAGTGGCAACATGGGGGCCTCTAAACAACTCTCCACTGACCTAAAAACTAAGATAATTCATTATTATGAATTAGGAGAAGGGTGCAAGAAGTTATCTGGAAGGTTTGGACTGTCTGTCTCCACAGTCAGAAATGTAGTGCGGAAATGGAAGGCTACAGGAACAGTCCTTGTGAAGGAAAGATGTGGGAGGCCGAGAAAAATACAGGAAAGGCACAGACGAAGGATGGTTAGAATGGTCACAGATAAGCCACAGACCACCTCCAGAGAACTGCAAGAACACCTGGCTGCTGATGGTGTGCTTGTTCATCGCTCCACAGTCCAGCGTACTTTGCACCAGGAAAAGCTTGTTGGAAGGGTGATGCGCAAGAAGCCTTTCCTGAGTGTTCGCCATAGGAAGAGTCACATGAGGTATGCAAAAGCACATCTGGACAAGCCAGAAGCATTTTGGAAGAAAATACTGTGGTCAGATGAGACTAAAATGATGTTATTTGGTCAGAACAAGAGGAGGTATGCATGGCGGAAAAAAAATACCGAATTCCAGGAGAAGAACTTGTTGCCTACTGTGAAATTTGGTGGAGGATCCATCATGTTGTGGGGCTGTATGGCTAGCACAGGAACTGGAAACCTTGTTAAAGTTGAGGGCCACATGAATTCCTCTCAGTATCAGCAGATTCTTGACAAGAATGTTCAAGAGTCAGTCACAAAGTTGAAGCTACGCCGGGGTTGGATTTTTCAGCAAGACAATGATCCTAAGCACAGTTCAAAATCCACCAAGGAATACATGCAGAGGCACAAGTACAATGTTCTGGAATGGCCATCCCAGTTCCCAGACCTTAACATCATCGAAAATGTATGGATTGATTTGAAGCAGGCTGTGTACGCACGGAAGCCAAGAAACCTGACGGAACTGGAGGTGTTTTGTATGGAGGAGTGGTCCAAAATACCACCTGCCAGACTTCAAGGACTTGTCGGTGGCTATAGAAGGCGTCTACAGGCTGTTATTGCTGCGAAAGGAGGCTCTACTAAATATTAATAGACTTATTTCTTTGGGGTGCCCAAATTTATGCACATGCCTATTTTTGTTTAAATGGACATAAAAATGTTTCTGTTGGACCAATTAAAATGATTTCACTACTGAGATGTTTCTGTTTCATCAAGGTATAACATATGTTAAATTGAAGTTGCTGCTTCAAAAGCTCAGCAAGTGACAAACTGATATAGTGATTTTTCTAAGGGGTGCCCAAACTTTTGCATACCACTGTAGCTGTCAACAATTTGAATTATTTAATTTTTGTTCGTTGCTAACAGTAATTCTGTGGCACTACTGATCATGTTTACTATTGTTAACATGGAATTTTGCAAATAATTCCAATTCAATTGGTGTCAAAGTTATAGTATTAGTGATTTTAAGCAACGTTAAACAAAAGTGTCTATAATTTGTTGCACAAAATAAGTTGTTTATTGTGTTTAAGCTAAAAAAAAAAAAAATAAAATGGGGATATATTTCCCCCCAAAAAGTGTTCTTCTATATAATATTATTATTAGAGAGGATTTTTACCAAATATCGCAGTATCGCGATATTATCGATATCGTGAGCCATGTATCGCGTATCATATCGTGAGGTACCCAGTGATTCCCAGCCCTAGTATTTACATGCTAAACGTCATGTTTCGTCATCCAAAACTTCCTTTCAGAGAGAAAGTTCCCCTCTTACTGCTTGTTTATGTCCATACAACGAAGGAAAAGTCTGTTTTAAAGACACCAGAAGTTTCTTGGATTGCTTTTATTGCATGAAATATCCACAATTGATGCTTTAAATAATTAGCTGATGCAATTATTTGTAAACACATTTGCTCTGTAATATAGCAACAAGACATGCATAAAGTTCTGAGTTTCTGTTGCTATGGTTTCCAAATACCGTTTAGGCCAGCACAGAAGAACATTCAGGCTTTTGATAAAAGTTTCTTTTATAGGTGTCCATTTTCACTTTTTAATGGGCACCCTGCAGCCAATCACAATTCACTCAGACCATGGATAAAATACTTTCGACTTAGTAAAAAGAGGCTGTCTGTACTTTATAAAGACACTTCTCCTGTAAATGTGGATGTTTATTATAGCTAAAGTTGTCTTTGCCTGAAGGCTGTTGAAAGTGAGTTTGGCAGAAGTCTCAGAGGGAGCGCAGTGTTATAAATGCTCACACGGATACCAGTTAATCATTTAGAAAGTGGAGTCCAATCAGCTTTTACAGCGATGGACTCTGGAAGGAAGTACCAAATAAAACGGTCAAATAAAAGCCTCCTAACAGCTCTGCCTGAAGCTTCTGCTTTTTTTCCAGGGAAATGTCAAGAGACCCCAAAACATCTCTTGTAAGAACCACTTCTTCGTAATTATTTCATTAAAGCGAAATGTATTTAAAAAAAATAATTGAGTGGTCTGATTTTGAAAGCTTTACAAATAACAGGACATTAGTTCTCGTAAATAAATGTTTCCTCTGATTAGAATCGGCAGGAAATCAACCAAATCATTGTTGACCTGTGGTTTCTTAATTATCTTTAGCCAGTTAAATTAATTACAAGTGCTCTTTGAACACTTTTGGAGTCTTGCGGTTATTAATTCAGAACCTTTTGGGAAAAAAGCCCGTCACAGCAAGAACAGCCACGAATGACTTTCATTTTCATCATGTCTCCTCCTAATTTATCTTTTTCAAACAGACTCCGGAGCTAAATGGGTCTTAAGCCCTGCGAGGAAATCTCCACTCCAGTATTTAAAAGGATGAAAGGGAGAGAAAGACAAATGTGTAGCATATCTAATCTCGAATGTGAGCGATTTATGTAGAGATGAAGGAAATAGCCTGAAAATCACCAGTGTTCCGCTTTTAAAATGAAAAAGCTCAAAATGTAAAGCATGTGAATAGTGTGTAAAATAAATTCTCACTTATACATTATATCTGCAGTCATTTATCTAGTAATTCAAAATAAACACAATTTTTAACGTTTTTTTTTGTTGTTGTTTACTAAAATTCTCTGGTGTCTGACTTTTACAATAATTATATGAATTTTAAGTCTGTAAAACTCCTTCCTATATATTTTTTCTCTTCTCTCGGGCTCCCTAAGCGGTCCAGAACCTTGTAAGTAAGTCTTTATTTTATTTTATTTATATAGCACTTTTCACAGAGGGCCACTCACAAAGTGCTTCACACAAGATAAAATACAGGACGAATCAATAAAACAGTAAAAATAAGAGATAAAACACTAATAACAAACATAACCTTGATATTTTGTTTGCTTAGAGTCTCATCATTAACTGAGAATCAATAGGACTGGAATGTTGGACTGTAGTTTAGACCTTTATTGAAAGCAGAAATGTATTTTTGGAATGGGTTTAATTGGATGTAGTTTCAAATCCATACAATAAAACACAAGAAACATCTGTAGTATTGCTTAAAAAAAAAAAAAAATCAAATTAATTTCAGCTTAAAGTTCCACTAAAATCGCCTTTGGATCCATTTCAAAAGTGTTTCCAGTTGTCTTTAGTTATGATTATGAACTGCTTCCCGACATCTGTTTACATTCTTCAAATCTTACAATCTTCATAATCGTTCGTGTTTTAAAGTCGTAAATTTATGACTGTAAATCTCGCGAGTTTTTGAAAAAAAAAAAAAATCAAAAAATCATACATTTAGAAGAAAAACCCCCAAAATTAACAAGAAAAAAACCAAAGTTGTCTGTTTATCATGTTTAAAAATGAGATTCATCGACCTTTAAAGCTTCACTGTTTTACTGCGAAGTTTTGTTACCAGATCGGTGTCAAAAACAAAGAAATTCTGAAACTTTTGTCTACTAAAAATTAAATCATTATCAGTGAGGCCGACTTACCAGGGTTTGGTGTCGGTAGTGTGGATTTTCTATGGAGGGAAATAAGAATCACCCCAATTTATGCGTGCTTAATTATTGATAGACGGGTTACTGAGGATTTGTGTGTGCGCACTCTTGATTTGTGCGTATGTAATTCTTGATTTGTAACTCATAATAAATTATGTGTATAAATACAAAAAAAATACAAATTACACATGCACAAATTAGATTTAAAACAGCTTGAAACCAGTTATACTTGCAAATCTCTCAAAATTATACAAGAATTGCTTGTTTACAAAGACTCAGAGTGAGTGAGTGATATGTATAAAGGGTGCAGGAATGCTGGGTCATGAGTTTTTTTTACTTAGATTGTTAATAATAATTGGCGAGACTGGACATTTTCCCACTTTCTTAAACAGATATGCCTGATATTTAATATTAAAAAGTCTAAACACACGTTTTTTAAAAACACCCTTTTGAAAATGAAAATATTTTTCAAAGCTGATCACTTCCTCTCCGCCGGACCCTTCTAAACAGCCGAAGTGCAGAGCGGGCCAGTGGGCTGATCAAACCTCTCCGCCCTTAAATCGCCGCCACAGTTCGCCGCGGAGAAGCTCCGCGGGGAGACCAGACCAGAGCGAAGTCTGGCAATTGAATTCTTTTTTTTTATCCATCGTAGTTTTGAGGCAGAAAAACTGAAGACGTACATGGAAGTGGATGCATCAGAATGGAGCGGAGCAGGGAGCTTGTGGAGCCTGCACTGCCAGCTCCGCCCCCAGACTAACACACACCCACTGTCCCAGCACAGCTAGCGTGATCGGCAGAAACGTTTTTGTGAGGCTCCATAATAAGCACATCCATCTTTTTTGAAAACTTTGAATATTATTTATATTTGTGGACGAAATACAGACAAAAAACTGAGGCCGACTATAGGTTGACTTCATAAAGTGGGCAGCACCAACAAGGAGAGAAAGGTGGAGCTTCAGAGATCGATAGGAAAAAGGGCTGCAAAATTCGCCAATCATATATATATATATATATATATATTTCCTCAAACCCTTCAGAGTAAACTTTAGCCATATATATGATATATATATATATATATATGTGTATATGTACTGTATATATATGTACGTATATATGTGTATATGTATATATATGTACGTATATATATATATATATATATATATATATATATATATATGTATGTGTATGTATGTACGTATATACATATACATATAAATATGTATATGTATATATACGTACATACATACACATATATATATATATATAGTACTATATATATATATATATCACATATATATATATATATTATACGTACATATATATATATTATATATACATATACAATCATATATGTACATTATATACATATACACATATATACGTACATATATACATATACATATATATGTATATATATGTATATGTATATATACGTACATACATACATATATATATATACATATATACGTACATATATATACATGTACATATATATACATATACACATATATATACGTACATCTATATACATATACACATATATATATATATCATATATATGGCTAAAGTTTACTCTGAAGGGTTTGAGGAAAGTATGGTATGCGCCTTTTAACATATGCATTCAATAAAAGTTACATAATGTTTTCTTTCACTGATTATAATAAAGTTTCTATACATTTAACATCATCTTCCATCTATCTAATCTTCAGAGCTCGACTCAGTTTTATTCAAAAACATCTTCTGAATCTCTTTTTCTGAATGAACAAACTGACTGGGGCTTACACTTCTTCCAGTCCGCTCGCAGCAGGAAGTGGGCTGTCACCTCTGGTGAGAGCGGCGCCGTCCCCGGTGACAGCTGTCAGCTGCTCGTGTCTTGCGCTGCATTTAATTGCACCTTCAGTGCTTTGGTGACACCTTTCTCTGTTGCTTTGAGATCGGTGTGGCAGCCCGGGCGGATGGTACCAAGTCTTTTGGA
This sequence comes from Oryzias javanicus, assembly GCA_003999625.1. Classification (NCBI taxonomy): domain Eukaryota; kingdom Metazoa; phylum Chordata; class Actinopteri; order Beloniformes; family Adrianichthyidae; genus Oryzias; species Oryzias javanicus. The sequence continues at coordinate 6,420,025 of CM012457.1, forward strand.
GTGTGCTGCCATAGTCGGTGAGTTCTCTGCAGGACCTTTTTGTCATTCTACTCAACCACTTATGGTATGTCTTTACTTTTCATCACCCTTCACTCCACAAACAGATTTGTTTAGGAATAAACCAAACTGTTTTAGTCTTCAAATATCCGAAGTAGAGGTCACCTTGAGGAAGTTTTACTTCCTTTGCAACGTGGTCTTAATGTCACAGAAACTGCAGGATCTAAACTCTTGGCAGCTCCCTTTTGTTTGTGTCCTAACATAAAAAATCAATTCTTTTCCCTCCAAAAAACTTTGAGATTACAACAATTTGCTAGAATTGAGTCTAAGTGGATTCCAGATGGAATGGTTTGGGCTTTCGGTTATTGAGTTTTTACTATCTTGTTTTCTACTTCTCTACAGTACACTTTGAAAATTTCTGCTGGGATTGGATGCAATTAAATTACTGCGACTAAAGTAGTCTATAATGATCGTGAGCAGCTTTCCCTTCAAAATAAAACAAGCTATTAAAAACTTTTTCTGATTGTTTTTAGATGCTGGTTTTTAGCGCTATTTTATCAAAGACTCACTCCAATGAATATGTGTATTTTTAACACGTCTTTGTGACATTTTTTGTGATCATTAGGACATATAAAGAAAATTAAGCTTAAAATTGCATTTTTTAGAATTTCTTTATTCTAATTTCTGTGAATCAGAAGTAGATGAAAACTGTTGTTTTTAAAAAAAAAAAAAAAGTTATTTCTGATGTAGAATTTAAACTGGTTGGGCTACAAGCTCCATACATCATTTGCAGACAAATACATCCATGAACATCTTTGTTTTCCTTGTCTGAACTCCTGGAGTTCTACAAAAACTGTCCAAGAAAAAAATTGTGTTTTTTTTTAGCTAAAAACTGTATAATCATAATTACAGACCACTGGGAACAAAACTTACATTTTAGTTTATTTATAAAGTGCAACAACTGAAATTGTCACAAAGCTTAAAAAGCAAACCAAAAAAAGCTTTAATTATCATTTAATTCAATTAAGTTTAGATTATTCCGTAAAACCAGATTCTCTTAATTGTATGCTAATGTCTTCTATGAGAAACCAACAGATTAAAGGGTTGAAACACCAATATGGATCAGGAAAAAGGCGACGGAGAGAGAAAAACGTCTGTAGCATGTCAACTGCTCAGCCTCCTGAGAGAGTTTTAGGTTTTCTCTGATGTCACTGGAGGAGCAACATTCCTGACTGGGGGCTCGACATCTCTCTTCCAGCCCAATAAACATAAGGATCCCATCTCAACATCTTACAAAGTCCCGTATTTCTTGAAAAAACCAAACTCTAGATCAGTGGTCCCCAACCACCAGACCGCCGATCGGTACCAATCCGTGGCACCAGGGTAAGGAAAAGATCATCATGTTTTCTTATTAGTTTCAACAATCTTTTATTTTGAAAACTAAGAAAATTCTCTCAGCTACTCCTTGATCACTTGAAGTGTAAAGTTTAGTCAGGGGAGCAAAATAACTATGTCTGAACGATCGTTTATTTTGAAAAGCTGTTTGGTTTTGATACGATTTGTTAGTCACTTGAGCGCTAAAAGTAATCTGGTGACATGCAACACAAGAAAATTGTGGAATGTTTCTTTGCGAATAGATGAATGCAGGAATAGAAGAACAGATGAAAACGACTTTTATAACAAAACAAAAATATAAATTGTCTGCTAGAAGTCCTTGTTCAAATATGGATTTAACAGATGATTTCTGCATACAGAGCCCGTTTACTTGATATTCATGACATTAATTGGCAGAGGATGTACCAGAGTTTGAGGTTCCATTGGTGTTATTATCTGGTTAATATTAGTAAACTTGCATTGAACTTAAATGTACGGTACTCCCTTTACTGAGAAATTATGGATGACCAGGACAGGAAGTCATCAAAAATGTTTTATTCTGCTAAATCTTTTATTGCCTCTTCTAAATAAAATGGATTTGACTTTTATGAGTGTTAAGCCTGCACTCGTGCATGGATTAAAGACAATGTTTGGATTTTAAATGGATACTAAGATTGCTTAAACATCCACTCCGATGATCCATTTTCAAAGTGTTGTCAGTGTTTTTTTTTAATAATGATGAAGCCATTTTTAGCCTCTGCTTCCCATCACTTGTTTACACGCTAGCATGCAGCCCCTCGCAACCCCGACCTAACATGACCACCGCAATAAAAGGGCGGGTTACCGGCCTGAAGTCTAACTTTCTTTTAGACCAAGACTGTGTTTTCCTAACATTAATCCTTAAAACTGCAGGTTAATTATTATGCTGTGGTAAACACAACTGACGAGTTCATCATTTCATCTGACAATTAAAAAAAATATATATAATCTACATGTAGGTCAGGTTTTACCGCGTTTTAGCTTCATAATGACTAATGAAGACCAGGATATTTATGTCAAAACTGTTTTTCTTTTTATCTAAACTTGTTTCATTTGAGCCCTTTAACAAAGAACTATTTCACAACTGTTTTCAGATCCGCTCTGATTACATCACAGAACGAACAAGTACAAGAAATAAATGTGAAAAACACGACATTTCTCCTAAATTCAACATTTTCTTTAAACTAGAATCCGTCGCAGCCTTTGGGTACGTGTGCTCAGAGTGGATTGGTTAGAAGATGAGACAGTCTCTTAGTTCTAAAGGAGCTGCACTCTGGGAGATATTGAGTGTTAATGAATGATAGTTAAAGTTTTGCTTTTATTTTAACCAGAGGCTCCAGAGCCACATGAGGCTCCTCTATCCCTGTAGCCCTTTGGTTTTGAAGAAAAATGCAAATAATTTAAATATATAAAGCTAGTTTTGGTTAAATTGTCACATTTTGTCATTTGTGTGCAGATTTTTAAATGTTTAATTTACTGTCAGAATGGTTTATTATTAGAACACGTTTAAAATGCAAATTCTTATATTGTTCTGAATCCTATTGCTGTTTGGAAGAAAAGTTCTGAGAGTATACTTTTCCTCTTAGAATAAAATCAAATTAAAAGTGTAGATTTTGGAAAAAATGTAATATAAAAGAAGGGATGAAGGCACACCAACGTTTCCCTAAAGTTGGACTTTTTTTGCATTTTTACTTTAAGTAAAACTTCTGCAGCAACTGAATCTGATTTAACAAAAGGAGGTCTTTTATTTTAAAAGTAACCTGTATGTGCTGCTGTAAAAAGTAAGTTAAATTTCTTAACTACTGGCAAATATAACAATTATATTTCAATAATATAATTATATTAGATTAATTATTATTCAGTAACATCTATTAAAGCTGTATCTTATACATGAATGACTTCTTATATTCTCAAAAATCTTATTATTTTTTTTTTTTTATGTATTTTCAAACTTCTCTAAACTAGACTTTGCATCTCTTTCTGGGTTTTAGTCAGTAAGAAATTGGACCAAGTGGCTCTTTTAGTGTTTAAGGTTGCAGATCCTGGTCCAGAAAGCTGATAAGGAATTATAAATTTAAAAAAAATGTGACAAAGTTTAAAACAGATCCTTCTCTAGGACAGTCATTTCCCAAAGTGAAGCTCAAGCATCTGCATTCTGCTTACAAACAAGTAAAGTACTGTCGGAAATGACTGACAGTTTAGCTCAGCGCCTGCAGAAAGGCAAAAATGAATAGAAATCCACTGGTAAACACATTTAAACACCACACCTTCACCCGAGGCCCCAAACTGTTTTCAATAATTGGGTAAACACCACGGCTGCAGACAGCAGAAAATATGACTTTTTTTTTTTCTTCTTCAGGTTATCCGAGGTCACTCTTGGAGGAAAGGTTTGAGGCAAGTAGCCACTACTGATGCATCGAGGGGGTCCAGGTTAAAACTTCTGGAAGACGATGAATGGATTTTCATTAGTGGCTTAAAATTCAAAGTCAGAACCTCGAAGGTGTTTCTGCATCTCCAATGTTTTAAATTTAAAAAACCCTAAAAAACAGAACAAAGAAGAAATCCCAACTCTGTCTGAATTACTGTCACATCAGTCAGCCAGTGCTGACAGCAGAAAGTCTTCTGGAGCTTTTACTACAGATCCTGACTGATCAGAACTGGTAGACATGATGTTCTGGCTTACTACCATCCGTTGAACTCAGTACCCTTCCCAGTGAGTTCTCTAAATAGACTGTTTTTTTTTTTTTTACTGCATTTAGTATTTGAACTAATGTCAGTACCAATACTAATACCAAAGCAAAATAACAAGTTCTTTAAACTGCCATCAAGTGACGTTCACATCTCTCTCAGTAAAGCGCGTTTAAGTCATGTTCAAGAATAGAACTTCTAATAGAAATATATAACTAGCATAAATGGACATTTCATGCTTCTGCCCTCAAAACTCTCCCGCTTACACAGAACTAAGCACATTTTTTAGACAATTTTTGGGCTCCAAGTCCATAGAAGGTTAAACCAATTGACCAATTACAGACCTGGGATTTGGTAGTGACCTGTGGATGTCGTTTCTTTTAATTCACAGAAGCGCCAACCGTTTGAAAATTGATCACGGCGGACAAATTAATAATTGCTGTTTGTGCTCGGCTGGAATTATGTAATACCAAGTTTTTCGAATGTTAGAGTAAATATGCGAGATTTGCACAGCTTCCACATTTCACACCTCGTCTCAACTGTTGGCGGTAGAAGAAGAAGCCCTTCCCTGTTAGTGCAGTGTGAACACCATCGGCTAAATTTGCATTCGAGGTGTGTCCGTAACTCTTAGACCGTTTACGCAATTTAAATCATTCCAACAGAATCTGACATGGAAAAAAGGCAGCTTTATGGCAACATGCATGAAATGAAATGAAATTAAGCTTTATTTGTCATATGCAGCATCAACACAGGTCAATACTACAATGAAATGCTTTGGATGAGAATCCAGTGAAAACTCGCCAGTTTGTACATAAAAAGTAATAAGTAGGTACATAAAATAATAAGTAGTAAAATATAGAGTTAAAGATAATAGTATTTACAATAATAATACAAAGGGGAAGCAGTTGACTTTTGCCCAATGCAAATTATTCCCTTCCCCTTTATTTAGCCCTCCAAATGGAGAAGTTATGAAAAATGGTCTCATAATTCAGACGTCACCAACAATCTCCAGTCCGCTGAGCTTCCAGCGCTCAAATATACATAACAACAGCAGTTTTATAACTTTAAAAAGGTCGTGCTACAACAAAAAACATTTAAACGTAAACGTCTATGTGTGAACACCCACATGAGGAGAAGCGCTTCTCAGCGCGACGAGGTTTAGAGGGTGAAATAAAAAAAAATAGACTTTCTGGACACACTTGCACTGAAACTGCCCCTTCAAATAGAAGGTAAGAGAAGAATTCAGGTTGTGCCTTTATATTTAAAGCGTTCCATAAAGCTGCAAAGAAATTTCACTTTACAACTGTAAAGAGTTACAAGCTGCTTTTAGCCGCTCCAGAGTTTGTTAAAATTACTGTAATTGCGTGAATATTTAAAGAGTTACTGTATTCTAAAAAATGTCAACAATAGAGCCAATAGAGGGTTAATAACTCAAGAAAAGTCTACATATAAATACTTATTGTCAACCTAAAACAGACAAATCCACTTTTACCTCTGTGTGATACTAAAAAAGGAACTGAAAAGTATTTATTTAAACGGCAGCGCTTCAAAACATAAAGTCTTTAATAGCCTTTCGACCGCATTTGTATTGTTGGAACATTTATAAATGGATGAGAGGAGAATCTTTCTATTGTGTAAGTATTGGATTTTCTGCTTTGCTGTGGTTGTATTCTGAGCGGCGTGTTTATCAGCGGCTCACAATTGTTTCCCTCAGCGTGTCAGCAGGAGTACCCGAGAATATCTTGTTATCGTGTTAACTCCGTTTATTGTGAGAGAATCATTCGTCATTATAACAATGGAAACCGCCCTGACACACAACTCTGAAATGAAAGACATCTCTTTTGGTAATCGGTGTTGAAAAACTGTTTACTTGACTGATATTAATAATGATTAAAGGTGGAGGAGATGAGCACACCTGAAAATGAGTTGCTTTTGTGCTCACTGACAGAAAAACGAGGGAGGATTCCCTCTGATTTTCTGTTTTTATATATTTTTCTTAACACAAGATTGGATTTTTATAAATAAAGTAGCTGGAAAATAAGATTTTTTTTTTTTTATTACTCCCCAAACTATAAAAGCAAGAGCTTTCTTATACATGGTTATTCCTTCATAGGAAAAATAGACTTTCTTTCTTTTTCATTTCATCCCTCAATAAAAAACTAAAATAAGTTTTTTTATTCCACATAAAAAAAAAATAAAAAACTCCGCATGTCACACTCTCACCCCAATCGCTGTCAAGATGGGAACCTGGTAGATCCACTTTATCGTACCGGCGCTCAACTCCCAGCACCTGCAGGAAATGCAAATACAAAACATAAATAGGTTGTAAAACGCAGCCATCCCCGTCCTGTCAGGACATGTGGGTCAGGATGAAAGCTGGCGTGGTGGTGGTGGTGGTGTGAGGGATTTTCTATAAATGGAGATGTGGGGCAGCAGTTGAGGGAGCAGATCGTTTTTAAAGCCCGCATGTGACGTAAATGGCTTCATTAGTTTGTGTGAGCTTTGGTTTAAAGTGAAAAAGATTTGTGTTTTGCGTCTCAGTTTCTGGTTTGGTAACAGCTGTTGCTGGTGTTCGGAGGAGGCTTTGTGAATCTCAGCTGCCGGGTTCTTTCATTGGTGGTCATCGCGGTCCTCTCCCCCCTTTCATTGTAACCCTTTGTGTGGTCGTAAATTTGCATGCTTTGTACTTTGTGCTTGCTTTCCTTTGAGTCGGAACACCCTCTGCTGAGATGCTAGACTATAGAGACGCTTCTTTCATGCAAGCAGATGCTGTAAAGTCCATTCCATCACAAGGAAGGGTAATTGTGTAGAATTATTCACACATTTGCTACTTTTTTGAAGATGTCCCACTCCAATTCTCTTTGGATCTATTTCCAAAACGTTCCCAGAAGTATTTTAATTACAATTTTTAGGCAAAAATTAAATAAAACTGATGTTTTCCAGGATATAGTCTCTGCAGGGCAGCAGAAGCTCATCAGTGACTGTTAGCATAAGGTAAGCCTGCCCTGACTTCCCGTCATACCTTTGTTAGCGGTCTCTCCTGCTAGCTTACAGCTCCTCTCATCCCCAATGGGCACATTAATGGGCATATTTACATGAGTTTACATTCTTTGGCTTCAGCATGGATGGGAATTTATCTAAGACCTTTAAATCAGTAGAATCACTGGAAAACTCAATCTCACCCCCCTCGTGTTCCAAAATTATCCGCTGGATCCAAGAAGGTCAAAATCTCAGACTTCTATTGAGAAATAGACAGTAATTTGTCATTCTATTTATCAGAATAATCATTATTTTATTTATAATTGTTCTTATTCCTTCTTAACATTTTCTTTCAAATCCTTTTTTTTAATTCAAATTATAAACTGACCTGACAAGCCTCAGTAAAAGCAGGACCCAGAAGCTCACTCATGATTGGTGACTGTAGTTCCCCTAAAAACCTGACTCGGACCAATCACTGTCGTCTGGTTTCAAAATGGCAGCTCACGAATCAGGAGCTTTGGCCTGATTTCTCTAGAGCCAGAGTAAATGCATTTTCTATGGGTGACTTCAACATCTCACTTTGTCCATTGTTTTCTACAGTTTTATTGGTTTAATGTCAGATGATATTTTTATGAACTAAACTAACTTGCATGAGGCTTAAGTGAGCGTCTGATTTTTTTTTTCTTTAGCTTTCACTTTCCTTTAACTTTTGAGGGTAAAGTTTATCTTCATCTTCTGTAAAATATCTTGCAAGTACAAGAGTGAATGAATGAATGAATGAATGAATGAATGAATAAAATGGTTTATTTCCAGCAATCAGATTATAATACATGAAATAACATATCACATATAGTGGAAGGAAGCAAATTTATATAATCCCACCCCGGGTCAACCCTATCATTTTCTCTACATGAATCTGGTTCAGGACTTAATATCAAATATTAATAGATTCAGGTTATAAAAGATCATTAGTATCAGTGACGTAATAAAATTTCAAAATATCCATAGACAAATCATTTATATTAATCAGTAACGTTAATCTAAATATTCCCATTAAAAAAAGATAATTTGTGCAGATTGTATTCATCAAAGAATTATTATAATAATACAAAAAAAATCAAACTTTGTACACTAGATTTTATGTAGGAACCATTAAAACGTGATGTAGATTTTCCCTTAACCCATAAATGTTAAAATCTGATGCCAACTTCAGCGACAGATAAACGCAAAAAAGAAAAAGTGTTTCTAAATATAATGATAAAAATGAATTTGACGTTTTAGCAGCATCCTCGTAGCATCAAACACTTGAATTTACTGCATTATCATTATGGTCTGTAGGAACAATTGTCTGAATAAATCCATATGTGGAGTAAAGACTCCTGGTTTTGTTTTCGGTCAAATGCAGCTTTCTATTCATTTGAGGTCAAAAGATCATTTTCTGTTTCCTCTCTGGCTTTTTTCTGTAAAAAGAAACTTTACAAATATGTTTGTTTTTGTTGACTTTGCTAACGTTTGGGTTTTTATTTAGTCGGTCGTCTTTGCCGCTTTAGGAAAGTAGTGGATGGATTTTAGTCACGTGACCGAGCGACTCGACGTGCATCAAAAAGAACTTAGATGTGGTGGAAAATCCAAGGTTTTTTTCTTTCAAAGTAGAGCATCCTTCAGAATCAGATTACACATGTTTTTAGTTTTTTTTTATTTCTCTACAGCCTGGTGAGCTACCAGGAGTTTGGGGTCCACTGCTTTAAAGAAACATTACTAAAAGTGTTACATACTCAAAAACAACTCTATGACTGTGACTGGGTTGATATTTTTTGTAAGTATTTATATGAATAGATTTAAAAAAAAAAAAAAAAAATCCTTCATTTACATATATTAAGAATTCATTTGGTTCTATTTAATAAAGACAAAATAATACAGTTTTGTTTAACAGTTTTATTATTTTAGGAACATTTTTCATTCACAAATGTCTTTTTTTTTTTTAAATAAGCCGCAACATTTTGTTTCTCATAAACAATTTGAATCTTTTAAGACTAGAAAATAAAAATACTATGAAACTTGTGGATAATTTATCAGTTTATTCAATCTAGTGCCTTTTTCCTTTTTAATTACTTATAATTTTGGGCTGTTTTAAAACATTACAATTATGTTATTTTCTATTACTGGTATTTATGTATTTATTCTCTTATTGGCTGCTCAAGCTTTATTATTGTATGTTACCTTTAAGATTGTACAATGCCATTTGTTTTGTAATTGTCAGTATAAGATGTAATGTTGAATTCGTTAATAAAATAAAACGTTTTGTCCAAAGAAAGTAGATGCAGTTTATGTTCTTTTCTTTTCATTTCTATGAGGTAACATTGCTCAAAATGGTTCAATCTGAGACTTGAGACTCTTTGCTGAGCCTGATCTAAAACATCTCAGTGACTCTGGTTTCAAATAAGGTAACAATTTTCAACAAACAAAATAAAAAAACAATTCCCGGCTGCGTCTGCTGTGCATTTATGCGTTTAGGAACTAATCGATAGAAGCTGCAGTATTCCCGCTGCAAACCGCAGAAGCAGAGCAGAACGCTTCCTCCTTTTACTAAACAGCAGGAAGGATGCAATTTTCATCAGATGCTTCTCTTTCTTTGCACTTAAAGTTCACTGATTGTGTCTTTTCTTCACACAGAGCGCGATTTGAAGCTTCCAGCATGTTGGACTGTTTCCTCCTTTCATTTGTAATTGTGTTGCACATTAAATAATTAGTGGTGTAATTGGATTTCAGTGATCACACAGATTAAAACCACATTTTCCCATCTGTCTTTTTTGTCAGTTTGATTTGAATTTGTATCTAAAAATGTGAGGATGTGTGATAATAATAATCCGATATGATGACTTCTTGTAGAAATGTGACTCGCTTTCTTACCTTGCGTCCGCTAGAGTGGCCCTAACAATCGCCCAGATGGCCACGAACACTGCTGGAACACCTAAAATTGCACACAACACACAACTGTCAAGTAAAGAAGGTATTTTAGTTAACCTTTTTAACATTTTGCGTTCTAGATATTGCAATAGGGAAGCACAAATCTTATTGCATGTCGACAAAATGGCCTGGACAGGAAAAACTGGCTGCAGTATTTGCTTTGTTTGCAAAAAAAAAAGCCCCTTTTACTTCCCAGAGCAGCACATCTGAGGCACCGCCTGCCTAATGAGGGCTGCTTTCGCGTTACATTGTCGTAAATCATCAAAAAAGCTACATGGCAGGGTCACCTTTTCACTGAAAGTGATAAAAAAAAAAAAAAAATCCGCACAAGCCTTTTTGCACTTCTTTGAAAGATTCAAAAAACAGTGAAAATACCTTTTTTTGTAAATATTTCACAGCAGTAATGTGTAGTCTGCAAACACATCTGCAACCTGACACCTTCTTAACAAGTTAAGCTATTGGTTCTGAAGGGCCACTGCTGTAACTATTGCATCAGTGTGAAACCTGCTTTTCTAGTACCGAAACCTCTATAGAAGTGATTATCCATGCAGAGAGTAATACAAGATGATAGTTATCCAAGTCATGGATCAATTCTGAATCAGTTGGTTCATATAGATTTTTTTCCCCCTCTAAGGTTCAATAATTATCTCCATTTAGTACCATGAAAATACAATAAAAGGAAATATTTGTGTTTATGGGACAATCATTCTAAATTTTAAATCATTGGAAAGCCTGTTTGTTACTGCAGCTCAGCTGAACACTTTAAAGAAACAATCTTGAAGTTGAGTCTGAGCCTATTCTTAAAGTTTTTAACTCTTTAACACCTTAGACTTAGCATGTTTGCAATAAGAAAGAAAGATTTATTTTACTCTTGATAAAAAAATATAAATAAAAAGAGAAATATGAAAGGTTATGGATCTGGACCCGACAATCCTTAATGTGCTTGTGCAACATCAGCCAGACCGACCCACCCATCCGTACCACACATGTTCAAATGGTTTCTTCTTTTTTTGTTTTGTCTAACGGCAGTTTACTCCAAGTGTACAAAGAATCCGCTACTTACCAACACTATATTGACTCAGTTAACACAAACTCGTTATTAACTGTTAATTTGGCTGCAAAAGCGGCTACGGTGGCCCGGAGGTTTCTCCTCAGAGTGAACTGCACTCATTCTCCTCTTTTCCTGTCTGATGTTCGAGCAGACAGAATGACTCCAAGCTGTGTGGATTTCACACATCATTGAGATGTTTATCATCAATAACAACAAAATAAGGTAATAGTGTTGCATTTAGGTAACCGTCTTGTATTTTTTCGGAGTTGTAATTCAGTCGGGGGGAGCTGTTTGTTGCTGAGGAACGAGACTTATCCAATGTTCCAATGCTTTCCGACAATTGCAATGGAGGCAGAGCTTTCAGGAAATGAAACCAGTTAAGTTAATTTTTTTAAATAATTTAATATTAGTGAATCATAAGTTTTAAAGTCTGGTAGCAACAGACATTTAAAAAATGCACAAGTTAGGGAAGAAAATCTTATTTTAGTTGCATAATTGTCACAATGGTTGGTACAAAGAGGAAGTGAAGTAATATTAGTGCCACCAGGGACCAATCAGGTAGTTGTTGCATATCGGGTAGCTCTGTGACATATTATCTTTCAACGAGATCAACGAGAATCAGCCATTTTGGATACAGAGAAAAGCTCATTTTGATATCGGCGTAAAACCAATATGCAATCCATTACATATGTTCAACATGACAATATTGGCTAATTTACATAGTGAAGCATAAAACTGTTTTTCCCCTCTTAAAAAATTACTGTAATTGCATCAACAGTTAAAGAGTTATGATGGTCAAAAAATGATCAACACTAGAGCTAAACGCCCAGTCATCAGATTCATCAGTCGGAGTGGGGCTGGGTTCAAGCCCCGCATACATCCTCCAAGTGGGTCACCCACATTCCTGCGTTTGCATGGTCTTATTAAGGGGAACAAAGAAGTGAACCCACAGAGAAAAGCCCATCCTCTTGTAATCCCTCCTGAACGCACATTTGAGGAAACTAAACAATGTTTTGTTCCAACTGGAGTAATGTACGGAAGACCAATTAAACGGCCCGTTTCTTCCTCGCCATGCTGGCCAATCACTGCTGTAGCCCACTCCAGTAGTTTTCACAGTTCAGCCAACGTGATTTTGTTGTTCCCTCCTGCGAGAGCATCACGTTAACCCTTTAAAAGCAGCAACATGTGTATTAGACATGGTGTACTACAGTTTAAGGTGTTGCACGGGTCGCATCTATCTGGAGGTAAACTAGTGGGGCTACATCCATCCAGCGAGCCTTCCTGTATTAGGTCAGCCCAGCCCAACTGAGCCACGTGTTCTGAATGTGTCCCCAGCTCAGTTATTTTTGGGAAAACTATTCAAAACCACTTCATTAATATGTAAAAAGGATGTTGGGTTACGTCCTGTTAATGCTGTTTTTCAGGCAACTCTGTGATATCTTAAGGCAATTCTTTAACTTTCATTACATTGATTGCGTGATGCACGACGCTGAAGTTGGCTTCCGATTCGCAAGAGCGTTCCACTGTAGTTTTTGAACTCCGACCACCTAAAAACATGTCCTGTTCAAAAACTACAGCACCTAGACAGCTCAAACCAGGATTAAATTATGCTTTAGATACTAAAGAATAAATTAAGTATAGTTTCTGATTTGTGAAAATGTGAAATAGGAGGATTTTTATCACATTTTTGTCCCCTTTAAGATAACACGTTGAACAAAGGTTATTTTGCTGTTATGTTTCTGGCCCGGCCCACTTGAGATCAGACGGGTTGAATGCGGCCCCCGAACCAAAATGAGTTTGACACCCCTGGTCTAGGTTGAGAATGTGTTGAAACAGATCCTGTTCAAACTACTGTTTTAAAGGACCTGTTTTTAGGTGGTTAGAGTGCAAAAAATGCGATAAAATCACAATATTTCACATTTTCACAAATCAGTAAAAGCTTTCACAAATCAGAAACTTTGTTTAATTTATTATTTTCTAACTATAGCATAATTTAATCTTGGTTTGAACTGTGTAGCTGCTGTAGTTTTTAAACTGGACTTGTTTTTAAGTGGTCAAGGGGACAAAAAATGCAATAAAATCCTCCTATTTCACATTTTCAAAAATCAGTAAAAGCTTTCACAAATCAGAAACTGTGTTTAATTTATTCTTTAGTATCTAAAGCATAATTTAATCCTGGTTTGAACTGTGTAGGTACAGTAGTTTGTAAACAGGACCTGTTTTTAGGTGGTCGGAGTGCAAAAAATGCAATAAAATCACAATATTTCAGATTTTCACAAATCAGTAAAAGCTTTCACAAATCAGAAACTGTGTTTAATTTATTCTTTAGTATCTAAAGCATAATTTAATCCTGGTCTGAGCTGTCTAGGTGCTGTAGTTTTTGAACAGGACATGTTTTTAGGTGGTCGGAGTTCAAAAACTACAGTGGAACGCTCTCGCGAATCGGAAGCTAACTTCAGCGTTGTGCAAGACGCTTGATTTTTAAGTGAAAGAAAACCACCCCTTGATCTCGAGAGTGACCAAACCCTAAATAAACTCTTATTTGTCTGTTGACCTCTATAAATGGGGCTTTAAAAGGGCTGTCTGTTGGTCATTGTCAATCTTTTGATAAATTAAAATAAAATTGTTTCATTCTTGAAAATATAGTCAAAAACCATCTGTATGCTGCCCCCTGCATGATGAAATGAGGTATTACAGTTGAATTTTGTGATTGGTCTCTGACTTCTTGATCTCCAGCTCCATTAATGGTAACAGTCAAGCCCCCAAGCCCCGCCCCTCTGACTGGATTTTCACATTTCAGCTGTGGGTGGAGTCAACCTCCAACTTCCCTGTTTGGTCACCCTTTAAACATTGGGTAGAAGAATTCATGTCCCATCTGAAGCTTGAACATCTGAGACATACAATTAGTGAATCTATTCAAAACTCGGAAGCCTCTTCTTTTCTAGTTTGAATCTGATACAAGTTTTTAACCGTATTACTGAAACTAAAGTAAACTTTATTGTTAAAGGATTTTTTTTTTTCTCACTTCTGCCACTCATAATTTGACCAATTCCTAACATACTGTCTGGCTTTGCTTTGTTATATACGGGTAAACTTTGATTCCTTTAAACAGAAATCATCTGAGCTAAGTCCCAATTACTTTTACCTTATAATGCTGGGCCACTTAAACTCTTTTCTGCCCTTTGGTGATACATTTTTAAAATTTTGTTTTGTTTATAATGATAAAGCTTGAAAAATCAATACAATTGTTAATAATAACGTACACTCTTTGAACGACTGTTTATGCAATTAACATAATTCCTACAGATTCTGATGTAGAGATTATTGGAATGACATTAATTACATGAACGGTCCAAAAGTTACATCTACACTACAGCTAGGCGAGGGTCATGATTGATCCAACAAGTGTTCAAAATGGTGTTGCGAGGGCGACCATCGTCACCAAGAGGGACAGTTCAGTCGTTACCTTTGAGAATATCGTCGGCTGCAGAATCTCGTCTCAATTTCTCTGAACAGATTCGACTTGAAGGCACTACAAGGTCATCCAAGAGTCAATAGCAGCAGAAGACGATTGTTGTTGTAAGATTTGGAGACTTTTCCTTCAATGGTCTCAGCTCTCACATGAAGGTTTCTTACAAATGTTGCACCATTCAAAAGGAAAACAGGCTTTTCACCAGTACATGATGTATTAGAAGAAAAGCCTTTTTATAACAATAACATCCAAACCACTTTTTGTGTTACGTTAGAGTCATGAGAAAAGATCACGGCCTCCATCAGGAAAGCATTTACACTGATGCAAAGAAAAATAGACTAGTTATTAAAATAGAATTAGAATATTTTTATTATTCAAAATGACTAGAATTGATGTTCATAGTGAGAGAGGAACTGCTTCTGGTTAGTGAAGGAAGTCGACTCCTCCAAGGTTATCGCATTTAGCTAATTTATCAGGGGCAATTTTCATAAACTGATAAGTGCTGGTCCATGTTTGAGTAGAAATAATATCTTCTGTTAAGTAGAAAAGTTTTATTTGATATTTTGTCTAATCTGCTTTTGACAGCTCTTAAAGCCATGATCTCATCAATGAGAAAAGATGAAGTTATTCCATTTTTCAAAAGAATAAAGTGAAGTGTTTCATCTATTCAACATAAAGGAATCCAAACTGTTCAAACAATTCAATCAAAAACGTATATTAAAATAATGCACTCTTGTCACCTGGCAAATCCGTTTTTTTTATCTCTAATACGTTTCACGCTAACAAGTTGACAAATATAAATGCTTAAAGATTAACAAGTACTGTATTTCACCCACACATCAGATTGCCTTGACTCTACAGGTTTTTTACATGTTCCGTATATATTCTTATGTTCTTGTCGTTATATATGTAATCCTTCTTCTTCTGTTTTAATCTTATGATTCAACATTTCCATCTTATATATTTCCTTAACCATTTCCTCCCATTCCTGTTTTGTTGGTGGGTCTGTCTTACACCATTTTTTTGTAATTGTTTTCTTACAGGCAGCTAAGAGGATTTTAATTAAATACTTGTCACTTTTAAAAACATTACTTGACAAATTACTCAAATATAAGAACGCACTGATATTTGGTACATTGTAACCCAAAATTCCAATGATGACCTGATGAATGTCTTTCCAAAAAGAACTAATTACAGGGCAGAGCCAAAAAATATGAGAGTGATCCGGATTAATTATTCCACATTTTCTCCAACATTTTTTTTTTTCTTTTTTTTCTTCAGTTGTTAAATTATTGGTTGGTGTTATGTAGTTTTATTGTATTTGATTTATTTATTTCCACAATAATCTGCTTACAAGGTTTGTCTTTCTTTGTATGTTTGTCTTAAATGTGTTTAAAAAAAAAAAACAAAACAAAAAAAACAAGTATTTCTCAGATAAGAAGGTGTGTTCAAAAGTTATATTGATGGGATGTTGATTCATTCTTTGAGAGGAGTGTACATCTGTCTGGACACCCCTTACATAGAAAGTCATTAATTGAAGGCATCAGGAAATGTCTTTTTTTCCTTTGATCAACTGTGTGGTATTGACACATAAATATGTACAAGGTAACGCAAACAAATGATTGAAGATTCTTCTATTTTTACATTATTTCTACGTTTATTCTCAGAGATTCAAAAGAAAATCATTAAATCAAATGAATGAATGCCAAATCGAACAAATGCCACTACGAGTGTTCTCTTTGGGGCATCCACTCGCAGTCTTCGTCCTAACAGTGAGAGCGCTGACACGATTACAAAGCTCCTCACAGACAGACGGGAAACCACCACAAATTCGGGCGTTTGACGTGTGGCAGGTAGCAGCCTGGTTGTTCTTTCATTCTAAAAAAACAAGCTAAAACCTGAAATTATCTGTCAACCGAACACACTTCGATCACTGTGCTTTTTGTCCTATGAAACAATTTAAAGTTCGGCTTTCTTGATCAGATGGAATTCGAAGTGAAAGTCCTGAATCCAGGTCAGAAATGTCAACAAGTTGCTTTTTTGTTCGTCTTTTATTTCGTTTACCCTTCTGCAGTAAGGTTTGTCAAACCCTAAAATCCTTATATGATATTAAAAAATGAGGGCCAGGAATCAATTAATTCATTAATTAATTGCAAACCTAGGAAAAAAAACTAATCGCGATTATTGCAATTATTTTTTTAGTTACAGTGTTTGCCGACCATTTATTATCTGCAAAATCAAAGAATGGAATCACACACAAAACTGTACATTTAGAACATTTATTTTTAATTAACGCTGTCAATCGATTAACAAAATTAATGAGATTAATCACGACTTTTTAAGAAGTAAATTTTACACACCAATATGCAACTTTTGAACCAAAACCTGTCAGATAGACAAGTCTTCATTCCTTTTTACTGTCTTAATTTTTTTCATTTATCAAGTTTGAAATCAGAAGTGTGATTTGTGTTTCCAGAATACAACAACAGTAAAATAAGCAGAACTCTAAAGACTTTTACGTCTGCAGTATTGCTCCAAGAAAACAAAGATGCTGACACACAGCCCTAAGAGACAATGCTGCAGAGCTTAAAAAACAAAACAAAAAAAGAAGCAGTTAGACGTGAAATTTCTCTCTGAGCTGATGCTTTATTTAACCTATTGCGACGAGATGTCATATTAACGTGACAATGCACAAGACCATGGATTAAATAGTCCACTTTTTGTGGAAAAGCGATGTATACCAAGAAAGTAATAAGATTTAAGTATTAAAACCCAATTATATATTTATTTATTTTGTAAGTCAATCATAGTAAATGTAGGACAAAACCAGACAGACATTTTAGAGGCAAAATAAAGGACTGTTACTTTGCGATTTGCGCTAAAAAATAATAACACTTTAATTTCTTTATTAATCGCATGCGTTAATACGACAGAGAATTGGGTCCTCTCCTGACTTTAAATCTCATAAATTTATGACTTTTAATCTCGTAAATTTACAAGTTTTTTCCTCATAAATTTATGTATGTGAAAGCGAGACTACGGTCCAGCAAATGAACGAGGTGAGCAGAAGCAGACCAACTAAACTGTGAAAAGCGTCTTGGATTTCAACAGGTAAACTGAATGTTTTAAGTGTTACTGATTGTTGGAAGCTTCTTCGTTTGATTTACAGTTTATTAATGTTTTATTCATTGATGGCGGCTCTGCAGGATCTCTGCAGATCCCGTTGATCAACCCGTCGATATCCTCTCAGCTGTCCACCTCCAGTCATTTCTTCCTCCACGAAAGACCAGATCTCCTCCAGCTCTGCATGGTGCTTCCATCTAAAGAGGGCTAGGTTTAGGAATTTTCAATGTTCTTGTGCTAACGTAACAGACTGTTGTCATTTATCGTTGTTGTTTTGTGTCGAAACGAGATGTTTAATTAGAGAAAGGAGCGTCCGGATCTCTGTTTACATTCTCCTTTGGTTTCTGTGCAGAGACATGACGTGAGGTGGTGAAAGGGCTTCTGGGTATGTGAATGAAAGGACAAAATAAAGTGACGGTCCTGTGAACGTGTGTCTTTATTTTACATGTGAAATTCTGCACTACTGACACTGAACCCGGGAAGTCAGCTTCACGGATAATTTGATCTTGAATCGCCGAAAGATTCAGAATTTATTTGTTTTTAACACAGATCTGATAATAAATCTTCACAAAATGCTCCATGTCTTTCATCTTTGAGCACAGCTCTAATAAACAGACAACTTTGGTTCTTTCCTAATTAATTTACAACTTTAAATCTCATTAATTTAGGAGATTAAAAGTCGCAAAGTTACCCTATGACTTTTAAAGTTATAAATATACGACTTTTTTCTCGTAAATTTATGAGATTTAAAGTTGTAATTTTAACAATAAAATTTTCTTTATAAAGAAAATGCATAAATCTTCACAGCCTTAAAATAATATATATAAATACTTGATAAGACATTTCAGTTCTGGTTCTGAGAATTGTTAGTCTTCAGAGTTTGATTTATTCGTTTTTTTATTTCCTTGGTTCTTGTCACTTTCTGTTTTCAGGCTGTTTTTTTTTTTCTCTCTGTCACAGTCTCAGCTGGTTTCATTTGCTAATTACCCACAGCTGTCTTAATTAAAGTAATTACCCTCAGTGTGTTTAAGGGTCTGGTTTACAATTTATCCTTGTCAGGTCGTATCTGATGTCACACCCCCGATTCCTTCCTCGTATTGCAGTTTCTTCATGTTTCTGGTTATTTGGTCTCCTTCCTCTAGGGCCCTCGACCGCTGGTTATTGACACGTTTTATAGGTGATAAGTCTGTTTTTCTTCTTCATTTCAGTTTTCCTACTTGATCAGAGAAAACATTATTACTGTAAGCTTCTCTGGACAGAACACATTCTTGTTGGCCCATCTTCACATTTAAGGAGTCTTCTTGGAGAGCTGACACTAAACTAAGTCTGTTTTGTGTTGACTATATATGAGAACTGGACTGGGAGACCTCGCCTCTCTCGTTTTCTAAACAGGAAGTACCAGCTGGTCATTATTATTATAATTCAGTCAACATATTTTTACATTTTTTATTTGCTATTTTTTTAAGTTGTCGATAATCCTTTTTTCTTTCAGAGGAGGAAGTTAATGACGTGATAAACTGACCAATGAGATGAAAGCAGATGTTTTCACAACAACTGACTTCATTGGAACTAGAAGATCGTCATTTTTCCATGGGTGATGTCACACTCATTCGCTCCAGTTCTTTTACACTCTCAAGTCTTGAAACGCATGCTTTTCAGTAAATTTATGCTTCCTTTCTTCAATGAAAAAACAAAAAGCGTTTGCTTGATTTTCAAAATAAAGCACCGCTTGAAAACTTGTATTCTGTATTTTCCTTCTTCATGTATTTGCATTATTTCCTCTTACTGTAATTTTGTAATTTTTATATTTCTGAACTCAACGTTTTGTTCAGTGTTGTACCAAGAATTTGCTGTAACAGACTTCAGGAGAGAGAAGTCAAACCAAAACTACATCACACTCCTTTGTATTTAGGATTAGATGGTGGTAATTGCCTCTTTTTGAGACACACGAAACATTACCAAAAATAAACTTACTTGTAAGCATTTTGTCTCCATCTGTCCACTTTCTGTGATTTTTAGATTAAAAAGGGACTTGTTAAATCCCTAAAGCAAGCAGTGGAGACCAGAGAAAAACAATCCTCCTGTCTATGTAAGATGACCTGCAGTCTGGAAAACTTCACATCTACAGTGAAATGAGCTCCAGCATGTCAGGAATATTTATCCAGACCTTCTAAATGAAACCTTCAACCTTCAACCTTTTTATAAGGCGACCAGACACCCGATCAGACCCCCACTTCCCATTGTGTGTCTACCAATGAAGAAAGAAGCTGATTTGACAATTCAAGATGGTGTTATTTTAAGATTTATGACTCAAATATTGGTTTATAGGGTTTAGTTCAGGGGTCGGCAACCCAAAATGTTGAAAGAGCCGTATTGGACCAAAAAAACCAAAATCAAATCTGTCTGGAGCCGCAAAAAATTAAAAGTCTTATAATGAAGGCAACACATGCTGTATGTATCTATATTAGCTATATTAGCCTACTATCAAAATAACTAAGTTGGTTACAAATACATGATGAACCTTCATGATTGAATGTTTATTTAATCCTGTGGAGAATGAATCACCACGTGACTACACTGTTGTAGAATGAAGTTTAACTTCATTACAATATTAATGAATTACAGTTTGTTTCATTGTTTTGATGAAATTAAAGGAATTCAATAAAGAAATCCGATTTCTGATGTCATTTTTATTTTGAGGATTCGTAAAAACAACAATGGAACGTGCATAACGTGCCCCTTATCTGGGCAACAGAGTACAATAAAATGCAGCATACATTAATAAAAATAAAACAACAGCCTTTTGAAGAGGTAAAGTGTATAAAATCAAATGAATACAGTTTAAGTTTGATTTCTGTGCAAATGCCAAACAAGTCAGTGCATGGGTAAAACGCAGCAGGATCCTCTCTCTCTCTCTCTCTCTTTTGACACCAAATCAGCGCAGCTGTCCTCATTTCTGAGCAACCAAACACAATGATACCCCTAACCCCGGGCTTACACCGCTAGAGTCACGGCTCTGTTGCGTTGCGGGAGCGGACTAGCTACAGCCAATGGCTTAAGTGTCATTCCAAATATATACTGACAAAAATCAGAAATTACGGACGCTGAAAGCGCCCTGCCCTACTTTTTTTTTAATCGTTTTCTCGTGATAACGAGATAATCGATAATGAAAAATGAAGCGTTCCGCTCTCTCTTTCCCGCACGGAGACGCCGAAACTTCATCTGTTTTAAGTCTCTTTATTTGGTGGTTAACCAGAAAAACAGCAGCAGAACACTCCACAAAAGTTGTATTCACTAATCATTTTATTAGTGGGGATACCTCAAACTCCTTCATTCCGTCTCATGCACCAGCCCTCCCCCCTTTATTTACCCCAAACCTCCGAACAGCTGATTGACAGATCACTGCGCATGTTGTGTTCAATGAACTCCAGACATTAACTCAGTCCGCTACTATGCTTTTGACATTTTTATACAATCCTCAGAAAAAGCAGTTTTTCAGGAAAAAAAAATGGCGAGACTTTTTAATCTCTTGATTTTATAAGGATCAGTTCTGGGGTTCAATGTTTTCTATGATAAACTGCTTTGTTTTGCTGCCGGTGTCCAGAGGTCAGTGAACGCACCATGCAGAAACGCTCGGCAGACCTGAATCCTGTCAATCTGTCAATGTTTGTTCGGGGTTAAAACAATGATTAAAACCAAAAACATATTTCCCTCCTCCATCTTTTTCCATTTTCCAACATTTTGGAAATAGTGCCAGGGAGCCACAAGGCAGCGCCTAAAGAGCCGCATGCGGCTCCGGAGCCGCAGGTTGCCGACCCCTGGTTTAGTTGATGAATATTTGTTGATGAATATTTTTCTTTTATTTCTCCCTTCTAACTGGGAGGAAAACAAACAAACTGTGAAGTTGAACTTTAAAACCCACCTTCACCTAAGGATGAGTATACCGTTTGGATTTTATAAGTTGCAGAAGAGGCACTTTGGTTCTGGTGCCTAAACGGTGCTTAAGTGTGGTTCAAAAATAAAAAAAAAATTAAATTTTTTCATCCAAGAACATTTAGACGTGATGAAACCGTGAGACAGGGTAAAGGAGAATGTTTGAATGTGCCTGAGATGCATTTCACTGCTCATCGCCATGGCGATGGTCTTTTTTTTAAAAAGATTTATACATGTCACTCTTAAGCATCAACATCACTAAATTGGAATCTTATTTCAAATAAAGACAACATTTCACTCGCTTTGTCTTCAGGATTTTGACCGCTTCATTCATTCTTATATGAGCCCACCCACAATCGCTGGAAAGGTAAAATGATTGGCTAAAATTATGCATCAAAACTGAAAGAAATACAAGTGATTGACATGTCTGAAGTAAAGGAGCAAAGTCTGTTTCTTAAGCCTTTTAGAGTAAACTACTGTGATCCAAATATATGAAAGTATTTTACTTTATCTACATTAATGAAATATGAACCATTTTCACTGCTCATTTTCCTACTCAGAAATAAGATGCCTCAATCTCTGAGGCTCCGCCTTTCTCTCTTTATGGGTACCACCCATTCCGTGACATCATCCTAGAGCCGCCCTCGGCAGTGTGTCTGCGTTTTACCCAGAAATACAAACAATATCTGAACTTTGCAAAAATTTACATGCATAATATTCTTAAAAATGAAAGTGTTTTTTTTTCACTGCCAGCTCCACGGAGAAAGTGGGTGTGTGTGTTAGCCTGGGGGCGGAGCTGGCAGGTCAGACTCTTCCTGGAAGGGGCTGTTCCTCACTGTTAAGTTCTTTTGCGCCACTTGAAGAGAAAGCATCAAATGGAAGAAACACCCGCAGGACTCCACTCATGTCTTCTACTCTTATGTGGATTTTGAATTCAGAATGCCGATTTTATCCAATTAGAATTCGTGAGCAACTGAGCAAAGTGAAACATCTGTACACAGATTTAAATCTTATGAGAATTTATTTAGTTTCATAATTAAATCACAAAAAACTGTAAAAGGGTTAAATTTCAAATAACAGCATTGCACAAATTGCGATTAACAACTAAATTAGACATAGAAAGTAAATTTAACAACGTGGATTTACAAATAATTCACAGCCAATAAAATGTCCTTGAAACTGCAACAGACGGCGGATCAATGGATCCTCCGTTTGTTTCCGTATCTCTGCATCTCACCGGCTGCCTCGTCACTTTTTTTTTTAGATACCTTGGAAGGTTTGGCATCAGATGATATTCGTTTCCGTCTGCTGTCAGATCAATGTTTACCTTCCGCCTCCAAATCACAGTGCACATGCAGGCGCACTGGCGCTGACTTAATTGTTTTTACTTGTCGCACTGTGACGAAGCAGCGTCACAGGTTGCAGGACAGTGCCTGAAAGATTTCAGTTGTTTGTTTTTTTCATTTCCCAGTCCAATAGTTTATAGTTTGCACCAGACACATGCATACATTCATACACGCAAATCATTCACACTCACCACAGTCACATTTTGTTTGATTCTAAGGGTGCACACTTAGTTTTAAATAAAATGTTACTCACCATCCAGGCTTCCCACCACAAACATTTCAACCAGAGCAATGTACACATCATCATACATACAGGAAACAGGAAGTGATGTCACCAGTCAGGATTGTAAGTTTGTTTTGTTTTTTCATTTGTTCTGTCATAATGTTTTTTAATGCAAACTTGATTCTGTTAGAACCATGTTTCATAATAATTTTTTTTTTAGGATGTTTTCTCCAGGTATAAGGCAGGAATTTCTTTTGAGGAAATGTTTGGTTAATTGGCCTGTGGGAGGGGCTAAGCGTTTATAAGGAGAGATGTGTCAGTTGAGAGAGAGAGCAGTCATGGTTGCAGTGGTGGCAATAAGCTCTCCCAAACATTAATATTGATTCTGTTTGTATTTTGTTGGGAAACAATAAAATCCCAGTGTTGATTTATTCAAGATCTGATCATCTTATTTTTATTTTTTTTTGAGTATTTCTTTACCCGCCACACGCACTTTGACCCACTTCCGCAATCATATGTATATTTTTTTAAACTATAAAATACCATGACTCACTTTTTAACTTTTCACTTTCCAGTTTTATTTTCTTCAGTCATTTCAATTTTATATCTATAGTTTTCCCTTTTTTTTTAAAATTAATTCATTTTTTTTTTCTCATTATGTGGAAGTTTTGACCAAACACTTGTATGAATGTGAGGACTCACTCATGTTTTGTAGATTTAAAGGAGCTCAGAGTGCTGGTTTTTAGAGGAATATTCAGAAATGCTTGAATGGATCAAAATATTGTGAAGAATCAACATTGGAATGCACTTAAAAGCTCAAAAGTTGATTTTACATCAAATCAAATCAAGTTTATTTATAGAGCGCTTTAACGCAGGCAGACTGCTACAAAGTGCTTTACATTAAAACACCAAGAACACTAATAGATAAAACACAAGCACAAAACAACTAAAAACCAAGACAGTAAAAGAGTTAAAAACAGAGTAAGAACAAAGTAAAAACAGAGCAGAGTCTCATGGAACGTGAAAAGCTTGACTGTAAAAATGGGTTTTAAGCTTATTTTTGAAAATTGACAGGGATGACGCATCACGAATGTTAAAAGGCAGAGCGTTCCAAAGCTTGGGGCACAAATGGAGAAGGCTCGATCCCCTCCACACTTCCTCTTAGCTCTCGGTACCTCCAGGAGCAGCTGATCAGCAGACCGGAGGCACCGAGGAGGAGTGTAGGGAGAGAGAAGCTCTGAGAGGTAAGGTGGGGCGAGACCATTCAAGGATTTAAAAACAAATAAAAGAATCTTAAACTGAACCCTAAAACAAACAGGAAGCCAGTGGAGGGAAGCCAGGATGGGTGTGATGTGTTCTCTCTTTCGTGCTCCAACCAGCATACGAGCAGCGGCGTTTTGAACCAGCTGCAGCCGTGAAAGAGAGGACTGGCTAACCCCGAATAAAAGGGAATCACAATAATCCAGCCGAGATGTAATAAAAGCGTGGATCACTGTCTCAAACTGCTGTGGGGTTAAAAATGGTTTCACCGCAGATAACCGCCTAAGATGAAAAAAGCTCTGCTTCACTACAGAAGTGATGTGATGGTCAAGCTTAAAATCACTATCCAAAATAAAACCCAAATTCTTGACAGTGTGTTTAGAGTGTGAAGCCAGGGGGCCCAGGTCCAAAGTGGAAGGGTCACAGCGGTTGCTAGGGCCAATTACCAACACCTCAGTTTTCTTCTCATTAAGATTCAAGAAGCTGCTCTCCAGCCATGTTCGGATTTCATGTAAACATGATAAAAGCCCTTCAAAAGATGCCGTAGTATCACATACGTGAATACCAGTACCAACCCATTCCTTTAGCCACAGCTTTCTCTCCCGGTCTCCTAAAGAAAAGTCTTGTGGAATAATAATCCTTCTTTCTAGGATTAGGACAAGCGGATTTATTTTAGAAAAGCAAATACACTTGCATGTCATCCTCTACTAAATACCCCTTTGTTATTGTTGGACACATTAAGCTTTAAAACACTTTTAGTGTGACTCAGTTTAACAACAAATGTAACTTCCTTAAGACCTTTTGCTTAGATGAGTCACTTGAAAGCATGCAGTTAACGAAAGGTTTCATTAAGGGCAACAAACTTACCCCATCCAATAAATATGAAGCCCCAGAGGTATTTGGAGTCCGAGCGAAAGGCCATGAAGATCAGGCTGTGCAGGTAGAGACCTTCCACCAGGATCCAGTAATAGTTGGTGGCAAGAAAGTAGATGAAGAGCACCACCGTCATCTTGCAGCCAATCTGTTGATGGAAAAGTTACAGCATCACCTTCTGCCGCGTGTGGTTTTTGGTGGCTCATTTCAGCATTGGATTAATTAGCATCTTAAATGTGTACTGAAACGCATTAGAAGCTGGAGAAACTGCGCTGACATTTCCTTAAGTGGTTCCCTTTTGAGTCTTGTTTACAGCTCCGTATGCATCCAGGCTTCCATCAAAACTTCAGATGTGAATGTGAATCTGACCTCTGACACTGAATTGTCTTAAAAAGTGTTTACATGCTTCTGTGTTTGTCTCTGAAATGGATTGGTGAACCATCCAGAGTAACTTGCATCCACGCTCTTCTCCTCATGGCGTCTTAAAAACGTGAATTACCTCACTGGAGACTTTACATAACAGCTCTCATCACTTTTTTTCCTCCCAGTTTCTCCTCTAACAGTCAGATGTAAGTGTTTTGTTCTTTACGTCAGTGGGAACGGTAAAGGTTTGAACCATTATCATCTAGAATCTTCTTATTTGAGGTCATTTTGCTTTTTATAGAAAGAGTTGTTTCCACTTTGTCAGGCATCCAGTTCGGACGCCTCCGTGCATGTCCCACTGAGCGGTGACCCCGAGGAAGACCCGGGACATGCTTGAGAGACTACGCCTGTCAACTGGCCTGGGAACGCCTCAGGTTTCTCCCAGAGGAGATGGATAAGTGGACGGAGAGAAGGAAGTCTTTGCTTAGACCGCTGCCCCCAAGACCTGAGCGGAAGAAGATGGAATATTTGTACTGAATATTAACCTTTGTTAACTGTTTTAATGATTTTGTTTTCAGACACATGGTCATAGATCATGTATGCCTACGAGAGCTTCGCGAGCTGGAAAAATTGGAACTAAAACAGGCACGCCATAGGCCACGCTTCAACCTCCGGTGCCGGGATGAGGGAATTATACCAACCAGCCTCAACATAAAGAGCCCAATCAGATCGAACTGATGATAAAAAGAGTGCGGATGGCTTTGGTCAAAGAAAGGATCAGATGCACAGCAAACAAAGTAAAGAATCTGGAAGAACGGCTCAAGTTAAAACTACAGGATTTCATCCAACATTGCGTTCTACTGCATCTACGCAAAGTACACAACCGTGAGTACAAAAAACAAAAACACGTCACATAACAAAACTGAAAAAGCTGATGGATATAGCAAAAGCAGAACACAAAGAAGATAACATAATAATGGATCTTTCAAAACAGAAACTAAACGAAGCCGAACGTGGTACATTATCACGCGGTCTGAATTAGGCCATAACACCGAAACAGGAGCTCATCGTAGCCACGGAGTTAGTGTAACCGTCTTCGTCTCTGCTCTGCGTTGTGTTACTTTTCTTCGCGTGTGTTGCATCAATAAGCCACGTGACGCCGGAGGAATTTCATTGGAAGAGCATCCATTTATTCTGTTTATGAAAAAATATGGCGTCAGCATGTGCCGCGCTCCAACAGAGCCCAAACTAAAACATACAAAGTTCAAATTAACAAGAATTTAATATTAAAGAAAAAATATGTCACCAACACTCACCTCTCCCAAATTAAGAATTCAGAAAGAGGGAAGAGGGAGGGCGGAGCATCAACTTATATTTGGGATCTGAAGGACCCTATTATCATGCGACCCAACTGCCAGGTATAAAATAAAAAAATAAATTAAAGAAATAAAATTTTGTGTAATTATATTATACATTGTGAACCTGTTACATTAGCAAATGGAAAAATACAGGATCCGGGAGAAAAAGCAGCAACGTAACAAAATCGCAGGCATTCTAAAAACCGCTAAGCTACCGCCATGTATCATAAACAAAAAAGAAATGGAGACCATCTACAATCTTAAATGCAATAAAGAAATCACAATCTTACCAGCAGATAAAGGCAGAACCACAGTTATTATCATGAACAAAACGAAAAACAAATTAAAGAGATGCTTCAAGACCAGAACACCTACGAGGCGCTGAGAAAGGATCCAATAGAAGCAAAGAAGAGGAAATTCAAAACTATACTTAAACAATTGGCAAAAGAACATAAACACAAATGAAATATTCATTCACTAGGACGCCAGGAAAAGCCACAGTACAAATAGTGCATGAACAGCAGACGATTCCTTAAAAAAACGCACAAAGCTCACAGTATAGGACATTTCACAACTACTCCATCTGATCGCCACCTCCACTTACTTTCAATTCCGTAACACAATCTACAGGCGAAAAGAAGTCTTCACCATGGGGGACCCACTGTCAGCCATCATGTACAATTTTTTTTATGGAAAATCTAGACAGAAGGGCAATAACATCTGCACCAGAGCATTGCAGACTAACCCTCTGGAAACGGTACGTGGACGACATTTTGGAAATAACAAAAAACGGGCAAAAACAGGAGATCACAGAATACCTCAATGATGACAATGAACAAATCAAATTTACACATTAAGAGGAAAACGACAACCATCAACATCACTCATGCGACAAACACACATAAAATAACATAAAATATCAGAAATAAGAACCCTATGTGACCGCGCAGATGAGGAGGACAAAACAACAGCTCGATCAGGTGTCATTATCTACACTGGGCAATAAAAAAGGGGCAAAGACAGGTGGAGCAGAGACGATGCAAAGAAGAAACAGACAAAGAGAACTGAAAACAAAGGAATGGCCATATTACCACACATCACAGGAGTAACAGAACGCATCCAAAGGGCCATGAAAAATTGTATTTTGATAAATACAATCTGCTCTAATTGTCTTTTTTAATGAGAATATTTTGAAGTTTGTTCTCCATTAATAAATCATGATTTTTACTTAGCACTTTTTCATTATAATAATCATTCTTTGATAAATACAAGCTGTTCAAATCGTCTTTTTTAACGAGAGTATTCTGATATTTTTTTTCTTGCAATAACAAATGAAGTCGTTTATTACTTAATACTTTTTTGAATTATTACAATCATTTTTTGAGGATTACAATCTGCAAAAATTGTTTTTTTTAATGAGAATGTTTAGATTATTGCTGATGATTAATATTAATATAAATGATTTGTCTATGGATGTTTTTTTTTCTTTTAATTCTATTACATCAACAATATTAATGATCTTTTATAACCTGAAACTTTATTCATATTTGAAATTAAGTCCTGAACCGGATATTGATAATTCATGTAGAGAAAATGGTATGGTCGAGTCGGGGTGGGATTATATAAGTTCGCTTCCTTCCACCCCCTTTCAAGCGATCTATTTGTGATTGATTATGTGATGTTATTTAATGTATTATAACCTGATTGCTTGAAATAAACCATTTCATTCATTCATTCATTCAAAAAAACACCACATCAACACGCCGGTAAAACCGTACAAAAAACTTGGTACATCCTAAAGATACGATCGAGCAAAACAGTAAGTACAATGTCATCTACGAAATACCATGTCATTCATGCGACAAAACTTAAATTGGAGAAACGGGACGAAAATTCATCACAAGAAAGACGGAACACAGGAAGGAATGCGAAAAGGAAACAGAAAAGAGACCAACAAGAGCAGCACGACAGCAGGCATCGTAGGAAAACATGAAATCTGCAATAACAGACCACTGTCAGCAAGAAAACCACATCATGGACATCTGCACTGAAGAAAACAGACACCAAAGATGGATCATGGAGGCAGTGGAGGTTATAAAGACCGCCATGAACAGAGATGAGGGGGCCTTCCTGCTCTCCTATACTTGGAGTAACATCCTCCAGCAGCGATCAGACAGCGGGGGGCGGAAACAATGAAACAATCAGCTGTTTTATATACAGGTCACACTCCACCACCTGGTGACGACCCTGATGAAGACGGATCAGAACCACACGACTGGACATTACCCAGATGGATGGACATTTACATGTAGCAGCCGTGAAGATTTACGCTAGCGAGGCACAGCTGTCCTAAGGGGCGGGGCTGCTCAGCTCAGCTCCCAAAGCCACGCCCCCTCAGAGGAGATTTCAGAAACAGAGGCTTCAGATCAACATGAAAATTTGCTTTTTAAGATATTTAGGTTGTGGGATTTTGGTTAAAAACGTCACAATCATAATTAAAACACTAATGAAAATATTTTTTTAATTTAAAAAAATGTCATGGGGGACTTTAATACCTTTTCTTCTTAAATAAGATTAAATGTACATATTTAACAGTCTGACATGTATTGTGTAACAAGTAGGGGAGACTCAGATTGGTTGTCAAGATGATGAAAACAACGGGAAATAGGTTTTTTGAAAAATGTACCGGATCTTTTACATGATTTCCGGTGTAGGTCGTTAATAGCCCAAACCTCACAAAAAAAGTACTCTGGCTTGGCGTGAGTGAGTGTCAAGTTACATAAAGACTGTGGAGTCCGCACCAGAGCCGGAACAATTGCAATGTACGCCCGGGGTAAGAATCATCCTTTTGGAAAGAGGGAGGAGACAATGGGACAAGCTGGGATTGGAACCAGAGCCTTTTTGCTTTGAGGTGAAAGTGCTAACCACTACATCACCATCAAACCCTTTTTTTTCTGAAAATCTCAGCTTAAAATTCTGATTCGCTTCTTTATTTTTACTTTTATCTACAGTTATATTTTATTTACTTGTTTATCATGGGAATTGCATTTTTTAAAATGATCCCTGACGGTAAAGGCTGTAAAACTCCTCATGCAAATGAACATTTTCCCTTTTTTTTTAATAAACTAACAAAGTTAAAACATTTGTAGACAAACAAGTTCAGTATTATGGAGTGAAGACAGATTCGCTTGCGATCAAAAATGCTTGTAGATTTGGCGAGCTGAATGTATTTTGTTCAGGAGACACAGAAGAGATAGCACAGGAAAAAAACATCAAGGCTAAACCTGAACTGTGATTTAGTGAGGGAATACTGGATTTTTATTAAATTATACCTATATGCTTTGCAACACTTGCTTTTTTCTGAAAGCATATACAAAAACACCCGAGTTGAGACAGTTTGTGGAGGGACTTTTGTACATTTTTTAAATCTTGTTTTCTGTTACATCCCCAAAGATGTTCTCAGTTTATAGCAAAAAGGTTCAAAACGTGCAATAATCAACAGAATCCATGTTCCTTCAAATTAAAGGAATGCTTTTGGTAGAAGTATTTGAAGGTTAGAAGCATCAAAGTAAGATTTGCCTTAAAGCTGAGGAGTCTTTTTGCCTTGTTTATGCTAGAATATATATATTTTTTTTAATTTAAAAAATCAGGGGCAAAAATATTATTTTATAATTAAAATATAATATTATTTTCGGAACGAAAGATGGATTTATTTTGGCAGCTGTGTTTCTATATTACCTATAATGGCAATTTGTTTGTCCTTGAGGTTCTGCAAACACCACACATTCACACAATGCTATCCATTTTTTTGAAAATGTGTTAAATCGAGTGTTTTGATCCACAAACACATATGTTGTGGAGCTTTAAGCAACATACAGTGGGTTCCTGGTACTTTTCAGACTGACATCTACTCATTTAAATCCCAGCAGCCTTTGCAAAATATACCTGGACAAAAAAAGATTTTTATTTAAACCCAAAGAAGAGACGTAAACATCTCACATTTATGCAGTTTTAAAAAGTTGGACATTTGAGGTTGTAATATTCCCGTTTGATTGCATTTAAATGGGCAGACCGTCAACAATAATAAAATGATTAACCGCTTAAGGTAATCAAATTACAATTTAAAAACCCAACAAGCCAAATGAGAAAATCTAAATTTAATCCGATTTCCTCTGAACATTTAAAGGTTTATGTCTCATTTGTTCCAGTGCGGATGAAAAATGTGACATTTTGAAAAAGTTCCACCAAAACAAGAACTTTAGTCCGACAATCAGCAGAAGCCGAACTTCCCACAACAGATGCTGAAAGACAAAAAAAGCTAAAAGCATTCATGAAGAGGAGAGCATTTGTCTTTGCTGTCATCTGTTGGAGCAGCGGCATTAGACCCAGTAAATCAAAGGAACAGAATAAAATAATAAGCACGCCGGTCTCTGTGCGGCTCTTCAACCCTGAGAGCTGATTACACACAAACGTTGTTCTCCGGAACATTCCCGCAAAACAAGAATCCGACTCATCCATTTCAGCAGTAATAAAGCAGAACACAGAAAGTCTGAAAACCAAAGAAACATGTTCAAAGCATGTTTTTTCTCTAAGAAAGGCAAGTCTTATAGAAGTCTTGACTTCTTCTGAGCTTTCATAGTTGCTGGTTCTGTCTGTGTACTGATGCTAGAAAGCAAAAAAATAAACTTCTTTCATGTGAGGGGTCAAAACAACACAGGCCCGAAGATCCATTTAGTTTAAAATGTTAAGATGATCAACATCAAAACAAAGATTTTTATTTTGAAATATATAAAATAAAAAACTCTTTTTACATGTAAAATAGTTGATATAAACCACATCCACTGTTTAAATGTTTCCTCTCAGAGCATGGATGAAAATCTGGGATGAATTCATTATTTTTTTTTTTTAGAAAATTAACAAAGTGCAGATTAATTTAAAAAAAATCTACAATTGGACAAAATATTTTTGTACAAAAACAAAACTGTGAAGTTTAAGTGACATTGCAAACTTCAATTGAATTTAGGAAGTTTAACTTCAAATTCTCTATTTCAGGTGCTTCACCTTTTCAACCTGCTCTGCCATTCTCATCAACGGGCAGGTGGGGCAAATTAAGTATTTTATGATTTTGATTTATTTTTTTATTTTACCTCAGCAGTCTTACACTGCTGGGTTTTGTTATTTTAGTTTGCGGTTGGACCTCAGTAGTCTTGATTTACAGGCTCTGTTAGTTTTTTTTGAATTAGTTGGTTTTGGTTGGGACATTTATGTTTTATGGAATGGGTTAAATGAAGGTTTAAAACAAAGCAAAAGTTTATGTATATTTAAAAAAAACATACAAGCTGTCACTGCTGAATCTTTACAAGGATTGACATGATCAGTATAAACATGTACAAATGTCATTGTACATACATTTTAACCAAAGAGATTTGAAGTGTTTTGAAAAAAGAAAAAAAAAAAACTGTAAATAGACCAGGTAACAAAAAAATGTTGTAGAAAGGGGTGGGACCAAAAAAGAATTTTCTTCTACCCACTCCTTTTCAAGCACATTGTTTGCTTCACTTGTATATTTGTATTTTTTTTTCCTTTCAATTCTTATATTTGTATTTTTAGATTCTTATGCTTATTTAGCATTTTTGTACTTTTAAATTCTTATATTTTTATTTTTCAAATTCTTATTTTATTTTCATTTTGTGTTTGAAATAAAGAACAATAATAAAAAATTAAAAAAAACAGTGGACATGGCTGGGTCAGCAGTCTCCTTGACTTATTTTATGTTTGGTCAAAGTTCCAATCCCGTTTGGTTTGTTTCTTTTTGTTTGAACCAGAACACTAACTTATGTTGTTTTTTCTTTGCAGGACAAAGATTTTGTTTTAATTAATAAACTGTGTTTCTTTTACCTTTCTATTCTTTTTAATGTCATTATCCGCTTTTTTTACTTTCCTCAAGACTCAGAGCCGTTTTTTTTTAACTTAGAGCTTCTAAAAAGCTTTTTCTTAACTGTTCCCAAAAGTGCCGATTCACAAGTCAACATTAAAACATCCATTTAAGTTTACTTAAATTTACCATCATGAAGAACAATGTGTTTCTTTTATTTCAGTCATCCTAAAAGATGATGTTGGAATGGAAGATTGAGTTTTATCAGCAAATAATATTGTAAAAAAACCCAAATTTAACAGAAATATAAATCAGAGTTGACCTTTTATAACCGATAATCAATAGCAGCACGCGTTTGCCAATAATCCTGTCAAAAACTGCATTTAAAGTTTTTCTTCTATTTATCCAGTGGAAGTTCTCCCATCTTGCCTTTTATGTGTCTTTGTCTGTTCTCCTCATGCATGCGTGGGTTTTCTCCAGACACTCTGGCTTCCTCCCACAGTCCAAAGACATGTTTCATAGTTAAATATAAGGATGCAATGATTCATTTTCCCTAAAATCTTGAATCAAATCTTGATTTTTGGGTCTCGTCTTTGGTTTTTTTTCAGTTTTTATATATATCTGATTTGTGATCCGCATTTCCTTGCTTCATTTCTTGTGTTCTCACTGTTTTTCAGCGCATTTTTTTTCCGTTTTACCGTGTTCTGCATTCTGATTGGTTGAAGACGTCAATATTCTCCTCTGCGTCATGTTTCCTCTACAGAATGCATTCCGTTAGCCAGAAGTACATGAATCTTCTACAGTACTAGACTTATGTTTTTATGCAGGTTTGAACTTTGAGAATTTCGATGAGAGAAAATGTTCTGCTCGTGCGTTTCTTTACAGCAGAGGTTGATTGACGAGATCAAAAGTCAATAAGAACACAGAATACATTCTGCCGTTTAAAATAAGTATGCAATGTTGGGCTGACAAAAAAAAAAAAAAAAAGCAAAACCAAGATTGCAAAATGTTTTTATTCGCCTCTCGGCACATCTGAATCAGCTTTCACTGATTTGCACATGTAACCCTAGTAAAGTTACTTTTTTTCTTAACATTCACCTTATATAGGGTGTGATTTTCAGTTTCTCCACTGGTGGCAGTCAAGATTTTAAACGTATTTTTAATTTTATTCAGAGTGATCATCCCGTCATTGAGCGATATTGATATCTGGTGAAACTCAAGGGTGGACTTGTGGAAATGTTCGTTATCTCGACTGGTTTTTTGTTGGAGTTCAACTGGATCCCGGCCCTCGTCATTTCATCTCATCTACCATCATCCATCCATCTTCTTCACATCTCTAATCCTCTCAACTCATCTCAGCACCGTCGTCTAGAATTCTCGATGTGGACATTAAGTGGGTTTCTTTAATTTTTTTGAGTGCGCTCAAGGGTTTTATTATTTTTGTTTTTTGTAAAAAAAAAAGGTTTAACTTGAGTTCTTGTGGGAACACAATTTTTTTCTGAGATCTCAGTTTTATTTCAATATTCTTTTTATGTCAGTGACCATTTACTTTTTTGTTTTGGGTTAAAATTTGACGTACTTTAAACAATTTCAATTTACACTGAGTTTTTGCAGACTGTACTTCATATTTTTTCCATAATCTTAAATAATAATTCCATTTTATTCCAACTGTTATTGTTTCAGTGTGATTTCTTGGGGTGTACTATTCCAAATTTTAGAATATTTAGAGCTGCCACATACAGCAGCAGCACTTGGGGGTCACACACAGTTAGTTCGGCAGATTTTTATTTCAATTCATTTCAATTTTATTTATATAGCCAAATATCACAAAACAGTTATGTCATTTGTTTGTTTTCCACCTCATGTCCTTCCTGACACAACCCTGTATTTGATCTGAGCTGGGGACAGGCACAGGGGGACCCAGAAGGGTCTAGCAAAATCACGAAAGATGAACTGCAATTTATAGAGGAGACATTAAGTAAATTATAATGAAGAGACATCTTTAAATTGGCTCATTCTAAGCCTGGCATAATGTAATAAAACAATAAATAATAAATCCCACTGATTGACACTTTTAACATCAATATACTGGTTTGCAGTAGTGAACATTTCCCACTAATTTGTTTACATTTGGTTTGGTTTTAAACCAAGAATTGGCGCGTCCCTCGATAAACACCATGCATCCGTTTTCTTCCGTTCATCTGGGACCGGGTCGCAGGGGCAGCGGTCTGCCCGGTCACTTCCTCCAGCTCCTCCGGGGGGACCCCGAGGCGCTCCCAGGCTAAATGAGACGTGGTCTCTCCTGCGTGCCCTGGGCCTCCGCCTAGTGTGACATGCCCTGAACACCTCCCTGGAGAGGCGTCCAGGAGGCATCCGGACCAGACGCCCCAGCCGCCTCAACTGGCTCCTCTCGATAATGGAGAGCAGCAGTTCTACCCGGACGTTTCTCCTTCAATCTCTAAGGGAGCCACCCTGCAGAGAATGATAATTTAGGCTGTTTCCCACTTTTGTCCAACGGTAGGTGGGATAGGCTCCAGCAACCTTGTGACTCTGAAAGAAATTCTGCAGGACTGGATGGATGTCGACTATTATTCAACCTTGACATTTCTTTATGAAAGAATTTTATTTGCTGCAGATTACACTATTTTTTATTTTTTGGGTTTCTGCTGCAAATCTTGAACTCTTCAACCTCACAGAGAGAATCTCCTTAAAAAAAAATAAACCTCTGGCTGTATTCATACCGCGAAGTCAGGCACAGAGGGAATTCGAAAGACAAAGTCCAGCAGCAAATTTAAAAATACAAATTTGACTAAAGCAGTCTAGACTGTCAAACATTTTAAACTATTCTCAAATTTTAAGTAAAGGCCAGTTCTTTTCCTGAGGATTCACTCCAAACATAAGTATAAAGGAGACGACACTTACGTAGTGAGACTTGTCGAGGGAAGCGATGCTGACTGTTTTTAGGTTGTCCAGCAGCGCCGAGTCGAAGTCCTGCAGTCCAGCGCTGGAATAGACGACTTTGTCCTTCACAAAGATGCTGGCCGCCCGGAGCATGAAGGACACAAACAGGTGCATGTGGATGTAGTTCCTCGTGCAGTGAAGGCGCCTGCACAGAAAAGTTTCAGCTCAGTCAAACATCTGCGTCAAAAGACAAAAATAATCATTATAAGCTTTAGAGTTTTCAGATTTATTAACAAAAATGCAATATTTTCAAAGCGTTCCCAGTGGTTTTCTACTTCTGACTTTTTTAGCAAAAATAAAAAATGTGTTGTTTTCTAGGATATAATTCCTCCAGAGCGGCAGTAAGTCTACCCCAATTTCCATCATCCCTCTTTCTGCATACTCTCCCGCTATCTCACGGCCCCTCACAACTTTAAATTACCGCTGCAACAAAAATCTTCACAATATTGGAGCTATCCAGCCACACAATTTTAAACCAGAGGATGAGGAAAACCAAGACATACGTGGATCGAGTTGTCCACAGGTAGATTTATCAGAATGGAGTGGAGCCAGGGGCTTGTGGCTTCCCGTTGTAGTTTCTACATCACAAACACTATTTATTTTTTTCCAACAGCATTTTTGTTTTCTCCCCCTGATTCACCACAATTTGATCAAAAAAAATATCAGAAATGTAAATTTAAACTTAATTATCTTTATATATATGCCCTCCATGAAGTGTTTATTGTGCCACCATAATGCAAGTAAAGTCAATTTTGAGCTCAAAATCTTCTAATTTGCGAAATTAATGTAAAAAGTCAAGAATAAAACATCATAATTTGCAAATGAAAATCTTTAATATTTGCTTTAAAATACTTTTTTTTTTTTTTTTGCTTTCAAATATTTTTGCATTTGCAAACTTTTTTTTTAAATGCATAGTCTTATCTCGCTCTTGACCTAAAGCAGAGGTTTCAGACTCAAACAGGGGGATAAAAATCCAAAACACCCCCGGTTGTGGGCTGAACAGTATAAATATTTATTGAACACAAAAAAACTATATTATTATATCTTTAAAAAAGTAACTTTTTAACATTACTATGAATAAAAAAAGACAGGATTTTTTCTTTGAATATTATATTTTATATGTCAAAATTATACAAGTTAGAAATATGTGCAAGATAACATTGGGCCATTAATTAATTAAACAATAAAACAAAATGATCTGGAGGGCCGGATTTGGCCCTCAGGCCTTGACTTTGACACGTGTGTGTTTGATGGCACAAAAATCAGATGAAACAGAAACTTATGAACGCAAAATCAAAGAGGGTGAAAGTAGATTAGTCACAATGCATTTAAAAACATTTGTGCTGCAAATGTAAAAATATTTGTGCAAAAAAAAAGTTTTCAAACACAAAAAATATTTTTTTTTAAAAATCGCTTTTAAGGCAAATATTAAATATTTTCCTTTTACAATTTATGAAGTTTTATTTTTAACATTTTAAATTTTGTTTGTAATTCAGAAGATTTCAATCTCAAAGTTGTGACTTATTTCCCACGCCATAGTCCTTCACCATAAAACAGACAAACAAACAAAAACAATACAAGAACAAGTTAAAGTGGGTAGTTATAAATGTTAACTTTTGATTTAGGGGGTGATGTTTTCTCCAAAACTCTGCTCTGCTGCACTATAGCATGTACGGTGTAAGTGGAAGTCTACAGACAGCAGAGATGATGCTCAGCAGGTGAATGGAAATCGGAGATGATGCCTTTGTGGTTAACCGAGATAAAAGCTTGATGCAACAGAAGCCGCAGAGGAAAAGCTCAGGCTTAATGAGCACCATCACACCGAGAGGTGGCCCCGCAGAGCTTACAGCACCCAGTAAACAAGTGGGTAAAAGGCTGTCAAGAGACTGTAAGCCACACTTTTATGAGCAGTGGACAAGACGCTGACGCATTCTCCCCTCTCGCAGAACCCTATAATGGAGCCGGCATCTGTACATACTGTACAACTCACACTTTGCGAGAGCTAAGAAGTGAACTGGAGCTCCCGCTGACATTCTGTTCTAAATCCCAGCTCTTCACTTGAAGCAGAGCAAAAAGCTGTTTTTCTGTTCTCTACTGCAGTTTGGAAACACACACACACACACACACACACACATATATATATTTAAAAAAGTATCTTATTGACAAAGTTTGACAGAAGGCTTTACTCAATAGATAACATTTTCAGTTAAAGATAAAAACATGGATTCCATAGCGGTAACAACACTCCTTAACAATTTTTTTATTATTTTTTTAATTTTATTTATTTATTTAATTTTTTTTCTTTACCTTATTGTCTGCAGTTATATATTTATTTTGATTGTTTCCACCGTCTTTTTAATTTATTTATTTTTCTTCTTTGTGTCTGTGTGTCATAATTGTCTTATGGTCTCTTATTCTGTGAAAAATTAAAACAGATTTTGGGGAAAAAAACCATGATCCTCCAGATTTTGTTTTTTTATTGTTCCCTTTCGATTCTTTTCAATAATCTTCCCAATTGACCCTGTTAGATTTCATGTTTTGGGCTTTTTTTTCCCCTTTTGAACAGTTGCAAACTTAGCAGTTTGGGGGCCCAGGCGAACAACAACACGGGGCCTTTCCATTTTAATATATATTTTTTTCTTTTTAATCTTCAGTAACTTGTTTACTAGTTCACTTTTTTAGACAGCATCCATGAAAAGAATAATTTGTTTTGACAAGCTTCTAAAGACTGAAGTCCCATTTAAATGTTAAAGGAATGTGTTTTATTGACATTTTTATTTAGAAAGAAAAACAAAAACACTGAATTCATTGAAAGTGTCAATCTGTTACCCACTCACTACCTACAGTTAAAAATCAAAGTCACATTAATGGTCAGACATATCTAGGAGTGTGAGAGTTGTTCTTCTCTTTTGACTCATCCCCAGAGGGAGTGGTGAGCTGCTGACACAACTGCGCTCAGGAACCATTTGGTGTTTTAACCCCCCAATCAAACCCCTTTAATGCAGAGTGCCAATCAGGGAGGCACTAGGGACTATTTTTTGAGTCTTTTGTATGACTTGGCCTGGATTTGACCTCACGACCTTCCAGTTTCAGGGCGGACACAAATGCTGGTCATCTCGTTTTCTTTATTGGGTCAACTTTTACTAAAGGGAATAAAATAAAATGCCTCAATGGAGGAAACAGTGACTCTATAATGCATTGTTTCCATTATAAAATGGACCCATTAGGCCGGACCTACTTGTACCATTTTTGGTCCCCTGTTGGTCGTAAGTCCACGGAAAAATGGAACAGGCCAGTGAGGGCGGAGCTACTGTCATCGCACAATGAAAT
Organism: Oryzias javanicus; assembly: GCA_003999625.1. NCBI lineage: Eukaryota > Metazoa > Chordata > Actinopteri > Beloniformes > Adrianichthyidae > Oryzias > Oryzias javanicus. The sequence goes on from CM012457.1 coordinate 6,459,237, forward strand.
CCATTGATTGGCGGAAAGGTATTACAACAACAGCAAGCGTCCGCTCTCAAGATCCAAGCCGAAGGTTTTGTCCTCTTTTGGCTGTATTTTTATTCTAAACCGGCCTGGATCGGACCGGTCCGAACCACTCAGTGGAAACGAGGCTTCAGAGAACTGAGCCAAGCGAGTGTGACGTCAACCTCAGAAAGTGGATTACTTCCATCTCCAAACAAATGAAGTGAATTCAGCCTGCATGTATCTGCAGTACTGATGTCACCATGTTGGAACAAGACGTCATCTGATTGGTCCGAGTTGGTCTGAGCCAACGTTTCTATGGCAACCACTCTCACCAATAAGGACTGAGTTTGTTGTCTGTCAAACATTGTAAACGTGGGGGCCATTTTATAACTTTATTAACTTGCAGAACAATATCATTTTAAAAAATAGAATCAGCAAGAACATGTTCATACGACGGAGTATTAGGGTCACCGAAAAAAAAAAAAAAGTAATATTACAAGTTTTTTTCTCGTAGATATACGACTTTAAATCTCGTAAATTTATGAGTTTTAATCTCGTAGATTTACGACTTTTTTCTCGTAATGTATTAAAATCGAGGGGAGTCTACATTCCAGCGAATTATGCCGTGAGCTGAAGCAGACCGACCAAACTGTGAAAAGCGTCTTAGATTTCATCAGGTAAACTGAATGTTTAAAATATTTCAAATATTTGGAAGTTCCTTTATTTGATTTACAGTGTATTAATGTTTTATTGGTTGATGCTGCTTGCAGGATCTCTGCAGATCCCGTTTATGAAGCGGTCCATATCCTCCAGCTGTCCACTTCAGTCATTTCTTCCTCTACGACAGACCAGATCTCCTCCAACTCTGTGATGCTTCTGTCTGAAGAGGACGAGTTTTTGGAATTTTCAATGTTCTTGTGCTAACGTTGTCATTTCTCAATGTTGTTTTGTGTTGAGACGGGACGTTTCATTTGGGGAAGGGGGCGGAGCTCTGTTTACATTCTCTTTTGGTTTCTGAGCATGACAGAGACATGATGTAAGGTAATGAAAGGAAATGAAAGACGTAATAAAGTGACGATCCTGATGAACGTGTATCTCTGAGCTCTTTATTTTACATATGAAACTCTGCACTGTTGTGTATTGAAGTTAGCTGTTTACGAACTGCATTACCCAGAAGGCCAAGCGACTGGTCACATGTTCGGTGCACGGCAAGTGGTAAGCAGATGAGCGCTAGTCATGCACAGTGCAGCAGTATGAAGAGACTGTTAATAAAAAGTCTGTTTAACACAATAATAGCGCCTCTTTTGCTTACTTGAAGATAAGCAAGACAACACACGCACTACCGAACCCGGAAATAATTTGATTTTGAATCGCCAAAAACAGGTTTCAGAATTTCTTTGCTTTTAACACCGATCTGGACATAAATCTACACCAGATTCTCGCACGTCTTTATCTTCAAGCACGGCTCTGAAAACAGACAACACTTTGGTTCTTTTGTCATTAAATTACGACTTTTAATCTCGTAGATTTACGACTTTAAATCCCGTAGATTTGCACGTTTTTTTCTCATAAATTTACGACTTTAAAAGTTGGAAATTTAACCTATGACTTTTAAAGTCATAAATTTACGACTTTATTCTCATAATTTAGCAGTTACGACTTTTTTCTCATAAATTTACGAGATTCAAAGTCGTATATGTACGAGAAAAAAACTTGTAATATTACTTTTTTTTTTTTCGGTGACCCTAATACTCCGTCGTATGTTAAAAATGTATCAGAACCAGAATAATTATTCTGACAAATAGAATAACTGAGTAGAAGCTGTTTATTTCTCGAAGGGGGTTTTGACTTCTTGGAGTCAACATGTCCTTCCTGTCTGAAGTCTAGATCTCATACAGTCAGTGGATGGAATTCTATTTTTGATTTGTTATTTATGGTTCTAGCATGTGTATCTTTTTATCTTTCGTCTCTGTCGCTATTTTTTGAGTGTTTATAGTTCTTATCTTTTATTTTGTGTGTGGGATTTCCTTCAGGAGAATTAAAGAATTCCATCTATCTATATCTGTTCAATGAAGTAGCATCAATAAAAACAAAAACAAAAAAAAATCCCCAAATGACCACTTTCTGCCCCTCCCTCCTTTTCTGTTCCTTTTCTCCTTTTTTGAGCCCCTTTCAGTGGGGTTGCTCTGCGCCAATAGCCACACCCATTAGAAAATGACAGTTTTTTGACGGGGGGGGGCTAGAAACGAACAATAAGTCAAAACGTTGATTAGAGTGGAACATTAGTAAGTTTGGCAACAACGTTACTATGAATCCTTTACTGGTCGGAGAGAACTCGATAGAACAAAGCTTCCTAAAATCACAAGCGATGATTTTTCTTCCTCTGCTGAGTGCTGAGAGAGGAAAACACTCACTTTGAGATGTTTAGATTTGAAGGCTGCCGTTTGGAGGAACTTTTATCGCTTTGTTTTTCTGTCTCAAACGGAAATGTTTCCATCTCTCCATAACAAGAACGGCATTCGACATCTTGAAGGCTAAAATCTCAGGTTCAGATGTAGTTTATCTTCAATGTCATTGAGGGACGAGCCTGTACATGAATTATATGGTGAAACATTAAAGTGAAATTAATTCTTTTTTTTCTTTTAGAGTTAAAAATGTTCCTCTGGTTGTGCATACATTTTGAATCACAGAACAATTATTTAAAGCGGATGCTTCTTATTCCATTTTTGCACTTCTTCTGTTTCTTTAGATAAACTCTTCTATTTTAGAGGATGTCTCACTCTGATTCAGATCCGGTATATCATCTTTTTTTTTAAAAAAAGTTTTTGTTTTCTTTTTTTTGCTTTTGTTATGAGTTACCATAGCAACACACTTCCTGTGTACACAGAGGAGCAGCAGCTCATAGCTGATTTAAAAGTCCAATTACCTATGAAATAGACCAGAAAATAATGTGGACAAAAGGAAGAAGTGGAGGAGAAGAGAAGATTTAGGCTCCTTTTCTTTCCTTTGACATCACATGGAACCACCAAATCTCTATAGAATAATTGGCAGAGCTTTTGGAGCACCTACAAATGCAACATTGCACATGTATTGTTGTTTATTTCAATAAAAACCCACAAGAACCTCTGCTCCTCTTGTGTCTCCATACCATTTCACTCTGATTACTCTGTCATTATCTGTAAATCTCTAAAGACTGAATGTAGAGGTGGATCGATTTGGTGACATAGTCTGTGAAAACGACTTTTTCTAGCGTGTAAAAAGCAAAAAAGAACAGAAAATGAATGAACTGTAGGTATATTTTATTTAAAAACTGGAAAATGTGAAAATTACACAGAGTACCAACGTTTGCACATCCTATAATCAAAATGAATAGTACCAATATTTGGGGAAATATATACAAAAAAATATTTATCCAAGGATTAACCTTAAAAAAAAGAGCTATTAAATAATAACTTTCTTTTTTGTGAATACAAATGCACCGTTTAAAAGATACATTAAGATCTGTAGTTATTATGTGAGTAAGAATGATGATTTTTTTGTTTTGTGTTTTTTAAAGTACTTTGCCCTTGGGACTGCTTTAAAAAAGATGAACATTGTAATTTGAGAGGTATTTTTATGTTTGATTAATGTAGAGAAACAAAAAAAGGTATGTCTTTTTTTGGAACAAATCTTTTGAATTGTTTGGATAAAGATCTTAATTGTTAAAAAAAAATGAGATAATTGTTAAAGCATCAAATAACTGGTCAATAAAAGGAAAACGTATTTATGTATTAGTAAACATGCATGTATTTGTGTACTTTATTAGGCACACCTGCTCAACTGCTCGTTAACAAATTACCAACCAACCAATCACATGGCAGCCACTCAATGCATTTAGGCATTTGGACAAGATAATCTGCTGCTGTTCAAATCAAGCATCCAAATGGGGAAGAAAAGGGATTGAAGTGACTTTGTATGTGGCGTGGTTGAAACGGATGATCTACTGGGACTTTCATCCACAGCTGTCTGTAGGGCAGAGGTATGCAGGTCTACAGAGCCACATGTGGCGCTTTTATCTGGTCGCTCTCTGTCTGAAGAAAAATAATTATTATTATTTATAATAATTTATAATAATTTCAAAAAAAATTGGAGATTAGCTATTATTTTAGCAAGATACTAACAGTTTTGGCTAATTTGTTATCTACTGAGGTTTTTAGGCTAATTTGGAGTTTTAGCTTCGATTTTAGCAACATGCTAATGTTTTTGACTAATTTTGTTTATTGAGGAATTTTAGGCCATTTTAGAGTTTAGCTAATATTTTAGTTTTCAGCTAATTTTTAATCTACTGATTTTTTGGGGGGATAATTTTGAATTTATTTAGCTTTTATTTTAGCAACATGCTAAGGTTTTTGACTAAGTTAGTTTTCTGAGAAATTTTATGCTAATTTGGAGTTCAGCTAGTAATTAAGCAACAAGCTAGCTTTTTTGGCATATTTGGCCTTTAATTAGTATTTTATGCTAATTTGGAGTTTAGCTAGTATTTTAGCAATATGCTAACATTTTTAGCTAATTTGTTATCTACTGAAGGTTTTAGGCTAATTTTGAGTTTAGCTTTTATTTTAGCAACATGCTAACATTTTGGGCTGATTTAATTTACAGAGAAATGTTATGCTAATTTGGAGTTTAGCTAATATTTTAGCAATATGCTAACATTTTTAGGTAATTTGTTATCTACTGAAGGTTTTATGCTAATTTGGAGTTTAGCAAATATTTGAGTAACATGCTGATGTTTTCAGCTAATTTTTAATCTACCGATTTTTTGGGGGCATAATTTTGAATTTAACTTCTATTTTAGCAACATGCTAAGGTTTTTGACTAAGTTAGTTTTTTGAGAAATGTTATGCTAATTTGGAGTTTAGCTAGTAATTAAGCAACAAGCTAGCTTTTTTGGCAAATTTGGCTTTTAATTAGTTTTTTATGCTAATTTGGAGTTTAGCTAATATTTCAGCAATATGCTAACATTTTTAGCTAATTTGTTATCTACTGGGGGTTTTAGGCTAATTTTGACTTTAGCTTTTATTTCAGCAATATGCTAAAATTTTGGGCTGATTTAATTTACAGATAAATGTTATGCTAATTTGAAGTTCAGCTAGTAATTAAGTAACAAGTTTGCATTTTTGCTCCTAAAGTTAAAAACGTAAAAAAAAAAAAGTTCCCTTAGAGAGATATTTTCTTTTTATATATATATTTTTGCTTTTGTTTGTGCCAAAAATAGACATTATTATAGACATAAAGTCTTGTTGATGCCAGAGGTCAGAGAATGACCAGACTGGTTCCAGTTGATAGAAAGGCAATAGTGAGTCCAATAACCACTGGTTACAACCGAGCTCTGCAGCAAAGTCCAACCTTGAGGTAGACGGACTACAGCAGCAGAAGACCACACCAGTAGCCACTGCGGTCAGCTCAGCAAATATAGACCACTATGTGTAAGGGTTCATCTATGTTTGGTTAAGTATATTGACTTTATGTTTGTGTCAATTTTTTTTCGGTGTAAATTGTATTTTTGCTTGTTTGTTTGGGCTTCAATAAGCGTGATGCGTAATCCTTTTTGGTTAATGTTTTGTGTTTAAAAGTAGTTAAAGTTAGTCTCAACCAGGAGGTTTTTCTTAATAACACAACAATTACAGTTTAATTGAGGAATACCACAGAAAAGAAAAATATGGAGGATCTTTCTGAGATTATTTAGATTTCATTTTAATCTCATTTTTTGCAGTTTTACTTCATGTTTCTGTGAATGTGAATGTTCAACTGTAAGAGTTCATCAAATTAGAAGCAACATTCTTATCCCTCAAAATGAACATCTATGGAAATATTGCTCCAAACGTGCACAAAACGTTTTCAGTTATCAAACTAATACAGCACCACCTGACGTTGTTCATAGCTCTGGGGGACGAGGAGGTCTGCCTGCATGTTTGGTCACGTTGGCAGCTTTCAATTAAAAAACAATAGACTTTACTTTACCAACTTTTATATTTGCTTCTGAATGATGAATGAGCAACACAAAGGAGGTTGTAAAACTGTTAGATTTCTCTGAGGGGGGCCAGCTCCCTGTTGTGGGGAAACCTGCAGTTCAAGCATAATGTGCAGTTTCTGAAATACTGACTCTCTGCTGTTCCAATCCAGAGTGTTTCTTTTTTTTGGTCTTTTTTTTTTATACGAGGGCTGCCACATTGTTTTAATAGTTGACTAATCACAGATTTAATCGGATCATGCGTAAACTGGATGTAAAACACATTTTTGACACTTGTCTTACTTTCTTATGTTTCTGACTTTTAAGCTCCATTGTTGTGTTGTTATGGTACCAGAATCTTCCCAGAACTTCCTGTGACATCACTACTGACCTGGATTAGCACGACTGCGCATGTGTGTCAAAGACTATGGCAGACGCGGCATTAGAAAGAGTTTAAGATAAAAAAAAAAAAAAGAATAATTGACTAATCATGCCAGCCCTTGTTTGTACTGTAGTTTCTTTTATCCTAATTTTGGACCACATACATTTAAATGTGATCTGATGACCATAAAAGCTTCATGAATCCTTGACGAATCTCACTACACGTCATTGTAAAACACTCAAAGATCATGATCTGTGTGATTTTGACCAGGACAGCCTCAGCAGCCTATACGACCTGTGACTGTCAGTTCTTCTATAATAAGAGACAAAATAGTTCATGCAACTCGTAATTATATGCGTGCAACCTTATATTGATTAATATAGAGGTCACGGGGTCGTAAAATGAGTGTTTCTCCAAATAATTCCACAAAATAAAGGTTTTTTTTTACTTTGAAATTTGCACATTTTATCAAATTTTCTAAGGACAAATCTTCCTGTACACATTGAGAGTTCAGGACAAAAACTGCAGGAAGACTGGAGCCAAAAAGTGACCTTTAGAGCTCAAACCATATTCTGTAAGACTGACTTCAGTGGTAGAAAACGGTTAGTTTGATTTTTTTTAGTTAAAAAAAAAAAAAGATATATTTCATAGTCAAAAAAAAAAAAAGAAAAAACTTTAAAGTTTCCTGTCTTTGAGAAAAACTAGTTATTTTAATCTTAACCTTTTTTGGATACAGAATACTAAAAGTTCTTAAAACTCCAGACCCTCTCAGTCTGAGTAGCATTGCCTTAAAGTCCCACTTCGATCATCTTTTGATCATTTTTGCAAAGTCTTCCCGGTAGTCTTCATTAGGAATCTGCAGTTTTTAACCAAAATGTTTTAACAAAAACTGTCATTTTCTAGGAGAGTTTCTGCAAAGTAAAAGCAGTTATTTAGAAATTTACCTCTAAATTATGGAGTGGAGTAAGCCTACTTTGGTCATTTCCCATCATCCCTTGTTTACACTTCAATGATGTAACAAAAATGGAAATCAACATCAGAGTCATCCAGCCGTACAGTTTAGATCCAGATTCCAGCTCAGACGAGAAAAACAAAGACGTTTATGGATCTAGTTTCGCAGTGAGTATTCCTTTTATTGCCTGAAATTTACTTATTTTGTTATGGGTCATATCCTTTTTTTTACTACTAAAAATGTTCCTTGCTGTTATCCCAATAGTGTTATTTTATAGATTGTATAGTTAGGTTTTTTGCTATTATTTGGATTTTGTTGCTGTTTTTAGACAAATCCTGCTCCTTGTGAACTACTAATATATTTATATATATATATAAATATATTAGTAGTTCATATATATATATATATATATATATATATATATATATATACACTTTTTCTTTAAAAAATGTTTGAATAAGTCATTTGTGTTCTCTTTCCAATATATTTGATTTTTTCTATTATAAGTCCTTGTTTATTTTATTTGTGCTAAAGAGTAAACTCAACTCAACAAGTGGATGCATCAGAAATGAACAGGTGGCCTGCCGATTGTTTCTTCTACAGGCTTTTACCATTTCATCTGCTCCCGATTCACAACAATTGAAATCAATAAATACTCAAAAATGCAAGTTTGAGGTCAGCGTTCTTTATATTTGTCCTCAATCCTCAGAAAAATGTCACCAAACATGTTAAAAACATGATTTGTACCAGAGATTCTTTAAAGAAATGATGCAACACTCCACAGACGAGTCTGGGGGCAGGAAGGCTTTTAATCCAGCTGCACCTGGACTCCATTGATGGCAGTGACCTCCACCTTCAATGAGGCATGAACGATGAAAGAAACCATGTACTCTACATGTGGCAAAACACAGAGGAGCTGCAGCGGAAATGATTATTACACTCTCAAGAATCGCAAACATCTTTCAACGGTAAAGAAAACGTGAAATATTAGCCTCAGTGAACCTGGATGACCCCCAAAGTGCTGAAAGGAAGGGAGACCTAAATGTCCCGGAAGGTTCTAAATAAAGTTTTCAATCTGATGGAAGGTGAAAGCTTCAAGGAGGCATGAAGAACCCGTGGCTGCTTTTGATTGAGCTCGTTTGATCACCATGACCCGGATGACAGAATCCAAGTTCTCCTTCAGTGAGTCACAGTTTTTTAAGTGTTTCTCTTCCGTTTGGCCTTCAAAATATGTTTTAGAGATTCACCCAAAAGAAGATGTCCAAGAAGGAAAATACGGTTTGTAATATTTGTTTGTGGATTTAAGTTACTTAGTTTAGGCATCTTTATTTCCGATTTTGTTTTTGTGCAGAATTTTTCAAACGTGATTCATGGAGACGCTTTAAATCCATGATAACATGCCAAACATTTACCAGAACTCTGCTGGTTTCATGAGAAATCCAGTTTTCTGTAACCTTCACCACCCGGCGAGATTTGGTCTGAGTATTATAAAAAAAAACAACAACCCAATGAATCTACTAACTCCTTTTTAATTCAGAGATTGGTTTTCTGCAGTCCCGCCCCCTAGCTGTTCAATTTGGGAGAGTATTGGAAGATCTGCTGCTGATAATCCGTCCTTTAAGTCTTGATCACCACCAGCCGAGCAGACCTCTATTAAAGTAGAAGTTCTATCAGTTTTGTGTTCAAACAATTTAAGTAAAATCCTTCGAAGACAGAGAGGAGCTGGTCCTCAAGGCACGAACTGCTGAACATCAATTAAAGCGGTTTTATTTTGAAGTTTTGGAATGAGAGTTAAGGCTCAAGTGGGTTATCTAAAGCTGGGTTTATTCTGAACGGAATTTACGTCCAGTTTCAGCGTCAGGTCCTCATATAGACGCGATCAGAGGTTCTGCAGTGTTTTGAACGATTTATTTTGTGGTCTGACAACAGCCTTTTTCATATACCAATTTAAATTCTGGCCACGAGTTCAAACATCTGAAATTTGTTGAGTTTGTGTCACGTCAACCAATAAGGCTAAAAATGTTGGCTTGTGACGCAATCAGAAAACCAGTATGGAGAAGAATCTACTCGTTCTTGTCCTGAACTTTGATATCTTCCTCATTTGTAAGGAGACAATAATTAAAATATTTATTCCTCTTTTTAATGTTCTGGAACTAATGCAGGACAGCAAGTTGTCAAACTGGGTCTCTGAGAGACGGAAGTACCGCTGAAAGCGTCCATCATTCAGATCCAGTTCCTGCAGTAGATTGAGAACCTCAACATACTGAGAACCTCTAAATTAGGGGTGTCAAACTCATTTTGGCTTGGGGGCCGCATTCAACCCATCTGACCGGACCAATAAGATAACAGCAAAATAACCTTTGTTCAACTTGTTATCTTGAAAGCTTCAGTTAAAATGTCTTTTTTTGCTTCAGTGAAAAATGCTTCAAACCGCTTATTAAAATCTTCAAAGTACACTTTTGTCCAGAGTACACTGTATTTCAAATACCAATCATTTCCTAAAATTTAAAAAAAAATGGGAGATTTTATTCAGTTTTATACAGATTGTAGATGACGCCGTAATCATGTCATCTGACATGATTACAGCAATCTCGATAGTAATTTCAAGAGGAGGCAACAAAAAATATATAAATAGCCAGTCTAAAATATATATGTGTTAATCAATGAAAAATTAAACTAAATTCAACTTGCAAAAATTTTGGTGTTAATCTCGCATTCTCTTCCAAAACTTGGCATGGTTTGGCTTTCACCATGTCTATTTCTTGATCTCTTGAGTTTCCTTTGCTTCCCCTAGTGGTGGAATTGCGCATTGCGGTTTTTTCTTTAAAGAACCATGACTCGCCACGGGAATGAGCTCGAAGCTTGCTTTCTTTTTTGGAAATTCTTATATATTTTTCTCTTCATAACTGGGCCAGATTAAACCATCTAGGGGGCCGGATACGGCCCGCGGGCCGTATGTTTGACACCCGTGTTCTAAATGAAATCATTAACACGAAGATTTTTGGGTGTTTTTCATCCGTGTCTTCCATACATTGACTCTATATATCAGACTTGCAGTCAATGCTTCCACGCCACAATGAGGAGGAAAACGTTGGACAGAACTCAACATAGAAGAGAAAAAAAAAAGCACAACGGAGATATCCGTGTATCATTTGTTTCTCAAATTAAAACTAAAAATGAGAAGAGGGGAAACAAAAAGGCCTTCTTTATTTATTCATCAAATTCGGAATTACTGCAGAAAAACAAACCTTTGTTTTAAAACAAAAAAATCAAAAGAAGCAAACACATAATGAACACTTAAATTCATTTTCTAAGAGTCGCTCTTAGACCCGAGGGGTTTCCCAGTTTGTGAAGACTCACATTTTCAGCTGTCAACAAAATGAATATATACTTTATTATGGATACTTAAAAAAACAATTAAAAAGTATTTGTTTCTCTACAGCGGCTTAGAAATTGTTGAATAAATCATTTTTGATTTGGTGCGTGCGTGGAGTTTAATATATGCTTGTGGAAAAGTTTTGGTGGAAATTTTACTCCATATGCAACATTTATCTCTTAAAGAGCCATTCAGGTGTTTGGTTTTTTGTTTATTTGTTTGTTTTTTATTGACCACAACCCAGTAGGAACTACAAAGTCTCATTTTTAATTTCACTCTTTAGAGAAATCCAATACTGATTTGTATTTGTCATTATTACCACTGTAATTAACATAAATGAACAACAGATTTTGACATAACAGAGAAAATAGTTCCTTTCAAAATAAAAGACACCCTGTTCTACATAGAATCTTCTAAATGCATCAATAGAAGTAGCGTAAGGTCAGCAGTAATAATAAAAAGCTCTTTATTATTCTAATGTTTCATCGTATATCTAACAAACTAAAACACAATAAGAGCTATTTAAGTTTATTTTTTTTCCAAAGCATAAACCTTAAATTAGTAAAAATATAGAAAATCTGCTTTACAAGTATGAATTTTGGTTGTGCATTAAACTGACCTCCAAATCATTTTCTGTGGTAGCTAAAAAAAAAAAAAAAAAAAACAGTCAAAAGTCTTTTAATACAACGGTAGTAAACTATGAAGCCGTACTTAAGAAAGGATTGTTGGAGAATTATGGGTAGTGTAGTCAAAAACCTGTGGCACATGGCGCCCTTCAAGTGCTTGAGTTTTATAAAGTTACTTTACTCGTGTTTTTGTTTACTTTTTACCTTGCAGTTACATTTAAAATCAAACACTTTTTTATTTTTCTTTCTCCAGAGAGCCGTGATGGAAGGATGTCAATTTTCTGCGCATTCTCATTGGGTGAGACGGTGTATAAATTAGGTAAGTATCTTTAAACACTGAAAGAGACATTTCCACCAGACTTACAGACTAAAACCCAGAAGGAGTTTCTTCACTGTTGAAGTCCCACTCTGATCATCTTTTGATCCCATTTCAAAGCATTCCCAGAGGTCTTTTAATTATGATTATGCCATTTTTAGCATGAAAGAGAGAAAAATGCTACAAGAACGTGTCAAAAGCACCATTTTTATTGGAGTGAATCTTTAAGAAAATTACATTTTATTTAATGTTTACTGGCCATTAAGCCTTTCAAATTATGAAATGTAGCTTTAAATATTTATGACTGAAATTATGTCATCTATTTTTTTCATTTTGACAGCAGCAAATATAAATTCCTTTCAAAATAAAACACATTCTGTTAAATAAGATCCTCCTGCTGTAGCAGATTAACTTGAATAAATGCAAGAAAGTCAAACATGGCATTTTCAATTAAGCTGAATTTAGTGCAGCTTCATCCTTTTCTCTTTTAAACCATCAAATATAAACATAACATTAACTTGTCACTGATGAAAAATCTGGGCTTAAAGTTTAATCTAATAAACCTTTCTGACAGCAGATTTAATCTTTTACTCTTTTATCTGACATATTAAATTATGTTAAATTTAATATTTTAAATTAAAATATTATCTGACATATTAAAAATATAAACATAACTGATAAAACATCTGAAAATATCTGTGCTGTAAATGGAAAAAACATTTCTTGAAAGCAAATGCTTAATATTTTTATTTCTAAATTTTGAAGTTTTGTTCTTAAAACTTTACATTTGTTTTCAATTTTAAAAACTTTAAAAACTGTGACTTTTGCTTGCAATATTGTGGCCAAAAAAAAAATCACTTCACAAAACCTTTAGGTGAATTTCGAATTAACTCTTAAAAAAATTGTTCAAAAGTCAAAATTATAATTAAAAGATCACTGGAAACACTTTTAGAAATAGATCAAAAGATGATCGGAGTGAGGCTTCATTTAAGATAATTAGCTTAGTATTTCTTTAGAAAAAAACGTTTAAGCAAAAAAGGAATTTAAATAAATCGATGCAATAAATGGATTAATAAGCCATTTCTGTAAAGTTAGAGTACATCTGAAAAATAAGATGGTGTCCATGTTATCTCATATTTTACACTATTGCTGAGTACAAAACAATTTTTAATTCAAATTGCTAACATTTTTCTTCCAACCAAAAGGAGCCACAGTGAAGGGATAAAGGAGCTGAATGTTACTGTGGCCTGGTAAATAAAAAAAAAAAAAAAAAAAACAGGAAGTGTCTGTGATGCTGGCCTCCACCAAGTAAATAACTCTCATATTACAGTTCATGTTTGCCTGATAATGCTTTAGGTAATTACCATTCTCGGAGTGTTTGAGTATTTAAGCATGCACAGAAGAAAAAGAGCAGAACGTTTGTGTTAAAGCAGTCTCTTTTGTGAGTGGTGGGCAATTATTTCCCTTAATTGGAGAATTGGTCCAATGTTTTATGTCAATTACTTTTTATATTTGCTTAAATATCCACTATGAAAAAAAAATGTGTTTTTTGTGCTGTTGCATTTTTGTAATGACGGAGGACATACACAAAGAAAATTTAGCTCAAAATAGTATTTCTTTATTTAAACCACTGTCAATCAGAAGACGAGGAAAAAAATGTTATTCAAAAAATAGACAATTTTTAGAAAATACGCCAGGCAGGCCACAAGTTCCCTGTGTTTTGATTTATTTACAATTTAAATGACAAAATAATACGATGTTTATTACTTGGTTGGATAATTTAATTGGTACTAAGAAATGTAGTGTAAAAAAATGCTAAGAATAACCTTTTATTTTGAAGGTAACTTTTAGATAATGTACTGAGTGCCTTTTTTTAATTAGTTTAACGAAGCAACAAGTTTATGTTGCGTTTTCTGTTCAATAAATGCTGAGCAGGATCATCTATTCAGAAGGCTTCACTACCCAACACTCATCTCTGAGCTCCGAGCATTTCAGAGGAGATGAATGAATCAAACAAATTCATGAGAATATATATAGAAAGTTCAGATACAAATCATGATCAAAACACAATATTTTGTCTGGCTGGACGGAGCTGAGATGGTTTTTTTGGGGGGTTTTCTCCTGCGGGTGTTTTATCTGAAACTTGTGAACGCAACATCAAAGATGGGGGAAAAGGCGAGATGAGACACCACACATCTAAAAATATTTGAGCTGTAAACAGAAAAAACATTTCTTGAAAGCAAATGCTTATTTTTTTTTTTTCAAATTTTGAACTTTTATTCTTAAAACTTTACATTTGTTATCAATTTTGGAAAAAGAATTACTTTAAAAACTGTGACTTTTGCTTGCAATATGGTGGCAAAAAAATCACTTCACAAAACCTTTAGGTGAATTTCAAATTAACTCTTAAAAAAAATGTATTATTTTGACCAACGCCAAAATTATGATTAAAAGATCACTGGAAACTACCGAAGCCGAAACCGGCCTGCCCTACTTTTTTAAACATTTTTGAACGTTTTCTTGTGATAACGAGATAATGTCTTGTTATCACGAGAAAACAAGCTTGGTTTTCTCGAGAAAACCAATAATCAATAACAAAAAAAGAAAGCGTCTCCCTCTCCCTTTCCCGCACAGAGATTCTGAGACTTGTCCTGTTTTAAGTCTTTATTTTGTGGTTAACAAGACAAACAGCAGAAGAACACATCACAAAAGTTGTTTATAGTCTATTTTATTTTATTATTTTATCATTGAGTCTATGCTCCTCAAACTCCTTCAGTCCGTCTCATGCCCCCCCCCCATTACAAACCTCCGAACACGCTGATTTACAGATATGTTCAATGAACTCCGGAAATTAGAGGACTCAAACATACACTCGGCCTAATTCAGTCTGCCACTACACTTTTGTCATTTTTATACAATCCTCAGCAAAACAAAGCAGTTATTCATTAAGAGATGTCAACAGTATTTAATCCATCGATTTTATAAGCATCAGTTTTGGGGTTCAACGTTTTCTCTGATAACCTGCTTTGTTTTGCTGCTGATGTCCAGAGGTCAGTGAACGCACCATGCAGAAACACTCGGCAGACCTGAATTCTGTTAATCTGTCCATGTTTATTCGCGGTTTTGGGGGGAAATTAAGGGAGGGACTGGTGCATGAGACGTTTGAAAAGCATAGATCCACTAACGCCGGGGTCACACTGGACGCGGAAGCGCCGCGAAGCGGAGCGGAGTCCGCGCCGCTTCCGCTCCGCTCTTTAGTTCACACCAGACGAGCATTTTTCCTCGGCGGTCCACAGGCGCTTCTGCTAGAGATTTTTTTGTTTTTTCCATCATGGTTGATAATTTCATAGCCTACAGACATTAACCCATGTTCCTGCTAAGAAGAACTGCTCTCTCAAAACCCCGCCCACCTGCTCTGTCGGCCCACTGTACTGATCTGTGCGCGCGCGTGTGCATCTGTTTTGTGTGTGTGTGTGTGTGCGCACGCGCTCGCAGGTGTGTGTGTGTGGGTAAATTAATAAACTACAATTATTAACCCATATTTCTGCTAAGAGGAGCAGCTCTTCATCTCTTTTTTCTCTCCCAAAATCCCGCAGCCCCGCCCACTCGCTCCAGAGTCTGCTCACTATGTAGATCTGTGCGCGCTCGTGTCTGTCTGTGTTGTGTGTGTTTTATAAATATTACCCCCTGTTTCTGCTAAGATGAGCTGCTCTCTGCTTCTCTGTTGTCGTTTTATTAACTCCCGAAACTCCTCACCCCACACCGGAGTCTATCCACGTTGATCTGCGTGTGTACGTGTCTGTGAAAAAAGAAAGAAAAAGTGTGCGTGTCTGTCTGTTTTGTGGGTCTCTGTGCTCGCGCGCGCACGTTTGTGTTTGTTTATATCCGTGTCTACCGCCTGTTTAGATACAAAAACATGATCACATTTGTCAATTGCGGCATTTTATTGTGAAAAACTGGTTATATTTTGAAAACAAACCGGATTTTCTCATGTAATTTGATGCAACTTCCGGCCAGAATTGACGCGGAACGCTCGCGGCTCGCGCACAGAATAGGTCAGACGCGGAAACGATCCTTTGCACCGCGCGGGCCCTCTGCGCCGCTCCGCTCCGCACCTTGTGTGAACGACGCCATAGGATAACAAGGGCGCCGAATGGAAGCGGACTGTGTTCCAAACCGCTTCGCGGCGCTTTCGCGTCCAGTGTAAATGGGGCGTAATTAATACAAAATAGACAACAACTTTTGTGGAGTGTTTTCAAACAGGGGAGGTCTCGGTGTCTCCGTGCGGGAAAGGAAGAGCGAGACGCTTCATTCTTCGATCTGGATTATCTCGTTATAAGGAGAAAACAAACTTTGTTTTCTCGTTATAACAAGATAGAGGATCTCGTTATAACGAGAAAACGATGGGAAAACAAAGTGGGTCAGGCCGTTCTCGGCTTCCGTAGGAAACGCTTTTAGAATAGATCAAAAGATGATCGGAGTAAGGCTTCATTTAAGACAATTAGCTTAGTATTTCTTTAGAATAACACGTTTCAACAAAAAAGGAATTTAAATAAATTGCTGCAATAAATGGATTAATAAGCCATTTCTGTGAAGTCGATACAATTAGAGTACATCTGAAAAATAAGATGGTGTCCATGTTATCTCATATTTTACACTATTGCTGAAGAAAGTCAGACACTGTTAGAAACCCCAAAATAAGTGGGCTTAATCTCAGACTTCCAGGTTTGTTAAACATGCACGTTTATTTATTTCCAAGTATAATCTTCTGTTGAGTTTCCCCAAGTTTTTATTAGAGACTTGTAAAGAAACGATGACTCACCTTTAAACTCAGCAGCAGCTGCTGCTGCAAAATCTAAAAGTATCCTCTGTTTTAAAAAGCAAAGTAATCTCATTGCCCGCAGTGGAGTCTGTGAATGTGAGCAGGCAGGAGGAACATCAGCAGATGCCACAGAGGAGTCATTTTTAGTTTAGCTGGTTTAAAGCGGCAGCCTTCTGCAGGAGAGAGTTCCTGTCCTGCTTTGTTCTGCTGATTTCCAGGATGTTCTCCTGGTGTTGTGACTCACAGCCAAACAAGTCTTACCTGAAGTATCCAATGATCATGATGGCCACTAGCAGGGAGCTGAAGGACACAGCATAGCCGGTGGTGTACATGACATACAGCCTCTCAAAGAAGTCTTGCTGTGAACACACACACACACACATATAGATCAACTTTAGAGTTTTCTCTGCCTGTGACAGACTCAGAATGTACACATGCATCAGTCAGAAGGGCCTGTCTGCACTGCATGCTGCAGAGGACACCGTGTTTCTGAACTCAAAATAAAAATGTCTAAAGAAACGACAGTTATTTCAGGAGTGAGAGCACGTTTGCTTCGACATCAAGAAAAGAAGAGAGCTCATTTCCCTCTAATGGATCAAACCGGGTCCTATAGGTGCTGTAACTCTAATAGAGGAAAATTCCAATTTGTGTTGATTTCATTGTGATGTTTTATTACACTCAAAAACTACGATAATCAGCAACATAAAAGCCATGAGTGCAATTTGGCTGCAGTTCATTTTAATAAGTAAAATTACAGACAGATAATGGGGCTGGGTGATGCAGCGGTGTGTACATGCACAAGTCCAAGACTCTATACAGACAGCTTTTATAAGAGTATCTACCTCCTCCGTGAGTTCCGTGAACTCTAAGCCTGCATTCTAGATGACAATGAGTATCTGTCAAATGTAAACTGGAAGTCATATCAGCCAAAAAGGAGTTAAAAAAGTGCCCTGATGAAGTGTCCATTATCAGAAATTAACGGAAGCATGAACCGTCCGACATGAAGATGTTAATTTCTGATCATGTGAAACCTCGTCTGTATTATCCGCCTTATAGTACAGTCACTTACACAATAAATAAACATTCAGTAATTGCTATTTTTAATTTTTTAATTCGCTTTTTCTCAAAAAAAGGAAACTATGAAACGTGCTGCGGCCCGTTGTCATGCCAACGGCTGAGCTGACACCGACCTCGACTGCGGCGGCAAAGCAGAGAGATATACATGTTGATCCTTACGATCAGTTTAAAGAAAGTTCACCCCCTAAACTAAAGTACAGAAGTAAAGTAAAGAACATTTTTGTTTAAGTGTACATAATTAATTGTTAATCCATACCCTGCAGCCAATCAGAATCAAGTATTCTCCCACACCAAGTATATATAACATTAAGTATTTTTATCAAGTTCTGTTAAAATATCTTTTTACACTTGATCTAAGACAAAATAAGTTTCTAATGACTTGAAGTATTTGTTTTACTTTGACCCAAAGTACGAGTCTCTGCTCTCATCAAACATGTTGTTTACAATGATGTAGGGGTCACCCTTCATTTTACTGTACAGTACTTACTGGGTATCTATATAGTATTGAACCCACAATGTTCCTAATTGGTATTTGCATGACACATAAACTTACCACGTGAATTTAAGTAGTCAAAAAGTACTTTGTGTACCTCCTCCTTCTTAAACCTTGTAAGTATTATAAAAACATGCAATAAGGAACCACAGAAGTAGCACAAAGATCAACTAAGAGAGAGAAAGTAGTATGTAAAAACATCATAAGTATCTGTAAATGTAAATATACAGTAGACACCTCGTAGGTACCATAAATACGCAGTAAGTACATTACATTACCTCTGTGTCAATTTAAATTTAATACTAAGATGGCAAGAGCTGTAACATATAATTGTTAGATGATTTATTTATCTATATCTACAGAAGTCCATCTGTTTTTAAAAAAATTCACATAGTTTTGACCTCCTCTTTGCCTCGTTTTTTTATTTATACATTTTTCTTTTGCGTTTTCACTCTAGATATTTGCTATAAAAACCTTAAAAAAAGTTTAATCTAAATTTTGTGTGATTTTTGCAGTAATAAAACAAACTTTCCACTAGATTTTTGTACATTTTCAAGCTTATAGTGGAATTATTGAGTAATGTAATGAAAATGTGTCATAAAAAGAAGTTTTACGCCAAACTACTAAGGGTTAAGACGTTAAATATTTTATATTTTGATTTATTTACATTTAATTTCACAACTTAAAATGTGTATTTCTAGCATTTGTTGAGCTGATTTAAAGATCAAGATATAGTTGGCAAGTTTTCTGCTAAGTCTATTAACTCTTGTCACAAGGGAAACATCTATTAAAGTTATTTTTTTTACTTTTTTTAATTTAACGATTGCCATTTTATTCTATTATGGCTTTTTTTAATGCTTAATCACATTTAACTGTGTGGTTTGATGTATGGAGCAAGGACAGGGACAATTTCTGAATGAATTAATGGATTAATAAAGTATATCTATCATTATATATATATATATATTTATAGTGTATTCTTTTTCTCCTATTTGTCACATGTATGTGAGGGTAATGTCTTTTCATGATTTCTCACAGTATAGATTTATTCTCCAAAGATGTGCATCAGTATTTATGACCAAAAAGTTATTGATCTTATCAACTAAAACAGAAAAACATCCATTAATTTTTTATATGCAATCATAAGAGCTATTATCTGGATCCAGTCCATCACAGGGTCAGAGTAACAAGCAAATAAGATCACCCTGAGCTCAGGTTTACTTCAAGATCTTCTGAGGCGACCACACAAACACGCACAGAGGTTATGTAAAAATGACTGACAACCCACTTCTAAAAATTCCCAGCGAGCTTGTGTTTGATTCATTCATCTACTCTAAAATGCTCAAACATTTGACATGTTTACCTGCCTGGATGGGACATAACTTGAAAGGAGCACACCTCTAAAAATAAAAAACGGGGAATCAGCAAAAGAAACGAGCCTAAAAAGCTTGTGGAACGGAACACTTCAGGTCTAAATCTGAGGAAATTTGCAGATCAAAAGGTGTCGTGCGAGAAACTACAGTTAGTGGGAGAAACAGCCGCTTTCAGCACTAAAGTGAGTCCAACATCAAACGGGTCTCAGACGCCGTTTAGCAGGAAGATCAAAAAAACAACAGCCGACATCATCCAGAGCAAGATTACCCCGAATACAAACAGGAAGGGGAAAATGTTCCACTGTTTCGACAGAAGAGGTTAGTCTGAAGCCTGTCACAAACTCTCAATAAATTCAATGAGTGTGATCACCTCTGGGATTTCAAAGTAAAAGAATTTTTTCTGGCATTTGTAACTAAGGTTTTAAACTTCTTCGTTCAAAATGCACTTTACAGATGTTTATAGCTGTCAAAAAAGAAGGAGTCACCTTCACGATTGCAGCACCATTATTTAAAATATTTTGTGAAATGCTTTAATCCTGCAGGATTAGGAGGTTCTACTGAAGATCACCCCAGCAAACATCAGGCAGCCTCGACTGTTTACTGATCCACAACATCGTAAATAACCAAAGTCACACCAAACTTATACTCTTAAGGTTATTTAAAGTCACCAAAGCATTTCTGCACAAAAGCCCCCTCAGGAGAAGAGAGTTTTGAACAAAAACTTCTGCAGGTGAGGCAACAGGAACCGTGAAACTGAAAAAACGACATCAAAAGCTTCACTTTGAACATGCAAAAGGTTTAGAAAAAAAATTCAAATGAAGGGCATCTAAAGAAAGACGTGTGTAGTCCTTGATAGTAGAATGACTCCATCAAATGCTTTGTAGCATTCCTGCAACAAAAGTACAAAAAAATAAAAAAAAAATACACCAGCTGAAGTAATATCTGTGTTTTCCAGACAGAGAAATGAAGATGCAGAACAATACTCCACTTAAAAACCTCACAGTATCTTCAACGATCTTTGCCTTTCTTCATCATCACATCTCCTCCTACCTTCCAGATCCTCACCTGTCGGGTTCACAGGTGTTGAAAAGGCGTTAAAGAATTAAAATTCACCGCGAGGCTTTACTGTCTGATTCTGGTCCGTACTTTTGAGGAACTGGAGGCCTCTGCCTCTAAAGCAGAGGTCTGCAACCTTCAACGTTTAAAGAGTGATTTCTTGCCAAACAAAACTCAGTAGCAGCCACAAAGTCTTCACCAACACTTTACAAACATAAGATATTGATTTATGTTTATGTTTTTGCTACTGACATGATACATTTTACTTTTGTGGTGGGGGGTGGATAAATAAACAAACATGAAGAGAAAATAGCTTTTTTTGACAGAGCTCAACTTCCTTTCAAAATAAAAGACATTCTACACTGAAGGATCAAGTCAGTGCAGCAAATGCAGCAGGAAGTGTAAAGTCATCCATGATATAGATTAAAAAAACAGTTTATCTTACTGTTTCTGGTGCATTTCAGCCACAAATTTATAAATATAGCCAACAAAAACTAATTTAGAGCTGATGAAATAAATCATTGTAGATTTAGTTCTGGTTGTGCTTAATGACAATAGATTTTTTGTGATAAATGAAGCTCAAAAGTCCAAATGTGTCAGTGTGCTGTTGATAAACTACAAAGGATTGATGGAGATTTACAGATACTCTTGATATAATCCTCGTTGAATGAATCATATCAGCCTTTAACAGTTTGTTAATGAGTTTAATAAAGTCAAGTTAGTTTACTTTTTTAACTTAACTCACTTTTTCCTTTACAGATACTTTTTAATTTTTTTAAACATTTTTTTTTAACCAAAGAGCCACAATGGAGAGGTAAAACAGCCACATGTGGCTGCAGAGCTGCAGGTTGCAGACCTCCTGATAATTCTTCTTTCATACTGACAAAACTCACCAAAATTTCCAAAACGCCCCCCACCCCCAAACATTATGACATCACAGCTGGTGAATCCACCAAAAAGAATGACTGCAGCTAAATCTCTCATGATGCTCCAACAAAATGTCTAAAATTCACCAACAAAACCAAACCACACAAGTCGGGAACATCCAAAGGAAGTTATGAAACTATTACGGGATGGCCACAGGATCAAC
Organism: Oryzias javanicus; assembly: GCA_003999625.1. NCBI lineage: Eukaryota > Metazoa > Chordata > Actinopteri > Beloniformes > Adrianichthyidae > Oryzias > Oryzias javanicus. The sequence continues at coordinate 6,480,786 of CM012457.1, forward strand.
AGCTTTGGTGGTAATTTGGGGAAACAGTGAAACTGGGTAATTTTTACATTTTCCAACATGATGGGAACAGAAAAACTGTGTTTGAGGGATTTACATGAAACCAGGTTAAGTCTATAACCGCAACCAAAGTTTTGTTGACCTTTGACCTCTGAAAAATACCTTTAGTGCTAGCTACAAAACATGTTAGCGGCTGGAGCTAGCTTTTTTTTTTTATGAATTTTGATCTTTAAGCCATAATGTCACAAAGTTAAATGAAAATACCAGAATAGAATAGAATAGAATAGAATAGAATAGAATAGAATAGAATAGAATAGAATAGAATAGAATAGAATAGAATAGAAATACTTTACTCATCCCAAGCTGGGGAATTTGGCTGTTGCATCAATAGACATTTATAGAAGATACAAATATTAACATTATTTACAGAAGATAAAAAGAATGAATACAAGAAAAAACAAATTTGTCAAACTGATCAGTGCGGAATATAATAAGCGGTACTCAATTTAATTGCTGTGAAAATAAGGCTTTTCACAGCGCTTAAGTTAAAAATCTTTTCAATTGAAATTGATTAATTCGATTTATTAATTACAGGTCACAATTAATTAATTGTCCAAAAAAATGAATCACATGAGAGCTTCAGTAGAAGCCGGGGATAAAGGGAGCGGCGAGGGTGGGAAGGTCATACAATGCTTTAGTAATTAATGAAATGTTTCTTTTTTTTTAAGTTTTCCTGTCAAATTTTTTTTTAATATACTCTAGATTTTTAACCATCTCAATATTTTGTTTGTGCTGAATTTTAGTTTGTGTTTGTGTGTAATTTTGGTCTTATTTCCTTTTTTTCTTAGTGAAGAACTTTGGGTCATTAAAAAGTGAATAAAATCTCTTGAATGATTATTTGAGGAATTAATTCTCATATAACAAAAATTCTGTTTATTTCAGCACTTCCTTTGATGTGAGAAGTGTTAACTTTTTGTAAATGAACAAGATAAAATGAGATAAACAGAAGTGAACTCAATCAGAGAAGACAGTAATGGAGAAATAAATGAAACGGATCCAGTTTTTAAACTTGCTAAGATCTTGGTGTAAAACAAGACGTTTGCTCATCTTTAGTGAAGCTTTGAGTTCCAGACATTCAGCAGGTTTAGTTCATCGCGGTTTCTTGGTGAAGCTGTGAGGGCCGTTTTTTCTGCCGGGAACAACAGCTTCTCTGAATGAATACTTATTTCTTTTCCCTCCTCAATTTGTTGATTGTTTATTGGGTCATAACATTCAATTTTCTGCTTTCAGTCTTGAGCTGATGGGGGGTCTCTAAAAGCAGAAAAGAATATCCGAACAGATGGTTCCTGTGAAGCTGGGCTGCTGTTCACTTCTTTGACAATAAGTTTGCTGCCAAAAGCGCTAATTGCATTAAGTCTCAAAAATGAAACATTTTTCGAGTAAATTGTTACAACTAATATTTCTATGAAAATTGGATTTTTTTTTTTCCAGTTATTTTGTCTGTTGACCAAGAGGCTTTCGTATGTCATAAACTCAAAAACAAAGTAAAAATAGACTTAAAAGAAAACACGTAGCAATAATATAGATATAAATAACAAATGATTGCATAATTTCCAGTCTCTTTAGATTCTAGGGGTGGGGTGACATACATTTTGGTTAATTCCAGTAATTATAAGTGCAAATATGTCTATTAATGATTTTACCTTTATTTCATCAGGCAAAAACATTAAGAACAATTTCTTATTTACAATGTTGGCCTGAGAATGCTAAAAATACACAACAAGAAAAAAGGAAACAACAAACATGATTAAGACATATTAAAATTATAAAGATTATAAAGATTACAATTAAGCATTGTTTTTCTTTTTTATTTTCTAAACAATTTCTGAATTAGTATGTCAACCAGATTTAAAATATTTCATATTTTAATTTTCTTTTTCCTTGTTTTTCAAAATTATAGATAGCAATTAATCACTTAGATTTCATTTATCCAGCTCAACTGGACTTTTTTTTTTAATTTAAGACGCTTCAACTCTTCTCTTTATGACATATTTTGCATAATCCTATTATAACCAAAAGCCTGACGCAGTAAAAACAGCTTAAAGCATGGTGGTGGAGGGACAGTGGTTAGGGCTTTCATTGTAACCAGTCATGAATTCTGTAGATTTATGGAAAAAAAAATTTATTATTGGCAGATTTGAGAATAAAACTACCCTAAAACTTGGTTTTTCCCTTTTTTAAAAAAAAAAAAAAAATAATAAATAAATAAATAAAACTTAGTTTTTCCAAGCTTGGAGAGCTGTAACATAATATAAAAACTGAGTTTTACACGTTCTGGTTCTCCATCGGGACTTGATCTTTCTGTTATAAATAAAAACATGCCAGCTCTTACCATCTCAGCTTGTATTGTATATTGTTTTTTTTCCCTTAAATATATGTCTTGAAAACAGTTTCAATACAAAAACCGCTTAACTAAACCTCGAGTTTCTGTTGTTTTTGCCCGTCAAGGACCCCAGCTGCATGAAGCGCTGCAGGCGCGCGTGTATTCATGTGTGAGTGCGAGTACAGCTATTACAGAGCACACATCAGAGAAACTTACTCGAGCCTCCTCGTCTTTGAACGGCTGGAGAAAGCTGAGACACTCAGAGTAGTTCGTCCATGTTTTGTTCCACTGCTCCACAAAAACCCAGGAACCGTTGACGTCGCACTTCCTGTAAGCGTGTCCTGTAAACAAACATTCAATTTAGAGTTTTCAACAAAACTTTATAAAAAAAAAAGATTTTTCAGAGAAATACAACAGGAACACTCCTGGATTTCACTGGTGTATTCAACTGTTTTTTTCTCAATATAGTGATCAACTTTATTAGCAGAATCCTTGTAACATTGCACAACTGGTTGTTTGATATGTATTATTGAACAACCGTCACAATAAATCCATATTTGGAGAACAAACTCCTGTTTTTTGTCTGTTAAAACGAGCTTTTTTGTAGCAGATGGGTTTTCAGCGTGTGACCGCGCGAATTGACATGCGTCAGGAATGAGTCGGACGTGGTGGACAATCCAGTAATTTTCCAAAATACAAGATTTAAAAATAAAATTGAAAAACAATGAGGCGGGTCTTGATTTTTTTCTTTGTGGACCACAGCTGTAAAAGACTTTGAGGACATCTTTAAACTTAAATATCACCCACACTACTCTGTTAACTCGTTTTGATTTATACAGAAGACATTTCAATGATGTCACATGAGAAAGGGGTGGGGCTTTGGGAATTGTAGTTGCTGGTGGATTTCAAAAGATTTCAACTGGACACATTTTAATCTCTGGTCGTACACTAGAGGGAAAATATGAATTTTTAATACACAGAAAGGGAATAATGGTCTGTTAAAACACACTATGTTGTGAAGTGTTTAGGAAAGCCAATATGGAAGAAAGTACATAAGTATTTTGTAAGAAAGAATAAGTACATACATAAGTAAGTATGTAATTAGGTAAATAAGTAAGTATGTGAGTACGTACGTATTAATGTACAACCGTACGGGAGAAAGCCAATGAAAGTAAAAAGTAAGTAATTAAGCACGCAAGTAAGTACATGAGTAGGTAAGTACGCACATCAGTACGCTCATAATTAACTAGGTAAGTGCGTACGTAGGCAAGTATATAATGAGTATGCACATAAGTACGTATGCAAGTATGTAAGTACATAATTAAGTAAGTAAATACACACTTGAATAAGTAGGTGCGTGAATAAGTAAGTACATAAGTAAGTATTCAAGTATGTACATACGTAATTATGTACGTAATTAAGTAAGTAAGTACGTGATATGCATGTATTCAGGGCGGAAAGCCAGTAAAAAACTGAATAATTCATTAATTAAGTACATACTTATGAAAGGACGTAATTAACTGGGTAAGTACGTACATGAGTAAGTGCATTAATAAGTACGTGAGTACTACGTGAGTATGCATGTAAGTACATACATCCATAAGTAAGTACGCAAGTATGTAAGTAAGTATATACCTAAGTACATACATACCTAATTTAGTACGTACGTAAGTACGTAAATATGTAACATATGTAAGTAATTACAAAAGTACGAACGTAAGTAAATAGGTGAATATGTAAGTATTTATGTACATTTGTACCCATGTACTTGCATAAGTAAGTACGTAAATATGTATAGAAGTATGTATATACACATGTACGTAAGTAAGTACGTATGCATGTACATAAGTACGAATGTAAGTAGGTATGTACTTAGTGTAAGTATATAATTAACTAGATAAGTTACTGTGTTCGTACGTAAGTCAGTACGTAAGTAACTTAGTAAGCAAGTATGCAAGTGCATAAGTAAGTATTTAAGTGAGTATGTGTATGTATGTAAGCAAGTACGTAGAAGAGTAAGTACATAAGTAAGTATAATAGTATTTTTACCAATGTAACTTTTACCCAAATTGATGCTGTTTCATCATCCCAGCGGATTCTTTAAATCAGTTTAGCTTCAAGTTTGTTTTTTTTATCTTTCTTGATCTTTTGACATTGGAGGATTGACAAAAGAAAACGGCAGATTCTAACCTTTGTGATTGAAATCGTAGATGTAAGACGGACAGGGAACCTCGGTCATCTGTCCCGGGGAGCCGTGAGGCCAACAAATGAGACCGTCCCAGTCTGGAGGGCACACTTCATCTGCAGGAGACGGGACAGACAAAGCATCACATTTATGAACAATTAATCAATATTATTTATTTATTTTTAACTTAAAAAATGTTGCAAGAAGCCCATTGGTCCCGGAGGACTCTGTAACTGCAATGTTTCCAAAATGTTTTATAATCAAAAAACAAACAAACATTCTGGATTATGTTTACGATTATGAAACATTTAAGAAAATAAGAGGATTTTAATCAAAGAGAGAGAATAATTTGGATTTCTGTTTTCCGTCTTTATCTAACAAAGAATGAAAATCTCTAAAAACTGACAGAAAATTCTCGACTCTCATTCATTTCCTTACAGCAGCTTTTTACGTCTCTGAACAGAGACAAATAAAAAACCCTCAAACTTCAGACTTTTAACTTTATTTCGAGACACTTTGCTTTTAAGAAAACATCAACAGACTTCTCTTTGGATTTGCAGGTGCATTATGGACGATTACATAGCCTTTCCTTTAAACCATAATGTCTAAACTTTACCTTGAACCTCTGAAAACTAAAGCTATAAGCCACAAAGCCGAGTTTAAAGACGTTCATGAGCAAACAGAACGTAGACAAAGCCCTGTTAATAATCAGTTTATTTTTCTTAATCCTAATCTTTCAATTATTTCATTACTTGTGTGTGGTGGGATTATCGGATTTTTGGGTTATTTATCTTTTGGATGATTCATAAGGTTTCACAGAAAGGAGCAGCATTATGGATTAAATTTGAAAAGGATTTCATACAAAAGCCTCAGACAAAAAAGGAAAAGAAAATCAAAGATAAACTCAAAGAATACAGACGGCAGTGAGATCAAATGGAACTGTGACCAATTTATGTTGGGTAATTGTTCAAGTTCAAGTTTATTGGTTTAGTTCCCATTTGTACAGTCAACACAATATACAATACAAACAGACAACCAATAAAAAAAGAAGCTTTTTAAGCTTATTCAATGCCTTTCCTTGAAAATTAACAATATCTATGCTGATCAACAAAAAAGATACAAAAGAAAATAATTTACAAACAAATACAAATAATTCAAATCTTTTACATATGTATATTGTAATCGTTCAAACATTTACGTTTTAAACTTTTTTTAAACTGTAAAAGTGAAGAACTTAATTTGAATTCATCATTCAATTGATTCCATAATTTAACACCAAGAACTGTAACACATCTCATCTTTACATTAGTAAACAGACCTCTTAAATTATACTGACTAACCCTTAAAGTAAACAGCTTCTGTATATTTTTTGAAACCAAATTATGTTTTACTCTATAGACAATTTCTAATACCTTGACATAAACAATTTCCTTTAATTTTAAACTATTATTCAAACAAAATAACGAATTGGTTGGATCACAATATCCTGCTCTGTTGACTATTCTAATAGCCTTTTTTTGTAGTTTAAATAATGATTCAATAATAGTTTTCCCTGCATTTCCCCAGATCTCTGCACAATATGAAAGATAAGGAATGATTAATGAACAATAAAACAAGAAACAAACTCTTTTTGTTCAATACATCACTGATTTTAAACAGAATACCGATGGATCTAGATACTTTACGTTTTATATGATTTATGTGAGATTTCCAAGACAATTTATCATCAACAATGACAATTGTGTCATGCATCCTTGAAACTTTCATTAAGATATATATATTTTTATAATTGTGGTGATAAACACTGTAACCAATGTGACGAGGTCTGAGAGTTGTGGGGGAAACCTGTAGAAGAAAAGAGGTAAAAACAAACTTTTTAAGAGAACTTAAGCGTTTTTTTTAAGAAACTAATAAGTTGGATCCTTAAAAAAAAGTGAGTTTGTTTTAAAAGCAATCCAGAGATCGAAGCAAATTACTTCCAAGTAGGAAAATAATTGTGAAAATAACAGATTTCATTAAAAATGTGTGATAATATATTATATGGATATAGTTTACTCTGACCTTTTAAGAAGTCTTTTTTTAATTTATTAAAGACTTGCTCAAGAGCGTGATTTCTCTCATCATTTGATGGCAACAGAAACCCACTTAATTAACATTTTGAAGTCAATTTCTCCTCTTTTGTTTTTAACATTTAGCAACTCAGATTCTATCTTAATCACTGCAGAGACATCACATACAATCGAGGAACTTCCAATCTTTAAAACAAAGTATGGAGAACAGAGAATTAACTTCACAGATGAAGCTTAAACTCTGATCCTTCTTTTGAGAGTCGGCAAGGGAGGAGAAAAAAGGAGAAGGAACAGAACCTCCCGCTGTAAAGAAAGCTGATTTTTAATTCATTTCTTCCCTTTAGGTACCGGATCAGTTGGCTTTAGAGACTTTATCTCAGCCGGCAATTTAAGAAGAAAGAAAGAACACCCAGAAAGTCTCTTCTTCTAAACAAAAGAGGCAGAGTAATGGATGCCAAATGGAAACAAGAGCTCACAAAAGCAAACCAGAACCGACCCATTTCAAATGTCTGGGAATATAGAGCACTGTTTTCCAGTCTGGTGTTATAAGCGGAACACTGAGGTGAAAGAAAAACAAATATGGAGAAGAAGCAGCAGCTGTTTATAGATCAAAAACAAATATGTTTACAGGAAGTCCAATCTGTTAGCTTCCTGCTGCGAAGAAATGTAAATTTTTCAGAGGAAAACGCCTGAAACAAATGTGACGGAAGTGACTGAGAACAACATCCAGATTTTTATTTGTTCCAGCAGAGATGCATGGATCATCTTCACCTGCAGCAAAAAAAATAAAGTCCCAGGAATAAATGAGAACAATCCCAGCAGACTAACCCCACAGAGAGTGAGTGAGTGAGGGAACTCTGTGTCCACAGAGGGATGGATGACACATGACATTCATGACATGCTAACATGAAAAGTGAGAAGATTTTTGCTGTGATGCTCGCTTCACCCCCTCCTGACGCCTCCTGAGCCGAGAGAGACCGCTTCAGATCCAGATTGCATGAATGACACTGATGTTAGTCGAACGGAACAGGGTGGTTTTCATTAGATTCTCACAGATGGTTCCTGAGATTTTACAGACATTTTCAAAGTAGCTCGACTTTCTTAAACTTAATGAAACTTCATGAATCTGGTTTCCTCCAAAAAAACCTGAACTGCAATGACCATTTTGTTTTCACAAATCTTCTCTTATTCTGTAGTTGTCACAGTTTCAGTTTATTTTGAACTCTATTTAAAACAGTCAAACAGGAAACAAAAGAGTAACCAAAAAGAACAAGTACACACATGATATAGTGTTCAAAAAGGGGTGGGAGGAAGTTAAAAAAAAAAACGTATTTAATCCCACCCTCTTAGCTAATTTAGATAATGCCACTCAAGCCAATTAACTCAATTAAGTCACAAAAAAAAAAGAAACACAGCATACACACATGAAAAAAAATTCATATATATGTAAACACCCATATACTTTTTACAAATGTATATACACGTATATGCATGTACACTTACATATATGCACTAATCACCTTACATCCACAATAGCCCCTCATTTATTTATGATTATATAGTCATTAAATATTTTTGACCAGTATTGAATTCTGAATAGCCTTATTGATGACCTATTTTTGATTTTGTCAAATATACTATTTCAAAAAACTTACCAAAATTTACACCCGATGAAAGGAATTTTTGGACATAGTGAACAACCCCCACTGCCAGAAAAATCACAGCAGACAAAATCATTTATAAAAATGATTGGGACAAAAATCTCTTAAGGGGCTCAAAGAACGAAGCCCTAGAAATGTCCCAGAAGTCTCGGCGAAACACCAGTGTACATTGATGCTCTCTAAATTGGGGAATACAGACCCCAGTACATTGAGTTTGAACATTTTTTGAGTATCTTTTAACAAACTATCAACGTCTTCATCACCAGAACACAGTGGATTCATAAATCGTTGTTGTAAAATGGTCATGTGGACTAGAAAAAGTAGTGACCGTGGTGTCCGGACGCAAAACCACACGTTCATTTAGAGCTGAGAGAGTCGGGAGGGAGTTTGAACATGGCCAGTGTTGGCATTTACAAAGGAAGTTTTAAGACTATTATGGGATGGCCACAGAGCTTTTGGCTTGGCGGCCATTTTGTATCAAAGTGTAATTTTCGCACAATAAAGAAACAGAAAACATTTGTTTAAGAGATCTTCACAAAATTTCACACATTCTACCAGCTGTTGTCTATAACCACTGCTGAAGTTTAGCTGACCTTTGACCTTGAGCGGAGGTCAACCAGGGTGACTTTTTTGGTAAAAAAAATAGTCTCTTCTAGTACCTTTGAAGAATGTAAACTCCTCAGGGCAGGGATGGGCAAATTTTAAGTCTTTTTGTTTGTTTCTTTATGGGGTAATTTTTATTTTTATGTATTTTTCTTGCTTTTACTTTGTGTTTTTCTGTGTGTTTTAGGGGCAACATCATGTTTATTTTACATTAAATTATCAACACAATGAGTAAAATTCTCCAGTCTTTATAAAGTGGCTTTGGTACTTTCTATATTTATATGTCAGTTTTTATATTTTGGTTTGTCTCATCTCTTCTTATCTTTGGGGCTGCTAAATTTTTGGCGAGTCCCGTTTGTTTTTATTTATTTTTTATTATTTTTATTTTTTTTATTTACTATTTTTTTTTTTTTTGTTTGTTTGTTTTTCTGTATCCTGGATCTCTGAAGGTTTTGGAGTTAAGATGCTTTAACATATTATACTTGTGCCAATTTAAATCACAGTAAATTACCTTATACTAGGGTTACCAAGTCTCTTCAGAGCATCTTCAAAGGATTTAAAATCCTGCTATATTTATGTTATGCCATGTTTAATCTTTTATCTTTCCTGATTTTTTTACTTAATATTTTCTGTTTCTCTTTCTCTGGTGTTTATTTTTGAGGGTTTGTGATGCTTTTTAATGCGTTTCTGAATCCTCGAGAGAATGAATGTCATGGAAGCTGACAGATTTTGACATGGCAACATTTACAAAAGGCATAGAAAGCATCTGAGATAACAGATGAGGAACGATATTAACAAAAGAAAAACTCTTTGATTCCATCTAGACTTAGATCAGAGAGGTAAGTGACTGCTGATTAAAAAAAGATGATCCAGCGCGCAGAGATTGCAGCTGAAATACTGAACCAAGATAAGCCAATGAGAAGTGGCCGTGTGATTGAGTCATGTCATGCACGAACACACATACGGAGAAGCTCTATGTGTACTGCTATTATAAAGCCATCAGATGAAAGCTCCTTCACTTATAATATCCAAACATATATTTGGATTTAATGGTAAATGTCATTTAAAATGATGGCGTTTAAGCCCTTTAACACCATAGATGTCGATGCCAACATGTAAATAACTCTTTAAGTCTTTGACCCAGTTGATAAAATTTTAACGGATTTTGACACAGAGAAAAGCAGCTTTACATATCGATGCAAAACGCCGGAACGGAGGCCGCTTCCATTTGCTTCCATTCGGCGCCCTCGTTAACATATGGTGTGGTTCACACCAGATGCGGAGCGCCGCGGTCCTCCGCAGAAGGCTTGCGCCGTACAGCGGATCGTCTCGGCATCTGGTCTATTTTGGAAGAGTCATACCAAGGACTGTTAAAATGGGACCCAGGGCCTCCCTGGTTGACACTCAAAATTAAGGAGTTAAACCACCAAAGGGTTCCCAGGCGCGGCTGTGTCTGCAGCTTACTGCTCCCCCAGCTGGAATGTGGAGAGAAAATTTCACATATGTGTGTGACAATGGGACTTTAAGTGGTGGGGGCGTGGACTTCCAAAAAGCTCACTCCTGATTAGTGAGAGTGTTTTCTACAGAAATGCTGACTCAGACCAATCACTGTTTACCAACGACATCTGTTTCTGAGACTTTGACGCCCGAATTGCAATAAAATGGTGACTGAATTGACTTCATCTAGCTCAGAGGTCAGCGACCTTTACCAGCAGAAGAGTCATTTGAGCTCATTTTGTACTGATCAAAACATAGAAGGAGCCGCATAGTTTTCCTTTAGCCTTTAAAAAATGTGGATTTGCATTCATTACCTTCTTTTTGTTTTTTTAACATTTTTTAACAAATATGAATTATGTATATATATTTTTTTCATGAACATAAGCAAAAATATAAAAAGAAACTAGCATTTCTCATGATGGGATTTTTTTTTTTACATTTTTACCTTTTACCTTTAGTAGAAGCCAAATAAGCCAAATAATTGTTGCTTAAATACTAGCTAAATTCCAAATTAGCTTAAAATTCATCAGTAAATTAAAACAGTCAAAAATGTTAGCATGTTGCTAAAATAAAAGTTAAACTCTAAATTTATCTAAAACCCCCAGTAGATAACAAATTAGCCAAAAAATGTTAGCATGCTACTAAGCTAAACTCAAAACTAGCATAAAATTGCTCAGTAAACTAAATTAGTCAAAAACGTTAGCCTGTTGCTAAATCGAAGCTAAACTCTAAATTACCTAAACCCAGTAGATAACAAATTAGCCAAAAAATTTAGCATGCTACTAAGCTAAACTCAAAACTAGCATAAAATTGCTCAGTAAACTAAATTAGTCAAAAACGTTAGCCTGTTGCTAAAATTGAAGCTAAACTCTAAAATTTGCCTAAAAACCCCCAGTAGATAACAACTCAGCCAAAACATGTTACATGCTACTAAGCTAACTCAAAACTAGCATAAAATTGCTCAGTAAACTAAATTAGTCAAAACGTTAGCCTGTTGCTAAATCGAAGCTAAACTCTAAATTTACCTAAAACCCCCAGTAGATTACGAATTGGCCAAAAATGTTAGCATGCTACTAAGCTAAACTCAAAACTAGCAAAAATTGCTCAGAACTAAATTAGTCCAATGTTAGCCTGTTTGCTAAATCGAAGCTAAACTCTAAATTTACCTAAAACCCCAGTAGATAACGAATTCCAAAAAATGTGTAGCATGCTACTAAGCTAAACTCAAACTAGCATAAAATTGCTCAGTAAACTAAATTAGTCAAACTGTTAGCCTGTTGCTAAAATCGAAGCTAAACTCTAATTTACCTAAAACCCCCAGTAGATAATTAGCCAAAAATGTTAGCATGCTACTAAGACTCAAAACTAGCAAAATTGCTCAGTAAACTAAATTAGTCAAAACGTTAGCCTGTTGCTAAAATCCCTCTACCTAAAACCCCAGTATAACGAATTAGCCAAAAAATGTTACTATGCTACTAAGCTTAATTGCTCAGTAAATTATCAAATTATTTTTCAAACTATAGATTTTCTATGCGTCCTAATTACTCATAAATCCTCCTCAAATGTTCATCACCACTCTAAACCTCCCCTACCCCAGTAGATAACGAATTAGCCAAAAAATGTTAGCATGCTACTAAGCTAAACTCAAAACTAGCATAAAATTGCTCGGTAAACTAAATTAGTCAAAAACGTTAGCCTGTTGCTAAAATCGAAGCTAAACTCTAAATTTACCTAAAACCCCCAGTAGATAACGAATTAGCCAAAAAATGTTACCATGCTACTAAGCTAAACTCAAAACTAGCATAAAATTGCTCAGTAAACTAAATTAATCAAACTGTTAGCCTGTTGCTAAAATCGAAGCTAAACTCTAAATTTACCTAAAACCCCCAGTAGATTACGAATTGGCCAAAAAATGTTAGCATGCTACTAAGCTAAACTCAAAACTAGCATAAAATTGCTCAGTAAACTAAATTAGTCAAACTGTTAGCCTGTTGCTAAAATCGAAGCTAAACTCTAAATTTACCTAAAACCCCCAGTAGATAACGAATTAGCCAAAAAATGTTAGCATGCTACTAAGCTAAACTCAAAACTAGCTTAAAATTGCTCGGTAAACTAAATTAGTCAAAAACGTTAGCCTGTTGCTAAAATCGAAGCTAAACTCTAAATTTACCTAAAACCCCCAGTAGATAACGAATTAGCTAAAAAATGTTACCATGCTACTAAGCTAAACTCAAAACTAGCATAAAATTGCTCAGTAAACTAAATTAATCAAACTGTTAGCCTGTTGCTAAAATCGAAGCTAAACTCTAAATTTACCTAAAACCCCCAGTAGATAACGAATTAGCCAAAAAATGTTAGCATGCTACTAAGCTAAACTCAAAACTAGCATAAAATTGCTCAGTAAACTAAATTAGTCAAAAACGTTAGCCTGTTGCTAAAATTGAAGCTAAACTCTAAATTTGCCTAAAAACCCCCAGTAGATAACAACTCAGCCAAAAAATGTTACCATGCTACTAAGCTAAACTCAAAACTAGCATAAAATTGCTCAGTAAACTAAATTAGTCAAAAACGTTAGCCTGTTGCTAAAATTGAAGCTAAACTCTAAATTTGCCTAAAAACCCCCAGTAGATAACAACTCAGCCAAAAAATGTTAGCATGCTACTAAGCTAAACTCAAAACTAGCATAAAATTGCTCAGTAAACTAAATTAGTCAAAAACGTTAGCCTGTTGCTAAAATTGAAGCTAAACTCTAAATTTACCTAAAACCCCCAGTAGATTACGAATTGGCCAAAAAATGTTAGCATGCTACTAAGCTAAACTCAAAACTAGCATAAAATTGCTCAGTAAACTAAATTAGTCAAACTGTTAGCCTGTTGCTAAAATCGAAGCTAAACTCTAAATTTACCTAAAACCCCCAGTAGATAACGAATTAGCCAAAAAATGTTAGCATGCTACTAAGCTAAACTCAAAACTAGCATAAAATTGCTCGGTAAACTAAATTAGTCAAAAACGTTAGCCTGTTGCTAAAATCGAAGCTGAACTCTAAATTTGCCTAAAAACCCGCAGTAGATAACGAATTAGCCAAAAAATGTTAATGTTGCTAAAATAATATCTCCACATTGTTTAAAAAAATTACTATTATTTTATTTTTCTTCAGCCAGGGAGCCACCATGGGGAGATAAAAGAGCCACATGTGGCTCCGGATCTGCAGGTTGCAGACCCCTGGACTAGCTGAAGCCAGAAGTAAACCTTTTTCTGTGGACACCATACTCACTTTGTCCAGTTCTCATTTACAGTCAGTGGCGATAGCTGAGCTCTGGAGTGGTAAATACGAGTTTTGATTACAGTGTCGTTTGATACAGAAGCTGTGGGGCGGACACAAGAGCTCCATGTAGTGGTGTCTTTAAGTAATTTGTCAGACAGAAAAGCTTTTAAATATTCACCAACTTATTGAAAAAAAAAAGAGTAAAATTATTTTGCAAAGAAAATAAATTGGGCAGCAAGATGTAGATGGAGATGTAAAGCTGGTATCAGATCTGTGGAAACATGTATAAAACTTAATAAAACCATAATATGTATTAAGCGCTAGTCTATGAGAGCCTGTCAGCTCATGTTATCTTCTCTGAAAAGCTTTCATGACGTCAATTTGGAGGCAAGTGAAGATGGAGACAGAACTGAAAACACGAAAAGACGAGACCAGCGAGAGTGGTGATGGAAGTACAAAAACTGCCAACTTGATGAGAAAAAAAAACGAAGGAGAAAGTGCATTAGTAGTATAACGAGTGGCAAAGCAGCGGGGTATCAACGCATGCATGCAGTTGGATTGTTTTCTCACAAAAACACATTCATGCAGTTTCTGCAGGACTTCCTGCTGATCTTTCTTCTTCCTTAGAAAGTTTCTCATTCTGTGGCAGCATATTCATCTTTACAGAGCAGATAGGGGGAAGAGAGAAATAGAGAAATAGAAAGAAAGAGAGAGACAGATTGTAATTTTAGCTGTAGCAAACAAGAAGTTTAGCAGTTGATTTTTTTTTCTCTTGATGAAAAGTTCTAGCATGGCTCTTTTGCCCCTATCTCTACAACCCCCATTGATGTTAAGAGATCCGTTTAAAAAAGCAGAAGGTAAGCACAAACCAATATAGAAACGTCAACAAAAGACACCTGGTGATGCATGATCATCATTTAACAGGTCTTGGCTTTCTCTGTGGTTTGATACCCATCGATACCCATTGCTTTTCTTGCTGTAGTCACGTGTTTTTTCAACCCGTCTCCCTTTTTCTCATCTAGTTTGTCAAGATCAACTGTCCTTAGCAGATAGCCGGGAGTTTTAATAAATTTGTTCACATCACGAAAGAAATTACCCAATGAGGCAAAATTCTTTGTGATTTTGAGCTATATAATTAAAATTGAATTAGTCATCTCTAATGTCAACTTGTTTCTAGAAACTCTCACCAAGAAATGATCCAACTTCATCCAGAGTATAAAGATCTCTCTGCTATAGTATCTACAGTAGAGGACGCATCATAGTCTCCATCACCATCATAAACACATCCAGCTGCAGAGCTTTGTTCTGCAGATGGTGAAATGTCATCCTGATTGTCACTCTTCTTAGCCCAGCTTTCTGACACAGAGGTGTGAAGATCTTTTTTATGTTTCCATGAGAGAGAGCTTCTACATTCTTAACCTCACTCTCTCCACTCTTAGCAGTTCCAGAATCCGCTGTTAGCAGCTGTAGAGCTGCAGGAAAGTCTCCCTTCTCTACAGTGACAGACTCGCTCCTCTCACTCTCGACGCCCTCCCCCTCAGCGCCTGACGCCAAACCCTCTGGACTCACCTGGGTCGGGGGGGCGGAGCCTTCTCTATCACTCTATTTTTGTGTGGACAGAAAAGACGTTTGTGACCGACGTCCCCGCACTCCAAACACTTCATCTGTCCTGAACTCGCATACACCATGTAGCTCCCGGCCACGTATTTATGCGGAAGGATACTTCCAGTTTTTCAACATCAGCGCTTGCCCCCTGAGCGATTGAACGGGCTTCAGTTTAGGATCTTTGCACCCAAGATTCAGGGCCTGAAGAGGTTGGCAAATTTACCAAATCTCCACAATTCATTCTCTAACAGCTCATCGGATATGAACGGCGACACGCCCGACACCGTGACGCGGACCGCGGGGACAGCTTGTGACGGCTGGGGTGACTGGAACCCAGGAGCAGAAAATCAGGCTTGGACTCAGAAATGTAACTTAAGAGTTTTAATAAACAAAAGACACCTCACAAGAGGGAAAACTGCACAAGGGCAGAAAAACTAAAGACTAAGAAAAAACACCTAAATGATAACATACCTCAGTGTCGGCTAAAACAAGAAACTCACGATCTAAACAGGGACACACCGACACTAAGAACTGAAATGCTGTAACTTAAATAGACTTAATTACAAAGTGCAGACAGCTGTGCACTCCTCCACAGAGAGCAGCAGGGAAGGAGGGGCCATCCAGGAGGAGTGACAGATGACCTGCAAAACACAAAATGGCAGAAAACAGAAATAAAACACACAACCGTGTCACAGCTAGCGGGGCCACAGCAGTGAACACGTCCCTGATCACCACGCCTTTCTCAATCAGTTCATGCATAAACAGAAAAACCACCACAGCTTTAGTCATTCTGGAGGCGTAAAGGAGAGCAGTGTGACAGAGAGAGAGAGAGAAAGACAGAGAAAGATGGAGACAACGGAGACAGAAAGATACTTTATTCATCTCAGCGGAGATTGGTTGTGGTGTTTTATATGGTTTACAGACTTTGATAGTACAAAAATGAAGTGTCCATGTTTCATTACCAACTTTTTAAATCTAAATAGAGCATTTTCACTTGCATGAAAGGTAAACCAAAGAAAAGTCTTTCTAAACTTACGTTTATCTACCTCTCATATATTTATGGGTCTCTACACTACTTTGTAGGACGGTATCGTTTAGATTTTATCGATACTACTTCTCTCATCGATCTGGTGTTCTTATTGATATTTTTCTGTGAGAAAACCAGGAGGGAGAAGACAAATAAAACTGTACAGTTTCAATAGTAGTTTGTAAGTCAGTTTTCAGGCTCTACCTACAAAAAGCCATTGAACAGATGACAAAAGTTAAACTAGTTGAACTTTACTTTTCCCGATCAGGCACTTGGATTTGGACGAGATGTATGAGTAAAAACAGAAGTACCAATCCTTTGAAAGTTGATCATGAAGGAACATTTTTTAATAAAATGTGTTCGGTCTCAATACTATGGCACCAAGTTTTTTTCCATTTCGGAACAAAGAAAGAAAAGTCTGGACCAAGATTCATGAGATTTACACTGCTTCAATGTTTCACGCCAAGCCTCTTCCAACAGTGAGTTCATGCTGCTAGTATTGAGTAGTGGTAATCTATATGTATATATGAAATTATGTATACGTATGACATTACATGTCCACTGTGTACGTAGCATTAGAAAGCAAAAATGATACAATAGGAGGTACATAGAGATTGTGTAATAAAATGCTGAATTAGCAAAAATGACCATGAGGTTCATGTGGTAAAAAAACATTAAACATATTAAATGTTTTTGCATTTTTTAATTAGCTGGGTTAAATAAAAGCTGCTCAATACATAGTCACACCGTAAATATATATAAAAACTGAAGCTGCAAAGATGTCAAACTAAAGCAGAACACATTATGACGTAAATGAATGCACTATAAGGTGAAATTAAATTACTTTGAAGAGTATAAAAACCATCACTTTGTAATATTCCAGCAAATTTCATTTCATTTTAACAGCCTTCTCAAATTATTGAAACCATTAAGACATTCATTGGGAGTTTTATTCATCCAAGGCAATGAGAAATTTAAAAAAATTCTCAAGAATGTTTTTATTGTGTTATCAAAGGGTTAACTGGAATTTGAATAGAATGAACTTGGCACCAGCCTTGGAGTAATTTCTTCTTTAATTTTGAGAGCTAATACCTTTAACTCTCTAAAAGTTAACTGTTTTTTTACTGTGTGGTTTGTGTTTGTTTATACTCGCTTCTTTTATTTTGAAATTTAGAAAGTTGAAGTTTTGTCGTTTAACAAAAATGTTGTCGTTTCTAGTTACACAAAAAAGAAAACACAGCTACTCTGGAGACTTCACACATATTACTGCACAGTAACATGGACACAATAAGAAAAACAACACGGATTGTGCAGCATAACCCATCATCCACCTGTTTAAGCATTTGAAATCAATGTGTCAGAGTGTATATGTGGTAAATAAAGAACAATGCACAAAAGAACATTGATCTCGCAAAACGTCAAAAGATTTGTTGTGCCAGGTTATAACAGCAGAATTGCTCTTTTCCGCCTGTAGTCTCCATGAAAAGTAAAGACAGGAAAATAGGAACAAGTAAAAGCAAAACAAATACAATTGCTGAAATTGAACAAAGTGGGATGATGTGAGGAATACTTAAAAAAAAACACAGAAGAAAAAGCAGAAACAGACTGGAGAGCACCAGATCAAGAAAATGTACGGCAAAGCTGAAAACATCACGCTTTCTCATATTTTAAAAACACATTTTCAATGACGACCACTCAAACATGTAAAAACACTACCACACACAACCACATACACTCTATATACATTGCCTAATAATCAGCGCTTTGATAAGAACAAGATCAGATCCATGGGAAGTGATCTTGTGGCCACACACGAGACGGTAGAACTACCAAGCTGAGTTTTCCGTCTTCTTAAGTTACATGTGAGAGATCAGGTTACACGTATGTTGTATTTATACGGTTGGTCAGTTTATGATTAAAGCTGGTTTGTGATCAAAGAAAAGCAAAATCATGAATCACCTTCAAAAACTTGTTAAAAAAGTTGCTTCAAAAATACAATTAAGAAAAAAGACATAAAATGTCAGTGTCATTCGAAACAAATACAATGATGTAAACGAAGCTAAAAGCTAAATTGCTAAAATGTGTGTTAAGTAGGGATATACTAGATACAAATCGAATATTGATGGAGCAACTGCAGTATCGTTAGAAACCCCCAGAAATTAACCAGATTATGTTGGTTAAAAGGTATTAAATTCAATCAAGACATAAATCATAGATTTCTGGTAAACTGTAGTTTCTTTTTCAGTTTTTTTAATCTACCGTCTTTGTCTTTTTAGGTACATGTAATGCAAACAAAAAGACATCCAGTTTTCCAAGTCAATACCTGAATACATTTTTTTGTGAAACACCATGCAATATTATATATAGTTTTAAATGCTAGATGAATAAGAAAAATCTAGATTTTAGTAGTTTTTCATAAAAGAATTAGTTAGTTGAATCCTTTATTTATCGAGATGTGTATCAAATCATGTGTGAGGGAAAGAAACACACCAATAATGTTTTGATACAATCCCTTTTCTAAACATTTTATACAATATTTTTGGTTTGTTTTTATCTGGTTGTGTCTATGTAATGATTTGAATATATGTTTATTTGTAAGTGAATATATGCATCTTGTTCAAATGGGAAATAAAAATGACTTTTCTTTATTCTATTATTTTTGGAGCCACTGAAATCTTAACATAGTTCGAAAAAAATATGTTACTTTAACTTAAATATTTAACTCGCTAACTTAATACGTAGTTAGTAAATGTAACATGTATAAATATATAAATTCAATGGTGAGAATCTGCATTGTTAAAAGGAAAAAAATATATATTTTTTTACCAAAACTCCCCAAAAAAGCTGTTTATATTTGAGTATATAACTTTTTTTTTATCCGTCTTTGTCTAATAGATTTTGGTTCATCTTAAAAACTATCAACTTTTTCAAATTAATATGAATTTTGGCTTTTACATTGTGCTTTCTTTTAGCTTCAGTTGATTTTTCTTGGTTCATGTTCATTTTTTAGGTCTGACCTGCTTTCATTTGGTAATCATAAACAGCTGTCTTCCCTGAACTCAATTATCCTCAGCGTATTTACAGCAAGTGTTTGGATTTCTCATCTTCTTGTTGCTGCCTTATTGTTTCACAGCTTGTTCATTAGTTTTCAATTCTGGTTACAAGCCTCGTCTTCTGCATGTTGTTGGGGTCTTTCACTACAGTTCCTGATATTTAATCTTTAAATTTCTAGTGAAGATTCTGAAAGTTTAATTTTTTTCTCAAAGAAAACAAACACTTTCACATTCTTTAAATTCTTGTTTGAACTTCATTTTGCCTTAAAAAAAAAAAAAAAGTATACATTTTAAGGGATTAATGACTAAATTCACATAAGACATGGCAGAAATGATGAAAGTTTTCCATAATAAAAAATCAGGATTAAAAATGAAAAAAAATTACAGAATGAAGTGGAGTCTTCTTTTTTTTTTTTAAAGAAATAAGATTTAATTCCTTAATTATTATTCTAAAAATCCTGCTGTAGTACATTGTGATGGCATAAGACAAATGAAAGGGATATTTTATGCTGCTAGATCTCTGTGAGAATTAAATAACTTCAGCTCAATAAATCCTCCACAAGTCTGTCGGTGTTATTTAAAGATTTTTCATCATAAATATAGACATAAATCTTACTGTTTACACTTTCAATGATGAAACATCTACAGATGAAACAGACGGAGGCGTTTGAACTCTTTTTAGAGCAGATGGGTCAAAAACAGCCTTAAACTTCAGCAGTAGAAACAGACAAGAAATACAATCATCACCATAGAAAATGTCAGATTTTTTTTTATTATTATTTTGACGTGAACAGAAGCCACATGCACAAGGTTGTTCAGTTTATCCAATGCAAAGTAACACAAAAGCAGAGTTTAAGTATTATTTGCTTGGTTTGTATGTGTATTTATTTAGTGGAATGCCCCTTGAGATGTACCATCTCATTTTCAAAGGGGGTCCAAAAACAAATAACAAAACATTGTACATAGATTATACAGGAAAAACAAAAAAAAATAGAATACATCCAAATTACAACTAACAACACAGACGAAACAACAAACAGACAAGCTCCTTCCCTCTCCCCTCCCCTCCTGCCAAAGAACAACAAAACAACAGTATGGAGGAGAATTACACCACTAGGGATGTCAAAATCACAAGATCTAAATAAATAAATAAATAAAAATATATATATAAATATATCGTTTGCTGCCATTTATTAAAAACTCATCTGATTCAACAAATCAGTTTTCCTTCATCATTAAAAGTGTGACTATAAAGGAACGCTTCACTAGATCTCCCCAAACAAGAAGCTGTATGGAGGTAAACATGTTCCTTTAAGACATGCATCAGTGCTGTGTCACGTACTCTTGATGTGAAATTCACTCATGCGTTTTAAATGTCACGTGTTGTTTCACACTCATTAAACAATCAGCGTAAAAATCAACTCTGGTGTGAAATTCCACACATAGACCTCCAACTGAATGTTTTAGTTTTCACGGGAAGTTTTTAGAACAAATTTTGGTCACGCCCAGACTTTAAAACACAGTTAACCAATCAGAAAGCCAAGCTTCTGCTCTAGAGATAAAAAATATATATATATTTAAATGCTTGGTGCACAATTTGTTGGACATAAAAACTACGTATATTTTAAGAGGCAGAATTATTCCTTTTGTATTAGAGTTAAAATCAGGGATGTCCTACGGGAGCAGCAATGGCTGTTAAAATGCAAGACATTGTCAAATGCCTTTTCAATTTCAAATAGTCTTCTCAAAATTCAACAATTTGATAAAATCTTAAAAACGAAAGCGGAAATAAAAGCAGAGTAAACCAGGAGTTAAAGACGTATTCCAGTGAAAATCATGTTTTTAACATGTTTTCTGATGACAGAAGAAGTACATAAAAGAAATTAAAACAATTCTGAGTACTTCTTTATTGAAAATGTTTTGAATCTGTCAATTAAAATGTAATTTAAAAATATATTTCTTGCTTTGAAAATAGGCTCTCTGGTCTAAGCTCTCAGCAATGAGGAAGGGAAGAGGGGCGGGGTTGCCCAACACCAACAGTCCCACCTAAAACTCATGAATTTCTGATAAAACTTCTGGTGCTCTGCAGAGTCTGTCCTAGAAAACTTTATTTTTTGAATAAAATCTGCATAGTTAAAGGACCACTGCTTTGAAAATGGATCAAAAGACAGAATGAGACTTTACAAATGTAATCACAATCCCACTACAAAACTAAATTCAGTTTTTCTCAAATGTGGGTTACTGCGCTTCAATTTGTATTTTGTGGGTTCTTTTCTTGTTAATGTACTTTTAAATGATCAATTATGCTTACAAAAGCATACACATTTTTGAATAAAACACATTTTATATTTCTCATTTAGACTAAGCACAAACCAACATTATGTTTTTCAAGGTGGATTTTTCTGGTTGAATATTATTTAATTCTCCTAAAACTGCACTCGTGGGCTTTCCTACTCGTGGAAGAAGTTTCGTCTCTCTTCATCAGAGATGAGACTCACCAAAGCTGCTTTAAAACAGAGCACCTGTGGAGTTCTGTTTGAGGTTAACAGCTGCTCTGTTTTTTTAAAATCTCATTAAGACCAGTGCTTTCTCTAAAACTGTATTTCTAGAGCGCAAATTTAAGTATAAAATATGTAGTTAGACGTGTGTGTGCAGCTAAATACATTCTGCACACTACTTTAAGAGCGTTTTTCTCCCATCACCAGGTTTTTTTTATGCAAATTCAAAATCTGTTTTGTCTGATTGTGAAGTAAGAACACATTTCACATGTGTATGACTCAGTATTTGTGGTTCTTGACACAATATGGGAGTGAAATATTGATGACTTTGAGGTTAAACCACGCAAGTGTGACTTTCACGAGTGTGTGACTCGTCACAGATGTACATTTGAAATGCAGAGAGTACATGGAAGTTCTAGCCACATCAGATTATCATTCCAATATAAAAAAAAACAACTAAGTCGCAATAACTAAAACTGAATAACAACACGTATGTTCACAGCCTCAGGATAGAAACTTTTCCTGAGTCTGTAAGTCCTGATGGACCTGTATCTCTTTAGTAGGGCTGGCAGGATTAGTCGATTAGTCACGACTATTAATATAGTGGACGACTAATTTAATAGTTGATGTCACATAAAGTTCCAACAACACGCCAAAGGAGCTTGACAGATAAAATTAAAACAAAATAAAACACAAAAGTGTGCATCCCTGCAACCTCCGTGTCAGCTGAATGGAACATCTGCTCTCCAAAGAGATCAAGTCTTCAAACTGTTTAATTTGTTAAATGAAAAAAAAATTTGGTATGCATTAGATCTATACTTAATTTATTTATATCACAAATTACAATTTTATAAATGAAGATGAGCAGAAAAAAGCCTCATGTTACATGCCCTGTCGTTTATTTCTTTAAAACAATAAATGAAAATCATAGCAAAAGAACTAGCATGCCAGCATTAGATTAAAATATCGAACAATAAAATAGTTTGTAATGAAATAAAGTAAAAAATTAGGCATCGACCGGAACACGCTACACATTAAAGCATCTAACATACAAACCAACATTTTTTTCCCAAAGTTATGATAAAATAAAGCTCCTCAAAAAATCCTTTGTATAGAGTCTAATAGAGTAGAAGAAGACAAATCTTTAAAGAATTGAAGTGCCCAAAACTAACACCTAATTGAAAAATAATTTATTAGTCCAGTATTTGAATAATCGTTTGTGGTCGCCATAGTAGAAAGCAGGATGGGTCGATGCTTTCGCTTTGTTCAGGGAGCCTGACGGGTAGATGTCCATCAAGGAGGGAAGGGGAGCAGCCAATGATCAGCTGAGCCATCTTCACAGCCTCTGCTGTTCTGCTTCAGTGCACTGAGATGCAGCACGACAGAATCCTCTGGATGGTGGAGCGGTAGAGGGTCACCAGCAGCTGCTCGCTTAAATCTGTCTTAATAAGGTACTTCTTGATAGAACAGGTGCTGATGCGCCTTCTTATAGATGATCTGGGTGGGTGGTCTCCTTTGCCTAGTTTCCACTGAACGGTTTGTTTTCACGGTGCTTGTGTGGTGTAGACCGCTAGCATGTCTGCAGCATGTCTTAGCAGTTTGGGGGCCCCAGGCGAGCATTACCATGGGGCCCTCTGCAGTGAATACAATAATCATTTTAGTCAGGTTTTACTAAAAGAGTTAAAAGAAAAACTTAAATGATAGAACTAAAAAGTTCACTATGGAGTGTCAATTGAAAAGAAAAATTCTCAAAATGACCATTTTCTGCAACCCCCCCCCCCCCCCCCCGACTTTTCTTCCCTCTTCGACCACCATGAAAGATAATAATAAGATGAAAGACATAAAGATACAAATACAAGAGGAAAAGAAGTCAACATTTCACAAAAAAATAAAAATCGCAAATATTTGACTTAAAAAGTTGTACATTTACATAGAACATTTTTCAAAATAAAGTTGTAACTTATCAAAAATAGAGTTCCACATTTACAAAAACTAAAGTAAAGCAGATTTGTTGAGATTCCTACACAGGGGGAATTTTCCTGTTTTGTCTTCCTGCGCTTTAGGAAGTGGGGCAACACGTTTCTTTCCTTCTCTTTGGCTTTTATTTTTAGACATTTATTAACTTTTTAACCTTGGAGCTCCAGTGTTTGTGTTCTTTTACAT
Organism: Oryzias javanicus; assembly: GCA_003999625.1. Classification (NCBI taxonomy): domain Eukaryota; kingdom Metazoa; phylum Chordata; class Actinopteri; order Beloniformes; family Adrianichthyidae; genus Oryzias; species Oryzias javanicus. The sequence goes on from CM012457.1 coordinate 6,504,792, forward strand.
ACTGTAAATTTTACTGTTAAAAAAATGGAGTTCATCCAGCAGTCCGTCTCATTCTTGCTTTACTTTTTGTACATTGTGTGTAACAGGAATTTAATGTGGCATTGAAACAAAAAAAAATGGATTTTTTACTAATATTAGAAATGTTAAAGCGGCGCAATAAAGTATTTAGTCAGCCACCAATTGTGCAAGTTCTCTCACTTAAAAATTTTTATCATAGCTACACCTCAACTATGATGGACAAAATGAAAAAATAAAATCAAATTGTGTGATTTTGAAATAATTTATGCAGTATTGATGTTCTACTCAAATATTGAGTAGAACATTTTAAAGATGTATCCTGTTTTAATTATTATTTATTGTTTATTTTTACAATCTTGTACTTTTTTAAAATTTACTTTTCTATTTTTGGTAAGGATTATTCTGTTGTTTTTTTTTTTGGGTTGAAGTGGTCTGGCAAAACATTGAATAGATGCTCATGACACGGTTTGCACAGCCTGTTTACCTGGAAATCAAAGCAGAATTTGATTTTTCTTAATAAATGAGACTCCAGGCTTTTCACAGACCCTGTAATGTCTCTCCGCTTCCGGGACGGGACTCGTCACCTTGGAAACACATGCAAAATGAGCGCGACTTCTTTATTTGTCTGGAGCCAATAGATGAGACACTTGTTGCTTTCAGAAGTGCCCACACATAATTTCACCGCATTATGAGCGCCTGGCACACAGTTCGGCGTTCAGAGGTCAATCCTGTGACACGGGCTGCTATTTTAAGTTACATTTTAGAGCTTTTGAGAAGTTTAAAGGCCACAAATATCAAAGAATATTTAAATGATCAAACTTTATTTTGTGTTTTAAAGAGGTGGTTGAATCCATCCATTTTCCAAACCCCTTTGGGGTCACGGGGATGCTGGAGCCTATCCCAGCCACTATTGGGTAGTTCAGTTATTACATTGAAACTGAAGAGGAAAATAAAGCTTTTAAATGTTTAAAAAACGGTGTACCTGTGGTTGTCGGTTCCATGCTGGAGAGGTTCTGGTAGCACTGCATTTTGACTTCATAGAGGATGAGCATCTGCTCCTGCGCAGAGAGCGGACCGTCGAACCCCATCTGTGATGCACAACAGAAGACGGCAGATCTGTGACCCCGCTAACAGTTTGGAAATAAACCACCCATCACTTCAAACGTCAAAACACATTTGGGCGTCCTCCATCTGCTCTGGACAGACGGAGAAAGAGGAAGCAAGAAAAGCCTCGTCAAAAAATATTGAATAACATAAAATCAAATGTGGACTTAACGTCTTGACAGATTTTAATTGCTTGAGGATTTACAGCTTCAGCATGTAGTACCAGCTCCCTCGATGATAATTAGGAAGTATTATTCAGAGCTTGGCATTCGATCAGGGAAGTTTTAGGCTTTAGCGCAACAACCACTACCACTGCTCTCGGAGAAAAGATTTTAATCTCAAAAGAAAATGGGATTGAGATCCTTCTGTGAACACAAAGACTAACAAGAACTTTGATGTCTGAAGAAAACGAGACCGTATGAAGCTGGTGGTGGTGTTTACCAAACCATGAGCTCCAAGAACTGGAGAAAGTACTCTTTTACCAAGATAGTCTGCAGACTTTTAACCTTTAGTTAACCAATGACAACCTGTTGAGATAAAGAAAAATACACAAATATAAAAAAATAAATCTTTTAGTAGAGTACTTGTGAAACAGTAAAAAGTACTAAAAAGACATAAAATTAAAAACACATTTATGACATTTTGAGTTCCAGACATAAGATGCAGCAGAACAAAGCTTCTCTTCATCCTCTGAACCCATAGAATCCCATTTGGGGTCACAAGGTTGCTGGAGCCTATCCCAACTACAATTAGGCAAAGGTGGAGTACACCTTCAACATGTTGAAAGATTTTTTTTTTGTGCCCTCTGTCTGCTCATAGTTTCATTGTTAAAGGGAAACCAAACAGTGAAGCTGGAGGCTGACTCCACCCACAGCTGAAATTTGAAAATCCAGTCGTAGGGGTGGGGAACAGGACTGTTATCATTACTGGAACTGCAGATCATGATGTGGGACTTCTGAAATGACATGGGACTTAAATGGTTTGACCAATCATGAAATTCAACTGTAATACCTCTTTTCAACCTGTAGGAGGCAGCACACAGATAGTTTGACTATTTTCAAGAATTCAACACGTTTATTTTAAATAATCAAAAATGTGGTAATGACCAACAGACAGCACTTTTAAGCCCCATTTATAGAGGTCAACAGCCAAGAAAAAAAAAAGTTGATTTGGGGTTTGGTTACCCTTTAAATCAATGATACAGATGTGATCTGAGGTCCTGCGGTGTGATGCCAGCGGTCGGCGTGGCGCATCAGTCTGGGAGTTAAAATATCTGAACACTGGCGAGGTTGCATGAACCAATCAGGGACTTAGCTTTGGGCATGCGACACATTCAGAGACTCGATCAGCGGGTGAAGTACAGAGGATCCATCCATTTTCCTATTTAGTTATTCATTTATTAGTTTGTTTCTCAGGGATAGTGCGCATTAAAAGCAAAACCGCAACGTGCCAGAACTGGTGCAGAGGATTTCATCAGTACCCCTTGGACAGATGTTTAAAATGTCAACCTAAAGCATCAAATCTTGTCATTTAGAACAGATGTGCCAACAAGTTGCTATTCTATTCTGAATTTAGAATCACCAATGAACCTACGAGGCATGTTTGTGGACAGCACTGTCTGGAGAAACATGTAGATGGAGAACATCCAAACAGAAAAGGCTCAGCTGGAATTGGAGCGAGCCCTTCTCTCTGTCAGGCAACCACTACACCACCCAGCAGCCCCAGAATGAGACTTGTTTTCCAAAACTGATCCTGACATGGAGAACAAGCCAATGACAAGTCATTTGAATGAAGAGCATAATGACTTCTTGACTCTTTTATAGAAGAGAGCTTAATTAAGTTGGAACAAGCCCAAGAAGACGTTTGCAGATAAAATACCTTCACAAAATCTCAATGAAGGCTTCTCTGCACTCGAGTGCGGTTTACACCGAGTGAGACGACTAAAGCCTGATGCGGATCATTCACATACAAAACAGTCCAGGCTGCAAGAATTTATGCGCTCCGAGGGGAAAAAGCAGGATCTATTTTATCAAAAGAATGAAGCTTCACCTTCAACTTACAGATTTAATTTCCAACTTCTGCCTGAAAAGTCCAGATGTCACAAAAAAATTCAAGGTATTCATGGCTTAAAGCTTTTTTTTGTTGATTTTACCTTGGACTGTTTGTAGCGATGGATTATTCTCTAATACTTCCTGTTTGTGTGAAACTTGAATTTTCTCAGGATTTACTGTCCGTTTCAGTGAATGGAAACGAAACTGAACGAGTGAGCAGGCAGACTGCAAGGGTTGAACGGTAAAAAAGATTTTGTGTCCTCGCCAAACAAGTGAAATATTACATTTGACAAATTGGTGCAAAAAAATAATATAAAATGAGACCGAAAATTGAGTTTTGAGGCACTTTTGTAGACAAAATAACATAAAATAAGCTAGTAGAACAAATAAGATAATTTATTTGTGGTCTGCAACCAAGTATAGCTTGAAATGCCATTTTAATTAAAGGCTCATTTCAAGTTTTTTTTTACCAAAATAAAAACATGTCAGACAACTTTTTTTTTAAGTAATATAAAAAAAACATTGAAACAAGACAGATTATTACAGCACTTTAGCTTCAAATCATTCAAAGTTCCACTCAGATAATCTTTTGATTTATTCTAAAAGTATTCCCAGCGGTCTTTTATTTATGATTATTCAATTTTAAATCAAAAGACTAATCATTTTCTAGGACATAGTTTCTGCAGAGCGGCAGTAGTTAATCAGAAATTGAGTTGTGGTTTCTACATCGCATCTACAAGCTTTATCCTGTGTATATTTTTTCCTCAACCGTTCCTGACTCATAACAATTTGGACAAAGAAATACTTTAAGCCCAACTTGTGTCCTCGATTTATTAAAAAAACCACTAAAAAACGTGATTTTGATGGAAGTGGATCTTTAAAGTCCTTATATGATAAGTTTTGTAAATTAAAAAAAAAAAGTTCCCAGTTGTGTTTTTACGGAGCCCCTAAAGGGACATCAAACAAAAAAAAATAATAATAAAGTAAAAAAAAAAATTAAAGTAAAAGAAAAAAAAAAAATTCTAACTCGTGGCCACGACTTACGGATATGATACGCAGTTGCAGCCCATTCAAAACAACAGGAGCGGCTTTTATGTTTCGTTTTGATCAAGTGGTCGGATGTTTAGGTTTCTCCGGATCACGTGATTTTATGTGTTTATCTTTCTTCATTTTGTCTGAAAGCATCCCTCGTTATTGTCACTTAAAATAACCGACATTTGTGTTTGTTTATGAGGCAGAAATTAAAGAAACATTTTTATGCATGAAAATATTCGTTTCGGGTTAGGAAGTGGTCAGACTGAACACATTCTAGCTTTACAGAAGTCATTCAGGGCCCGATTTAAAAAGGTTCCGGGTGGTTTCTCCGAACCTACCCTAACCCTAACCTTGACCCGGTACCGATGCGGGTCGGGTCCCAAATCCTGCTGATCGCCCGGTTCCGTGATTGTTCCGTGCACCCCAGACGTTGCTGTTTTACGATTTTTGAGCCCGAAAAGTCCAGCAAAACAGACAAACTACGAACTGTATGTCCAAAATAAATGCATGTCGTGATAGTAACGGGTACATTTCTCGCTAGAAATATTACCAAAATAAAGATTAGTCCACAAAATATTTTATTCAGAGGGATTTTACACTAAAAAAGTAGTGGATCTACCGCCATATGTTAGCCGGCTGTCAGACAGAAATCGGCCAGAAACTCAAAAGTCACGTGATCAGTCACGTGATCCGGAGAAACCTAAACATCCGACCACGTGATCAAAACGAAACCTAAAAGCCGCTCCTGTTGTTTTGAATGGGCTGCAACTGCGTATCATATCCGTAAGTCGTGGCCACGAGTTAGTAAGTCGTGGCCACGAGTTAGAAATGTTTTTTTTTTTTTTCGATGTCCCTTTAGGGGCTCCAGTATGTCGTGGCCACGAGTTAGAATTTTTTTTTTTTTTTTTACTTTAATTTTTTTTTTACTTTATTATTATTTTATTTTGTTCGATGTCCCTTTAGGGGCTCCGTATGTTTTAACTATGATTAAGAAGTTTTTAACCAAAATCTCAAACCTAAATGTTTTAAGCCATTTTTGTTGTGTTGATCTGAAACCTCTGTTTCAAAAATCTCCTCTGAGGGGGCGTGGCTTTTAGAGCTGAGCTGGGTAGCCCCGCCCCTGATCTCCCCCTGTCAGATTATGACAGTTCTGTATCTTGCTAGTGTAAATCTTCACCGCTGCTACAGAAGTGGAGACTTTCTTTCCATTCCTGTCCCGTAACTGGTTTGGAGAAGTTGTGTGAGGAACTTCACAGCTTTTTCTGTCAGATTTGGAAGCTCCATTCCAAAACCAAGAGGAGAGAAAATAACAGGAACTCTCAAGCTGAAACCTGTGATCCGTCAGAATCCTGAATGTCTGGATATTTTTAAATCCTTAATAAAATCACAGAGTTGCATTGAGAGGTTTTCTTTTACGTTTTTATTTTAAATAAACAGCCAAAACATGAACCTAATCAGAAAGTTTGTGCTTTATCATGCCTTGATAAAGACTCTGATGCAAGTTCACCCAACAATTGTTCTCCTTTGGCTCCTTAGAAAAACAATAGTAATGATTGCTTTATTGTTTTCTTTGACCAAAAAGAGAAACTATTTTGTTTTAAATATTCTAAATTATGCGCTCAAAATACTGTGAATATATTTTAAAAATTATATAGAGTACATTATTGTTAAAATAATTATTTTTTTGGTGATGAAGCCTGTGGCTTCTTTGAATGAGACAAATTCTCCAGCTCACAAACTCCTCATGGAGCTCCTCACTCTTGAATTGAAGCGACTGGAACCCTCACTGTGGAATGACCGATAAAGTAACAAATCCAGATGCTCGTCAGGTACCTCTACCCTTTCCTTAATCTATGTCTGCCTCAAACAAGCCTTTAGGGTGAACGCTTTTATTCATTTCACTGGGAAAAGGATTGAAAACATGCAAGTCACGAATCTACTCTTTGGAAGGAGGGTTTTTTTGGGAAAAAAAACGCCCTAAATCACCAAGAACAAAAAAAAAAAAAAAAAAAGAAATGAGGTGCTCTCAGGTGCTTGAAAATCCATTTCTCAGAGGAGACGGTGATGCTATAGACTCAGTCTGGAGCCTTTCAGGCTGGGCTGTGACAATTAGGACTAAATGACTCATTTTGTTCCAGGGTGCTGACTCTGCAGTAGCTTTTTGAACATGATGAACACCAGATCTATATTTGTCATCGTTTCTCTGACCAGTTTTTCTGTAACACAGCCAGACATCTGTTATTTTACGCACAAGAAAGAGCTGTGAAAGCGAGGAGCGGGGGGGTGGGGGGCGTTTTAGCCCGAAGAGCATCTCTCACCTGTGCGTCAATCCACTGCCAGTAAAGGAAAAAGTTTAAGATCCACGCCAGAAAGTTGGCACCTCCGCGCCTCTCTCTCATTCTCGCCGGTGAGCACGTTTCCAAATCACATCGAGTTTGTTCCATCAGTTGGATCATCTGTTAAAGCGGCGCATCTCCTGTCACAACTCCCCAGCTGTGCGCCAACAACCCCCCCGCCCCGATCCGCACGAGGACAAAAGATCCGGATCATCAGAGCCCAAATCCCCACTCCAGGACGCGTCCGTGGACGCGCGCTTCTGGTCCTGTCATCGCTGCTGCTGCTGCTGCTGCGGAGGAGGAGGAGGAGGAGGAGGATGAGGATGAAGAGGAGGAGGAGGAGAGGATGGCGCAGCTGCTCCTGCTGTGCTGTGACTAACAGTGGACCCAAACAGCTGCTGAGCCGCTCTTTAGTCGACGAGGGAGGTGTGACGTTCAAGTGCCATCACACGCCTGTGTTTCATTAGCCCAATCAGTCAGTGCGCACTCTCCATTGGAGCGCTCTTCACGCGCCCCCTTTTATGGTCTTATCCCCTCTGCGTCCACAGTTGCGCGCGCTTGGCCACAGGGTTTCACCTTCATGCCACCAAGCGACGGCAGCAGCCTCTTTGATGCCCCCACATACCCACCACGATGAATGTCTAGACCTCCACGTGGGAAATCAGGTGGCGGGAAGGATGAGTTACTTCTATTAAGAGTCTCATTAAAAGAAAAAAGGAGCTGCTGATGGAAAAGTGGGAGGCGGGAGGCTCTGGTGTGGAAAGGCAGCTGGGGCTTTCTTTTGTCGTCTGCCACATTATCTATTGCCCAAATCTCCACAGATGGTCTGGAACCTTCTTCTCATTCTTTAGATAAAGGTAATCAGTTCCAAAGTGCTAGATGTTTAATATTATTTAATTTATTCATATAAATCTGCAGTTTCGTGGCTATACATCATACTGCTGTTGGCAGAAAGTCACTTTGTTTTTGCTAAAACAAAAACTAGTTAATGTCCAAAGTTGCATCAAAAAAAATGTAAAAAAGAAAAATTAAATAAAAACCAACATCAGATGAAGAAAACATGCGTAAAGTCCTGATCCAGACTTTTTTTTTTCTTTAAAAAACTAGTGACAGACTTCTGTAACAGACCCAGGTTCTGGGCCTGTGAAACAGATTAATTGTTCCCTCTGTGAAATAAAAGGGACAAATGATGTGAGACGACAACGATGTTCCTCTTTGCCGTGCTTCAGTCATATTTATTAATACAATCATGTAATTTTTCCACATTCAGTTTACATAAAACTGTTCTTTTTTTTTATAACCATGCAAGACAGATTATGTACAGTCAACAAATCAAATAATCTTGTTCACTAACATTAACTAACACTGACCTTGTCCTATATATTTTTACCAAAATATTCTTTACATACATTTCTCCCTCATGCAGCTGGACTGCTTCTTTACATGTAACAAACACTGCCATTTACAACAGCTCATTAACTGCCATCCTGGCATATTCTCTGACTTCAGCTTTAGCTTGCTTGAGTTAGAAAAATGAACTTTTAAAATATAAATATTAACTCAGGATATTAATTCTTACACATATCAACAATATAAACCATTTTAGTAATGTTGGAGCCCTTCAGAATTTTCATGACAAAAACAGGACAGTTGAATCAAGTTTGCATTGAACTCAAACTGCCATTCATAACTTTTCTACATTTTCCCCTTTACTTTGTCCAAAATTATAATAATTGTCAAATGAAATAACTCCTCACAAATACATGTGTTTCATATTGACATTTTCTAACTTATTCAAGTTATTTCTTTCTGTTACTGACCTGTGAAATAAAAGGGACAAATGATGTGAGACGACAACGATGTTCCTCTTTGCCGTGCTTCAGTCATATTGAAGCATAGGGCTGTTAACGTCTCAGTAACGTCTCACAGAGCAAAACGCCACCTGCTGGCGGAAAAAATGTACTACACCAAAACTTCACATAATGTGAAAACACATTCTGTGTGTCACACGCTCCCTGACAAATAAAAATGGCTCCTGACATTAACAATAAAATAAAATAAGGAAAACCCCCCACCAACTTTACAGGCTTATTCCTCCAAAGTACTCAATGTGATATAAGTGGTGTGTAAATGTGTGGTATGAATGTGGGTGACATGTATGATATACAGTTAGTGCCAAATGGAATAAAAGGTGGTTGTCCCAGAGACTGACATGGTATGTAAGGTGTCACTGTAGAAACCATGGCATGTGGCTGTAGTGAAGGTTGACCAAGTGACGGATAAGTAAACACTTGTTTTGGTCTTCTTTCTCTTGTTGATCTTCTTACTTGGTTCTGTGGGTCCTGTTGGTCATATGTTGGTGTCTGCAAAGTCTCTGGAGGCATGAAGACTTCCTCCTCACTTTCTTCTGCCTCAGGAGTTGGTGAGGCCTGTAGTGTAGGCACAGGAGTCATGTGTGGCTCATGAAAATTGTCTCTTTCAGTCTGTTGAGGAATCTTTGGCACACTGGCTCTTGTATAGTCTCTGGCAGGTGGAAGACAGTAGTTACTTGGGGTATCAGGGACTGTGTTGGCCTGGGGCAAATCAGGTTGATTAACATCAGAATCCCTCTCCATTCGCCCAGTCTGTCTAGGAAGTCTGAACCAGTAATGCCCAAATCCATCAGAGTCTGAGTCACTGGAACTAGTTTTTGTCAGGTCTCTGTCACTCAGTTGAGTCCTTCTTTGTCTTGTCTGTCTTTTAAGAGTAGACTTGGGTTTTGCAGGGGGAGTTTCTACTGGAAGGTCATTTACAAGTAATAACAAATTACGATGAAGTACCCTTGTTTTACTACCGTCACTGTTTTCAGGGTAAACTGCATATACTGGGTTGTCATTCACTTGTTCTTTAACCACGTAAATGGTTTTCTCCCAGAAAGAACGCAACTTTCCTGGCCCCCCACGATCACTGAAGTTTCTCACAAGAATCCTGTCCCCAGGCTGTAAAACGACACCTTTCAACTTTTTGTCATAGTAGGACTTCCCTCTAGCACTTGACAGTCTACTTTTCTCACTAGCTATCTTGTATGCCTCTGTCATTCTTTTTGACCACTTATCTGCATAGCTTTTATGTGACACACTTTCTTTCTCCCCAACTAGCCCAAATAAAATGTCTACAGGGAGACGGGGGTGATGTCCAAACAGCAAGAAGTAAGGGGAAAACCCTGTGGATTCATGACGAGTACAGTTGTAAGCGTGCACTACATGTTGTAGATGATCTTTCCACTGTGTTTTCTCTTTTTCACCTAATGTTCTCAACATTTGTAAAAGTGTTCTATTAAACCGCTCAGCAGGATTACCTTGAGGGTGATATGGAGATGTTCTCGAGTGTCCAGTCCCAATCATCTCTTGTAGAGCTTTGAAAAGTTCATTTTCAAACTCACGACCTTGATCGTGATGTAGTCGTGCTGGGTATCCAAAACGTGGAATGAACTCTCCAAAGATGCGTTCGGCTGCACTCTTCCCAGACTTGTCTTTGGTCGGGTATGCCTGAGCATACCTAGTAAAGTGATCTATGATGACAAGAACATATTCATATCCCCCTTTGCTGGGTTCTAGATGAAGATAGTCAATGCAGACAAGATCCAATGGTGAGGTTGATGTGATGGTGCCCAGAGGAGCTCGAACAGGAACTGTTGGTTTCTTGTTGATAATGCATGGACATTTTTTTGTAACGTAGTCCTCGATTTCTTTTTTCATGTATGGCCAGTAGAACCTTTCTCTTGCCAACGCTAGTACTCTCTCTGTGCCTACATGTCCCATGTTATCATGTAGATGTTTTAACACTATCTCTTTGTACTTCACTGGGAGCACTAATTGTTGTTTGTCACCACTCTGCCGATACATGAGTCCATTTTCAAAGTGTAGCTTATTCCACTCCTGTAACACTTTTCTTGTCGTCTTCTTCACAGAGTTTCTGATTTCGTTTGTCAAGACTGGTACTTTCTCTTTTAATCTTATTATTTCACCAAAAATGTTGTCCTCTCTTTGTGCTTTCACAAGTTCTTTGAGGTCGATGGAAGAAACAGGTGATTGTGTTCCTGAGTTCACCTCCGTAGCTAGAACTAAAGCTGCGATCCATGCAACATCCTTTTCCTGTGCTGCTTTAGCTCCGTTCCATGTGGCTTGGATCATTTCTGATGACAGTTGTTCAGTGCATCCAGCTATAAATCTATCAATATTGAGGGGTAGCCTTGACAACGTATCAGCATCCACGTTTGTCTTCCCTGGTCTGTACTTGATCTCAAAGTTAAAGTCTGACAACTCCCCGACCCAACGATGTCCCACAGCGTTGAGCTTGGCTGTGCTCATAACATAAGTTAATGGATTGTTGTCTGTGTAAATGGTGAAAAACGGAGCATAATACAAATAATCTCTAAAACGTTCACAAACTGCCCATTTAAGTGCAAGAAATTCTAATTTGCCGCTGTGGAGATGGTAATTTCTTTCAG